>CM077157.1:115770437-116434937 GCA_039583875.1 Platanthera guangdongensis | reverse complement strand
ATGGATTGAGGGACGATTTCGGGAGATAGCGGGGAGAGTGGGATCGATCGTGATCATCTGGTATCCGGTGTACGGATTTCCGAGGTGGGGTTGTATAAAGCTCTCAAATGTTGAGGTAGTTAGCTCAGTAGCGTTTCGGAAATATGTGGTCGATTTGGAGGGGATAGTCTTAGGGGAGGGGCCTCTGTTGGCATTCAGGGCGGAAGCGGAGCGCTTCTGGGGCTTGCCGGGCTACTACAAAGACTTCATCGAGAAATTCTCACTCAAGATAGAAATTACCACCGCATGACGTTGACAAGGAAAGATCAAAAGTTCGTGTGGTCGCTGGAGTGTGAGCAGGCTTTTGAAGAATTGAAGAGGCGGTTGACCACAATGCCTATTTTGCGTTCGCCGAGCGGAACCGAGGGGTTTGAGATTTATAGTGATGCTTCAGGCAGTGGTTTGGGCTGTGTTTTACTATAGCATGGGAGCGTGATAGCCTATGGTTCACGACAGTTGAAGGTTCACGAGAGGAGTTATCCAGTCCATGACTTAGAGTTAGCGGCCGTGATATTTGATCTAAAGCTGTGGAGGCACTATCTGTACGGGGTAAAGGTCGATATATACACCGACCATAAGAGCCTGAAGTACCTGCTAGATCAGAAGGATCTGAACTTGAGACAACGGAGGTGGATGGAATTCTTGGGGGACTAGACCTTCAAGATACATTATGTACCTGGGAAAGGAAACACGGTGGCAGATGCATTGAGCCGCAGGGCTCCTATGCAGGACAGTTGGTTATCGGTACATGATGAAAGATTGGTCCGTGATTTGGAGGCATTAGAGATTTCTTGCGTCGATAAGCAGTCTAGTGCCAGGGAGATATTGTGTTGGACAGAGGTACAGTATGACCTGGCTGATAGAGTCCGACGGGCTCTGATTCAGGATAGCAGCATGAAGCAAATCTTGGATGAATCTTTGGATGGATCAAATTTCCAGTTTGCGGTTGAGGATGGACTGCTAAGGAAGGATGGTCATCTATGCGTCCCTAGTGCGGATAACCTTCAGGAGGAGTTGATGTACGAGGCTCATCATACCAAGTACTCAATCCACCCGTGTAGCACGAAGATGTATAGAGACATGAACAAGTTATTCTGGTGGCCAGGATTAAAGAAGGATGTAGCACTTTATATGGCCAAGTGCCAAACTTGTGCCTTGGTGAAAGCGGAGTGCCAGAAGCCCGGAGGCTTCCTAAAGTCCTTGCCTATCCCAGAATGGAAATTCGACGACATTTCTATGGATTTTGTGCATGGTTTGCCAAAGTCATAGAGGGGAACCGACGCCATCTGGGTGGTCGTAGATAGGTTGACGAAAGTGTCGCATTTCATCCCTAATAGGAAGGAAGATACAGTGGAAAAGTTAGCCAAACTTTGTGGATAATATTGTACGGTTGCATGGTGTGCCACGCAGTATTGTTAGTGACCGAGATGGACTCTTCACGTCGAAGGACTGGAGGCTGGTGCATAATTTGTTGGGAACTAAGCTGAGTTTTAGCACAGCTTTCCACCCACAGACGGATGGTCAGACCAGGAGGGTCAACAGGACGATGGAGGACATGCTTCGCATGTGCGTCCTAGATTTTGAAAAGCATTGGGAGGATCACCTGTACATGGTGGAGTTTGCGTATAACAACAACTTTCAAGCGAGTATTGGAATGGCAACTTTCGAGGCTTTATATGGGAGGAAGTGTCGTACGTCGTTGTCTTGGTTGCAGACAGGCGAGTCAAAGTTGTATAAACGTCAAGCGGTGGAATACGCCACTTCAATGGTACGCACAATTCAAGAAAGGTTGAAGATCGCTCAGGACAGGAAAGCAAAGTACTATAACGCCAAGCGTAGGAACGTGGAGTTCGGTGTTGGCGACTTGGTGTATTTAAAAATCAAGCCGTTCAAGGGTGTTTTGCGGGTAAGACGCTTGAAGAAGCTGAGATTGAGATACCTTGGACCATTTGAAATCCTGTAGCGTGTTGGCGAGACAGCGTATAGATTGAAGCTGTCGGTGGAGTTGAGTGGGTTACACGATGTGTTCCACGTATCGGTGTTGCGGAAGGCGGTGCAAGAGCCTTCGCAGATAGTTGCGGTTGATCAAGTGCCAGTGGATTACGAGATGACGATAAAGGTCAAACCTACACGTATAGAAGACGTTGAGGTCAAACGACTCCGCAATAAAGAAATCTGAATGGTTAAGGTTTGTTGGGATAACTGCGGACGTGAGGAGCTTTCTTGGGAGTGAGAGCAAACGATGTTAGAGGAATACCCCGAGTTATTCCACTCAGGTAACATTTAATTTTGTATACCTTTTCTTAATTTCGGGATGAAATTCCTTAAGGGGGAGATTTGTAACGCCCCAAAAATCGTTATCGAGCTGGTAGCATCCAAAAGTAATTTTGGTTCCTGTATAGGGGTACACGGCCTAGGACATGGGCGTGTCCAAGGACGTATCTGGCATGGTGTTTTGGCTGATTTTATCCCGAGAAGGACACGGCAAGAAACACGGCTGAATGACACGGGCGTGTCATTTGACACGGGCGTGTGCCTACCCGTGTCAGTACCCGTGTTCCATAAAGTCGTGACGGTTGGCGTGACGGTTATTCGTGACACGCCTCCAATCACGGGCGTGTCCAAGACCCAACATGGGCGTGTTAGGTTGGGACACGGACGTGTCTTGCCCGTGTGGTTTTTCTACGTTCGATGATCGTGCCAGGATCGAGGCACATGGCCTGGGACACGGCCGTGTGCACGGACGTGTTCGGCCCAGGTTTGAGGATTTCTGTGCAGATCTGAGCCGTTCGTTTTCTTTAAGTAAGATCTGACGGCCCAGGCGTGTTCCTGCTCTGTTAAAGCCGGGAATGGTGGTTTAACTCCTCATTTCTCCCTTAAGCATTCTCTTTCCAAGGAGTTAGAGCAAGGAGGAAGAAGGAGTAGGATTCCGGCCACCGGCGGAGCATCGGAGCACCGTTTAGAGAACCGAGAGCGGATCCGTGGAGGAAATCCAGTTGTCAAGACTCCTATCCGTGTACTTTTCCTATTGCGCAAAAGCGTACTACAAGGGTAACGATTCTCTACTTGAGCATGTGAAGCTCTCTTCCTTTTTGCAAAGGGAAACACGCTCCCGCGAGTGTGCGGCGAGTGTGAGGTGTTCCTTGGGGTTGACGGAAATAGTCTCCCTTGTATCGCATATAGAGTCCGGAATTGAAGTACGGGCATAGGCATTGTGTGTGAAGCCTACCCGGACATGTTGGTCTGGATCGATGATGTTGCATTTATTATGATTTGCCAGAGAAGACTCCGTTCTTTGGGTTTTCGGGTTTCTACGCGGTAGATTGCAGCAGGGATCCTTGGGGATTAACTCCAAGGCGCACCCGGAAAACTGAGCGGAATCGTTGTTCTGCTAACTTTGCGGTCTAGGAACCGGCCTTGAACATTACTGGGTTATGTGATTGTTTGAAAATGGCATGATCCGAGAGAAGCTTGGCTCGTGCGTACGTCTTAAGGTATACTACACATTGTGAGCAACAGACAAGTGGAATCGAACATGGGCTATGTGGTTCGGTGCGAGAGACCTGAAAAGGGGACTGGCCGTTGGCATAGTTGGGAGCCTTAGACAGTGGTCAGAAAGTCTAAAATTCTCACATTGTTGCCATCCCGGGGGAGGTGGTGAAGACGCTGAAGTATCAGGATTCACCGATAATGTGCCCTGAGTGCACTGGGTGTTTGGCCATGCGAGCCTACACATGTGGTTAGCATGTTTGTACTATATTATTTTAGCTGGGCTAATGAATTGCAGGGAAGGAGCACCGCCGTCCAAAGTTAGGGGCGGGGTCATTATAATTTGGTCGGCTTTTGGCTGATCGTTGCTTTGTTTGCCACCGTGCGGTGGAATGTTGCTTGCAGGTGCTGCAGAGGCGAGTACCAAATAGCGGGCTGGAGCCCAAGTTACTGTGCTGGCCCTAGAAGGCCAAAGCGAATATTTGTACTTTACTTTTGTCATGTGTGGCCGGCCTGCGAGCCGATGTACGGAAAACATTATTTAATTAAGTGAACCTCTGTAAGGCCATAAGGTCGTGTACCTTTCTGTGCATTTGTTTTCATTCCAGTTGTAGTGGTGTTGGACATTCATGTTTTTTTGGATACAAGTTTGGGTTCTTTCAACTGTTTAAAAGCTTCCGCTAGAATGCACTGTGTTAGGACGAGTAGTCTTAATTGGATAGTTTAGTTATTCATGCGTAACCCTTCCGACTGTCCGTGGTATATGGTGTCGGGTTCTAGCTTGACCTTCTACTATATGTCATACAACGGATGGGGGTGTTACAATTTGGTATCATACTTCTGGTTACGGTCCAGCTTAAATGAATTTGTGGTCGAATTCTTTTAAGGGGTGGTGAGCACATGTGTGCGTCATCGTTATAACATCAAAAAGAACCCATGAATGTCCACTTAGGAATGAAAAATACACTTGTTTTGTGGAACCTGAGTGTTCTAATGATTGCTTGTAGCAATTTGTGTGTCGTCTAATCTAGGTTCTTTGCTTTTATAGGCAGCTAGGAGTGGTGCTGGTCAATCGGAGCGTATGCAATCGACAAAAAGTAGTGCACCGAGGGATGTGCCTACAACACCTCCTTCAGCGGAAACTATCAGCTTGGTGGCTGAAGCAGTTTTTGCCATGATAAATGCCCAACCTGTAGGGCAAATGCATCACGCACCTCCTGCGAATGAGAAAGAACTGGTTAGGGCGACAGAGCCGAGATTGGTGGAGCGCTTGGTGGTGGATCAGGTAGAGCCGAGGAGGGCTACGGAGAGACAGCTCAAGCATGTAATGGGCTTTAATCCTCCGAGGTTCGATGGGGTTGGAATGCCAGCTCAAGCTGAGGATTGGCTCTCTATGATAAAGAGGGTCTTGACGGCCACGTTAACGGAAGAATGGCAGAAGACCACCATAGAGACCTTCCTTTTGGATGGTGAGGCAAGGTTGTGGCGGGATGAGTTGGAGTTTCATCTCTTAGTGGGAAGGTAGCTTGCTGATGTGCCTATGGAGGAATTCTCAAGATTGTTTTTGGCCAGATCTATACCCTCTTCTCAGATGCTTGAGATGGAAAATCAGTATCTTGGGTTGACTCAGGGAGCTAGAAGCGTGGACGAGTATCTCCACGAGTTTACACGGTTGGGTCGGTATGCCGGTGCTATGTTTATGGAAGAAGAGAGGAAGACCAACCGATTTTATGACGGTCTACCCGGTGACCTACAGTTACTCCTCACTGGGCCTAAGGCACAGGGCTTCCTAGCCTTGGTCAATTCAGCCCGGTCATTGGAAAAGGTTGTGAAGAAAGTCCAAGAGAAGAAGGACCTAGGGGAAAAGAAGGCAGAGTTCAAAGTGCCAAATGCAAAGTCAGGATTCCGCAGATGGAGCAAGAAGCAGAAGACTTCGAACTCAGCCCCTTCGTCTGGTGCGTCGGGGGCAACCACAAGTCGAGTTCCAGGAGCTTGCTACAACTGTTGGAAGACGGGGCACTTTGCTCGTGAATGTTGGAGCGAACGTGCAAAGTCTGAGAGGAAGCCTGGAGCGACCTATGAAGAGAAAGGGAAGGCGGTGGAATCAACCACATCCCATCATGCTCCAGCCCAGCCTAGAGTTTATAATCTTGGTCTGTAAGAGGCCATGAAACAAACTGACGTGGTGACAGGTATGAGTTAAATTATACCAGTTTAAATTTATGTAGTTGTTACATTTTTATACTTTAGCATATGTTTGTTGGTGCTAGGCTTCGTGTTGATTTTCGACCGTCCGGCAAGATCCCTGTTTGATACAGGAGCATCACATTCCTTCTTGTCTGAAAGGTTCATATTGCATGTCGGGGTCCCTTCCTCAATGGCAAAAGACAGGTTGGATGTGTTGTTGCCCAATGTGTGATCAATGCGAGCGGATAAGTTTTGTGTGGTAAATATTCGGATTGGGGGCCAGGAGTTGATTTGCGAGCGTTGGTTCTACCTTTAGTGGAGTTCGACGTAATATTTGGTATGGACTGACTCTTGGAGCAGCGAGCTTACATCGATTGCAATCGAAAGAAGGTTAAGTTGGGACTGCATACTGAATGGGAGGCTATGTTTGCAGGCATGAAGGGGTCAGGTAAAGTTTTGATGTTGGCCCTTCAAGTGATTAAGGCGGTTCGGTCTGGTGCAGAACTGTTTGTCACCTTGGTGCAGGCTTCAACGCCTAGGCCAAATCTGGACAGTATCCCAGTTGTGTCCGAGTATCCTGATGTGTTCCCAGATGATCACCCAGGAGCCCCTCCTCAGCGGGAGATTGATTTTTCTATTGAGCTGGTACCGGGTGCCAAACCGGTGTCACGCTCTCCGTATCGGATAGCGCCGCGAGAGATGGTGGTGTTGAGGGTGCAACTGCAGGAGTTGTTGGAGCAAGGGTATGTGCGTCCAAGTTCGTCGCCTTGGAGCGCACCGATTCTTTTCGTTAAGAAGAAGGATGGGAGCTTGCGACTCTGTATTGACTATCGGGAGTTGAACAAGCTTACGGAGAATAACAAATATTCGATCCCCAGGATTGATGATCTATTTGATCAATTGGTTGGGTCAACAGTATATTCAAAGTTAGATCTGAAGTCCGGTTACTACCAATTGAGGATAAGGGAAAGCGACATCCCTAAGACAACGTTCAGCACGCGGTTTGGGTATTACGAGTTCACGGTCATGCCGTTTGGGCTGACTAATGCGCCATCCGTGTTTATGGATTTGATGAACAGGACGTTCAGAGAATACTTGGATCATTTCGTGATCGTATTTATCGATGATATCTTTGTATATTCGCAATGTGAGGAGGACCATTACAAGCATCTACACATGGTGTTGGAGAACTTGAGGAGGTATCAGTTGTATGCAAAGTTCTCCAAATGTGAGTTCTGGTTATCCTCAGTAGTGTTCCTTGGTCATGTTGTTAGTGGAGAAGGGATAGCGGTGGATCCGACGAAGATAGCAGCGATACGGGAGTGGCCTGTATTGTCTTCAGTGGCGGAAGTTCGGAGCTTTCTGGGGCTTGCCGGCTACTACAGGCACTTCGTAGAGAACTTTTCGCGGATAGCGTTACCACTCACGACGTTGACAAGGAAAGATCAAAAGTTCGTGTGGTCGCTGGAGTGTGAGCAGGATTTTGAAGAATTGAAGAGGTTGTTGACCACGATGCCTATTTTGCGTTCGCCAAGCGGAACCGAGGGGTTTGAGATTTATAGTGATGCTTCAGGTAGTGGTTTGTGCTGTGTTTTACTACAACATGGGAGCGTGATAGCCTATGGTTCAGGACATTTGAAGGTTCACGAGAGGAGTTATCCAGTCCATGACTTAGAGTTAGCGGCCGTGATATTTGCTCTAAAGCTGTGGAGGCACTATCTGTATAGGGTAAAGGTCGATATATACACCTACCATAAGAGCCTGAAGTACCTGCTAGATCAGAAGGATCTGAACATGAGACAGCGGAGGTGGATTGAGTTCTTGGGGGACTATACCTTCAAGATACATTATGTACCTGGGAAAGGAAACGCGGTGGCAGATGCGTTGAGCCGCAGGGCTCCTGTGCATGCCAGTTTGTTATCGGTACATGATGAGAGATTGATCCGGAATTTGGAGGCATTAGAGATTTCCTGCGTCGATAAGCAGTCTAGTGCCGGGGCGATATTGTGTTGGACAGAGGTGCAGTATGACTTGGCTGATAGAGTCCGACGGGCTCTGATTCAGGATAGCAGCATGAAGCAGATCTTGGATGAATCTTTGGATGAGTCAAATTTCCAGTTTGCGGTTGAGGATGGACTGCTAAGGAAGGATGGTCGTCTATGCATCCCTAGTGCGGATAACCTTCGGGAGGAGTTAATGTATGAGGCTCATCATACCAAGTACTCAATCCACTCGGGTAGCACGAAGATGTGTAGAGACATGAAGATGTTATTCTGGTGGCTAGGATTAAAGAAGGATGTAGCACTTTATGTGGCCAAGTGCCAAACTTGTGCCTTGGTGAAAGCGGAGTGCCAGAAGCCCGAAGGCTTCCTAAAGTCCTTGCCTATCCCGGAATGGAAATTCGATGGCATTTCTATGGATTTTGTGCATGGTTTGCCAAAGTTGCAGAGGGGAAACGACGTCATCTGGGTGGTCATAGATAGGTTGACGGAAATGTCGCATTTCATCCCGAATAGGAAGGAAGATCTAGTGGAAAAGTTAGCCAAACTTTATGTGGATAATATTATACGATTGCATGGTGTGCCACACAGTATTGTTAGCGACCGAGATGGACGCTTCACGTCGAAGGACTGGAGGCTGGTGCATAATTTGTTGGGAACTAAGCTGAGTTTTAGCACAGCTTTCCACCGACAGACGGATGGTCAGACCGAGAGGGTCAACAGGACGATGGAGGACATGCTTCGTATGTGCGTCCTAGATTTCGGAAAGCATTGGGAGGATCACCTGTATATGGTGGAGTTTGCGTATAACAACAACTTTCAAGCGAGTATTAATATGACACCTTTCGAGGCCTTGTATGGGAGGAAGTGTCGTACACTGTTGTCTTGGTTGGAGACAGGCGAGTCGAAGTTGTATAAACGTCAAGCGGAGGAAGACGCCACTTCAATAGTACGTACAATTCAGGAAAGGTTGAAGATCGCTCAGGACAGGCAAGAAAAGTACTATAACGCCAAGCGTAGGAACGTGGAGTTTGGCGTTGGCAATTGGGTGTATTTAAAAATCAAGCCGTTCAAGGGTGTTTCGCGGGTTCGACGCTTGAAGAAGCTGAGTCCGAGATAACTTGGACCATTTGAAATCCCGGAGCGTGTTGGCGAGGCAGCGTATAGATTGAAGGTGTCGGTGGAGTTGAGTGGGTTACACGAAGTGTTCCACGTATTGGTGTTGCGGAAGGCGGTGCAAGAGCCTTCCCAGATAGTTGCGGTTGATCAAGTGCCAGTGGATTACGAGTTGACGACAAAGGTCAAACCTATACTTATAGAAGACGTTGAGGTCAAACGACTCCGCAACAAGGAAATCTGATTAAGGTTCGTTGGGATAACTGCAAACGTAAGGAGCTTTCTTGGGAGCGAGAGCAAACTATGTTGGAGGAATACCCCGAGTTATTCCACTCAGGTAACATTTAATTTTGTATACCTTATCTTAATTTCGGGACGAAATTCCTTAAGGGGGGGGGGGGTGATTTGTAACGCCCCGAAAATCGTTATCGAGCTGGTCGCGTCCAAAAGTAATTTTGGTTCCTGTATAGGGGTACACGACCTAGGACACGAGCATGTCCAAGGCCGTGTCTGGCATGGTGTTTTGGCCGATTTTATCCCGAGAAGGACACGATAAGAAACATGGCTGAATGACACGGGCGTGTCATTTGACACGGGCGTGTGCCTACCCGTGTCAGTACCCGTGTTCTATAAAGTCGTGACGGTTGGCATGATGGTTATTCGTGACACGCCTCTAGTCATGGGCGTGTCCAAGAACCGACACGGGCGTGTCAGGTTGGGACACGGGAGTGTCTTGCTTGTGTGGTTTTTTTGCGTTCGACGATCGTGCAAGGATCGAGGCACACAGCCTGGGACACGGCCGTGTGCGAGGACGTGTTCGGCCCAGGTTTGAGGAGTTTTGTGCAGATCTGAGTCGTTCGTTTTATTTAAGTAAGATCTGACGGCCCAGGCGTGTTCCTGCTCTATTAAGGCTCGGAATGGTGGTTTAACTCCTCATTTCTCCCTTAAGCTTTCTCTTTCCAAGGAGTTAGAGCAAGGAGGAAGAAGGAGGAGGATTTCGGCCGCCGGCAGAGCATCGGAGCACCGTTTAGAGAACCGAGAGCGGATCGGTGGAGGAAATCCCGTTGCGAAGACTCCTATCCGTGTACTTTTCCTATGGCGCAAAAGCGTACTACAAGGGTAACGATTCTCTACTTGTGCATGTGAGCTCTCTTCGTTTTTGCATAGGGAAACCCGCTCCCGCGAGTGTGCGGCGAGTGTGCGGTGTTCCTTGGGGTTGACGGGAATAGTCCCTCTTGTATCCCATATAGAGTCCGGAATTGAAGTACAGGCATAGGCATTGTGTGTGAAGCCTGCCCGGACATGTTGGTCTGGATCGGTGATGTTATATTTGTTATGATTTGCCGGAGAAGACTCCATGCTTTGGGTTTTCGGGTTTCTACACGGTAGATTGCAGCAGGGATCCTTGGGGATTAACTCCAAGGCACACCCGGAAAACTGAGCGGAATCGTTGTTCTGCTAACTTGGCGGTCTGGGAACTAGCCTTTAACATAACTGGGTTATGTGATTGTTTGGAAATGGCAGGATTCGAGAGAAGCTTGGCTCGTGCGTACGTCTTAAGGTGTACTACGCGTTGTGAGCAATGGGCAAGTGGAATCGGACCTGGGCTATGTGGTTCGGTGCGAGAGATTCAAAAAGGGGACTGGCCATTGGAATAGTCGGGAGCCTTAGACAGTGGTCAGAAAGGCTAAAATGCTCACGTTGTTGCCATCCCAGGGGTGGTGGTGAAGACGCTAAAGTGCCAGAATTCACCGATAATATGCCCTGAGTACACGGGGTGTTTGGTCGTGCGAGCCTACACCTGTGGTTAGCATGTTTGTACTATATTATTTTAGCCGGGCTAATGAATTGCAGGGAAGGAGCACCACCGTCCCGAGTTAGGGGCGGGGTTGTTTTAATTTTCTCGGCTTGGCTGACCGTTGCTTTGTTTGCCACCATGCGGTGGAATGTTGCTTGCAGGTGCTGTGGAGGTGAGTACCAAATAGCGGGCTGGAGCCCATGTTGCTGTGCTGGCCCTAGAAGGCCAAAGCGAATAGTTGTATTTACTTTTGTCATGTGTGGCCGGCCTGCGAGCCGATGTATGGAAAACATTATTTAATTAAGTGAACCTCTGTAAGGTCATAAGGCCGTGTACCTTTCTGTGTATTTGTTTTCATTCCAGTTGTAGTGGTGTTGGACATTCATGTTTTTTTGGATACAAGTTTGGGTTCTTTCAACTGTTTAAAAGCTTCCGCTAGAATGCTCTGTGTTAGGACGAGTAGTCTTAATTGGATAGTTTGTTTATTCATGCATAACCCTTCCGACTGTCCGTGGTATATGTTCTCGTGTTCCGACTGGACCTTCTACTATATGTCATACGACGGATGGGGGGGTTACAAATACTTACCTAAAGTTTGAAAAAATAGAAATCTGTCTAAGTCCATAAGCATTAAGTGAAGGTCAAACACTCAAAGCCAAAGGACTTATAACACTGAGTGTAGCCTACACAATCAAAGCCATGGAGTGGCAAGCTGAGAAAGTGGCTAAGTCCACAGGCGTTGAGTGAATCCAACTCACTCAATGCAATACAACAAAAGGCTGTGACACAGGCTAATGCTGTAAAATCCTAAGAAGAAATAGGCAGAAAAATGGTTAAGTCCATAGGCGTTGAGAGACTAGCACTGACTCAACGCCATACTCTATATTCGTTGAGTATAGCTCAGACAGTCAACACCAAAGGAAAGTTGTGCTGATGTTTGACTAAGTCCATAAGCGTTGTTGACTGAGACAAGCTCACTCAATGCCATATGGAAGAGCATTGACTGAATCTCATCGAGTCAGTGTTGTCTGGTTAGACACAGAAATTTATCTAAGTCCAAATGCATTGAGTGTTGCTTACACACTCAACGCCAAAGAGCAGAAAAATCTGGCTAAGGCAGAAAGTGTTGATTGAGGGGTGCTCACTCAACGCTCTCAATGCCATTACTCAGAAAATCTGGCTAAAGCAAAAAGCGTTGAGTGAGGCGTGCTTACTCAACGCTCTCAAAGCTTAAGATGCTGAAGAAGCAGAAATGGTTAAGGCATAAAGCGTTGAGTGAGGCATGCTCACTCAATGCTCTCAATGCCTAAATAACAAAATGCATGGCTAAGGCACAAGGCATGGAGTTAGGTGTGCTGACTCAACACTCTCAACGCCAGGCTTGCAGAAAAGGCTGTAGAAATGGTTAAGGCAAAAGCATTGAGTGACGCTTACTCACACAACGTTGTTAACGTCTAGATAGACAGAATTATCTAATGTACTTTGGCATTGAGTGAAGCTCATTCACTCAATGCCTATTCTACTAATGCATGATTTTTGACTAAGTCCTCACGTGCTGATGTTACCAAGTCAAAAAAGTCAACCTCATTCAAATTGTTAGCGGCAAAGTTACAGTACATGTCAAAAGGCGCCGTAGACCTACTGTACGACAATTAGACATTAAAGCAAGGATGCAGCTTACATTAAATATGTAGGGCCCACTACTCAAAGAGACGTTGGGACATAAATGATAAAAGGAAAAGACTTTACATAGGCGTTGAGTGAATGAGCTGCACTGAATGCCATGACTCAGAAAATCTGGATAAAACAAAAGGCGTTGAGTGAGGCATGCTCATTCAACACTCTCAATGCTTAAGATGCTGAAGAAGCGGAAATGGTTAAGGCATAAAGCGTTGAGTGAGGCATGCTCACTCAACACTCTCAACGCCTAAATAATAGAATGCATGGCTAAGGCACAAGGCATTGAGTGAGGTGTGCTCACTCAATGCTCTCAACACAAGCCTTGTAGAAAAGGCTGCAGAAATGGTTAAGGCAAAAAGCGTTGAGTGAGGCTTACTCACTCAACGCTGTTAACGTCTAGATAAACAGAATTATCTAAAGTACTATGGCGTTGAGTGAAGCTCATTCACTCAACGCCTATTCTACTGATGCATGATTTTTGACTAAGTCCTCAGGTGCTGATGTCAGCAAGGCAAAAAGTCAACCTTATTTAAATTGTTAGTGACAAAGCTACAGTACATGACAAAAGGCGCCACAGACCTACTATACGACAGTTAGGCGTTAAAGCAAGGATGCAACTTGCATTAAATATGTGGGGCCCACTACTCAAAGAGCCGTTGGGACATAAATGATAAAAGAAAAAGCCTTTATAGAAGAAGAAGATTCTGGGAGAAAAGTTGTTGAGAATCTTCTTCTTTATCGCCATTGTTGCTGTGAAGAGTGGAACGAAGAGCAAAACGACTGGAGGTCTAAAGGCTGAAAAAGTTAGCTATTGGTCTTCATCCATGACTACAGCAAGATCAGAGAAAATCTCTGAATAGGAGCAAGAAAGTTATATGGTGGCATTTTCCATCTACACCAGCAGATTCTACGCAGATCCAGTGGCATAAAGAAGAAGCAGAACTCTTTCTTCCAGTTACTTCCAGCACAAGCTGTTATCCTTGTTGCTGTGAAGAAGTTACGCTGAGAAATATTCAGCTCAGGTAGCAGTAAGCTTTGCTGCAGTTACTTCACAGATCAAGCAGGAAAAATCCTTGGTTTTATGAAGAAGAAGCTAGGACTGAGTGTATCTCAGTTCAGGTAAAGGAAGACTTAGGAAATATATTCCTGGAGTCAAAGTTGTGCTGAGTCTCTCTCAGTTAAGGTAGATTGGCACAGTGAAATTTCTCTTATGTCCAACCAAGAACGTCACCAGCTCACTTCCACCCTGTAGGATCCTTTTAGATCTGAGTGGTAGGAGCAAGTTTTCTCTGAGGTGGGTAGTCAATTAATCACTGAGCTGTAGGAGAGGAATACTCTTTGAGTGTAGGACCTCTGGGTCTGAGGTAGGATCCCTAGTGGATCTGAGGTATGGCTGTCCTCCCAGCCTGAGTGTAGGGCCTTTGGCCTGAGGTAGGTGGTATGCTGATCACTGAGTTGTAGGCCCTTTGTGGCTGAGTTGTAAGTCTTGGAGGAGACTGAGAGATCCTAGGGGTTCTGAGGTGTAAGCTCTTTGGAGCAGAGTTTTGGAGAAGTACCTAGTCTAATAAGATAGTTGGAGAGGTGGGAGGGAAAGTGGATGTACCCTTATTAGGGGAACCACTATAAATCCTGTGTACTCTGTGTGTTTTCTCTGAGTCGGTTTTATTGTAGGTTGCATGCCTTGAAAGCAGAATATAATCAACCAATAAACCATCAAACTAATAGAAAAGAAAAGATACTCACTAAGTACTAAGAAACCTATTCACCCCCTCTGGGTGATTTAACTATCCTTGAAATCAAAGACTTTCACCCCCTCTTTAAATGAAGACCTGAGGGCCTATTTATAATTTTTTGGAGGTTCGTGGTGGTAATTATGTCGGGAAATGGTTAGTGCTGGCGAATGGCGTCGCTCCATTTCGATCACCTGGATCACCAGTTTTGACAAAATGATAGTATTGTCCCCCTAGGCAGTTTGGGTGCCCGACAACGATCAATGGAGGAGGAGGTGGCTGGAGATGGCGGGGGTCGCTAGTGGTGGAAGTGACTGGCACCGACACAAAAGCACGCAGGGCACAACCGAGCAGCATGGGCTCGCGAGGGGGGAGGGGGCGTGGCCGCGCAGGGTTACGACTCTATGTCCATGCGGGGGTGCGGCTGCATGGGCTGGCCGTGTGCGGCTGCACAGATTGTGGTCGCGCAGGCTGACCGCTTATGGCCCGCGTGCACAGGCTATACGAGGCTGTACCGCTGGGTGCCCGCTGCCGCGTGCAGACCGGGTGCGCCTGTGCGTCCCTTCTGTGAGTGTGTGCAGGCCCGTACACATAGGCTATGTTATGCTGGTTTATTTCTATGTTCATACAAGTGCAACACACACACACATGACTCAATGAGCACAGACGTTTAGTTCCCCGGTTTTAGAAGCTAGCTTCACTCTCAGGAGCCTCCGTAGTGGCCAACGGAGACAGAGGGTTGGGCCACCCCACTTCTAGGCGGGTATCCACGCGACCAGGCCTAGCCCTTACGTATGCCTTTGAAGGACAAACTAGAATCACCACGTACTAATGCTGGCAAATCCACCAGTCTGTTCCTTAGCTAAGTGAGAACCACACTTATCGAGTCAACATATCGACGTCGGTGCGAACGATTGTCTAATACCGAAGACCCCCATCTTTATACACATGCAATTATGATAAATATAAATATTCGAGCCATTGGCTCCCCAAACTAACCCGTCCGTCACAACAACCTTCTGAGCCATTGGCTCCCCATACAAACCTGTCCGTTATAACTACCTTCCGAGCCTTCGGCTCGCTGGGCTAACTTACCCATTTCCACAACCACTGAGTCTACCGCTTGGACAACACAACCAAGCTAACCTCCTGAGTCATCGGGGTGAGTGAAGGTGAAGCCCTAGTTTTTACTAATTGTTCTTTAACATTTTAGTCTTACAGTTTAAGGTTAACCTTGGACTTCCCAGGGCATTCCCTGTGAAGGTCTCTCGAGGGCACTAGGAACTACGATGGGCTAAAGCCCAAAGCTCCCTTTCACAAGGTAATTATTATTGCTGGTAACTACCCATGTCCAAACCCTCTTAGCATTACACTTGAACTAACCCTAAGTGTATTTAGACTTTCTCCAAGGGAAAGACGATCCACCGTCGATCCTAAGCACAACCTTGCCCTTAGTCAACCAGACACTCACAACCCGCCTTCCATTGGTGACCTTATTGATACTCCCAGTCAGATAAGGTACACCAACTATATCACCTTCACATACAAAGGCCTACATGCTACCTTATTTTTATAGTTTTATTATGTCCAGACCTAATGAGCTACATGGTGTGCATGAAAGGTGATACTCCAAATAATCATCCAAATGGCCTAAGATTATTATTGGAGGTCTATCATGATACTTTATAAATAAATCCAGAAGATTATAATTTTCTTAATTTTTTGGTATTTATTTTATTTACTGTAAAATCAGGCCAACTGTGCTTTTGAACAGAAAGTAAACTTTTATGACTAGGTATGACCTTAGACAATTATGACAATTTGGTAACATCAAAATAACAGTAAATATCAAAAATCCCAATTTTCCAAAAAGGTTTTGACCTCCAACAAATTATTGAATAAATAACCACAATATTAGGATTAATAGGGAAAAATTAAACCAACCATCCAAAAATTATAAGAAAATTACTAGATGATAAATATGACCAAGAAAGTCCACTGACCAAGAATTTTAATTTTCTAACTCCAATTGGTCATATAGAAAAATTATTTAAGAATATTCAACTTAGGGCACTTTGTGAAGGATCTTATATGAAAATTCTTTCAATATTTTTATAAAAATTCACATAACATGATTATGTCCTAAAATATTCCATCACCAATTTTCATAATTTTCCAGTAAGCAAATAACCCTTAAATAATTATCTTGTGATTGAATCAAACTTAGGGGTTGTGAATAAAGTACTAAAATTATCTATCCAAAAATTCACAATAAAATTTCCAGGGAACAACATCATCTAAATAAGTTTGCATCCTAAATTTTATGAGCATCTAAGGTCATTTAAGCATGTACATAAATATTGAATCAAAGTACCCTAATCTATCCATAACTATTTTAAAGAGGGTGTAAGTTCCTAAAAATCCTAAAACCATTTACCAGAGCTTATTTTCACTCTAAGAACTCAACGACCAAGTTCCAAGACAAACTAAGGACATATGGTCCCATGTCCTTCAATATGCTCCAAATCTCAACCCTAAGGCTACACTAGGGTCTTAGGGTATATCCACCCAAACCACCCAAAATCTCTTGTGGCGGTGTTTTATATGACTTGTAGTCAGTGGCCCAAGTTTCATTCCTTTTGGATGAGGATTGGCCACACAACCCATCAAATACACACTTGCCCTAATTTACCCTTTAGGGACCAAAGTTTGGTCACATCATTCCATACTAAAATTAACCCCAAATGGGCTGACATTTTTACCAGTGACTTCTCATGACCCTAAGGGTCATCCACCAAACGTTTGGGGAGTTATGAGGTATTTGACCCTCTAATTACCCATACATGGATTATTAAATATTTGCAAAACTATAGAAAAATGTTCTCCAAAAATTCTCATTTTTGGATATATCAGAGTTATAGGTAAAAGTGACCCCCAGTCCAAATCTCAAGTCATTTGGATGGTTGTATTGATGGGGGGACTCAATATAATCTCTGACTAACCCTAGATAAAAACTGCACCATTGTGAGTGTTGTGGTCCGACCACTTTCCCAAATGGGTCCAAATTAATTTTCAAATAAACTAGACCTCTAGGGCAATAAATGTGATAGAAATGAAATGAATTGAATTAATATTAATCCCTACCTATATACCAGCAACACGAATCTTGGCACAAGATGGACGACATCCCTTCATCATACCCAGCACGACAACGGTTCAGATTGCCCCATCCTGGGCCTTCTTTGCCCGTGATTTCCCGACCACCCGACCACCTCCCTGGCCGGCCATCACCACCACCACCGCCCGAACTATGCTGCAATCCGGCGAATACCACGGAGTCCGCCGAAGCCGCGAGGCCGCGCGGACACACCGTTATTCGCCTTCTGCTGAACCCGAACTGAGGAACACCCCTACCCGCCTGAAGCCGGCGGACAGGTTATTGAAGCTGGCAAAGATGAAACAGAACTGACAAGCTGCAGAGCGACCTCCTGCTGAGTCCGCAGAGACCGCACACTTCCAAGCACTTGACCGAAGTCACAGCCACACTCCTGGCTCCTTGAAGTTATCCGCGCGACCTGCACACAGCAAACCATCAGCCTGAAACAATCCGTGCGGACTGGCAAACACAGACCGCACACTTCGCACACCCCAACTTACTGTTCACTCAAGTTACTGTAGATGTGCCAGGGGGGTCCTATTTATAGGCCGGGTGAGGAGTGTGGTCACCGCCCAAGAGATAGCGACACCGCCCCAGCCCGCGCGAATACAAACCACCGTCCGCTGAGTCCGCGAGGACTTAGCCTGTCACCAAGGAAAACTGCCAGGAGTAAGGCAACCATTGACGAACCCTCTCCAGTCCGCCTAAGCTAAGCGGACAGGGCATCAGCCCGCAAAGCTCCAACCGCTTCAGGACAGCAAACACCCTTCAATGGCTGTCCGCACCAACCCGAGGCAGTCCGCAAGACACACACCTCAATCCGCCACAAGTCCACGACCAAAGGCAGCTAAAGACAGACCGCCCGGTCACAGAGGACTCGGCAGATACGGCGGACACACTGAACTTGGCACCAAGTGTGACCAAGCCCAAAACCATAAGGGGCTAATGCGAGCTTGGCGGACGCAAAACTCCTGTCCTCCAAAACACCACAGCGCAGACCGCCACAGTCCGCGAGCTCCTCGCACTCCTGCCCTATCACAGCGATCAATCCCGGACTCCAAAACCAGGCCGCCACAACGATCTCCACAGCAACTCCCTACTGTGCCACCAGAGCTTGACAAGGCCTCAGCCAAGCTCTAAGCTTAGTCCGCAACAGCCAATACCGCGGACACATCAGTCCGCAAGCTTCCCGCGGACAAGAGCCAACCCGCCTTTCAGCACAATCTTGCACCCGCGACCACTGAGCAAAGCACCAGTCCGCAAGCCTCTCTATCCGCAGATACTAGGCCGCACCAAACCGCGGACTCCATGCAACAACCCGCTTAGAACACAGCCGGCTTCCACCAGACTTTTCACCAGGCCGCAAACCTCAGTCTGCCCAGTCCGCCCAGTCCGCCAAGGCTGTCCGCCACAGGCCACGCGGCCTGTCCTGTCACCCACTTCCACTTCACAAATTTCAACACTCCCCCTTGAAGTGAGAAGTGGTGACCAAGCCCAGCAAGCTGCGCAAGCCTTCAAAAGGCCCCTTCGACAGTGGCTTCGTGAAGATGTCAGCAAGATTATCCTCACTCCGAACATGCCCGACCAGCAGAGACCCCTCCAACACCTTCTCCCTGATGAAGTGGTGATCAATCTCTATATGCTTGGTCCTGGCGTGACACACTGGATTGTTAACCAGTTTGAGAGCACTCTCATTGTCACCCCGGAGTAAAGTAGGCCCTTGCACTTCTTCATGAACATCCTCTATAAGCCTCCTCAACCAAACGGCTTCCCGAGCAGCCAAGGCCGAAGCCTTATACTCCGCCTCCGTGGTTGAAACCGACACTGAGTCCTGCTTCTTGCTACACCACGAGATGCAAGCTGAACCGCAAGTGAACACATAACCGGAAGTAGACCTTTGATCATCCGAATCACCGCCATAGTCAGCATCCGTATACCCGAGCAATGCAACTTCCGCGTCCCTTCTATAGAGGAGTCCCATGTCATAAGAAGCCTTGACATACTTCAGAATTCCCTTCGCCGCCACTAGATGAGATTGCCTTGGTTCAGCCATATACCGACTTACTCGGCCAACAGCATAAGCGATATCCGGCCTTGTAATCGTCAGGTAAATCAAGCTCCCAACAAGAGCCCTGAACACCAAGGGATCATGAAGAACCCTTCCCTCATCCCGTCGAAGCTTCAGCCCAGATTCCAGTGGAGTAGAGCACTTCTTCCCTTCGCCCATGCCAAACCGCTTCACAATGCGATCAGCATACCCTTTCTGGCTAATGAGAACCCCGCACTCCTTCCTCTCCACTTCCAGACCAAGAAAGTGATGCAACTCTCCCAAGTCTTTCATCTCGAAGCGTATAGCAAGCTCTGCCCTGAGCCTTGCTACTTCCTCCTCCGAGTTCCCTGTGATGATCATATCATCCACATACAGCAGGACCAAGACTCTTAGCTCTCCCTTCTTCTTGACGAACAAGCTTGAATCCGAGTTGGAAGCCAGGTATCCACAGAATTGCAAGTACTCTGCAATCTTCCCATACCACGCTCGAGGAGCTTGCTTCAACCCATAGAGAGCCTTCCTGAGTTTGCAGACATAGTCCGGATGCTTCTCAGAGACAAAACCAAGCGGCTGATCCATGAAGATGTCCTTGTCAATCTCTCCGTAAAGAAAGGCATTCTTCACATCAAGTTGCCACAACCTCCATCCCTTGCTAGCAGCCAAGGCGATCACCACTCTTACAGAAGTCATCTTCGCAACTGGACTGAATGTCTCCTCATAGTCTTCTCCATACTGCTGTGAGAATCCTCTAGCGACCAGGCGAGCCTTGAACCGATCAATGCTCCCATCAGCCTTCTTCTTCAACTTATACACCCACTTGCAAGTAACCGGAGTAACGCCATCAACCTTGGGCACAAGGTCCCAGGTTTCATTCTTCTTCAGAGCATCAATCTCTTCCTTCATGGCATCATCCCACTCCTTCACTCCAGTGGCCTCGTTGAAGTTTGCAGGCTCTCGCTCATCCAGAGGACCTGCAAAGAAGCAGGAGACAAAGCTCACTGCATTCCCATCACAGTACCGAGCCGGTGACTTAACCACCCTCTTCGATCTCCGAAGACACGGCTCCTTACTTATGGCTTCTGTTGCTTCTTCGGGCTCCACTCCTACCTGGTGCAAGCATTGAGCAGTGCTCCCCCTGCTTCCTGAGCCAGAAGGCTCAGCCTCGGAGTTCGAAGCAACAGGAGCTGCTGGTGAAATAGCAAGCTCCTCTTCCAAGCCTTCAGCAGCCTCCACCGGTGCTTCATCATCCTTGCTACTTCCGGTTAGCTCCACCGAGCCACCTCCATATGACGTCAGCTCGTCGAAGACAACGTCTCTTGACACCACGAACTTCTTCGTCACAGGGTCCATGCACTTCCATCCATTCTTCCGCTCATCATAGCCAACAAAGACAAGTTTCCTTGCCTTCGCATCCAGCTTTGTCCGTGAAGCATCCGGGACATGCACGTATCAAGTTGAACCGAACACCCTAAGGTGTTCAACACTCGGCTTCTCCTTCAGCAACAGCTCAATAGGAGTCTTCATGTTGATAGGGCTGAGTGGCATCCGGTTGATAACATAAGCAGCACAAGACATTCCCTCCGCCCAAAAGGACCTTGGGATATCTTTCGCATGCAGCCAGCATTTGCAGGTTTCCGTCAAATGACGGATCTTCCGCTCCGCTACCCCATTTTGTTGTGGAGTGTGAGCATAAGTAAGCTCCCGTTGGATCCCGTGCTTCCTGCAGAAGTTAGAAAACTTGGAAGAGACAAACTCCCCCCCGTTATCAGTTCTAAACTTCTTAATCCGCAAGCCAAGCCGGCCTTCTACCAACTCCTTGAACTCCACGAACAAACGGAAGGCTTCCGACTTCTCCTTTAAGAAGTACACCCAAGTATACCTTGAGTAGTCATCAACCAAGACAAGCATGTATTTGCTTCCACCAAGGCTGGCAGTAACCGTCGGTCCCATCAGGTCGCCATGAATACACTCCAATGGTTTCTTGCTCCTTGTTTGTGATTTATCAAACAGAAGGCGATGTGCCTTACCGTATTGACAGCCCGCACAAACATGCCCATCACCAAAGGAGGACAACTTCGGCAACCCCTCACCAGACTTCTACTCGCCATTGCCTTTAGCTTGTCCATGCCAACATGCCCCAGCCTCTCATGCCAGATAGACGCACTATCATTAGCCCTCATTCTATCAACATAAGCACTGGTGGAAAGAACATACAAGCTCTTCACCCTTCTCCCAACATGAGCAACATCAGCCTTCACCGCTGATACGTTGCGAAGGAACCTCACGTCTGTTGGCCCAAACAGAACATGATACCCAGCGTCCACCGCATTGGTCACCGAGAAGAGGTTCTTCTTCATGCCCGGTACGTGATACACACTCCTTAACGTAAGTGGCCCCTGATCACTACCCAATGACACGACCCCCTCTTTCTCTACTGCATAAACAGTATTATCAGCAGTGATAATAGCTTCATTACCTGAGTAAGCCTGCATGGAGGTGAACATCGATTTGTCTCCGGTGAGGTGATGACCACACCCGGAGTCCACGATCCACTCGCTGTTGAAGTCCTCAGCAGACAAGGCCCGGACACAAGTGCCCGTCAAGAAAGCTCCACCCCATTCTGCTTCTTCACTTCTCGAACAAGCTTCCTCCTTTCCCGCAGCATGCCCAGGCTGCAGTTTGACCTTGCAGTCCCGCTTGAAGTGCCCATGCTGATGACACCGGTAGCACTTCAGATTCTTCTTCTAGTCCTTAGGAGCATTGCTCCTCTCCGGCAGATATGAAGTTGAAGTCTCCTTCTCAACAGCGGCCTGCACCTTCATCTTCTTCTTCCCTTCCCATCCTTTCTTCTTTCCTGAGAAGAGAGCTTCGCTGCCTTCCTGATTCAGGTTCACTCCAGCCATCTGCCTTGCTAAGCTCTCCTGCGAGGCAAGCAGATTCTCCAGCTCCAGCAACGACGGTTGAGTAGCCCACCCTTGAACAGATGTGACAAAGGCCACATACTCCTTCCGCAAGCCGCGGATAATGTGCCTTTTCATCTTTGCCTCAGAGATAGGCTCATCAGGATCCAGTGCCGACAGCTCAGCACACAAGCTCTTCACCTTTAAGAAGTACTTGGAGATGGAAAGGTCTCCCTGAGTTGCCCTGGCCAACTCATTCTCCAGAAACTGAAGCCGCGCCACATTCTTCCTATTGAACAACTCATCAATGGTTGTCCAAATATCAGCAGCCGACTCACATCCAATGATGTGATCAAACAGTTCCGGAGACACAGCTCTCTCCAGAACGAACTCCGCCTTAGCATTTGTTCTTCTCCAGAGCCTCACCTGCTCAGCAGTACCGAAAGCAGTAGTGACTTCCTGCCTGTCGTCTCCACCAACGACATCCCACAGCTCCTCGCCAAGAAGATAACTCTTCATGCACGACTTCCACTTCTTGAAGTTAGTCGGTGTTAAGAGTTCAATGACCAGACCTCTTGCTAAGCTCCCTTCCATTGCAACACCTGTTGGCAACCTTTCAGCAGCTCCGAGCAACAACACAGGTTGATCACCACTCAATCACAGGGTAACAACACTGGCTGACTTCCGCTCACGCAACTGAACCTCAGCAACCTTGCTCTGATACCATGTTAAATTTTCTCAACGTGGTCAGCAAGATAGCCCAAACGCCAAATTAATATCTTCAGAACTACCCAGTTCGCACGTTGAACCAGCGGAAACCAAGGACTAGAGGAACAAAGGTAAATCACAACAAACAATGGAAGCACAAGCCGGTCTATTATTCATTCACTTCTTTACAATGCGAGGCATACATAGCGAGACATGATTTCGCTAGTATAACAGCTGAAAAGCAGAAGCACCAAAAAACAAGCCGGGCGGACAGAACCCGAGTCCGCCGAGACCGCGAGGTCGCCGAGGTCGCCGAAACCGCCCGAACTATGCTGCAATCCGCCGAATACCACGGAATCCGCCGAAGCCGCGAGGCCGTGCGGACACACCATTATTCGCCTTCTGCTGAACCCGAACTGAGGAACACCCCTACCCGCCTGAAGCCGGCGGACAGGTTATTGAAGCTGGCAAAGATGAAACAGAACTGACAAGCCGCAGAGCGACCTCCTGCTGAGTCCGCAGAGACCGCACACTTCCAAGCACTTGACCGAAGTCACAGCCACACTCCTGGCTCCTTGAAGTTATCCGCGCGACCTGCACACAGCAAACCGTCAGCCTGAAACAATCCGTGCGGACTGGCAAACACAGACCGCACACTTCGCACACCCCAACTTACTGTTCACTCAAGTTACTGTAGATGTGCTAGGGGGGTCCTATTTTTAGGCCGGGTGAGGAGTGTGGTCACCGCCCAAGAGATAGCGACACCGCCCCAGACCGCGCGAATACAAACCACCGTCCGCTGAGTTTGCGAGGACTTAGCCGGTCACCAAGGAAAACCGCCAGGAGCAAGTCAACCATTGACGAACCCTCTCCAGTCCGCCTAAGCTAAGCGGACAGGGCATCAGCCCGCAAAGCTCCAACCGCTTCAGGACAGCAAACCCCCTTCAATGGCTGTCTGCACCAACCCGAGGCAGTCCGCAAGACACACACCTCAATCCGCCACAAGTCCACGACCAAAGGCAGCTAAAGACAGACCGCCCGGTCACAGCGGACTCGGCGGATACGGCGGACACACTGAACTTGGCACCAAGTGTGACCAAGCCCAAAACCATAAGGGGCTAATGCGAGCTTGGCGGACGCAAAACTCCTGTCCGCCAAAACAACACAGCGCAGACCGCCACAGTCCGCGAGCTCCTCGCACTCCTGCCCTATCACAGCGATCAATCTCGGACTCCAAAACCAGGCCGCCACAACGATCTCCACAGCAACTCCCTGCTGTGCCACCAGAGCTCGACAAGGCCTCAGCCAAGCTCTAAGCTTAGTCCGCAACAGCCAATACCGCGGACACATCAGTCCGCAAGCTTCCCGCGGACAAGAGCCAACCCGCCTTTCAGCACAAGCTTGCACCCGCGACCACTGAGCAAAGCACCAGTCCGCAAGCCTCTCTATCCGCAGATACCAGGCCGCACCAAACCGCGGACTCCATGCAACAACCCGCTCAGAACACAGCCGGCTTCCACCAGACTTTTCACCAGGCCACAAACCTCAGTCCGCCCAGTCCGCCCAGTCCGCCAAGGCTGTCCGCCACAGGCCGCGCGGCCTGTCCTGTCACCCACTTCCACTTCACAAATTTCAACAAATGAGTCCCCTACCATTCCCTTACTGGATTGTAGGCATCAATTCTCCTTAAGGTGGTCTTATTAGTTTGGGTAATAGGTGATAGTACCACATAATAAGTAAAGTAGGGACATCCGAGTTTAAGCCTCAAGTTGCTACTCTCGCGTTAGACACTTTCTTTAGCCACTTCGGGTATCCTCATACCTTAACTAAATTTATACCTAAGTTCAATTTGACCAGGATACGCTAAGAATCGTCTGGGTAAGTCAAATTTCCCAGTTGGGTTGGTCTAACTCATTGATATAAGGACTATATATTATGATCTTTACACATGGGCACACCATAGCTTCCGTTGCTTAGTTTGTCCCCAAGCTAATGCTTGCGTAGGGTGAGCCAGTGTTGTGGACTTACTACTTTATGATTGTAGTGTCCTCTGATACTAGTTTGTAAGTGTTGGTTCTATTGATCCCAATGTCCCAGATTTGTAAGAAGTCAAACTGGTCAATGACATACACATATAGTTGTATTTGATGTGTGCTTAAGTTCATGCATGCAGGTTGTCTTTGATTGGACAGGTGAACAAAAAGGGTAAGCTGGAAGTTCAGAGTTCGTCGAGCTGAGCTCACTATTCGTCGAGCTCAGCTCACCATTCGTCGTGTTGAGTTCACCATTCATCGAGATAAAATCAGAGTTTGGGATTCAGAGTTTGTCGAGCTCAACTCAACATTCGTCGAGCTGAGCTCACCATTTGAACTGAGTATGTTGAATCTTGTGTAGCTTCAATTCTCTCCTCTACCATATGCTGTACTGTCTATTTTGCAGGTAGTACAAGCCCTTTCTCAAGAAAATGAAGCTAGTGTGCAACTGTTGAGGGGGAGCAAGCCCAACAACTACATTGGGATCAACCCCAGACAAATAGGGGAGAAAAACTCCATAAAAATCTCCCTATTGCAGAAGTCAGGGGGAGAGTAGTCAGGGGTAAAGAAGAATAGGCTTGATCAATGACCTGTATTATTGACCAAACTAGCCATGATACAGGAAGCTAAAATCCAGGTGGTGCTTAAGTTGTTTCAGTACTAGAATAGTAAGGGTGGCTCACCCAGGAGAAATACAGCTGGCAGCATGTCAGGGGGAGTAAGTAATTCTCCACAGGCTGGAGAAATGTGGTAACATTTCCAATCTCTAATAGTGTTACACAAGTTTTAGTTTTTATGTTTAATATGTTGTGTACGCCAATGGTCCGTATTATTGATCAAGCAAAGTTTTGACTTCTTCAAATTGGGGGAGATTGTTGGGTCTATTGATCTCAATGTCCCATATTTGTAAAAAGTCAAACTGGTCAATGACATATACATATAGTTATATTTGATGTGTGCTTAAGTTCATGCATGCAGGTTGTCCTTGATTGGATAGGTGAATAAAAAGGGTAAGCTGGAAGTTCAGAGTTTGTCGAGCTGAGCTCACCATTTGTCGAGCTCAGCTAACCATTCGTCGTGCTGAACTCACCATTCGTCGAGCTAAAATCAGAGTTTGGGATTAATAGTTTTTCGATCTTAGCGCACCATTCGTCGAGCTGAGCTCACCATTCTTCGAGCTAAATTCAGAGTTTGGGATTCTGAGTTTGTCAAGCTGATCTCATCGATTGTCGAACTCAGTTCAGCATTCGTCGAACTAAGTTCAAAATTTTGACTAAGGTAAAAGCGTTGAGACAGTTGAGAAGAAATAGATGAGACAGGAGATAGTCTCAGCTGTGAAAAAGAAATCTTTGAGACAGTTGAGAAGAAATCGCTGAGACATGAGATAGTCTCAGCTGTGAATAAGAAAGCGTTGTGACAGTTGAGAAGAAACTGCTGAGACAGGAGATAGTCTCAGTTATAGAAAAAACACTGCTGAGACAGTTGAGAAGGAACCGCTGAGACAAAGCCAGCAGAAATTCTCTAAGTCCAGAAGTGTTGAGTGAAGCATGTTCACTCAATGCTTCTAATGAAGAGCCAAGTCAGATGGCGTTGAGTGACTTAACATCACTTAACGTTTAATGCAGTTCTGAAATTTTTCTAAGTCCAGAAGTTGATGACACTGCTTACGTCACCAAAAGTCAACAAGTCAAAGTATATCATGCCATTGCTGGAAAGCTACAGCAGCACCGGATGACCACTGCTGACTCACCTGAAGTCAGCAAGGTCAAAATAGTTCATGCCATTGTGGGAAAGCTGCAGTAGCGCCAGAAGCTACTATTTTTCATTTTCTGAGGGAGGTGGGGCTCACCATCCTTGGCTTGGTGCACACTCAAATTGTGTCATTGATTCAAATCAACAGATATAAAAAGAAGAAAGAAAAGGGGATTAGGGTAACTAAGAACACACAAAGAATATACGAAAATTAGAGGCAGCTTGACTTCATCTTCTCCGACAGGCTTGAAAGCCAAGTCAAGCAGAGCAAGCCAGCAGGCAAAAAAAGATAGCTGAAGCTTTTTCCAATTCAGCAAGTTTGTTCTTTCCAGAACAAGGCAGCTGAGTCACCTTATAAGCAAGAAGATTATTGTATGAAGGGATGTCAGCCTTCAATAGCAGATAGCTGTTCACTAGTGCAGTAAAGAAGCACTTACCTGTATAAGAAGACTCATTCCTTCTACATCAAGAGGGCTGGACTAATATCTGCTCAGTCCAGTAAGGTAGACTCACAGATTTATCTCTGAGTCAGTGTTTCAAATTTACTTCACCTTGTTGTTTAAATTCATGAAGGATTCAGGTTGTCTGAATCTGAGTTGTAGGGCCTTTTGGCCTGAGTTGTCGGTGACTAATTAATCACTGAGGTAGATGCCCTGCTGGGTTACTGAGGTAGGGTCCAAGTGTCGAACTGAGAGTAAGGCTATCCTCCCAGCCCGAGTAGTAGGCCTTAGAGATAAGGCTGAGGTAGGTGACTGTTGAGTCACTGAGCTATATGTGACATGTGTGTCACTGAGTTGTAGGCCTTGGAGGAGGCAGAGCTATAGGTGCCTGGAAGGGCATTGAGGTAGGTACCTGGAAGGGTACTGAGTTGTATGAGTGCTGCAGCACGCTGAGAGTAGGGTCGTGCTCCTGAAGTTGTAGGGCTGAAAATCCTAAGTTGTAGGCCTTAGAGATAATCCTGAGGTAGGTTGTCTATGGACCACTAAGATGTAGGAGCACTGTGTAACACGCCCATCCGTCATATAGAATATAACAAAAGGTCCGGCCGGAGCCCCACACCATATTCCACAGACAGTTAGTGGAATTACATAGGAATACCAAATTAACAGCATATGAATACACATCCTAACTCAGAGCATTATAGCGGAAGCTTTTAGAACAGTTATAAGAACCAAAAACATAACAAATGAATGTCCGCTACAGCCACATTAGGAATGAAATAACAAACACCAATCCTTTGGCCTTATGGCCTTACAATAGTTTTATCAATAAAAGTGTCTTACATACTTCGGATCGCAGGCCGACCATACATGACAGTATAAAAATAAAACACTTTTCTTTGGCCTTCGAGGGACAGCACAACACCAAGGGCTTCAGCCCTCTATTTGCCACTAGGCTCACCTGCTCCTACATAAGAACAATCCACCGTATGGTGGCAAAACAAGGCAACGGTCAGTTAAAGCTGACCAAATTATAACGACCCCGCCCCTTAATCGGGGAGGTGGTTCTCCTTCCTTGCATTTCATTAGTATAATAAAACATGATAGTGAAAGTACAATTTAAGCACACTTCACCACAGGCGTAGACATGCAAGGCCACACACCTCGTGCTCTCAGGGCAGATTCTCGGTGAACCCCGTCCACCATCACCCCCAGGACTGCAACATCGTGAGCATTTTAGTCTTTCCAGCCGAAGCCTAAGACTCGCCCTCTATACCAATGGTAAGTGTCACGTACCTTAGGTCTCTTTAACCGAGCCACATAGAGCGGGTATGGTTCCACTCAACACGTTGATCACACCGCCACGTAAATTTAAGCCATAGGCGCGGGTCAAGCTTCCCCGAGTCCCAAATCGATCATACAATTTTACATAACCCAGTTATGTGCAAGTTGGCTCCCAGGACAATAAGATGGCAGAACCACGCATCTGCCCAGTTTTCCGGGTGCACCTTGGAGCTTGTCTCCAAGGGGGCAATCTACGACGTAGAAAACCCGAAAAACAAACGGCATGGAGTCTTCTCCGACAATATATGCAAAATGAAAACATCACCGATCTAGACCAAAATGTTCGGATAGGCTTCACACAGCATGCCTACATCCGTACTTCGTTTCCGGACTCTATATGCAAAACTACATTGATAAACCATATCTACTCGAAGGAATACCTCACACTCACCGTGTAACGCCCCCTATCCGTCACATAGCATATAGCAGTAGGTCCGGCCGGGGCCCGATGCCATATGCCACAGACAGACTGGGTGGTTACTCATGGAAACCATCCAACCAATCAACGTCCTACACAGAGCATTCTAGCGGAAGCAGTTTATAAAAGTTGCAAATAAGAACCCAGCATTAAAGCATGAATGTCCACTAAAACAAAATAGGAATGTTATACAAATACCAACACAAGCCTTAAGGCCTTACAAAATGATTCACTTGATATTACATGATTTACAAACCACGGCACGCAGGTCGGTCATACATGAATAAAACAGTAAACACTTCCAATTAGGCCTTCGAGGGCCGGCTTCGCACTTGGGCTTTAGCCCGCTATTGACCGCTTGGTCCAGCAGCACCTGCAAGCAACAAACCACCGCACGGTGGCAAAACAAGGCAATGGTCAGCAATGCTGACCAAATTATAACGATCCCGCCCCCAACTCGGGGAGGCGATGCTCCTTCCCTGCATTTCATTAGCATAAGCGAGCAATATATAACCATAATCATTTCATCAAGACGTTGGCTCGCACGGCCACACGCCCCGTGCTCTCAGGGCACATTCTCGGTGAACCGGTTGATGTCACGTCAATTAAAGCCATAGACATTCCGGACTCACCACCGCCACTTTGACGACCAAACCTATGAGCAATTTGTCTTCCTGGACTGGGACTCGATAATTTAAGCCATTGACCGCCGAATACCCTAATCTATACCAACGACAAGTGCCACGTACCCTTAGGTCTCTTTAACCGAACGACATAGAACGGGTACGGTTCCATCTAACCCGTGCTCATATCGCAACGACAATTTAAGCCATTTGCGCGGGTCAAACTTCCACCGAGTCCCATTTCCATCACAATTCACATAACCCGGTTATGTTCAAGTTGGCTCTCAGGCCACCAAGTTGGCAAGATCTCGCACCTGCCCAGTTTTTCTGGTGCACCTTTGGGTTATTCCCGAAGGCTCCCTGCTGTAATCTACCACATAGAAAACGCGAAAAATAATCAATAGCACGGAGTCTTCTCCGGCATTTATAAAATGCAACATCACCGATCCAGACTAACATGTCCGGGTAGGCTTCACACATCATGCCTATGTCCGTTCTCGCTTACGGACTCTAAATAACGGGGACTTCACATATCTACCCGAAGGAACGCCTCCAACTCTCCGCAAACTCGCGAGAGCGGGCTTCCTATCCAAATAAGGAGAGCTACTCATGCTCACGAAGAGAATCGTTACCCTAGAGTTCCTCTTTGGCGCCACAGAAAAGTAAGTGGATGAAAAGCACCGCACTAGCTTTGCCTCCGTGGATCCGGAGTCGGCTCACGATTTGGATCTTCGAAGCTCCTCCAATGGCCGGATCTAGCTCCTTCTTCCTTCCTTAGCTCTCCTCTCTCTCTAAGCTTTTAGAAAGATAATAACTTATGAAAAGTGAACGTTTCTAAGTCCAATCCCAAGTATATCCCTTCAGGAACAACCCCCAACCGTTGGATCATCAATTAAAGAAATGAACGGCTTTGATTCAGGACTGAAATGCCCAATCTGGACCGCACACGGCCTGGCACACGCCCGTGTCCAGGGCCGTGTGCCTCATTCACCGTCAAAATCGGCTCGCCTGGAACCTCACACGGGTATCGAACACGCCCGTGTTCGACTTGACACGCCCGTGTTCCACCTGACACGGCCCTGTGGCCGGCCGTGTACCCCCATCATTTTTCCTCGAAAACAACCCGAGCACTTCACAGGTTCTAGGACACGCCCGTGTCACCTCAACACGCCTGGGCTCCAGGCTGTGTACATGGTCTCGACACTCGACACTTCGTCGAGTGAAGATCGTCGACCTGATGACACGGCCTTGGACACGCCTGTGTCCTAGGCCGTGTGCCTTATCTCGACACAGTGTCGAGAGCAAAGTGTCGACTTCCCGGGACGAGTGTCGACACGGGTCGACACGGCTTGCGACACGCCCGTATCGCAGGCCGTGTGCCATGTCTCGACACTTCGTCAAACGCAGAGTGTCGACTTTGCGGGCTAAGTGTCGACACGGGTCGACACGCCCTGCGACACGCCCGTGTCGCAGGTCGTGTGCCCAGTCTCGACACAATGTCGAGATCAAAATGTCGACTTCCCGGCTGAGTGTCGACACAAGCTTGACACACCCTGGGACACGCCCGTGTCCCAGGCCGTGTGCCTGCAGCCAGAACCCAAAACTGGCCCAAAACGTCCCCCGTCGCTCTTTTGAGTTTCGGGGAGTTACAACTCTCCCCCTCTTAAAAGAATTTTGTCCTCGAAATCATATAAAGGAAAGACATGTACAAAACCAAAATTTGTACCTGAGCGGAACAACTCCGGATACTCGTCAAGCATAGTCTGCTCTCGCTCCCAAGAGAGCTCCTCACGACCGCAACTGTCCCACCGGACCTTGACCATCCTGATCTCTTTATTGCGTAGCCGCTTGACCTCCGAGTCCTCAATCCGCACGGGCTTGACCTTTGTCGTCAACCGACTATCCACCGGCACTTGATCAACCGCGATCACTTGCGAAGGCTCTTGCACCGCCTTCCGGAGCACCGAAATATGGAATACATCATGTAAACCACTTAGCTCCACTGAAATCTTCAACCGATAGGCCGCTTCACCAACTCGCTCCATAACCTCAAACGGTCCAAGGTACCTCGGGCTTAGCTTTTTCAATCGCCGTACCCGCGAGACACCCTTGAACGGCTTGATCTTTAAGTACACATAGTTGCCCACAGCGAACTCCACGTTCCTGTGCTTGGCATTATAGTACTTCGCTTGCCGGTCCTGAGCGATAAGCAACCTCTCCCGAATGGTTCTCACCAAAGAAGTAGCATCCTCCACTTCTGATCGCCTATACAACTTTGACTCACCCGTTTCTAACCAGAACAACGGCGTGCGACATTTTCTACCATATACGGTCTCGAAAGGCGCCATCTGAATACTCGCTTGGTAGCTATTGTTGTATGCAAACTCCACCAAATACAGGTGTTCTTCCCATTGCTTTCCAAAATCCAAGACACACATGCGGAGCATGTCTTCCATGGTTCTATTGACCCTCTCGGCCTGCCCATCCGTTTGCAGATGGAAGGCTGTGCAGAATTTCAACTTTGTTCCCAACATTTGCTGCACAAGCCTCCAATCATTGGACGTGAACCGCCCATCTCGGTCACTCACGATGCTGCGAGGTACACCATGAAGCCGTACTATGTTATCCACATAAAGCTTCGCCAACTTCTCCACCGGATCATCCTTCCTATGCGGAATGAAATGTGACACCTTCGTTAACCGATCAACAACCACCCAAATGGCGTCGTTCCCCTTTTGCGACCTTGGCAAACCGTGCACAAAGTCCATAGAGATGTCGTCAAATTTCCACTCCGGGATATGCAAGGACTTAAGAAATCCTCCCGGCTTTTGACACTCCGCCTTCACCAAGGCGTAAGTTTGGCACTTCGCTACGTAGAGCGCCACATCTTTCTTCAAACCCGGCCACCAAAACAGTTTCTTCACATCACGGTACATCTTCGTGCTCCCCGGGTGAATCGAGTACTTGGTATGGTGTGCCTCGTACAACAACTCCACCCGCAAATTACCCACATTTGGGACGCACAGACAACTGTCTTTCCAAAGTAATCCGTCCTCCACGACGAATTGGGAATTTGACCCATCCAGAGCCTCTAACATGAACTGCTTCATATGAGCATCCATATCCAAAGCCTACCGAATACGATCAGCCAGGTCATTTTGGACTTCAGTCCAATTCAGAACTGCTTCAGCACTTGATTGCATGTCCACACAAACAATCTCCAATGCCTCCAACTCCCGCACCAACCGCTCATCATGCACCGATAGCCAATTGGCTTGAGCTAGGGCTCGGCGATTCAACGCGTCCGCAACCGCATTCCCTTTACCAGGCACGTAGTGGATCTTGAATGTATAGTCCCCCAGGAACTCCATCCATCTACGCTGCCGCATATTCAGATCCTTCTGATCAATAAGATACTTCAGGCTCTTGTGATCGGTGTAGATATCAATCTTCACACCATAAAAGTAATGTCTCCACAGCTTCAAGGCAAAAATCGCGGACCCTAACTCCAAGTCATGGACCGGATAGTTCCTTTCATGCACTTTTAGCTGTCTCGAGCCATAAGCTATTACACTTCCGTGTTGCAGTAGCACGCAACCCAAACCGCTGCCCGAAGCATCAATGTAAATCTCATAGCCTTCGGTCCCACATGGCGAACTCAGCACAGGCGCCGTGGTCAACCGACACTTCAACTCCTCAAAAGCTCGCGCGCACTCCGACGTCCAAACGAACTTATGCTCCTTCCGCGTCAAAGTAGTGAGAGGTAACGCTATCCGCGAGAAGTTCTCCACGAAGCGCCTATAATAGCCGGCAAGCCGCAGAAAACTCCGGACTTCCGCTACCGTAGCAAGCTCAGGCCACTCTCGTATCGCAACAATCTTCGCCAGATCCACAACAATACCCTCTCCACTCACTATATGACTGAGGAACGCCACTGAGGATAGCCAAAACTCGCACTTCGAGAACTTGGCATACAACTGATTTATCCTTAGCGTCTCCAAAACCAAATGAAGATGCTTGAAGTGATCTTCCTCACTTTGCGAGTACACCAAAATATCGTCGATGAAGACGATCACGAAATGGTCCAAGTACTCCCTGAAAGTCCTGTTCATCAAATCCATGAACACTGACGGCGCATTAGTCAGCACAAACGGCATGACCGTAAACTCATAATGCCCGTATCACGTACTAAACGCTATCTTCGGGATATCACTCTCCCTTATTCACAGCTGATAGTATTCAGCCTTGAGATCTAACTTCGAGTACACCGTCGACCCGACTAACTGATCGAAAAGATCATCAATCTGGGGGATCGGGTACTTGTTCTTCTCCGTCAACTTGTTGAGCTCCCGATAGTCAATACATAGCCTCAAGCTTCCGTCCTTCTTCTTAACAAAGAGGACCGGTGCGCTCCAAGGCGAAGAACTCGGGCGCACATACCCTTGCTCCAACAACTCTTGTAGTTGAACTTTCAGCTCCGCCATTTCCTTAGGCGCTAGCCGATAAGGAGATCGTGACACAGGCTTTGCACCTGGCACTAGCTCAATCGTAAAATCTATCTCCCGCTGAGGCAGGGCTCCAGGAAGGTCTGTGGGGAACACATCAGGGTATTCCGATACCACTGAAATACAATCCAACGCGGGCTTCGGCTTTGCAACCTCCACTAGTGTGAAGAACAGTTCTGCACCGGCACGAACCGCCTTCACCACCTGAAGAGCAGGCATCAACGTCTTGCTTGACCCCTTTAAGCCCGTAAAAGTCATCTCACGACTTGCTCCCAGCTTGACTTCCTTGCGACCGCAGTCAATATAGGCTTGCTGCTCCGAGAGCCAGTCCATGCCAAATATAACGTCGAACTCCACCAACGGAAGTAAAGACGCCTACAGGTCGAACTCCTGATCCCCAATACGAATCTTAACATCGCAGATCCTATCCGCTCGCATCGAACACCCATTGGGCAACAACACATCCAACTTATCCTTCGCCATCGAAGAAGGGACTCCGATGCGTGATATAAATCCTTCAGACAAGGATTGTGAAGCCCCCGTATCGAAGAGTGCTCTTGCCAAATTTTCACAAATCCTAAACAAGCAGTGGTAAGGTAACATGTGCATAACAAGTATTTAAAGAAATTGACTTGCTATAAATTAAACCGTACCTGTCACCACATCAGCCTGTTTGATGGCCTCCTATTGGCCAAGATTATAGACCCTTGGTTGGGCCGGAGCATAGTGGGATGCGGTCTACTCCACTGCCTTGCCATTCTCTTCATAAGTAGCTCCCGGCGTTCTCTCGGACTTAGGACGTCCGCTCCAACAGTCACGGGCAAAATGCCCCGTCTTTCCACAAGTAAAACACGCACCCGGGGTCCGACCCGTAGTCGCCCCAGAAGCACCAGAAGGAGCTGGACCCGAAGTCCTATGCTTCTTGAAAGACCTCCGATAGCCGGACTTTGAAGTAGTTGGCACTTTGAATTCAGATTTCTTCTCACCCAAGCTTTTCTTTTCTTGTACATTCTTCATGTCCTTCTCCAAGGACCGGGCAGTATTGACCAAGGTTAAGAAACCCTGCGTCATCGGCCCCGAAAGTAGTAATCTCAACTCATCTCTCAAGCCTTCGTAGAAGCGATTAGTCTTGCGCTCCTCATCCACGATGGTGGAGCTAGCATATCGACTCAAACGAGTGAACTCATGGAGATATTCATCCACGCTCTTCTCACCCTGAACCAACTTCAAAAATTCATTCTCCATCGAAATCCTCTGAGTAGAAGGGAGGTATCTTGCTAAGAACAATCCCGAGAACTCTTCCATCGGGACGTCTGTCAGTTGTCTACCTCTCAAATGATGCAGCTCCAATCCTTCCCACCATAATCTCGCTTCACCGTCCAAAAGGAACGTAGCAATGGTGGTCATTTGCCACTCCTCCATCTCCGTTGCTGTCATGACTCTCTTCACCCTGGAGAGCCAGTCTTTAGCCTGAGATGGGGTTCCCAACCCCGAGAATAACGGAGGGTTAAAGCTCATTACATGCTTAAGCTGCCTCTCGATTGCCCTCCTTGGCACCCCCGGTTCCACAACCACTTTCTCCACTCTCCTCGGCTCAGCCTCTTGAAGAGGTTCCTGCTCCATCACAGGAGCGGGCTGTTGCGTTTGCCTTGCAGGCTATGCATTTATCACGGCCAACACCGCTTCAGCCACCAATCGTATATTCTCAGCCGATAGAGGTGTTGCAGGAGCAACATCTGGTGCACTGCTAGCCTCAGAAACTCGGCATTCTGACGGCCCAACACCACTTCTGGTCACCTATAGTGGTACAAAACACCGTTAAGCGACCAAATAAAATTGCAAACAGCAATTATAGGAACACGCAGATTCCTCAAACATGTGTATTTTCATTCCTAAGTGGACATTCATGGGTTCTTTTACTGTTATAACGAGGACGCACACAATGTGCTCACCACCCCTTAAAAAGAATTCGCCCACGAATTCACTTTAAGCCCGACCAAAACCAGTAGTCTGATACCAAATTGTAACGCCCCCTATCCGTCGCATAGTATATAGCAGTAGGTCCGGCCGGGGCCCGACGTCGTATGCCACAGACAGACCGGGTGGTTACTCATGGAAACCATCCAACCAATCAATGTCCTACATAGAGCATTCTAGCGGAAGCAATTTATAAAAGTTGCAAATAAGAACCCAGCATTAAAGAATGAATGTCCACTAAAACAAAATAGGAATGTTATACAAATACCAACACAAGCCTTAAGGCCTTACAAAATGTTTCACTTGATATTACATGATTTACAAACCACGGCACGCAGGCCGGTCATACATGAATAAAACAGTAAACACTTCCAATTAGGCCTTCGAGGGACGACTTCACACTTGGGCTTTAGCCCGCTATTGACCGCTTGGTCCAGCAGCACCTGCAAGCAACAAACCACCGCACGGTGGCAAAACAAGGGAACGGTCAGCAATGCTGACCAAATTATAACGATCCCGCCCCCAACTCGGGGCGGCGATGCTCCTTCCCTGCATTTCATTAGCATAAGCGAGTAATATATAACCATAATCATTTCATCACAGACGTTGGCTCGCACGGCCACACGCCCTGTGCTCTCAGGGCACATTCTCGGTGAACCGGTCGATGTCACGTCAATTAAATCCATAGACATTCCGGACTCACCACCGCCACTTTGACAGCCAAACCTATGAGCAATTTGTCTTCCTGGCCTGGGTCACGACAATTTAAGTCATTGACCGCCGAAGACCCTAATCTATGCCAACGGTAAGTGCCACGTACCCTTGGGTCTCTTTAACCAAACGACATAGAACGGGTACGGTTCCATCTAACCCGTGCTCACATCGCAACGACAATTTAAGCCATTTGCGTGGGTCAAACTTCCACCGAGTCCCATTTCCATCACAATTCACATAACCCGGTTATGTTCAAGTTGGCTCTCAGGCCACCAAGTTGGCAAGATCTTGCATCCGCCCAGTTTTCCGGGTGCACCTTTGGGTTAATCCCCAAGGCTCCCTGCTGCAATCTACCGCGTAGAAAACCCGAAAAACAATCAATAGCACGGAGTCTTCTCCGGCATTTATGTAATGCAACATCACCGATCCAGACCAACATGTCCGGGTAGGCTTCACACATCATGCCTATGTCCGTTCTCGCTTACGAACTCTAAACAACGGGGAATTCACATATCTACCCGAAGGAATGCCTCCAACTCTCCGCAAACTCGCGAGAGCGGGCTTCCTATGCAAAGAAGGAGAGCTACTCATGCTCAAGAAGAGAATCGTTACCCTAGCATTCCTCTTTGGCTCCATGGAAAAGTAAGCAGATGAAAAGCACCGCACTAGCTTTGCCTCCGTGGATCCGGAGTCGGCTCGCGATTTGGAGCTTCGAAGCTCCTCCAATGGCCGGATCTAACTCCTTCTTCCTTCCTTGGCTCTCCTCTCTCTCTAAGCTTTTAGAAAGATAATAACTTATGAAAAGTGAGGGTTTCTAAGTCCAATCCCGGGTATATCCCTTCAGGAACAACCCCCAGCCGTTGGATCATCAATTAAAGAAATGAACGGCTTTGATTCGGGACTGAAATGCCCAATCTGGACCGCACACGGCCTGGCACACGCCCGTGTCCAGGGCCGTGTGCCTCATTCGCCGTCAAAATCGGCTCGCCTGGAACCTCACACGGGTATCGAACACGCCCGTGTTCGACTTGACACGCCCGTGTTCCACCTGACACGGCCGTGTACCCCCATCATTTTTCCCCGAAAACAACCCGAGCACTGCACAGGTTCTAGGACACGCCCGTGTCCTTGCCCGTGTCACCTCAACACGCCTGGGCTCCAGGCCGTGTACACGGTCTCGACACTCGACACTTCGTCGAGCGAAGATCGTCGACCTGATGACACGGCCTTGGACATGCCCGTGTCCTAGGCCGTGTGCCTTGTCTCGACACAGTGTCGAGAGCAAAGTGTCGACTTCCCGGGACGAGTGTCGACACGGGTCGACACGCCTTGCGACACGCCCATGTCGCAGGCCGTGTGCCATGTATCGACACTTCGTGGAACGCAGAGTGTCGACTTTACGGGCTAAGTGTCGACACGGGTCGACATGCCCGGCGACACGCCCGTGTCGCAGGCCGTGTGCCCAGTCTCGACACAATGTCGAGATCAAAATGTCGACTTCCCGACTGAGTGTCGACACAAGCTTGACACGCCCTGGGACACGCCCGTGTCCCAGGCCGTGTACCTGCAGCCAGAACCCAAAACTGGCCCAAAACGTCCCCCGTCGCTCTTTTGAGTTTCGGGGCGTTACACACCGCCCACTCACGGGAGAGAGTTTCCTGTGCAAAAAGGAAGAGGACTTCACATGTCCAAGTAGAGAATTGTTACCCTAGAGTTTTGCTTCGGCGCTATGGAAAACTAGTCGGATGAAAACCACCGCAACGGACTCGCCTCCACGGATATGGGCGCGGCTCCCGATTTGGGGCTCCGAAGCTCCAACAATGGCCAGAACTCCTCCTTCTCCTTCTCCCTTTGCTCTCCCCTCTCTATACCTCTTAGAAAGAGAAATGGCCAAATGAAATGAGGCATAAACCCTCATTTCCCGGCCTTATACCAATATAAGGGATTCTGGGCCGTCGGATCCCTCTAAAATGAAATGAACGGCCTCGATTGACCTTTAAAATCGTCTACCTGGGGCCGCACATGGCTTGTGACCCGCCCGTGTTACAGGCCGTGTCTCACATTCGTGAAAGAATTCATCAATCTCGGAGTCAGGACACGGTCTCTGCCACGCCCGTGTTAACCCTGGACACGCCCGTGTCAACCCTGAACATGCCCATGTCACAGGCCGTGTGCATCAATCGTCGCTGAAACTGTTACGCCCGAACAGGAGACGGCTTTGGACACGCCCGTATCCCAGGGTGTGTTGCTCAATCGACACAGCCTGACAAATACAGAGCAGGACGCGGCCTTATACACGCCAGTGTCCGCCCTAGACACGCCCGTGTCTGACCTGGACATGCCCGTGTCGCAGGCCGTGTTCAACACTCGATAAAACTCAGCCAATTCCAGAAAAGGTCATGGCTCTGAACACACCTTATCACAGGCTGTGTGAAATCATAATGGATCAAAAGCTCTCAAAAACACTACCCATTCATATTCGAGTTTTTGGGCATTACAGTTCTCCCACTTAAAACAATTTCGTCCCGAAATTACAGAATGGAAAAGTACACAAAGTTAAATGGTACCTGAGTAGAAAACTCGGGATACTCCTCAAGCATGGTCTGCTCTCGCTCCCACGAAAGCTCCTCACGGCCACAATTGTCACATCAAACCTTGACCATCCTGATAGCTTTGTTCCAAAATTGCTTGACCTTTGTATCCTTGATCCGAATGGGTCTAACTTCCGTTGTTTGCCCACTATAGACTGATACTTGATCCACAACAAGCACCTGCGCTTGTTCTTTCATGACTTTGCATAGGACCGAAGTGTGAAATACATCATGCAATCCACTCAGTTCTACCGAAAGAGCCAATTGATAGGCGGCTTTACCAACTCGCTCTAAGATCTTAAAGGCCCAACATTCCTCGGACTAAGCTTCTTTAAGCGTCAAATCCTTCACGGCTTCCACGTTTCGATGCTTGGCGCTGTAGTACTTGGCCTGTCTATCTTGAGCAATCAGTAGTCATTCCCAAATCAACCGAATAGTTGATGTAGCATATTCAACCTCTCTTCGCTTTTAAAGCTTCGATTCTCCTATTTCTACCCAAGCCAAAGGTGTACGACACCGCATTCTGTATAGAGCCTCAAAAAGGTCCATATGAATACTGGCTTGGTAGCTGTTATTGTATGCAAACTCAATCATGTAAAGAAGGTCCTCCCACCTTTTACCAAAATCCAATGCACACATATGAAGCATGTCTTCCATCGTCCTATTCAACCTTTCAGTTTGCCCATCTGTCTGCGGGTGAAAAGCTGTGCTGAAGTTCAGCTTGGTACCCAACAACTGATGAATGAGCCACCAATCGTAAGATGTGAACCAACTATCATGGTAACTAATGATGCTCCGTGGTACACCATGAAAACGGACTATATTATCCACATAAAGCTTCGCCAGCTTTTCCACAGAATCATCCTTCCTATTGGGTATAAAATGTGGCACCTTCGTTAAACGATCAACAATCACCCAAATGGCGTTGTTCCCCTTGTGCGATATCGGCAAACCGTGCACGAAATCCATAGGGATGTCATCAAACTTCTACTCTGGTATAGGCAAGGACTTTAGAAATCCACCTGGTTTCTGGCATTTGGCCTTCACCAAGGCACAAGTCTGACACTTTGCCCCGTATAGCGCTATGTCTTTCTTTATACCTGGCCACCAGAACAGCATCTTCATGTCTTTGAACATCTTTGTGCTCCCAGGGTGAATTGAGTACTTGGTAAAATGCATCTCGTACATCAATTCTTCTCGTAATTTCCCAACATTAGGGACGCACAACCGACCACCTTTCTATACAATGCCGTCGTCAACATAAAACTGGTCATTTAACCCATCCACGGACTCTGCCAAGCGACATTTCAAGCTTTCATCCAACTCCAAGGCCTGTCGAATCCTGTCCGCGAGGCCGCATTGAACCTCTATCCAACTCAAACATGCATTATCTCTATATCCCTCGTCAACAAATGAGATCTCCAAAGCCTCCAAATCATGAATGAGCCGCTCGTCATGCATGTACAACCAGTTGGCCTATGAAAGAGTTCTACGACTCAGAGCATCTACCACAATATTCCCCTTTCTTAGAATATAATGAATCTTGTAGGTGTAGTCCCCAAGGAACTCCATCCACCTATGCTGGCACATATTCAGGTCCTTCTGATCAATTAGATACTTCAGGCTCTTGTGATCTGAATAAATATCGACCTTTACTCCGTACAGGTAATACATCCAAAGCTTGAGAGCGAATACCACAGCCGTCAACTCCAAGTCATGGACCGGGTAGTTCCTCTCATGCACCTTTAACTGACGTGATCCATAGGCTATCACCGACCCATGCTGAAGCAGAATATAGCCTAACCCACTCCCAGAGGAGTTAGTGTAAACCTCAAATCCTTCCGAACTACAAGATGAACATAACACAAGTGCTGTGGTCAAATGACACTTTAGTTCTTCGAAAGCTTGTGCTCATTCAGGTGACTAAATGAACTTTTGATCCCTCCTTGTCATAGTAGTGAGGGGCAATACTATCCATGTGAAGTTCTCCATGAAGCGCCTGTAATAGCCGGCAAGCCCCAGAAAACTCTAGACTTCCGCCACCGAAGACAACACATGCCACACCCGTAAAGTAACTATCTTTGCCGGAACTACACCAACACCTTCTTCACTAACCACGTGACCAAGGAATGCCACCAAGGTCAACCAAAATTTGCATTTGGAGAACTTGGCATACAGTTGGTTCCTCCTCAATGTCTCCAACACCACATGTAGGTGCTTGAAATGATCCTCCTCGCACTGCGAGTACACCAGTATATCGTCGTTAAAGACTATCACGAACTGGTCCAAGTATTCTCTGAACGTTCTATTCATCAAATCCATAAACATGGATGTCACATTCGTCAGCCCAAATGGCATGACAGTGAACTCATAATGCCCATAACGTGTGCTGAAAGCCTTCTTGGGAATGTCACTTTCTCTTATCCGCAGCTGATAGTATCCGGATTTCAGATCCAACTTTCAGTACATAGTCGACCCCACCAGCTGGTCGAACAGATCATCAATCCTTCAGATCAGATACTTATTTTTTTATTAACTTATTCAACTCACGGTAATCAATACAGAGTCATAATATTCCATCCTTCTTCTTAACAAAGAGGACCGACGCACTCCAAGGCGACGAACTTGGACGCACATAACCTTCTTCCAACGGTTCTTGAAGCTGTACTTTCAGTTTCGCCATCACTTTAGGCGCTAACCAATATGGAGAGCGTGACACAGGTTTGGCACCTGTCACTAGCTCAATGGTGAAGTAAATCTCTCGCTGAGGTGGAGCTCCAAGTAGATTTTCAGGGAATAGGTCAGGAAACTCAGATATAGCTGGGATGCTGTCCAAACCAGGCTTGGGCTTCGAAGCCTCCACTAAAGTGAAAAATAGCTCTACACCACTACGAACTGCCTTAACTACGTGGAGAGCAGACATCAAAGTCTTGCTTGACCCCTTCAAGCCTGAGAATGTCGTCTCATGATCTATCTCCAGTCCCAATCTGACCACCTTACAGTTGCAATCAATGTACGCATGCTGCTCTGATAACCAGTCCATGCCAAAGATCACATCGAACTCCACTATCGGTAGTAGCAATGCTTGCAAGTCATAATCGTGACTCCCAATCCCTACCTTCACGCACCAAACTCTATTCGCGCACATAGAGCACCCGTTACGCAGCAACACATCCAATTTGTCCCTTGCTATTGAAGAAGGTACTCTGATGCGCGATACAAACTCTTTGGACAAAAAGGAATGCGAAGCTCCAATATCAAACAGTGCTCTCGCTGGAAAATCATGGATCGATACAAAGCCTGTCACCACCTCAGCCCGCTTACAAGTTGCTCCAGGCTTCTTCTCAGACTTCGGGCGTCCACCCCAACAATCTCGGGCAAAGTGTCCCGGCTTCCCACAGTTATAACATGCGCCCGGGGTTTGGCCTGTAGCTGCCCCAGATGCACCAGAAGAAGGGGCTGGACCTGAAGTCCTAGCCTTCTTATTCCACTTACGGAACCCAGACTTTAAGGAGGTCTGCACCTTAAACTCCGTATTCTTTGAACTAGAGTCCTTCTCTTGGACTCTCTTCAGATCTTTCTCCAACGATCGGGCCGTATTGACCAGGGTTAGGAAGCCCTGTGATATGGGTCCAGAGAGTAGTAACCTTAGGTCATCACGCAGACCCTCGTAGAACAGGTTGGTCTTACGCTCCTCATCAGTAAATGTAGAGCTAGTTTAACGACATAACTACATAAACTCGTGGAGGTACTCATTCACACTACTATCTCCCTGCATCAGTATCTGGAACTGATTCTCCATAGCAATCCTCTGTTCCGAGGGGAGGTATCTTGCCAAGAATAACCTCAAGAATTCATCCATCGAGACATCGGTAAGTTGCCTTCCAACAAGTGATGCATCTCCAACTCTTCTCACCATAATCTCGCCTCACCATCCAACAGGAAGGTGGATATGTTGGTCTTCTGCCATTCCTCTATTTCCATAGCCGTCAAGACTCACTTCACCCGAGAGAGCCAATCTTTGGCCTGGGATGGGGTTCCAGTCCCCAAAAACATCTGAGGGTTAAAGCTCATTACATGTTTTAGCTGCTTCTCTGTTGCTCTTCTTGGTACTAAAGGCTCTACCACTACTTGTTCCACCATCCTAGGTTCTGCTGCTCGAAGGGGTACCTGCTCCCCTACAGGGCAGGATGCTGCAATTGCCTTCTTGGCTGGGCGTTTAGCATCGCAAACACCACCTCAGCCACAAGTCTTATTGTTTCTACCGAAGGAGGGGTTGTAGGCACGTCATTGGGTGCACTACTTGTCTCAGAAAGTGGGTGTTCTGACTGCCCTGTGCCACTCCTGGTCACTTATAGTCGTACAATACACCATTAAGCGAGCAAACAAAATTGCAAAAAGCAATTATAGGAACATGCAGGTTCCTCAAACATGTGTATTTTCATTCCTAAGTGGACATTCATGGGTTCTTTTCATGTTATAACGATGACGCACATACATGTACTCACCACCCCTTAAAAGAATTCGTCCACGAATTCAAATAAGCAAAACTGATGCCTTAGTCTGATACCAAATTATAACACCACCATCCATCACATGGAATATAACAGAAGGTCCGGCTGGGGCCTCACGCCATATTCCATAGACAGTTAGTGGAATTACATAGGAATACTAAATTAATAGCATAGGAATACGCATCCTAACTCAGAGCATTCTAGCGGAAGCTTTTAGAACAGTTATAAGAACCCAAAACATAACACATGAATGTCCACTACAATCACATTATGAATGAAATAACAAACCCCAATCCTTTGGCCTTATGGCCTTACATTACTTTGTTCAATAAAAGTGTCTTACATACTTCGGCTCGCAGGCTGGTCATACATGATAATATTAAAAAAAAAATTCGGTTTGGCCTTCAAGGGCCAGCACAACACCAAGTGCTTCAGCCCGCTATTTTCCACTAGGCTCACCTGCTCCTGCATAAGAACAATCCACCGCACGGTGGCAAAACAAGGCAACGGTCAGCTAAAGCTGACCAAATTATAACGATCCCTCCCCTTAATCGGGGCGGCGATGCTCCTTCCCTGCTTTTCATTCGTATAATCAACATGATAGTGAAAGTACAATTTAAGCACACTTCACCAAAGGCGTAGCAAACACGGCCACACACCCCTTGTTCTCAGGGCACATTATAGGTGAACCCGGTCCACCATCGTCCCAAGGACGGCAACATCGTGAGCATTTTAGTCTTTCCGGCCGAAGCCTAAGACTCGCCCTCTATGCCAACGGTAAGTGCCACGTACCTTAGATCTCTTTAACCGAACCACATAGAGCGGGTACGGTTCCACTTAACCCGTTGCTCACACCGCTACGTCAATTTAAGCCATAGGTGCGGGTCAAGCTTCCCCGAGTCCCACATCGATCTTACAATTTTACATAACCCAGTTATGTACAAGTTGTCTGCCAGGCCACCAAGATGGAAGAACCACGCATCTGTCTAGTTTTGCGGGTGCACCTTGGAGTTATTCCCCAAGGCTCCCTGTTGTAATCTACCACGTAGTAAACCTGAAAAACAAACGACACAGACTCTTCTCCAACAATACATGCATAATGAAAACATCACCGATCTAGACCAACATGTCCGGAAAGGCTTCACACACCATGCCTATGTCTGTACTTCGATTCCGGACTCTATATGCAAAACTATAGTGATAAACCATATCTACCCGAAGGAATACCTCACACTCACCGCCCACTCGTGGGAGAGAGTTTCCTATGCAAAAAGGAAGAGGACTTCACATGTCCAAGCAGAGATTCATTACCCTAGAGGTTCACTTCGGCGCCATGGAAAACTAGCCGGATGAAAACCACCGCAACGGATACACCTTTGCGGATCTGGGCTCGGCTCATGATTTGGGGGCTCCGAAGCTCCAACAATGGTCGGAACTCCTCCTTCTCCTTCTCCCTTTGCTCTCCCCTCTCTCTACCTCTTAAAAAGTGTTGCTGTATGGAGACCGGGCGGTCTGGCGGTCAGATGTTGGCGGTTTGGAGACCGAGCGGTCTGTCGGTTTCTGTCTTGTGGTTTGGTGGCTGGACTGTTGCTGTGGTTATCCGGGCAGTCTGACGGTTTTTCCCAGGCCGCTTAGAGATCGGGCAGTCTGGCGGTCTCCTAAGGTGGCTTGTTATCTCTTTCTTGTGGTGGTCGGGCGGTTAGCCTATTCATCTAACTACGTGGCCTGTTCGACTTGTTTTTATGTTAAACCACTTACTCCTGTAATTATTTAGTCCCACATTGCTTAATTGTAATCTCTCTCATCTCCTCCTTTCCATAAAAGGTAGGTTATACCTTTGTAATAAATACCTTTTTTGGATAATAAAAATTTTATTACTCCAATTTTTCGGTCTCTTGTTTTCTGTTCGCAAATGGTATCAGAGCACTCGATCTTTTCCTCCTGAATTTTTTGAGACCTCTCTGTCCGCGCGACCTGTCCACGTGGCTTGTTCCTCTACTCGCAACCTGTTCTCGCGATATGTATCTTCTCTTGTCGTGCCCTATTCACACGGTTTCTTCTTCCCTTATGGGCGTCCTCTCTGCACCGCCTTTTCTAGCCGCTCCCGCTCTCCAGTCGCCACGACCTGTTCTCCTTTGCGCGGCCTATTTCTTCTTTTTCTCCGCGACCTGTTTTTGCGGTTGGTCTACCTCTTCTCTCCCTGCGATCTCCCTTTATTTGCGTAGACAGTTTCTGCTCGTACTGTCTCTGCTCTGTTCGCACGCCTTGTTTTCCTTTCTTGCGAACTCCTCCCAGTTCGTGTGGTCTTCTCTCTCTCCTATTCACGCAGCCTTCTCTCTAGCCGTGCGACTTCTTTCCCTCTACCTTGCTCTACTTCTTGGCTGCGGCCTTCCTAGCCGCACGTCCTGCTTGTTTGTCGCTCGGCTTGGTGTTTCTACCCTTATCGCCGCGACCTTCTTTCTCTCCACTTCCTGCTGTTCTTGTGCGGTCTCCTGTTTGATCGCGCAGTCTCTCTTCTATGGCCTCCACCTCCTCCACGCAGTCCGCCTCGGTGGTCATATCTTCCGGTAGTGCCCACGTTGTTACTCACGGCAGATGGTTGATCGACTCTGGTGCTACCAATCATATGACAGACAATCCTCAGTGTTTTTCTCTTCTATAAACACATGATCGGTTGCCCCAATCTTTGTTGCGGATGGCTCTTCCTCACCGGTCAATGGGATGGGAGTGGTTCAAGTCACTCCGTCTCTTCGCCTGGCAGATACCCTCTATGTTCCCAAGTTCCCTTGCAATTTATTATCGGTTACTTCTCTATGCAAGCAACTACAGTGTTCCGTCACATTCACTCCTACTTCTTGTTCTTTTCAGGATCCGGACTCCCAACGAACGATTGCTACTAGGACTGAGAGCCGCCGCCTCTACTTCCTCTACAATGTTTCTACCGATCCATGTTCTCCAACTCCTCTACAGATCTTCTCCATTGGCATCTTTGCCTTGGTCATGCTCCTCCCCGGCTTCTTTGCCAGCTTCTTCCCCACCTCCCTCCGCATCATCCACCTCTCAACTGTGATGCATTTCAACTTGGCAAGCATCACCGCTCCTCCTTCCCACCAACGCAAAGTCGTGGTTCTTCCAGTCCGTTCGACCTCGTTCACTCTGACGTATGGGGGCCTGCTCCTACCCTCACCGTCGGTCAGGGTAGTTCATATTTTGTCACATTTATTGATGATTTCTCTAGGTGTACGTGGGTGTATCTTCTAAAGGATCGCTCCAAACTGTTCTCTGTCTGGACATCATTTTATTATATGGTTAAGACTCAGTTTGATACATCTATTAAAATCTTTTGTTCTGACAATGCTAAGGAATATCTTAGCCATGATTTATCTTCTTTTTGTATGCAACATGGTGTTATTCATCAAACTAGCTGTGTCTACACCTCACAGCAAAATGCGGTGGAGGAACGCAAAAACCATCACCTCCTCGATGTCGCTCACACTCTGATGACATAGATGCACGTTCCTCGCTCCTATTGGGCCTATGTTATCCTCCTCTCCTGCTATCTCATCAATCACATTCCCTCTGCAGTTCTCCACGGTGCCACCCCATTCTCCATTCTTTATCCGAACAAGAATCTGTTTCCTCTTACTCTGTGCATCTTTGGGTGCACAACCTTTGTGCACTCTCCCGCTGCCACCCGTGACAAACTCTCACCACGGTTCACTAAATGTGTCTTACTGGGTACTCTACCACTCTGAAATGTTATTGTTTCTTTGACCCCGTTACCAGCAAGCAGTTCATCTCTGCGGATGTCACCTTCTTTGAAATGCTTCTTACTTCTCTCCCGCCTCCTCCTCTACTCCTGATGATCCAACTTCTCATACCAACCCATCCGTTCCCTCTCTACCTACCGACGTTCTGCCACCTCCACCATCGCCACCCTCTCCTCCGCAGTGTCCTCTTCCCACGATATCTCCCTCCTCTTTGCAGCCGTCTCTCTCTACTCTCAGGCCATCTCTCTCCACCACGGATGCTCTGGATACCGAGGAACCTGCTGACCTAGATTTCCGCATTGCTCTTAGCAAAGGGGTTCGTGCATGTACCAAACACTCTCTTGCAGCTGTTATTTCCTGTGATCCTCTTACCCCTTCTCGCAGGGCTTTTGCATTGGCTATCTCGGCCACTACCACCCCCCGTTCATACCAGGAGGCCCTTACTATTCCTCATTGGAAGGCTGTCATGGATGAGGATATTTCTACTCACACTGAACGGGGTACATGGACCCTCTGTCCTCCTCCCTTCTGTACAAATGTCGTTGGCTATCACTGGGTCTATGGGTTGAAGTTTTGCCCTGACGGTAGTGTGGATCGTTATAAGGCCCATCTTGTTTCCAAAGGCTTTACCCAGACGTATGGGGTAGATTATTTTTACACCTTCTCTCCAGTTGCTCGTCTCAGCACTATCAGGGTCCTGATCTCTATGGCTGTCAACCGGGATTGGCTCATTTCTCAACTGGATGTTAAGAATGCCTTTCTATGTGGGGACCTTCAAGAGGACATCTATATGGAGCAAACTCCAGGGTATGTTGCTCCGGGGGAGACACAGGTATACCAGCTACGGAAGGCTATCTATGGTTTCAAGCAAGGCCCTCGAGCATGGTTTGACAAGTTCAGCGGGATTGTGGAAGCCGTGGGGTTTACGAGAAGTTCTCTCGATCACTGCTTATTTATTCGCAAAACCTCCTTGTGTCTAATAGTGCTTGTTGTATATATGGATGATATTCTTCTCACCGGAGATGACCAGGTTGGGATAACCTTGAAAAAGAAGCATCTTTGCCAACACCTGGTCATAAAGGATATGAGCTCTCCAAAATACTTTCTGGGGATATAAATATCTCGGAAGCCCAATTCCCTTGTCCTCTTCCAATGCAAGTATGCTCTTGACTTGCTAAAATAGGTAGGGCTGACTGGGGCTAAACCTGCCCGATGCCCTATGGCGACTGGAGAAGATAAAACATGGACGGATAACTCTCCTCTTCTTTCAGATGTTACGAGGTATAGACGACTGGTTGGCAAACATATATATCTCACAGTGACCAGACCCGACATCGCCTATGTTGTAGGCAAGGTTAGCCAATTAATTCAGGCTCCTAGGGAGTGCCATCTACAGTCTGCCATAAGGATATTGGAGTATATTAAATCAGTGTCTGGGAAAGCACTACTCTTTCAGAAGAATGTTCATTTGAAGATTGAAGCATACTCAGATTCAAGCTATACTGATGACAAAGGAGACCACAAGTCAACGTCGGGCTTTTGCACCTTTGTGGGAGGAAATCTTGTGAGCTGGAAGAGCAAGAAACAGTCTGTCGTCTCCAGGTTCAGTGCCGAAGAAGAATATCTAAGTATGGCATCGACCACATATGAATTGAAGTGGTTACGGGCTCTCATGCTTGACTTAGGAGAGGTCTACAATCATCCTCTACCGATGTTTTATAACAACAAGGCCGCTATATACATCTCCAAAAATCCGATCTTTCATGAGAAAACAAAGCACATTGAAGTCGACTGCCACTTTATTCAGGAAGAGATTTTGAAGAAACAAATTTGTACTCCATTCGTCACCTCTGATAAAGAGCTAGCAGATATTTTCACCAAGCCGGTGTCCGCCTCCTTTCTTCACATTTGCGACAAGCTGCGCATGATCAACATATATGCTCCAGCTTGAGGGGGAGTATTGCTGTATGGAGACCGGGTTGTCTGGCGGTCTGATTCTGGCTGTTTGGAGACCGAGCGGTCAGTCGGTTTCTCTTCTACAGTTCGGCTTGTTTTTATGTTAAACCGCTTACACCTGTAATTATTTAGTGCCACATTGCTTAATTATAATCTCTCTCATCTCCTCCATTATATAAAAGGGAGGCTATACCTTTCTAATAGATACCTTTTTTGGATAATAAAAATTTTGTTACTCTAATTTTTCGGTCTCTTGTTTTCTGTTCGAATAGAAAGAGAAATGGCCAAATGAAATGAGGCATAAACCCTCATTTCCCGGCCTTATACCAAAAGGAGGGATTCTGGGCCATCAGATCGCTCTAAAATGAAATGAACGACCTAGATTGACCTTTAAAATCGTCTAGCTGGGGCCGCACACGGACTGTGACACGCCCGTGTCACATACCTTGTCTCACATTCGTAAAAGAATTCATTGATCTTCGAGTCAGGACACGATCTCTGCTATGCTCGTGTTAACCCTAGACACGCCTATGTCAACCCTGTATATGCCCGTGTCAACACTGGACAAGCCCGTGTCACAGGCCGTGTGCCTCAATCGACGCTGAAACCGTCACACTCGAACATGATATTGCTTTGGACATGCCCATGTTCCAGGCCATGTTGTTCACTTGACACAGCCCGACAAATACAGAGTAGGACACAGCTTTGGACCCGCCCGTGTCCAACCTAGACATGCCCGTGTCTGAGGCCGTGTTCAATACTAGATAAAACTCAGCCAATTCCAGAAAAGGACACGACTCTGGACACACCCGTGTCACAGGCCGTGTGAAACCATAATGGATCCAAAGCTCTCAAAATACTACCCATTCATATTCGAGTTTTGGGACGTGACACACTGCAGGGCTCTGAGGTAGGAACCTTTGTGGTTCTGAGATAGGGTTCTGAAGAGAACCTGAGTATAAGGCTGAGGGCTAGAGGTGTAAGCTCTGAGGAGCATTTTGGTGGAGTTTGTGCCTAGTACAATAAGATAGTTGGAGAGGTGGGAGGGAAATTGGATGTACCCAATTGGGGAATCACTATAAACAACTATTTGCTTGGCTTTGTTGTTTGTTTTTCTTTTATATTGCAGGTTCTAAGGACAACCTCTAAATCACTTAAAAAGAAAACAACAAAAAGACTAAGAAATTTTCAAAGACCTATTCACCCCCCCCCCCCTCAAGGTGATTAGCTAACCTTAAGTTAATAACTTTCAGTAAGATCCCATTTTTTGCATCACTATCGTGTCCTACGCTCAGAACCGCCGATTTACGGTGACTCCAACTACCAAGTTAGACGCCGCCGCACGACGCTGATCCTGCCGACTAAACGATTACCTCACAGTGAATCAACAAAAGAGAAGTAAGATATACAAGTCCACAGATCATAACTCATGATAAGTTGTAAAAATTCGTATTTTACTTAGTTTATTTATGTAGTTTTAGTTTACTTTCGTTATTTTTAGTTAATTTTTTTCAATAAAAAGTTCCTTTTTATAAATATTGTACTAACTTAGCTTTAAAATTGTTTCCTGAAATTTTCAGAAAATTGTCAAAATATCATAGTACACGCCCGTATACTTCAGGTCACGCTCGTGACCTAGGCGTGTAACCTTAATTCCAAGTGAAATCAGCCGCCCGGAAAGAAATTGCTGAACACACCCAAGTACACGCCCAAGTACACGCCCATGTCGAATATGACACGCCCGTGACCACACCCCGTGTCACGCCAGCTCGACATTTTGCGCTCGAAGATCATCGAACCGACTGACACGCACGTGTCAAGATGCGACACCCCCGTTACTTCTCCACCCGTCCCTAGATCAACCTTCCCGACATGCCCTGACTACACGCCCGTGACAGTTGAGTTACGCCCATGACATCCACGTGTACAGCCGCAAAGTCAAACCAACCATCAAATCTTATCACTGACTTAGGGCCCGTGACAGTAGTTACACGCCCCCTTACATGCCCGTGACCTAGGGCGTGTACTTAGAAAATTTTACCTATAAATTGAACTTTTCTGTAAGGATTTCTGTTCTTTTTTTGACCATTTTGCTAGGGAAGGTGCTGCTTAGATGCATTCCAGGCATTGTAAGGGAAATTTCTCACCCTCTCCTTTGTTTTTATTTTAGCTTTGTAATCCACTTTTTATCTTAATGAAGTATGTTGTTTTTTTTATTCCTTATATGGTTTTGGAATGCATCTGAGTGCCCTTCCTTATGTAATCCTATTTATTTATTTTTTTTCCTTTATTTTTCCCGTCTTTAAAATGGGTGTGTCTGTTTATGAGCTTAGTTTTATGCTTTCATAGCCTTCATAGTTGTCATAGTTTAACTTTTTAGTACTTTTATGTTCATTCTTATGAGTTTATAAAGATGCCTTAAAATGGTTTTGATTTTTATTTAACTTAGTTTTTTTATTAGGATGTAAAACTGTTTGTTCTTTTTCTGCTTTATTTCCACTTTTTAAGCTCCTTTATAAAATTATAAGAATGAAAAAGTTATCCGTTTATTTTTCAAACACCTTTATTTTGCTTTTATTTCAAAAACCGTTTTGCTCATTTAATGTTTCTGTCTTCTTTTTATGAATTTCTACCACATTCTAGTGGTAGAAATGTATTTGTTTTAATTTTTCGAGTATTTTGATTTTCCCTTTTATTAGCAAAACGTTTTGCTCCTTTAATTTTTATTTTGTCTTTTTATGCATTTCTACCACATACTAGCGGTAGAAATATAATTCTTTTAATTTTTAGACAACTTCATTTTTTGTATTTTTCGTATGTGTGTGTGTGTGTATATGAGTTAATTTTTATAGCTTCCTTTCATTCCTGTAGAGTGTGTGTGCGTTTTATTTCTGTAGAGTGGAGTTTTTAATTTCTGTAGAGTGTGTGCGTTTTCATTTCCAGTAGAATGAGTGTGTGTTTTCATTAATGTAAAGTGTGTGTGTTTTCATTTATATAGAGTGTGTGCGTTTTCATTTCCAGTAGAGTGAGTGTGTGTTTTCATTAATATACAGTGTGTGTGTTTTCATTTCTATAGAGTGCATGCGTGTGTGCATTTATTTCCTTCTACTCGTTTGAGTAGGACTCGCTTTTATTTCCCGCCTACTCGTATTACTAGGACTTGTCATTTACTGCTTTCATTTCTCGCCTACACGTTTGAGTAGGACTTGCAATTTACTGCTTTCATTACTGCTTTCATTTTCTGCTTCATTTTGTCGCTTTCTTTCCGCAAGCCGTCCCCATTCCGATGTGTGGCTAACCGCTCTTAGCCCTCAATATCGAAGAGCATTGGGACAAATAAAATCGCTTTAAATAATTAAAGGTCCTTTTTTCACATTCATTAAATTTCTTAAGGTTTACCGAGGGTTTACGACACGTAGAACCACATATCGATGTTTTGCTCTATTTCCATAGTCCATACGCTAGCTAGCCGAGAGGCCATGCGTATGGACCGATCACCTCTTAGTAAATGGAGTTCCGCACAAACCCTCGAGAGAGGAGGCACAGAATTCTACCGAATTGGGTTCCCCACCCAATAACGGGTTTCTTAGCGTAATGCGGACATTAAGAGGAATCCTTCGTCAGACGAGAGCCCGGTCGAATAGTCTTAATGTTCAGGTGAGCGATAGTCCTAGAGATAGGTGAGCTCACATTTGAGGAATCTCCACAGCTAAGTCTCCGCCTTAATTAATTTGAAATTTAGGATCTCTTTATATTAAAAGTTTATTTTAGTTCAAATTATTTTAGATACCATTGCACTAAGTTATTCATCGGCTCCATTTTAATGATTTTATTTTCTATTTATATATATATAAATAATATCCCGACGAGATATATTTCGGTAAAATAATAGTCCCCTCCAGGGAAGAGTAGAAATAATCAACCCGTGCCCGAGAACAATACAACCCCGATATTACTCACTGGAATATCCTGTACTACACGTGATAGGTGCACTTGTCTGCTTTCGTTAAAACTCGATTTCAACTGTTTTATAACCACATAATAAATCTGCTTGCCCCGTCTTCCTAAATAAAACCAAATCCGCTTTTTCTAAATAAACCGCCCGGGGCGCCGTGAGTCCTAAATAGTTTTTGGAGTTTTAACCGGGGATTCTACGTGTTGTTATTTCTGTTGAAGTATTAGACCGGGCGGCCTTGCGGTCTTGTCTGGCGGTTTGTTGACCGAGCGGTCTGGCGGTCTCCTCTGGTGCTTGGAGACCGGGTGGTCTATCAGACTCTCTGTGCGTCCTGTTCTTATCCTGCTGGAGGTGTCGTGCGGTTAACCCATCTGACTAACAGCGCGGCCTGTGCGGTCTCCTTTATTTCTAGCCGCTCTACCCTGTAAATGTTTAGTCCCACATTGTTTGTTTATACTCTCTCATATCTCCTCCATTCTATATAAGGGAGGTCATACCTTTGTAAATGATATTTTTTTGGATAATAAAATTTCAATTATTCAAAAGTCTATCCGTTTGTTCTTTCTTATTCACTACTTTCTACATGGTATCAGAGGACACGGTCGTTTCCTCCTGATTGTGTGTGCTCTATGATTCTCGCGGCTTGTTTTCCGCTTTCCGTGACCTGTCTCGCGGCTTGCCCTCTCTTCTGTCCGCTGCCCTATTCGCGCGGCTTGCTTCTCCTTGGTTCTCTTCTCCTGCTGCTATTCGTCGCCGCGACCTGTCTCGTTGTCGCCGCGCTCGTGGTTCCTTCTTGCCTCTCCGACTTCCTAGTCGTTGCGGCCTGTTTCTGTTCACCCGGTCTGCGACTTGTTGTAGTCGCTACTTCTTGCCTCCTCTTCTCTTCTATTCGCTCGGCCTTCTCAGTCCGCGTGACCTCTTCCCCGCTGTGCCTTTGACTGCTTTCTAGCCGCTTGTGTTCGCGCGGCTTCTTCCTTTTCTATCCGCTGCGGTTTCTTGCTGTGTTCTATGACTACTTCCGGTCTCACCACTACTCCTGCAGCTCCTTCTCCACCTCCTCCTTCGGGCAACCTTGGCACCCTTTCTAAGATTGTTGGCTCCAACTATCCCGATTGGAGCGTTTCTTTCACTTTTCTCCTTCGCTCTCAACGCAAGCGTCATCACCTCACCGATGACCCTCCTCCTCGTACCTCTCCTGAGTTTGTTGACTGGGATGCGAGTGATGCTCTTGTCCGCACCTGGCTGGCCAACAGCCTTTCTGATGAGTGCCTTCCCGTCATTCGCCATGATGAGACGGTCAAGGCCGCCTGACTTCACCTCGCTGCTCTCTATTCGAAGGGGGGCCAGACGTCCCGCATTTATACTCTCTATGCGGACCTCTTCGCCCGCCCTTCCATGTCTCCTGCTGCGGCTTATCAGCAGGTTCAGGCTCTTGGTGCTAAAATCCTCCAGAATCGCCCCTTCTCCGAGGACTTGGCTGAACAGCACAAACACTTCCAGGAACTCCTTATTGTTTGTTATCTTCTTCGTCTTCCCGATTCTTATGATATGATCCGCCAGCAGATCTTGGGTGAGGCGGAATCTCCTACTTTGGATGCCACTACGGCTCGCATTGCCATTGTTACTTCGCTACTCCAGCGGCCTCTGTTGGCCTCCCCCCCTTCCCAGGACTCCTTTGCTCACCAAGCTCAGAGGGGGGGACATAGTGGCCGCGGCCACTCCGGCGGACGGGGTTCATCCCGGTTCCTCTGTTCTCACTGTGGTCGTACCGGCCATTCTGTTGACCGCTGCTGGCAGAAACATCCTCATCTTCGCCCTTCCGGTGATGCTCCGTCTTCGGCCTCTGCCTCTTCTCGGCCGTCTGCCTCTGTGGCCACGACGTCAGGTAGTGCCCACGTCGTTACCCAAGGTAAATGGCTGATTGACTCCGGTGCTACAAATCATATGACGGGCAACCCTCATTGCTTCTCCCGTCTTGAGACACATGACCGCTTACCCCTGGTTCGTGTGGCGGATGGTTCACCGTCCCCGGTTCATGGGACGAGCATGGTTCAACTCACCACATTGCTTTGCTTTGAGGACACCCTCTATGTCCCGAAGTTCCCGTGCAATTTGTTATCAGTTACTACTTTATGCCGACAACTTCAGTGCTCCGTCTTATTCACTCCCACTACTTGTTCTTTTCAGTACCCGAGGACCCAGTGGACGATTGCTACTGGGACTGAGAGCGGCGGCCTCTACTTCCTCGACGATGTTTCCGCTCTGTCCGCCTACTCCTCCTCCACAGATCTCCTTCAATGGCATCTTCGCCTTGGACATCCTCCTCCTCGGATTCTTCGCCAGCTTCTGCCCCACCTACCTCCTACCAGTTCTCCGCTCAACTGTGATGCGTGTCAGCTTGGCAAACATCATCGCTCCTCCTTCCCACCGAAGCAAGGTCGTGGCTCCTCTCGCCCGTTTGATCTTATTCATTCTGATGTATGGGGTCCTGCTCCTACCCTCACTGTTGGTCGGGGCAGTTCCTATTTTGTCACTTTTATAGATGATTTTTCACGTTGTACCTGGGTGTATCTGTTAAAAGATCGCTCTGAACTCTTTTCTGTTTGGCAATCCTTTTATTTTATGATTCAGACTCAATTTGCTATTTCTATTAAAGTTTTACGTTCTGATAATGCCAAGGAATATCTGAATCATGAGTTCTCCTCTTTCTTTCACCAACATGGCCTGCTTCATCAAACGACTTGTGTTTACACCTCCCAGCAGAATGGGGTGGCGGAGCGTAAAAACCGTCACCTGCTTGATGTTGCTCGTACTCTCATGACGCAGATGCACGTCCCTCGCTCCTACTGGGGCTATGCTGTGCTCCTCGCCTGCTATCTCATCAATCGCCTTCCCTCCACAGTTCTCCACGGCCAGACCCCCTTCTCCATTCTCTACCCCCACAAGGAACCTTTTCCTCTCCCCCTCCGTGTCTTTGGTTGTACGGCCTTTGTTCACGCTCCCTCCGCTACCCGCGACAAGCTTTCCCCCCGTTCCACCAAGTGTGTCTTTTTGGGGTACTCTACCACTCAAAAAGGCTATTGTTGCTTTGACCCCCTTCTCCGCAAGCAGTTTGTCTCCGCGGATGTGACTTTTTTCGAGAATGCTTCCTATTTCTCTCCTACCTCTTCTCTTCCTTCTGATATCTCCGTTCCTTCCACGCCTCTCAACGTTTTCCCACCTCCGTCTCCTCCTCCACCGACTCCTTCCCAGTCCGTCTCCCCACCCACCCCTCCACCCTCCTCTCCGCCGCCTTCTCTCTCTAGTCCCGGGCCAGCCTTCTCCGCCACGGATGCTCCGGTCGCTGACGCTCCCGTCGACCTGGATCTTCCCATTGCTCTTCGCAAAGGGGTGCGGGCGTGTACTCAACACCCGCTTGCGGCAGTTGTTTCCTATGATCGGCTTTCTCCTTCTCGCAGGTGTTTTGCCTTGGCTATCTCTGCTACTTCTACTCCCCACACCTACCAGGAGGCTCTTGCTCTCCCTCATTGGAAGTCTTCCATGGATGAGGAGATGGCTACTCTTACTAAACGGGGTACCTGGACCCTTGTTCCTCCTCCCGTGGGCACTGATGTGGTTGGCTGTCACTGGGTCTTCGTTGTGAAATTTCGCCCTGACGGCACTGTGGATCGCTACAAGGCCCGGCTGGTGGCCAAGGGCTTCACTCAGACTTACGGCATTGATTACTTTGATACCTTTTCTCCGGTTGCTCGCCTCAGCACCATCCGGGTTATCCTTTCTGTGGCTGTTAACCGGGATTGGGCTATTTCCCAGCTTGATGTGAAGAATGCCTTTCTCTATGGCGATCTTCAGGAGGACGTCTACATGGAGTAACCTCCTGGGTATGTTGCTTAGGGGGAGACATGTGTATGTCATTTAAAGAAGGCCATTTATGGCCTAAAGCAGAGCCCTCGGGCATGGTTCGACAAATTCAGTGGTATTGTGGCTACCATCGGCTTTAGAAGGAGTTCGGCCGATCACTCCTTATTCATTCGCAAAACGGCCTCGGGACTGGTGGTTTTGGCCGTATATGTGGATGATATTCTTCTTACTGGTGATGACCGAGATGGGGTGGACTTGACGAAGAAGCACCTCTGTCAGCACTTGGTCACGAAGGATATGGGCTCCCCGAAATACTTTTAGGGGATAGAAATTTCTCGGAAACCGGACTCGTTGGTTCTCTCCCAACGGAAGTATGCCCTTGATCTTCTACAAGAAGCAGGCTTGACAGGTGCCAAACCGGCTCGGTTTCCCATGGCTATTGGAGAAGACAAAACATGGACGGATGACTCACCTCTTCTATCTGATGTCACAAGGTACAGACGTTTGGTAGGCAAACTCATCTATCTCACGGTGACTAGACCCGACATCGCCTATGCTGTAGGCAAGGTCAGTCAGTTTATGCAAGCTCCCAGGTAGTGCCATCTTCAGCCTGCCTTGAAGATTTTAGAGTATATCAAAGCAGCACCAGGCAAAGGGTTACTCTTTCAAAAAAATGGTCATCTGAGGGTTGAGGCCTACTCAGATTCAAGTTACGCGGATGACAAAGGCGATCGTAAATCCACATCAGGTTTTTGTACCATTGTTGGAGGTAATCTTGTGAGTTGGAAGAGCAAGAAATAGTCTGTTGTCTCCAGATCCAGTGCAGAAGCAGAATACCGGAGTATGGCGTCAACCACGTGTGAGTTAAAATGGTTGCGGGCTCTCATGCTTGACCTGGGCGAGGTATATGACTATCCTCTTCCTATGTTCTGTGACAACAAGGCCGCTATATACATATCCAGGAATCCGGTCTTCCATGAGAGAACAAAGCATATAGAGGTGGACTGTCACTTCATTCGGGAAGAGATTTTGAAGAAACAGATTTGTACTCCATTTGTCACCTCTGACAAGGAATTGGCAAATATCTTCACCAAGCCGGTCTCTACTTCCTTCTTCCACATTTGTGACAAGCTGGGCATGCTTGATATCTATGCTCCAGCTTGAGGGGCAGTGTTGAAGTATTAGACCGCGCGGCCTTGCGGTCTTGTCTGGCGGTTTGTTGACCGAGCGGTCTGGCGGTCTCCTCTGGTGCTTGGAGACCGGGCGGTCTATCGGACTCTCTGTGCGGCCTATTCTTATCCTGCTAGAGGTGCCGTGCGGTTAACCCATCTGACTAACCGCGCGGCCTGTGCGGTCTCCTTTATTTCTAGCCGCTCTGCCCTGTAAATGTTTAGTCCCACATTGTTTGTTTATACTCTCTCATATCTCCTCCATTTTATATAAGGGAGGTCATACCTTTGTAAATGATATCTTTTTTTGGATAATAAAATTTCAATTATTCAAAAGTCTATCCGTTTGTTCTTTCTTATTCGCTACTTTCTACAATTTCGAACTCTGGAAATATATTAAGTTTACCTATTTTATTTATATATATGTATATAAAATGGCCAACAAAATAATAATAATAATAATAATAATAATAATAATAATAAAACAACTTAAAAAAACTTAAAGAAAAAAGAGAGAGTTTATTTTGTACTTATCATTTCATATATATTTATGTATAAAAAACAAAAAAAATGAAATAGCGTTGTTTCTAAAAAAAATTTATAAACTATAAAACTAAAAACTTGGAAAAACTATAAAATCAAAAAAAAATCTAAACACAAAAAGAATGAAAAAACTATAAAATCTAAAAAATTTTCATTATTTTATGAAAACACTAAAAAACAAAAAATCTAAAAACTAAAAACTGAAAAAAATCTAAAAACTACAAAACCAAATAAAAATATAAAAAAATAAAACAAAAAAACTAACAAATCTAAAAACTAGAAATAAAAAAAATACCAAAAAATCTAAAAACTAAAAAACTTTAATAGCAAACAAAAATAAAAAAAAAAACTAAAAAACCTATCTAACACCAACTAAAAAAAACTACTTAAAAATATATAATAATTTGTTAAAAATGTATATATCTATAGCACAAAAAATCCCGTCCTACAAACCACAAAAATTTCCTGTATATATGTTTTGTTTTACCTTCTTTTATTTCTTTTCAAAACCCAACAAAATTTTACCAAAAAAACATAATAAACACTTGAAATAAATAAAATGTTTCTATTATTACAAATTATATATCTATTTTTCTCGCTTCGGCACGCTTCATGCTATTGTAAGCGCTAGGTGATCGCATTTCTGTTGCGCTCATATAGCTAAAATGTTAGCTTACGAGTCACACACACTTGCCCCCTACCGCCCGCAAACTTTTGGCCGAATTTATCTTTTTCCTTTTTCTGTTATTTTTCTTTCATTTGTTCTAAATAATGCAAGGTTCCAAATGGGCCTCCCCGAGCTCGTCTCAGGGAAGCTTCTACCATCCCTTTTTTATTTTTGTACATATTTTATTTTGTTTATTATCGTTCCGCATACTTACATTATAACATTGGGGACAATGTTGGGTTTAAGTATGAGTGTGTTTTCCTATTCTGCACTTTTATATTCTGCACTTAGCCAAAATACAAAAAATGCATAAAAATTAAACACTCAAAACAATTTCTTGTTTTTACGATCAAAAACCTAAAAAATCCGTAAAACAAAACACAAATATCACAAAAAAATTATAAAATAAAAAAAATTTCAAAAAAAAATGTTTCTCTTTCTCCCCTCTTTTCTTTGTAAATCACACCTCTTTCTCTCCCCCTTTCTTGTAAATAGCTTGTTAAAAACCTAAATACTCAAAAAAAATTTAGAAATTCCGAAATAAAAAAAAAGAAAATAACTATAAAAATAAAAAAAAGATAATAAATCAAAAATATATAAAAAAGAAAGATAAAAACTCAAAAATCTCACAAAAAATTATTTATTATGTAACAAATAAATCGAATGTCTCATTCTTAACCACTTTTCGCTCTCCAAAAATCTAGTTGCGAGTTTATTTATAAGTGAATTTTATTAATTTTTTGTTTACTATTCGTTTATTAATTGGAGATCGAGAGATTTAGATATCTGGGTTTAAGTTTTAAAAAATTTCTTATGCTTTATTTTTTTTTATTTAGATAAGGTACCTGTTTTCAGCACCACTTATAACTTATCTAAATAGTTGCACATTTATTTTGTTAGAAAATAACAACTTTAGATTTCAATTATGTTTACTCCAAGTTTTTTTTTGAAATATAGAAATGTTTAATTTATAAAGGTTGCTCTCAAAAGTTTTTTGATTAAACCTAGTTTTCTTTCTGAAACAAAACCTATCTCTTTTTTTGGCTTTCATGTCTTACTTGACATGATTTTGATCCTTAAAAGATCCTATGTCAATGGGAATAAGATTTTGTTCCGTAAACATATGCATCCAATATTTGAAAAGATTATATGTTACGGAGTAAGAGGATAAAATTCATTACTCCTATACATATACATTGAGTTATTATGAAGTTATTAAAAAAATTATGTTATGTAAAATAAGATTTCGTTTTCCTAAACATCCACATTCAAACCAAAAACATTCATTAGAGGTTTGAGTAAAAAAATATCGATCACCTCTTAATCAAAGCCCTCTTCATAAACCTCAACATCCCCCTCCGCCAATTTCAAATGATTCTAGATTTAATTTTAAAATCTTTTTGATAGCATAATTTGTAAATTGCATTATTTCCTTTAATTCTTATAAGCTAAAGTTTACATAATCCAATCTATATTTGTTAACCTAATAAAACATTTTTTTGCTATCTATTTGATTATATCAAAAGTTTTTAGTTATAACTCTTCCTTTATTTAAATTTTCGTCATAATTTAGGAGTTAACTCTTATACCCTGGATAATTATTTTGATCTTTCTTTCGATTAATTCAAGCAATAGCTAAACTTAGGATTTGTTTAATTCCTTATAAGTATATCTCCAACTTTTGCTCTGGAATAATAAAAACTTAAGTATGAGGGTATTTGATGAGTTGTAAATAATCGTATTTTTACTTAGTTTATTTTTGTAGTTTTAGTTTACTTTCATTATTTTTAGTTAATTTTCTTAAATAAAATGTTTCTTTTTATAAATATTGTACTAACTTAGCTTTTAAATTATTTTCTGAATTTTTCAAACAAATTTTCAAAATAGCATAGTACATGCCCGTGTACTTCAGGTCACGCCCGTGACCTGGGCGTGTAACCTCAATTCCAAGTGAAATCAGCTACCCACAAAGAAATTACTAAATAAGCCCAAGTACACGCCCAAGTACACGCCCTTGTCCAATATGACACGCCCGTGACCACTCCCCATGTCAGGCCAGCTCGATGTTTTGCACTCGAAGATTGTCGAATCGACTGACATGCCCGTGTCAAGATGTGACACGCCCTTGACTTCTCCACCTGTCCCAGACAAGACATCACCAGCGACGAATTGACACGACGCCGTCCCCAGATCAACCTTCCCGACACGCCCTGACTACACGCCCGTGACAGCAGAGTCATGCCCGTGACATCCACGTGTACACCCGCAAAGTCAAAACAACCATCAAATCTCAGCACCGACTCACCAATAGTAGTTACACGCCCCCTATATGCCAGTGACCTAGGGCATGTACTTAAAAACTTTTGCCTATAAATTGAACTTTTCTGTAAGGATTTCTGTTCTTTTTTTTGGACCATTTTGCTAGGGAAGGTACAGCTTAGATGCATTCCAGGTTTTGTAAGGGAAATTTCTCCCCCTCTCCTTTGTTTTTGTTTTAGCTTTGTAATACTCTTTTTATCTTAATGAAATTTGTAGTTTTTTTTCTTCCTTATATGGTTTTGGAATGCATCTAAGTGCCCTTACTTATGCAATCTTATTTATCTTTATTTTTTTCTTTACTTTTCTCATCTTTAAAATGGGCGTGTGTATGTATGAGTTTAGTTTTATGCTTTCATAGCCTTCATAGTTTTCATAGTTTAACTTTTTAATACTCTTTATGTTCATTCTTATGAGTTTATAAAGATGCCTTAAAATGGTTTTGATTTTTCTTTAACTTAGTTTTTTTTCTTAGGATGTAAATCTTTTTATTCTTTTTCTGCTTTATTTCCACTTTTTAAGCTCCTTTATTAAATTATAAGAATGAAAAAGTTGTCATTTTATTTTTTTCAAACACATTTATTTTTCTTTTATTTCAAAAACCATTTTGCTCAATTAATTTTTTTGTCTTCTTTTTATGCATTTCTACCACATTCTAGCGGTAGAAATGTATATGTTTTAATTTTTCGAGCACTTTGATTTTCCCTTTTATTTGCAAAACTTTTTGCTCTTTTAATTTTTTTTTGTCTTTTTATGCATTTCTACCACATTCTAGTGGTAAAAATGTAGTTGTTTTAATTTTTAGACAACTTCGTTTTTCACATTTTTGGTATGTGTGCGTGCGTGGATGAGTTAATTTTTATAGCTTTTTTTCATTCCTGTAGAGTGTGTATGTGCGTTTTATTTCTGTAGAGTGGAGTTTTAATTTATGTACAGTGTGTGCGCTTTTATTTCCAGTAGAGTGAGTGTATGTTTTCATTAATGTAGAGTGTGTGTGTTTTTATTTATGTAGAGTGTGTGCGTTTTCATTTCCAGTAGAATGAGTGTGTGTTTTCATTAATGTAGAGTGTGTGTATGTTTTTATTTTTGTAGAGTGCATGCGTGTGTGCATTTATTTCCTCTTACTCGTTTGAGTAGGATTCGCTTTCATTTCCCGCCTACTCGTTTGAGTAGGACTTGTCATTTACTGCTTTCATTTCCCGCCTACTCGTTTGAGTAGGACTTGCAATTTACTGCTTTCTTTACTGCTTTTATTTACTACTTTCATTTTCTGCTTTCATTTTATCGCTTTCTTTCCGCATGCCGTCCCCATTCCCATGAGTGACTAACCGCTCTTAGCCCTCAGTATCGAAGAGCATTAGGATAGATAAAATCACATTAAATAATTAAAGGTCATAGTTTTCACATTAATTAAATTTATTAATGCTTGCCCTGGGTTTACGACGCGTAGAACCACATATCTATGTGTGGGCTCTATTTCCATAGTCCATACGCTAGCTAGCCGAGAGGCCGTATGTATGGACCGATCACCCCTTGGTAAATGGAGTTCCGCACTAACCCTAGAGAGAGGAGGCGCAGAATTCTACCGGATTGGGTTCCCCACCCAATAGCGGGGTTCTTAGCATTATGCAGGCATTAAGAGGAATCCTTCGTCAGACAATAGCCCGGTCTAATAGTCTTAATGTTCAGGTGAGCGATAGTCCTAGAGATAGGTGAGCTCATGTTTGAGGAACCTCTACAACCAAGTCTCCGCCTTAATTAATTTGAAATTTAGGATCTCTTTTTATTAAAAGTTTATTTTAGTTCAAATACTTTTGGATACCATTGTGCTAAGTTATTCATCGGCTCCATTTTAATGCTTTTATTTTCTATTTTTATATATATAAATAATATCCCGACAAGATAAATTTCGGTAAAATAATAGTCCCCTCCAGGGAAGAGTAGAAATAATCAACCCGTCCTCGAGAAGCATACGACCTCGATATTCCTCGCCAGAATATCTTGTACTACACATGATAGGTGCACTTGCCTCCTTTTGTTAAAACTCAATTTCAATTATTTTATATCCAAATAATAAATCTGCGCGCCCCATCTTCCTAAATAAAACCAAATCTGCTTTTTCTAAATAAACCGCCCGGGGTGCCGCATGTCCTAAATTGTTTTTGGAGTTTTAAGCACAACCAGCTCACTATCAATATATATAACAGAGCAATAGTCCACAATGAGTACAAAATATGAAAGAGAGTAGAAAAATGGGCTTAAACCCGGTAGATGTCCAATACAAATGATCTCTCTCTCACAACTCACAACATCTAAGCGGAAGCAAACTGAAATCCATCCTCGACCTGTCACCGTGTAATAGCGGTAGTGTGCAGCTACTGCTCCTCATGTCCCGCCTCCTTGTCCTGTCGGTGCTGATGCTCCTACTACTCGCTCACCTAAAATGATGTGGTCAACCGACCGTTAGTCAAAAGACTATGACACTATCATCCTCGCCTCACCCTCGCGACTCCTAGGCACCATGCGGGGAGGAGGAAAGAAGAGGACAACAAAGCAGAGTGGAACAAGTAGATGACAACTACCCTAACAGATGTATGTACAAATAAACTATAAAAATGAAGTAGTAATGCAAACAAAGTAAAGTGCAGTGCAGTAAAAATAGTAAAGTGAACAAGCCATATTAAAAGTAACCTTAATTTATAAGAATGCACATACAAACTTATAGATTAAGCGATCATTTTGCAAGTCCTATCGTATAAAAGTCTCATACCAATTTATACAAAAGGGGTAGGGGTTTAAATACAATGATAACATGATATGCTATGTTATGTTTGTTTAATTTTATGTTCATACAAGAGCAACACACACACACGACTCTATGCACATAGACCTTTAGTTCTCCAGTTTTGGAAGCTAGCTTCACTCCCAGGAGCCTCCGTAGTGGCCAATGGAGACAGTGGGTTTGGAAAACCCACTCCCAGGAGGGTATCCACACTACCAGGCCTAGCCTTTAAGTATACCTCTGAAGGACACACTAGAGTCACCACGTACTAATGCTGGAAAATCCACCAGTTTTTTCCTTGGCTAAGTAAGAACCACACTTACTGAGTCAGCGTATCGACATCGGTGCGAACGACCTTCTAATACCGAAGACCCACCACCTTTATGCACATGCAATTATGATAAATATAAATCTCCGAGCCATTAGCTCCCCGATCTAACCCGTATGTCACAACAACCTTCTGAGCCACTGGCTCCCTGGACTAACTAGTCCATTACAACTACCTTCTGAGCCCTCGGCTTGCCGAGCTAACTTGCCCATTTCCACAACCACCGAGACTATCGTTCGGACAACCCAACCAAGCTAACCTCCCGAGTCATCAGGGTGAGTGAAGGTGAAACCCTAGTTTTTACTAATTGCTATTTAACATTTTAGTCTTACGGTTTAAGGTTAACCTTGGATTACCCAGGGCATTCCTTGTGAAGGGCTCTCGAGGGCACTACGAACTATGATATGCTGAAGCCCAAAGCTCCCTTTTGTACGGCACTTACTATTGTTGGTAACTACACATGTCCAAACCCTCTTAACATTACACTTGAACTACTCCTAAGTGTATTTAAACTTTCTCCAAGGGAAAGATGATCTACCGTCGATCCCGAGCACAACCTTGCCCCTAGTCAACCAGGCTCTCACAACCTGCCTTCCATTGGTGGCCTCATTCATACTCCCAATCAGGTTGGGTACATTAACTATCTCACCTTCCCATTTAAAGGCCTACATGTTATCTTATTTTTATAGTTTTATTATGTGTAGACCTAATGAGCTACATGGTGTGCATGAAAGGTGATACTGAAAGATATGGTATAACACTGTTACCAATAGAAAGATAAGGGGGGCTGATCTGATTACTCTAGAGGGGGGGGGGGTGAATAAAGTAACTTAAAACTTTTTGCCGTTTTGAGAATTTATCAGAGTTATAAAATAGGTGGTAATTATAATAGTATAAAATGAAATGCAACCTAAGCAAATCTATTCTATCACAGCACAGGAAGAACAAAAAGAAAATAGGCAACCAGACAACACAAGAATTTTATAGTGGTTCGTCAAACTGGGTACATCTACTCTTCTACCACCCTGGTAGGAATCCATTATCAGGTTTTTGATCAGGTGACTGCCACCACAAGATATATTTCTAGGGAGATCTCACAACCCTTTAGTCTTTTAATCAGGTGCCCAAAAACTAAGAATAAACTTTTGAAGGGAGTTAATAAACCCTTTTACAGGAGGTTGAGAGAGATGATGTTTTCTTCTCTTTTCTCTATACAATAGAGAAGACTAGTGGATTGATGGTGTTAAAGCTCCTTCTGAAATGACTTGGAGCCTTGCTAAGGGTGTTGGTTTTTAGCCTTGACTTGAAGTGGTCCAGGAACTTCTGACTGATTTAAATTTGTTGTCCTTGAATGTTCCTAGGGAGAGAAGTTGAAGAAGACTCTTGATGTTTGATTGTTGTTCTTCTTCAGTCTTCAGAAAGTACAAGGGGAAAACAAAATGTTTTCTGTATAGGGAGAGAGTTCTGTATCTTTTCTCTATATGCTCTTTCTTGTGTTGAATGTTCAGTATGTTCTCTTCTTCTTGTTGTCTCGTCTGAAAAGATAAAATCTCTTTTATATTATGCTATTAAAATTCTCCTTTGAAAATTTGAATTCCAAGCATTAATTGCTGATTGTTCTGGAGAATGAAACAGCTAAAATATTCATTAAAAAGTTTCCCCAACTATCCCATTAAATTAAGCAAGTAATTAACCATGATGAAGACCATAATTAATGCTGCCAATAATGGCTATATTCAGGGGAATATAAACATTAATTACTTAGAGAATTACTGCTAAATAATATAAGAAATAAGGACAGAATAAAGAAAAACTTCTAAGTCTGGCTTGGGACAGAATTCGTCAAGATCTGAACAGAATTCGTCGACAGGAGTTCCAAGTTCGTCGAGTTGAGAAATCATGTTTGTCGACCTGCGCTTAACGAACTGCATTCTGGAAATAGCTAGCCAATTCTGCATTCTAAGTTTGTCGAGCTAAGAATCTGTCTTCGTCGAGCAGAGTTCAGAGAAACTAAACTGGGAAACATCTGTTGAAGTTAAATCCCAGATTTCGTCGAGCAGATAATCTATCTGAATGAAGAGATCGTCGACTTGAGCTCGAATATCATCGATCTCAACTCAGAGAAGTAGCTCTGAGTTCGTCGATATGTGATCGACGATCGTCGATCTACGATTGAAGATGGTCGAGCTGAGTTCGAAGAACTTCGAACTGATAATTTTAACTTTGAATTCTTCTAAGTCTTGAGTCTCCTGAAGTCCTTTACTAGCTGGTCCATGAAGGTTGAACCTAATGACTAGCCTAAACTCTAGGACTCATACACTTGACCCGGACTATATAATGTGGGTCAGACTCATCCTAATTAGTGAACCTAGCCCAAATCCAAACTAGGGATCCAATAATCTCCCCCTATTTGGGTGAGGTCACTAATACAAACAAAAGATAACAATCACAAAGCAAAATAAAATATATCTGGTAGAAAATTAAAACATCCAGCAGATATGTATACAACAAGAGCTTTGTGACAGATTAATCAGATAGAGTTCAGAAAATAAAAAATAAACAAAACAGTTATCTATTCTTCTTTGACTTTTCTTTCTCAGCTTTTTCAGATTTATCAGAGGGCTGTCTGAATATGATTTCTCTGTTTGGATTTGCAGCTTCTCTTTTAGACATAGTCATGTCTGATGCTCCAATTATGTTGACAGAAGTTGCTCTTAGAACTATAGCCTCTGGATGCAGACTCATATAATCATCTTCATTGAAAAATTTGTTAGCTTTGTCATACCTTTTTAATTCTTCTCTCATGTAAGAAGACATTGTAGTGTACTGAGAGGGATCTTTGCCTTATTTTTAGCTTTGTTTATTAGAGAGAGTCCAACCAGTTCTTGAAATCTAGCCATTTTAGCAGTTGTTTCTTGTTCAGGATCAACAAAGGGAACTGGTGGAGAGTAAGGTCTTTCAGAACTAACATCTTTTTCAGATTGATCAATTTTAGATACTTTCTGTTGCATGTCTTGCTTCTATATTGCTGTTGATGTATGCTGCTGCTTGAAGAGTGTTTTTGCTGACTGCTTCCTTGGAAATGCGATCTTGAAGATCTGCCTTATTGCCATTGCTATGTTTGAAAGTGTGGGGTAGATCTCTGAGACACATTCCCTGAAGCACCTGCTGCTGGAGGAGGAGGAGGAGGACCTCTCCAATTCCTTTGAGAAGGAGGAGGAGGAGAGTACCTTCTGCACTTTTTCCTTATTTTTTGCTCATTCTTAGATAGCCACATCCATGAAGGCATCCCTGGGTAAGGAGTAATCTTCTACAAAATATAATAGGGAGTGTCTGTATTGGGATAGGGCTTTGGAACAGCCTTAGCAGTAGCTTTTCTTTTCTGAGCAACCTTCTTCTTTGCTTTTGGATCATCAGATTCGTTAGAATCTTCATGATCATTATCATCATCAGAAGATCCTGGAGGGTTCTCATACAAAGCATCAATTTCCTTCAAGGCTTCCTTGGAGATTTGCTTTTCAGCTTGAGGAGGCACTTTAGGTTCTGCAACTTCTGGTGGAGCAACAATATTTTCAGAAACTGTTAGATTCTCTTCTGCTATATCTGTAAGAATAATTTCAGCCAGGTATGGTAAAGGACTATCATCAATTCTTTAAGTAGGAGGGTAGATAGCCTTGGGAGGGGAAATAGCCTTGAGGGTTGATACTATGAGTGGCTCTGCTTTAGCAAAACTTGCCTTTAGTTGGTTAACAACTTCAGGGCTAATTGGGGAGGTATAGCAAACTATATCCATAGAGTGCTTTGGGCAGACTTCTGGAAGATAATTTAAATAAGCTGTGTCAAAAGAATTTAACAAATTGTAAATATCTACTGTAGGATTGACAAGGCAATCACCAACAGTCAAAATGTCTGGCAAGTTTACTTGCTCAACTGTACAAAGCATATCAACTGCTCCTGTCTCAGCCTCTGTAAGCATATATACATATATATATCTCCATCTACATGCTCATCTAACTGCAAAACTATTACTGCTGGAGCTGCTTCTTCATCGTGCATCTCCCCCTACCTGGTTTCAGTGGATACTAGAATCAGGCCCCTAGAAGAAGAAGAATGGACAAAGGGGGCAGCAAATAGGGCAGCAAGGGATGAGATGGAGGCAGCAAGAGGTGTGATTGCCTCTACAATAAGTTGCCTGATGACTGGAGTGATGTGCTCCAAGAGGGTGGCAATGGAAGGGGAATCCATATCCATAAACTCAGGAGGGGTTTGAGTGGATATAGATGGATGAAAGGGAGGAATGACATCAGGTGGAGTAACATCTTACATGATGTCATCTTGAGAAGGTGATGCAACAGGATATAGAATAGGAGTGGAAATGTCATGTTGAGGTGAAGTTGGTATAGATTGTAAGGAGGTTAGCAAATCAAAAGTGGGGGATAACATGAATGTATGAGGATGTATGTCAGTAGGATGAGGTGGTAATGGAGATGGAGGTGGTGTGATGTGTTCTGGAGATTTAGTAGAAGTTTGTTGATGCATTGGTGAGATAGGTGAAGGAATACTTGTATATGGGAGAATATTTTCTGAAGGTGTAGTTATTGTTGGAGGAGGTGGTGACCGAGGAGATGGAAGAGTTGTTGTTGGAAGAAGGGTTGTTGAAGGAGAAGGTGGAATGGAAACTTCTTCAACAAGGTGGGGAGTGGCTGGAATAGCCCTTGCTCTCTCAGAAGGTGTGGAAGAGGAGGAACCCCTGGATGGCTTAGAGATTGTCCTCTCCCACCTTCCAAACAAGACACATGTTAGCCTTTTGGAGGCATTAATGAATATAGTCTGGGATACTAGGGATTCAGCTGCCTTTTCCTGTTGGAAAATGCCCAGAATTCTTCCAAAACAAACTTCTTTCTTAGTATTTTTCTTCTTGATCAAATCAAACAGTAGTTTTCTCCAGTTCACCGCTTTCGTATTTACCACATCACACATCACCAAGAACTGATTCATGGTATTGTATTCATGGACTGTATGTTTGCCCAGCAAAACTTTTCCTATGACATCAGCATGGAATTTATATTCAGAAGACATATTCTTCTTTAGTAATTTATTAGGGTTCTCTCCACCATGACCCATTTTATTCAGCATGTTATCAAATTCAATACTATCGATTTCAATATCTTCATTTCCATTAACCAAACCGAAAATTTCATTTAGTACTGCGAGGGAAAGAGAAATCTGGTTACCAGATATAGTGTCTATCATTGTGTCGGCATCTGGAGTGGAGGAGGTAAACACCCATTCTCTGATCTCTGTAGCAGCTATCTTTATTCTTGTTGTCATAAGTTTTTCAGCTGTTGGTTCTCAAATAGTTTCAATATATCCAGAAAAACTTGATCAGAATGTTGAAACGATTCAAAGTCTATGTCGAATTCCATATCAAATTTCATCGCCGCCAGAGAGCTCGCCGGAATCGCCATTGATCGCCTGCAAAAGTGAAATAGAAAGATCAAGTGCAAGGGGAACATAAAACGCGGGATGGAGCTCGAAGAAAACCTAGTTATATGGTTTTCAGAATATGAAGCGGTAGACTTTGTCCGACAAAAAATAAAAAATTCTTCAATGTCAGTCGACGAAAACGTTTATTGATGAAAGAGTTTGTCGATCTCAGTCTGTAGAAGGGAAAACATTTCGTCGTGCTTAGGTCAGCGAAATATTTTCTGAAGCAATATCGTCGATCTCCATTCGACGAATAGAACTTCTGTTGGGTACATTGGAAAATGTGTACCAGATTTGGAGAAGCCTCACCTAACTCAATGATATGCATCAAGTTGTATTTGATGTTGTGTTAAGTTATCATGTGCAGGTTAAGAAAATGGAAAGGAAAATTTTCTAAGTACATGTGTCGACACTTGGGAATGACTGTGTCGACACCAAGGGCAAGATTGTGTCGACATCCAGAATTTGTGTCGACACGTAGAAAATCTGTCGACAACGCTGTGTCGACACCAAGGGCCAGATTGTGTCGACATCCAGAATTTCTGTCGACACACAGAAAATCTATCGACAATGCTGTGTCGCACTAAGGGCCAGACTTGTGTCGACATTATCAGAAGCTGTGTCGACACACAGAGAAGATGTCGACACACACCAGAATTCTGTCGACAACGACTGTGTCGACACACAGAACTTGTGTCGACACACCCCAGAATTCTCTCGACACCAACTTTGTCAAGACAAGGAGTGTTTGTGTCGACACACAGAACTTGTGTCGACACATTCCACAGAAGTCGTGTCAACAACAACAAGACTTGTGTCGACACATGGACTATGTGTGTCGACACATATGAAGAATTCAGTCAACATTCTCTGCTGCTAAGTCAAAGTTTAATGAAGACTGAAGTAATATAACTGAAGACTTGACAGCTATCATTACTGACATTGCTGTCACATCTGTCAGAGGTGTCAGAAGACAGTTTGAAACTGGAACAGCCGGTTACCATGGATGAAGACTATATATAGATGTGCTCTCTCAACAATTAGATGATCCAGAACAACAACCACAAGAACAATAGATACAGAACAGAGAGAAGGTATTCAAGCCAATCAATTATAATTTCTAAAGGATTGAGAATCCAGAAGAAGAGAAAGAAACAGTCAACATATTGTAGAAAGAGAAAAACAAGAAGGAGAGAAGTTCTCATCCAGTGAAGGCAGATTCTGAAAAGTCTGCCTGAAGAATTCAGATCAAGTCTGAAGAAGAATTCAGATTAATTTCTGAAGGAAGCTGATTGAAGATCAAATCCAACATCAAGAAGATCAACCCTACTGTGTTCAGATTCAAGAAGCTTTAAAGAAAGCTAAGTCAGGTTGATTCTTAAGAAATCAGTTTTATCAAGAACTGATCAAGAAGCCTTCAACCAATTCTCTCTCCATCTGGTTGAAGATATCGACAAGTTTTCATCATTAATCTTTGTAGGATCTGTAATAGATCTGAGTGTAGGAGATTTACATCTCTGAGTTGTAAGCCTAAATTATAAAGGCTGAGGTAGGGCTGAGTGCTTGAGGTAGGGGAATCTGTTCTCTGAGTTGTAGGCCTGTGAAAGAGGCTGAGGTAGGGTTGTTGCCTGAGTTGTAAGAGTGGGGTGTCACTCTGAGTTGTAGGCCTGTGGAAGAGGCTGAGGTAGGGCTTGAGCCTGAGTTGTAGGAGTGTGGATTCACTCTGAGTTGTAGAAACCATTCTTGATTCTGAACTGTAAGATCTGTGGATCTAAGAAGAAGGAAGGAAGTTAGGCCGAATCTAGTACACTGCTAGATAGGCGAAGGGGGAAAGTGGATGTACCCATCATTTTGGGAACCACTATAAAACTATTGTGCAATCTGTGAATGTTGTGTATGTGAATGTTGTGTTATAATTTCTGCTGAATACATTATTAAATTAGATCGAATTATCTGCCTAAGTTAGAAAAAGAATTGAACCTATTCACCCCCCCCCCCCCTCTAGGTGTTTAGAACATCTTGAAACCAATTCTTTCAAGTGGTATCAGAGGGAGGTTACTTAAAGATTAGACCTAACAATTTGAGTAGATCTCCAAGGCAGAAATCTATCAGGCAAAATGGGTTCCATAGAGAATCATAAGGAGTTTGGTTCTATGAAGTTACCTATATGCAGAAAAGAGATTTTTGGCATATGGAAAGAAAGAGTTAGATTGTTTATGGAAGCTTCAGATCCAAGAATCTACATGACAGTCAAAGAAGGGCCATTCATTCCAATGAAAGTCTCAGTTCTTGATGCAAATCTTAGGACACCAAAGGAATATTCTGAAATGACAAAGGATGAGATCATCTTGGCTACTATGGATAAGAGAGCACATAATATAATAGTCAGTGCTATAGATGATTCAACATTCCAAAACCTAATCCACTGCAAGACCTCCAAAGAAATGTGGGACACCCTTATTGTCTACATGGAGGGTTCAGAAGAGGTGAGAGAAGACAGAAAGTCTATGATGAATCAGGAGTATGAAAGTTTTAGACAATCTAAAACAAACAGCATAACTGAATGTTACAAGAAATTATTCAGAATAGTTAATGAACTGATGTCATATGGAAGAGTATTCAGCACATATGAGTTAAATGATAAGTTTCTGAGATCATTGACTAAAGACCGGGACACTAAGATATGTGTCATTAGGGAAGTGGCCAGACTAGCAGAAATTTCACCTACAACATTATTTGGCAAACTGCTTTCATATGAAATGCATCTGATGGTCAGAAAAGAGGAGGAGAAAAGTAATAAAATTGATTACAGAGATAAGTCAATGGCTTTCAAGACTGAAGCCATAAGAAAGGATAGGAGGATGTCTTCATTACCTCCTAGGAAAGCTATAGATGTTGTTTCAGAAAGTTCTGACAGTCACACATTAGATAGTCCAAATTCTGATGAAGACTTAGCAACTTTCTCAAGACAATTTCAAAGGTTTTTGAAGAAGAAACAGTGGAGATCGAAGCCATCATCCTCACAATCCAAGGATGATTACTATCAGAAAAAGAAATCTTCTAGGAAGGACAGGTATATCTCTAAACCTAGTAAATTATCTTCAACTAAGATTGTTTACTATTGCTGCAACAGGCCTGGACATGTGGTAGCTGATTGTCCTGACAAAAGAAAAGAATCTAATGATAAGAATAAACTAAAAAACAAGGGCAAGAAGGAGAAATCCCTTGTTTCAAAGAAGCAAAAAAGTTGTTCAGATTCTTCATCATCAGATTCTGAGGCTGAAGCTGAAGCTGAAGCATATATAGGACTGTTGGCAACTGAAGAGGATGTAGAAGAGGCTGAATTCTTGAAGTGGCTGGATTCAGTAAATGAAATTGAAGAACCTTGTTGTAAAGGGCTGATGGCCTTGACTGAAGAAGATCAGTGCCAGGATCAGCTTGGACCTAGTAAGGTAAACAATTCTTCAATAGAGTCTGATTACTATACTGGTTTAGAATCAGAAGCATCAACATCAAGAGATGTAGATGAATCTGAATTTGAAGGAGATGTTCATCAACTTATTTATGAATATTGTGACCTGCTGCAAGCACTTAAGAAAAGCAGAATCCTTAATAAAGCACAGGCCATGGAAATTGCTGATCTTAAGCTCGCTGCATTAGATTTAGAAAAATTGCTGGATCTAAAGATGAATGAAGTAGCCAAACTGAAAAACATAACTGTTATTCAGATGGGTACTATTACATTCAAGAATGATCAAATCAAAAGTTTGGAAGTCAAACTTCAGAAGGAAAAGGATCTGGTGGCTAAGTTCTCTAAGCTAAAATCAGTTTTACCTTTAATTGATGACTTTATTCCTAAAAGGGTAAGACTGGATTGGGCTTTGAGGGAAATGCAAGGGCTGCCAATTCCAAAAGAAAAGCAAAGCCCCAGTACAGCCTCTAGCCTTCAAATCCACCATTTCCTTCAGAAAAGTATGACAGCCAACTAATAGATATGATCATGATATCATACATGGTTATGGTAAGCCTGAGATTCTGAATGATAAGGGTGTAGCTCCAGCACTTAAGCAAAGAACTATTGTACTAACAGTGTTAAGAACAGCTGACAACAATGTTGTTAAAACTGTACCTAAAAAGAGATATAATGGATATGAGTGTTGGTGCTGTGGTAATTAGATTGGGCATTATGCCATGGATTACTGGCACAACACCAGTGTCAGGAAGAATGCCAGCTTACCTGTGAGGAAGGCTGCAAGTAAGAATATCAAGTTTCATTCTAACATGAACCTAGAACCCAATAAAAGTTGGGGTTCTAAGGTAAATTAATTTTATTTGCTGCAGGTGGGTCCAAGTTGCCATACTACTATATGGTACTTGGACAGTGGTTGTTCCAGGAACATGACTGGAACAAGAAGAATGTTAAAGGACTATACTCTCATAGAGAATGGACCCAAAGTGATCTTTGGTGGATCAGAAAAAGGGGTCATAAAATGGTCTGGTAATATTTCTTCCAGTTCTATACAAATCACTCAAGTGGCTTATGTAAAAGGTTTGAAACATAACTTGATAAGCATAAGTCAGCTGAGTGATCTTGGGTATGACATTTCATTTATTAAGAATGGGTGTCAGATCAAAAGGACAAGTGATCAGAAGGTGATCTTGTCTGGTTATAAAAAAGGGAATGTTTATTGTTTAAATTTTGATTATGAAAACATGAACTCTCCTATATGTTTAGGTGCAGATGAGAAATCATCTCAGTGTGTCCAATGGCACAAGAGGCTAGCTCATCTGAACTATAAGACTATATGCCAACTCTATGGTCTAGAGTTAGTGAGGAATGGTCCTCAATTTAAGTGCATAAAAGAGGGTATATGCTCAGCTGGTCAAAAAGGCAAGCAGACCAAATCCTCTTTTCATAGTCTTGATATTAAAGACTATGTGAGGTGTTTGTACCTCATGCATATGGATCTATTTGGTCATATGCCAGTTCATATTTTAGGTAGGAAAGTCTATACTTTTGTGGTAGTAGATGACTATTCTAAATATACATGGGTTTTCTTTTTGAGGAAGAAATCTGAAACCCCTACTATCTTTCATAACTTTGTTAAACAAATTGAGAATGAATTTAACAATTCAGTGGTCAAAATTAGAAGTGACTATGGAACTGAATTTTTGTCTGAGTATATAACAAGATTTTGTGAAGAACTAGGGATTCATCAGGAATTCTCCTCACCTAGAACGCCTCAGTAAAATGGAATTGCTGAAAGAAAGAATAGAACTCTCATTAAGGTTGGTAGAATTCTACTTAGTGACACCTCACTCCCAGAATATTTCTGGGCTGAGGCAGTAAATACTACTTGTCATGTTCTCAATAGAGCATCTATAACTAAGAACCACAAAAAGACTCCATATGAGATTATGAAGGGCAAAAAACCAAATATATCCTACTTTAGGATCTTTGGTAGCAGGTGTTATGTGCTTAACACTGGCAAGTCTCACCTAACTAAGTTTGCTGCCAAATCCCAAGATGGGATATTTGTTGGGTACAACAATAATAGTAAGGCATATAGGGTCTACAACTTGACTACACAAGTTATAGAAGAATCAGTTCATGTAGTGTTTGATGAATCTGAGCTAATTAACTATGAGTTGTCTAGCAATCCTTGTAGCTCAACAGGTTTAAAAGAAAAGTTGGACATGCTGACCATTAATGAAGACCAAACTGCAAGGCAGGATGTGGAAAATGATGGTTGCTGTCCAGGGGGAGTACAAGGTTTACAAGCTAACATTGAAGATAATGAAGTTCAGCCTGGTGAAGAAATTGAAGAAGTTCAAATTGTTGATAGAATGCCTCCAGCAATAAGGAATCTAAAGGATCATCCTGCACACAAAATCATTGGTGATCCCAGACATGGTGTTCAAACCAGAAGCAAACACATGAACACAGTACTTTGCTCAAGTTTCCTATCACAGTTGGAACCAAAAAGATTTGAAGACGCCATACAAGATTTCAACTGGATAGATGCAATGCAGGAGGAGCTGAATCAATTCACAAGGTGTAAAGTATGGAGCTGGTTCCAAAACAAAAGGATCATAACATTATTGAGACAAAGTGGATCTATAGGAACAAACTCGATGAAAATGGCATCATAGTGAAGAACAAAGCAATACTGGTTGCCAAAGGTTATAGACAGGAAGAGGGCACTGACTTTGATCAGACTTTTGCTCCATTGGCAAGATTGGAAGCAATAAGGCTATTCCTTGCCTTTGCTGCTTTCCAAGGTTTCAAAGTATACCAAATAAATGTCAAGTCAGCTTTCCAAAATGGTAATTTGAAAGAAGAAGTCTATGTTCATCAGCCCTCAGGTTTTGTTGATCCACTTTATCCTGATTTTGTTTATAGACTTAAGAAATCCTTATATGCTGCATTGTAGGCCTCCTTTTATTATAAGCTCAATATTGAAACGTGCTTGCTGTATGAGAAATCCAAACCTGTTTTACTACTTTAAATGTACTTATATTTTGCATACAGTGGATCAACAAAACCTAGAGCGTATGCTTCTAACACATCATCAATCAGGTACATCCAATTTTTCCATCGGCGTTCAAGCCGCAAGAACAAGGGTACTTCCAATTTCCCCATCGACATTCAAGCCGCAATCACAAGGGTACTTCCAATTCCCCCAAACGGCATACATGCCGCCACACGGAACACTCGCCTAGGCCCCACCCGCTCATGGGTCTCAAACCTCGGGCTTACCTGCAAGCTCTGACTTCTCATATCAGGATTCCTCCACACAAACAAACTGATGCTAAGAACCCTTGCTAGATCCCACCCGTTCGCGACGACCCAGGCCCAGCTCCAATATCAGGACCAAGTCCAACGAAGGAGACCCAACGGGACCCAGCTAGGATCATCCGGGCTTGTCCAAAGCTTGGCATTCTGGTCAGTTCCATAGAAGGGGATTTATCTCATTGGGACACTCTCCACACGTGACTTTACAATGTCACGGGCTAGCCAACCGACCACAGAGACAACCCACGCCTTGTCATCTGACAATCTCATGCCTTTCCCACCCTATTCCAATATTTGTACTGTACCATCCCCGTGCCCCCATGTGTACTCTATTTTCCACTTGGACCTGTTCTGGCCACACGTACTCACACGAAAAAGTGGGAAAACATCATCACAAATGACGTCTTGCCGCTAACGGATTTCTACAAAATCCTTAAAGCTCACAATGCAACATCACTGAGTCGGACTAACGGTCGCGACTACGACTTCTCCCACAATGCCTAATCCATTAACGAAGAGGATTTCTAATGCAAAATCATGCTGAGGACGGACACAATCGACCCGGTGGCTCCTCTTGAACCATGACACACCGAATCCCTCTCACTTGAGAGATTCGGTTCCTAGAATACTTGAAAAAAGCAAGAAAAGAGTAGATGCCATACGCGTATCCTGTTGTTGCATGGTGTCCGAGCGGTCTGGCTGTCTTCCACTAGCAGCTTGGAGACCGGGCGTTCTGGTGGTCTGCTTCTAGCAGATTGGAGACCGCGCGGTCTATCATTTTCTCTCCAGCGGTGTACTAGGCGGTTGGTGCTTATTTGTGACCGGGCGGTCTGGCGGCTTGTCTATGATGACTTGAAGACAATGTCAGGTTGTCTTCTGCACAGTGTAGTTGTTATGCGGTTAGTCCAACTGCACGGCTTATGCGGCTTGTATAGATGCTTGTTCCTGTAATTATTAGTCCCACATTACTTATTTGTAATCTCTCTTCTCTCCTTCATTTTATAAAAGGGAGGTCATACCTTTGTAATAGATACATTTTTGGATATTAAAAATTTTGTTTCTCCAAATTTTCGGTCTACTTTTTTTCTGTTCACACATGGTATCAGAGGACTCGATCTTTTCCTCCTGATTTGTGAGCTTTCTCTTTACGCGTGACCTATCCGCGCGACTTGATCCTTCTTCTCGCGACCTGTCTTCATGACTTGTTACTTCCGCCTGTTTACGCCCTGTTCGTGCGGTTTCTTTCTCATCCTTGATGTTTCCCTTTGTGAGCATGACCTATCTGACTGCCCTGTATTCTCGTCGCGACTTGTTCTTAAGTCGCTGCGATATGTTCTTATCATCGCGACCTGTTCTTCTTGCCGCAACCTATGCCTAGTCGTCGCGCCCTCCTTTTCTCGCCACGACCCCTGTATCTAGTCGCGCCCTACTCTTTGTCACGTGACCTCTCCTTCTAGTCGCGACTTGTTCTTCTTGCTGCTCTCTTCTATGGCAACCTCCGATATCTCTACCACCACTACTCCCGTTGCCACTCCTCCTCCTACTCCTCCTACTCCTTCAGGCAACCTTGGCACAGTTCCCAAACTTTGAAACAAGCCCCTAGGGGTATGAAACATTATCTACTTTCCTTATTGAAAATAAATTGGGAAAATAGATAAGACTCTATTCCTTAGGGAGTCAAAGGGAGAGATGATCCTAGTACAGATTTATGTTGATGACATAATCTTTGGATCTACAGAAAACAACCTTTGTAGGAAGTTTGCAAAACTTATACAATGGAAGTTTGAGATGAGTAGTATGAGTGAGCTCAAATTCTTCTTAGGACTCCAAGTAAGACAGACTGATGAGGGCTTGTCCATATCACAGTCTAAGTTCACCAAGGAGTTAATTAAGAAATATGGTACGAAATCATCCACCACCATGAGAACTCTAGTGGGGACAAGTATGCCTTTAGGCAAAGATGATGCAGGAAAACCTGTAGATGAGTCTTTGTATAGAGGGATAATTGGCTCCCTGTCACAACCCGCATTTTCTCAATGATAAAATCATATCAGAGCAAGAGAAAACACATGTCGTGATGCCACGTCGTGCAGGGGATAACTGCACACGCTCAGGCAAAACTCCAGACCTTTGTTTTTAAGGAAAAACATTGATTAATTATGGTAGAAAAACAGTTGTGTTGAAAGGCCGTATCCCTCGGCACGGTAGATCAGCTAGTCCACAGATAACAGTATATTTATACGCAGCAGAAAATACCTTGGTTCAATTAAGTTGACACCCTAAATGAGCATAAGTGTCCCCGGGGGACGACCCATGGTATGCACGACTCTAAGGTGAATATAGTATACATAAAAAGGTAGTCTTTACGCTATAAGGAAAAATAGTGCTTTAGTTTTACAAATATGAAATGCATGAGTACATATAGTAACATTTTAGGGTTTAAAATAACTAGAATGCACCCTAACATAAATCCTTCCCAGAAGAGCAAGGACCATCAGGTAAAAAATAACAGTAGTGAGAGCAGCAAGCAGTCTAACACAGAAAAGCTAAAGTCTATGGGCGTCAACAACTGACACGAACCCATAGAAAGAAGAAAAAAAACAGCCAAGTCTAAACAAGACAACTACCTCAAACTCAGAGGTGGAAACAAACAGCCACAGGAACCAGCAGCACCAAAAGCCCAAGTCTGTCAGCTAAACCTGTTACAGCTCTGATCCTGAGGCATTCAAAAGAAGAACACCTCAGAAGCAAGTCACAAGTAGAGAAAGAGTTAAAGCAGACTACACAAACCTCTAAGTAGAGGAGAATGAAAGAAAAGGTGACTGCAACAAAACGGTCAACAGAGTAAAAATGAGCAACAGTAAAACTAGCCGAGCAAGAAATGCTAAACATTTTATAAACACAAAAAAGGGGAACAAGCATCAGCATCCGAAGTCCAATCTTTCATTAGTAATTACCATGCCGAGGGAGGATCCCCAACGCGCACAGCCTATCCGAGTATAAAACACTATGCCGAGGGAGGACCCCAACGCGCATAGTTCATCTGAATATAAAACACTATGCCGAGGGAGGACCCCAACACGCATAGTCCATCTGAATATAAAACACTATGCCGAGGGAGGACCCCAACGCGCATAGTCCATCTGAATATAAAACGCTATGCCGAGGGAGGACCCCAACGCGTATAGTTCATCTAAATTTCCTTAGCTACATAATTATACAAGCAGTGTTCGTTTATGTATATTCATCACCATAAACTCAAGGGATAGCCGACCAAGTGGGCTGCATAAGGGTGATTCAAGGAACATCAAGATTTTGAGATTTAAAACTTAAGGGACATCAAGTCACAAAGTCCAGAAATAGAGGGGAAAACAAGTTAGGAGTTCAGAACAAGTATCTCTACCGTCGACATATGATAAACTCAACAAGTGTAGAAACAAAAAGGAAGGTGGGAATTTAGAATCAAGAACAAAAGGGAGAGCAAGACACTACTTGCCTCGATTTACCGGAAAAACTCTCCAAATCTCCACGCGTCGCGATAGGAGCCGAAATCCCGAGGGCGCAGCTCTCGATGAGAGCCTTCCAGATCCACGATCGGTGGGAAAAACCGAGCACCGGAGCTCCGTCGGTGATCGCCGGAAGAGGCACGAACGGCAAACCTCTCCGCACACGCCGCTCTGGTACGGAAAGCAGGAGAAACCTAGGTCGGCTAAAGATAAGAAGAAGCAGGGTATAAATACTCAACAGCCGCAAGGACCGGGTTCAACTACACCGGCCCGGCGGTGCCGACACACCACAGAACAGCGGTGTCGACACGCCTGTGTCGACACGCCTGTGTCGACACCAGCCTGCAGTGTCGACACAGCAGTGTCGACACCCACCAGCCAGCGGTGTCGACACACCTGTGTCGACACCGGCCGACAGTGTCGACACAGCAGTGTCGACACCCGACAGCCAGCGGTGTCGACACACTGTGTCGACACCGGCCGGCAGTGTCGACACAGTAGTGTCGACACTCGACAACCAGTGGTGTCGACACACTGTGTCGACACCGGCCGGCAGTTGTCTACACAGCAGTGTCGACACCCGCCAGCCAGCGGTGTCGACACACCTGTGTCGACACCGGCCGGCAGTGTCGACACAGCAGTGTCGACACCCGACAGCCAGCGGTGTCGACACACTATGTCAACACCGGCTGGCAGTGTCGACACAGCAGTGTCGACACCCGACAGCCAGCGGTGTCTACACAATGTGTCGACACCAGACGGCCCCGCTCGACGACTAGTCGAGCCAGCACGGCAATCGTGGAGCTCGACGATCGTCGAACCCAGACAGCGACCAGAAAGGAAAGCGATCGTCGAGCTCCGCTCGACGATCGTCGAACCCAGAGAATAAAAGAAGATAAAATCAACATAGCAAGGTTGGTTCGACGAACTGGACGAGCAAGAAAAAAAATCAATCTATTAAGCTTTCCAAATGCAAAAATTTTCATTTCTGCCAAAGATTCAAGAATTCAGCCGACTGAATCGAAGCGACGCGAAAACGCACTAACGGCGACGCGCCACCAACCGAACGCTAGAGTAACGCCCTTACGTCACAAAGATGCCAACCAGGGGAGACAATAATGCCGAAAAAAGCAGGGGCGTTACAGTCACCCCTCCAAAAAGGAAGTTTCGTCCCGAAACTTGAAACACAAACGGAAATAAGAGGACAGAGAATGAGACAAGACAGAAGAATTCTTGAAACTAGAATACTAACCAGAGAGATTAAGAGAACAGCTGAGGATGAGATTCTCTCATCGCGAATTCCAATTCCCAAGTTGCACCTCTTGCATCCTGATTTCACCAGAGAACCTTAACCATTGGAATTGTTTTCTTTCTTAGCACACGGTCTTGCGTCTCCAGAATACGGACCGGTTCTTCAACATACGAGAGATTAGGCTGCAACCGGGGTACTGATACAAGGACATGTCGCTCACTGCGGACACACTTTCGCAACTGGCTCACGTGAAACACGTCGCGAACACCATGGAAAGAATCAGGCAACTCTAATCTATAGGCAGAAACTCCAATGCGCTCCAAAATCTGAAAAGGCCACACATACCTGGGATCTAGCTTATGGTTTCTTCCAAATCTTTTAACACCCGGCATCGGGGAGACCTTCAAAAACACCATGTCCCCAACCACAAACTCCAGGTCAACTCTGCGCTGGTTTGCGTACTTCTCGTTTCGCTCCTGAGCTAACCTCTGCTTTTCACGAATGTGCCTTACTGAAGTACTCATATCCTCCAACACTTCCGGTCCGAGCAACGGCTTCTCGCCAACTTCTGTCGAAAACAGGGGAGTTCGACAACGCCTTCCATAAAGAGCTTCAAAGGGCGTCATCTGCAAACTTTCCTGATAACTATTATTGTATGCAAACTCCATTAATCCGAGGCGTTTATCCCAAGCTCCGCCATGGTCCAGGATATAGCATCTAAGCATATCCTCCAAGATCTGGTTCACTCTCTCCGTCTGACCATTTGTCTGTGGATGATAGGCAGTAGAATATCTAAGGTCAGTACCTAGAGCTCCCTGTAAGCTTTGCCAGAATCGAGACATGAATCGGGAGTCTCGGTCGGACACAATACTCGTCGGTACACCATGAAGTCTGATAACTTCGTTCAGATAAAGCTCAGCTATCTTTTCCATGGAATAACTAATCTTGAAAGGCACAAAATGGGCACACTTAGTTAGTCTGTCCACAATGACCCACACTGCATCATGCCCTCGGGGAGATCTAGGCAAACCGGTTACGAAATCCATTGATACACTCTCCCATTTCCAACTCGGTACATCTAAGGGAGTTAACTTACCACCCGGCCTTCTGTGATCAGCTTTTACACGCTGACAGGTATAACATTCCGATACAAATCTTGCGATGTCATTCTTCATACCTGACCACCAAACAATCTGCTTCAAATCTCTGTACATTTTCGTGGAGCCAGGATGATATGCAACACTGTAACCATGCGCTTCACTGCATATTTTTGATCGGATGTCCCCAATAGCAGGAATACAGTATCTGCCACGGTACTTTAAGGTACCCACGTCGTCAATTGCGAAGTTGGGTAATTGCCTTCTCTCAGTTCTACAGCGGAGGTGCTGTAAGTCAGGATCGTCCTTCAGATGAAGCTTAGTGAGGGTAATCCACGAAGGCTCATCCACCTCTAGGCTACTCAGCAAAGCGCTATTCCCTACGGTTATGTCCATGAGCAAGAACTCTTCGACAAGGGATTGCACCGAGAGGTTAAAGATGTGTGCGGGCTTCCGGCTCAACGCATCTGCTACTACATTAGCCTTGCCGGGATGATAAAGGATATCCACTTCGTAGTCCGCAACATACTCTAACCATCGGCGCTGGCGCAAATTCAGTTCCTTCTGAGTAAAGACATATTTCAAACTTTTGTGATCCGAATAAATTTTGCATGACACTCCATATAGAAGATGTCTCCACAATTTCAAGGCATAAATGACGGTAGCAAATTCTAGATCGTGCGTAGGGTATTTTTTTCATACACCTTCAATTGTCTTGATCTGTACGCAATCACCTTGCCGTCCTGCATCAGCACGCAACCGAGTCCAACTCGCGAGGCGTCCACATAAACAGCATACTCCACTCCTTCCACTGGCAATGCCAACACGGGAGCAGAACATAAACGCCTCTTGAGCTCTTGAAAAGCTCCCTCACAGGCATCGCTCCAAATAAAAGCTACGCTCTTTTGTGTAAGCCTGGTCAACGGCGCAGAGAGGACAGAGAACCCTTCCACAAATCTTCTGTAGTAACCTGCCAACCCTAAGAAGCTCCTTATCTCCTTAGGCGATGCAGGTCTCTTCCAGTCCAAAACCGCAGCTATCTTTGCAGAATCCACTGAGATACCTTCCTTACTTACAATGTGTCCTACGAAAGACACCTGAGATATCCAGAACTCACACTTGCTAAGCTTCTCATATAGCTTGTGCTCCCTCAAAGTAGACAAAACTGAACGCAACTGCAAGGCGTGCTCATCTGCATCTCTAGAATATACTAGGACATCGTCAATGAACACCACCATGAACTTATCCAGAAAATCTCTGAACACCCTGTTCATCATATCCATAAAAGCTGACGGTGCATTCGTCAATCCAAAAGACATCACCAGAAATTCAAAGTGACCATAACGAGAACGAAAAGCAGTACGCGGAATGTCTGACTCCCGGATCCTCAACTGATGGTAACCTGAACGGAGGTCAATCTTCGAGAACACAAAGCTACCCCGCAACTGATCAAACAAATCATCGATCCTAGGCAACGGATATCTGTTCTTAATTGTTACCTTGTTTAGCTCTCGATAATCAATGCATAGTCTCATCGTCCCGTCCTTTTTCTTCACGAAGAGCACTGGTGCGCCCCAGGGGGAAGAACTGGGTCTAATAAAACCGCATTGCAATAACTCATCCAGTTGAGTACGCAGCTCCTCTAACTCACACGGCGCCATGCGGTACGGTGCTTTGGCAATAGGGCGAGTGCCTGCCTCGAGGTCTATAACAAACTCCACCTCTCTCTCAGGAGGAAGTCCAGGAAGGCTATCTGGAAAAACATCCGGAAACTCGCACACCACAGAAACGTCCTCTACCCGAGGCTCAACCGGTGCAGCTCCCAGAACAGAAACAGAGACAAGAAAAGAATCACAGCCAGACTCTAGAAATATACGAACATGCACCGCAGAAATGATCGGAGATTCCAGACGCGGCAAACCATACACACTCATGAGATGGCCATTGCTACCCTTGAAATCCAAGTGCTTGAGCTTGCACTGAATGACAGCATCTTAGCTGGACAACCAGTCCATGCCCAAAATTACGTCAAAGTCCACCAGATCTAGCACCTTCAGATCCGCAATCGCCAGAAACCCGCCTAGGGAGTTGGGGCATTTTTGGATACCCTGGCTTGACCTCACCAACTCTCCTGAAGGAAATTTGACACTTATGGAGGTGTCTAACTGGTCGAGAGCCCAACGATGACGGTCCACAAAATGTCTTGCCACAAAATAATGAGTAGCACCCGAATCGAACAAAATGCGCGCCCACTTATTCTTCACCTTAAATTCACCTGCGATCACCTGAGTCGATGATTGGGATTCCTCCTTGGTCAGCACATTCAACTTTCCTTTTCCTTTGTCCGCGAGAGGCGGGGGCGGCGGCAAGGTCTGCAACGGGTCTGCATGCAGCGCAGGCTGGCTCTGCGGGCAATTAGCCCTCATTTGTCCTCTTTGGCCACAGAGATAACAAGCTCCAGCCTTCTTGCGACAACGGGCCACATCATGTCCACTCCTCTGACAATAAGAACAGACAGGACCCCCTTTGGGAGCATCTTGGATCGCATGCACCTGAGACAGCTTCTGCGCATCCAATCTCTTAAAACACCTATCGAGAGAGTGTCACGACTTACCACAGAAGCCACACACCTCTCTTCTGTCCTTCTTTACTGCAGGTCCAGATGCCCTCACACTTCCTCCATCGTCAGATTTCCTCTTGTCCTTCTTTGCAAGCGATCCCCGATTCTTCGCATCTTCTATCGCCTCAACCTTTAAGGCAGCTTCAACTACTTCGGCAAAGGTCTCCGACTTGTAGGTGCTAACCAACTGCTAGATATCATACCTCAGACCACCCAAAAAATGCTTCACTCTGCCCTCCTCAGATGCTATCAGGTCTGGGGCGAAATGACTGAGCTTGCCAAACTCGACTTCGTACTCACCAACAGTGAGTTACCGCTGCTTCAGGTGTAGGAAACTATTCATGAGGCGGTCTCGCTCGACCGATGGTAGGAACTTCTTTAGTAACAAACTCCTGAATGATTCCCACGAGCACCCCTCCGAAAGGTTCTCTTTTTCTCTGATCCACCAACTCTTCGCGAGGCCCTTGAGTTGATAAGCCGCAATCATCACCTTTTGATTGGGAGAAACGCAAGAGTAGGAAAACATTTCTTCCATGGCAATAATCCAGTCATCCAATGCCATGAAGTCTTCCCCACCGTCATAAGACGGGGGTCCTAAAGGCTGGAAGTGAGAAATGAAATTCATTTCAGGCGGTAACGCAACTGGGGGAACTAGAGCAGCAGGGGGAGTAGGAACCGCTTGGTCCACAGCAGGACCCTGTGCTCTGGTCTGCTGCCCAGAGATGACAGCCAACAACGATTGCATCTGGGACTGCATGTCCACCATCTGCTTTGCTACGGTCTCATTACTTAGCCTCAGCGCTTCGATCACCGCTTCGCTCTGGGCACCTGAAGACTCATCCTCTGACTGGGGGGTCGACCTCGTCGCAACGTGCTTAGGTGGTATTCTATAGAACAAACGGAGATCTAGTTAGACCTTGCCTAAGACACCATAAACTGGGAAAGCATTCCCTAAAACACACTATTTCGGATTCACATTGACCGATACGAACAAAAGGCTTATCAGGGACCTAGCTTAGGACACTGAAGCTAGAAACTAGCATACCCTGACACAGTTCAGATCCGGAACGGACAAACTCAGATCAGGTCAAAAAAAGAACTGATACTTGCTCCTACTGTTACCTTGCTCTGGGAAATCATAAAATGATGTTATGCTTCTAGCTTGTGCCTATAATATGAATGCATGAATGTATAAATTTCATCCCAAGGTATGAGTGTACATATGTCATCATGCAGATCTTTAACTTGGCACGTGTGCTTATGCAATGATATGCTATGTATGCAGTGCTATGCCTACTACAATAAGGCCTTAGTGCATGCTATGAGCGGCGTATACATTAAATGTTATGCATCTCATACTACATAATATTGTATGTAACGAAGAAAGAAAATGCGCTAATGGGCATCCATGTGATGATGGTTATGCATCCCATACTACATAACCATCACATGTTGCCACCTATGGTGGATCCATATACAAACACATATTATGCATCCCATACTACATAATATGCCCTGTATACTTCTTATCATGCTATGAGTGTAGTGTTCGTGCTTCCATCAAAATCTACTGATGATATATTGGTGTGTGTATGCAATGCAATGATACAACTAGGGTTTTGCTTAAGGGAAAGTAGTTCGACTGGCTTGGTCAACCAACCAACCCTCTTGCAAAACCTGGCTCTGATACCAACTGTCACAACCCGCATTTTCTCAATGATAAAATCGTATCAGAGCAAGAGAAAACACGTGTCGTGATGCCACGTCGTGCAGGGGATAACTGCACACGCTCAGGCAAAACTCCAGACCTTTGTTTTTAAGGAAAAACGTTGATTAATTATGGTAGAAAAACAGTTGTGTTGAAAGGCCGTATCCCTCGGCACGATAGATCAGCTAGTCCACAGATAACAGTATATTTATACGCAGCAGAAAATACTTTGGTTCAATTACGTTGACACCCTAAACGAGCATAAGTGTCCCCGGGGGACGACCCATGGTATGCTCGACTCTAAGGTGAATATAGTATACATAAAAAGGTAGTCTTTACGCTATAAGGAAAAATAGTGCTTTAGTTTTACAAATATGAAATGCATGAGTACATATAGTAATATTTTAGGGTTTAAAATAACTAGAATGCACCCTAGCATAAATCCTTCCCAGAAGAGCAAGAACCATCAGGTAAAAAATAACAGTAGTGAGAGCAGCAAGCAGTCTAGCACAGAAAAGCTAAAGTCTATGGGCGTCAACAACTGACACGAACCCATAGAAAGAAGAAAAAAAAACAGCCAAGTCTAAACAAGACAACTACCTCAAACTCAGAGGTGGAAACAAACAGCCACAGGAACCAGCAGCACCAGAAGCCCAAGTCTGTCAGCTAAACCTGTTACAGCTCTGATCCTGAGGCATTCAAAAGAAGAACGCCTCAGAAGCAAGTCACAAGTAGTGCAAGAGTAAAAGCAGACTACACAAACCTCTAAGTAGAGGAGAATGAAAGAAAAGGTGACTGCAACAAAACGGTCAACAGAGTAAAAATGAGCAACAGTAAAACTAGCCGAGCAAGAAATGCTAAACATTTTATAAACACAAAAAAGGGGAACAAGCATCAGCATCCGAAGTCCAATCTTTCATTAGTAATTACCATGCCGAGGGAGGAACCCCAACGCGCACAGCCTATCCTAGTATAAAACACTATGCCGAGGGAGGACCCCAACGCGCATAGTTCATCTGAATACAAAACACTATGCCGAGGGAGGACCCTAACGCGCATAGTCCATCTGAATATAAAACACTATGACGAGGGAGGACCCCAACGTGCATAGTCCATCTGAATATAAAACGCTATGCCGAGGTAGGACCCCAACGCGCATAGTTCATCTAAATTTCCTTAGCTACATAATTATACAAGTAGTGTTCGTTTATGCTTATTCATCACCATAAACTCAAGGGATAGCCGACCAAGTGGGCTGCATAAGGGCAATTCAAGGAACAACAAGATTTTGAGATTTAAAACTTAAGGGACATCAAGTCACAAAGTCCAGAAATAGAGGGGAAAACAAGTTAGGAGTTCAGAACAAGTATCTCTACCGTCGATATATGATAAACTCAACAAGTGTAGAAACAAAAAGGAAGGTGGGAATTTAGAATCAAGAACAAAAGGGAGAGCAAGACACTACTTGCCTCGATTTACCGAAAAAACTCTCCAAATCTCCACGCGTCGCGATAGGAGCCGAAATCCTGAGGGCGCAGCTCTCGACGAGAGCCTTCCAGATCCACGATCGGTGGGAAAAACCGAGCACCAGAGCTCCGTCGGTGATCGCCGGAAGAGGCACGGACGGCAAACCTCTCCGCACACGCCTCTCTGGTACGGAAAGCAGGAGAAACCTAGGTCGGCTAAAGATAAGAAGAAGCAGGGTATAAATACTCAACAGCCGCAAGGACCGGGTTCAACTACACCGGCCCGGCGGTGCCGACACACCACAGAACAGCGGTGTCGACACGCCTATGTCGACACCAGCCGGCAGTGTCGACACAGCAGTGTCGACACCCGCCAGCCAGCGGTGTCGACAAACCTGTGTCGACACCGGCCGGCAGTGTCGACACCCGACAGCCAGCGGTGTCGACACACTATGTCGACATCGGCCGGCAGTGTCGACACAGCAGTGTCGACACTCGACAACCAGCGGTGTCGACACCCGCCAGCCAGCGGTGTCGACACACCTGTGTCGACACCGGCCGGCTGTGTCGACACAGCAGTGTCGACACCCGATAGCCAGCGGTGTCGACACACTGTGTCGACACCGGCCGGCAGTGTCGACACAGCAGTGTCGACACCCGACAGCCAACGGTGTCGACACAATGTGTCGACACCAGACGGCCCCGCTCGACGACTAGTCGAGCCAGCACGGAAATCGTGGAGCTCGACGATCGTCGAACCCAGACAGCGACCAGAAAGGAAAGCGATCGTCGAGCTTCGCTCGACGATCGTCGAACCCAGAGAATAAAATAAGATAAAATCAACATAGCAAGGTTGGTTCGACGAACTGGACGAGCAAGAAAAAAAAAATCAATCAATTAAGCTTTCCAAATGCGAAAATTTCCGTTTCTGCCAAAGATTCAAGAATTCAGCCGACTGAATCGAAGAGATACGAAAACGCACTAACGGCGACGCGCCACCAACCGAATGCTAAAGTAACGCCCTTACGTCACAAAGATGCCAACCAGGGGAGACAATAATGCCGAAAAAAGCAGGTGCGTTACACTCCCTCCTATACTTAACTGCTAGTAGACCAGACATTATGTATGCTACATGTGTCTATGCTAGGTACCAAGCAAGCCCTAAAGAATCTCATTATACTTCTGTTAAAAGAATATTGAGATATCTTAAGGGTACACCTAATCTTGGTCTTTGGTACCCTAAGAATAGAGACTTTCTACTGACTGGTTTTTCAGATGCAGACTTTGCAGGTTGCAAAGAAGATAGAAAGAGCACCACTGGTACATGTCAGTTTTTAGGTGGTAGACTAGTATCATGGAGCAGTAAGAAGAAGACTAGTGTGGCAATTTCCACTACAGAGTCTGAGTATATTGCTGCAAGCACATGCTGTGCTCAGCTTCTATGGATTCAACATCAACTTGAAGACTATGGTCTCAAGGTAAGTAGAACTCCACTATTTTGTGATTCTAAAGGTGCTATTTCTATTGCTAAAAACCTTGTATCACATAGTAGAACAAAGCATATAGAAATTAGATTTCACTTTATTAGAGAGCATGTTGAAAAAGAAGATATTTGTTTGGAATTTCTCACCACAAATAATCAAATTGCTGACATGTTTACTAAACCATTAGATGAAACTAAATTCAATTATTTCAAAATTGAATTAGGCATGTTAAACCTATAGTAACTTAGTAATTCTGGCTAAGTAAGTTAATCTAGACATATAGTAATGTATGTCGACAGAAAAAGAAATCTGTGTCGACATATAATAGGTTGTGTCGACACTTACGGTAAGTTGTACCGACACAACAAAATAGTGCAGAGATAGTGGTGTCGACACTCAGAGGTTGGTGTCGACACATAGAAGTTCTATCATTTAGATAGTTGTGTCGACACATACAGAAGTCTGTGTCGACACACATATATTCGAGTCGACTTTAAAAAGTCTGTGTTGACATATCACAAACTGTGTCGACACATAGTGTTGTCTGACTCTGTCAAGACATTAGAAGTCTGTGTCGACACAATCACTACTGTGTCGATACATTAAGTATCTATTATCCCGCCTTTTGGCCTTCTGTGTTGACAAACATATAAATAGGTCACAGAACAATTTTGTCAACTAAGCTCTCAACATTTTCGAGACCCAAATCTTGAGTCGACATACATTCATCTCTCTTCTTCTCAAATTTCTCATCATGAATGGCGCCAAAGTTGGAGACCAACATCAACAAAGGCTATGAATTAGTTCGCAATGCTTTCGAGAGCGCGGCGACTGAGATTCGAGATGTACTAATCCTAATCCAAGATAATGGTTTAGAATATCTAGTCTCTAAACCTACCAAGATCTGGAAGATAGAAATTCTTGAATTCTATATAAAAGCATCCTTTGATTCAACTGGATTGAAGATTAGGTCATCAATTTAGGGCAGCAAGGTGAAACTTACCCAAAAGCGTCTGAGGAAAACACTTCAATTGCCCAAGACTCAGGAAGATGATGAAGTTACATATTCAATGACCAAAGAAGCTCTTCAATGGTGTGGCCCGGATCCCAACACTAAGATTGAATCATCCATGCAAAGGAAAGGAATGAACTCACAAGGAAAATTTCTCTCAGAGATTGTGGGAAAAGTAATTCTCTGCAAACCTGGTGGACATGACAGGATCTCAGCATATATGTTCATCTTGATGACCAGAATTATTTTCAAAATAAAGACTAACTAGTCTGCAGTGATCTTTGATAAGATAAAGCAAAGCCTGAAGAAACCTAATCTAGGTAGGATACTGAGTCTGTATTTGGCAATAACTATTCTTGAAGTGCTGAACCACACCACTGGATCTAGAATAAATCACATGAGAAGGATGGATATGAAAATACTGTCCAGGTGGGAAAGAGTTCTGACAAAAGATGGTTCAACTCCACAGAAACAACCACAACAGAAAAAGAAAAAGATAACACCCAGGAAGCCTGAATCTTCTAGTGATTCAGAAGAACAAGTAATCTTCAGTTCAGATGAAGACCAACAAGAATCAACAAGGAAATCCTCTGCTCCTAAGCCTGTAGATGATAGTCAGATGCAGGGGGAGTATATTTCAGAAAGCATCATCCCACTGGATCAAGGTCAGGATGTGCCTCCTCTAGGGGGAGCCAATGAACTTTCACCAGTTCAGCAAGAGGTCTTGCCTCCATAAAGTGCTCCCGAGAAAGAGCAAGCTGCTTTAGAGAGTGAAACAGCCACTTAAACAATTCTTGAGGTAATAAATGATATTAATCACACTATACTAGATACTGAGCCAGACTCACTCACTGTGCTTCTAACTAATGTTGAACAGACACACCATGGCAACATTCCTGCACAGGATGTATCTATGGATAATACATCTACATTAGATGATATTCCATTAAATGTTCAAGCTACAAATATTCCTCTAGTTCAACAGCAACATGAATTTACTCTTGAGGAATTATTCCCTAATTTACAAGAAGTAAGAACTGAGGAAGTAGTGCCAAGAACTGAGGAGGAGGAGCCAGGGACACAGGGGGAGTTGCCAAGAGCTGATAAGGAGCTGCCCTCAAGTCCAAAAGACACAGTAAATCTAGAAAGTTCTTCAGAATTTGATGATGGAGAAGCACAAAGAGCAAAGAAGAAAAAATTGATGGTTTACAAGAAGAAAAACTCAAATTATAAGAAAGCTCTACAGACAGCCTCAAAACCCTCAACACCAACAGTTGATTTCAATTCCTTATTGGTTGCAATGCAAATTAAAATGGATGAGCAAAGAGCAGCCATGGAAAATATATTGATGAAAGCCATAAGGACCTTCAATTCACTTTGGCTCAAGATATAAAATCCATCAGATTTGAAGTTAACCAGAATAAAAAGGAGATGACAGATTGCTTCCATAAAGGAGTTAATGTTGTAGTTTTTCTGGCAAAACAATATTAAGAGGTAAGGACACAGATTGATGATATAGTGGTCAAGCAAGGCTATATGCTAGAAAATCAACTTAGAATGAATGATAATATTACTGAATCACATAATGTGATTGTTACTGAATTAAAGAATAAAGAAACTGCATTAACTGAGGGAAGTGCTAAAGAAAAGTCAGAGTTTGATAAGAAACTTCAAGAAGAATTAGCCACTTTCCAATCTGCACTTCAATCCTCTCAGAAGATTATATCTGCTCAGCTACAAAAGTTTAAAGCCTATTATACAGAGGGAACCAATTATCTGGTTAATCAAATAAGGTTCCAAAAGAATGATCTCAGGGATCATATTAAAAGAGAAGTCATAAAGGGGGAGAGGTTGATAGTCAATGCTAGTTCATAGCATGTTAAATGGATAACAAATGCTGTTAGAGCAACTATGGGTTATCCTCTCCTATGTAATGATGATAATACAACTGAGTCATGTATTCAAGCTGCATTTGAAGGGGGTCAGCAGGATGTAGCTCAAATCATATATCCCCCTTCAAACTTTGAGCATGCTAAATGGATAATGAATGTTGTTAGAGCAACTCTGGGTTATCCTCCCCTATGTGATGATGATAATATAGCTGAGTCAGGTATTCAATCTGTAGGATTTGAAGGGGGTCAGCAGGAGGTAGCTCAAATTATATATCCCCCTTCAAACTTTGAGGAAATTCAACAATTGGTTCATCAGATGTATAACCCTCCATAGGCTACTAAGAATGTTATCTTTGAGAAAGTGGACATGTCAGAAGCAGCACTAAATAAAGAGCAAGAAGCTCAACTTTCAAAGAAAAAATTTAGAGAGCGGGCTGAACTGAAGCCTGATTTTGAAAGATGGAGTCCAACCTCCAGAAATATAATACTCACTGCCTGGCAAGCTATCAAAGACAAAATGCATGATGGAGGCAAGTGGTATTCTGAAGTTAAGTGGAATAAATATCTGCAAAGACAAGATGAGATACAGTAGTTTAGAAGGGATAACAAGGCTGGGAGAATACCTGCTACAGCAGTAGAACCCAGTAAATACTTTCCTAAGCCTTTTCACTATTTTGAAAAGCAAAGAGTTAATGCTGAAGAACTTAAGAAGAAGGATCTCAAAGGCAAGAAGCCAGCTGAAGATATTGAAGCTCCAGTACAAGCAAGGATCCAGTCTGGAAAAGGCATAGTGATCAAGGAGCCTGATCAGCCTTAGGATAGATTGACAAGATTATAAAATATTGTAATTTTCAATTTTAAATTCCATGTAATCTGTTGTCAACAAACTATTGTGAAGTTTAAAGAAAACTATGATTCATGCTTGTTATGGTTATATCATATTCTGTGATGATATTATTTACATGTTTTGTTTATATGATTCCCTGTCATGAATGTTTTTTTATACATCATATTGTTAATTTTATTATAAGTGATGTATATCATTGACTAAGGGTTATGACTTCTCCAAATAGGGAGAGATTGTTGGGTACATTGGAAAATGTGTACCAGATTTGGAGAAACCTCACCTAACTCAATTATATGCATCAAGTTGTATTTAATGTTGTGTTAAGTTATCATGTGCAGGTTAAGAAAATGGAAAGGAAAATTTTCTAAGTAGATGTGTCGACACTTGGGAATGGCTGTGTCGACACCAAGGGCCAGATTGTGTCGGCATCCAGAATTTGTGTCGACACACAGAAAATGTGTCGACACCCAGAAAATATGTCGACAATGCTGTGTCGACACCAAGGGACAGATTGTATCGACATCCAGAATTTGTGTCGACACACAAAAAATCTGTCGACACTAAGGGCCAGACTTGTGTCGACATTATCAGAAGCTGTGTCGACACACAGAGAAGCTGTCGACACATTCCAGAATTCTGTCGACAATGACTGTGTCGGCACACCCCAGAATTCTGTCGACACCAACTTTCTCAAGACAAGGAGTGTTTTTATCGACACACAAAACTTGTGTCGACACATTCCACAGAAGCTGTGTCGAGAACAACAAGACTTGTGTCGACACATGGACTATGTGTGTCGACACATATGAAGAATTCAGCCGACATTCTCTACTGCTAAGTCAAAGTTCAATAATGGCTGAAGTAATACAACTAAAGACTTGACAGCTGTCATTACTAACATTGCCGTCACATCTGTCAGAGGTGTCAGAAGACAGTTTGAAACCGGAACAGCTGGTTACCATGGATGAAGACTATATATAGATGTGCTCTCTCAATAATCAGATGGTTAAGAACAAAAACCACAGAACAACAGATATAGAACAAAGAGAAGTTATTCAAGCCAATCAATTATAATCTCTGAAGGATTGAGAATCCAGAAGAAGAGAAAGAAACAGTCAACAGATTGTAGAGAGAGAAAAATAAGAAGGAGAGAAGTTCTCATCCAGTGAAGGCAGATTCTGAACAGTATGCCTGAAGAATTCAGATCAAGTCTAAAGAAGAATTCAGATTAATTTTTGAAGGAAGATGATTGAAGATCAACTCCAACATCAAGAAGATCAACCCTACTGTGTTCAGATTCAAGAAGCTTTGAAGAAAGCTAAGTCAGGTTGATTCTTAAGAAATCAGTTCTATCAAGAATTGATCAAGAAGCCTTCAACCAATTCTCTCTCCATCTGGTTGAAGATATCAACAACTTTTCATCATTAATCTTTGTAGGATCTGTAATAGATATGAGTATAGGATATTTACATCTCTGAGTTGTAAGCCTAAATTATAAAGGCTGAGGTAGGGCTGAGTGTCTGAGGTAGGGGAATCTGTTCCCTGAGTTATAGGCCTGTGAAAGAGGCTGAGGTAGGGATGTTGCCTGAGTTGTAGGAGTGGGGTGTCACTCTGAGTTGTAGGCATGTGGAAGAGGCTGAGGTAGGGCTTGTGCCTGAGTTGTAGGAGTGTGGATTCACTCTGAGTTGTAGGAACCATTCTTGGTTCTGAGCTGTAAGATCTGTGGATTTGAGAAGAAGGAAGGAAGTTAGGCCGAATTTGGTGCACTGCTAGATATGCGAAGGGGGAAAGTGGATGTACCCATCATTTGGGGAACCACTATAAAACTGGTGTGCAATCTATGAATGTTGTGTATGTGAATGTTGTGTTATACTTTCTGCTGAATACATTGCTGAACTAGATAGAATTATCTGTCTAAGTTAGAAAAAGAATTGAACCTATTCACCCCCCCCCCCTCTAGGTTTTTAGGCCATCTTGAAACTAATTCTTTCAACTTCACATAGAGAGAGTTCGTCTATCTTCGTTCAATGAATTGTGGCAAATTCTTCGACCACAGACAAAAAATTAAATTAATGCATCTCCATATATCATGCCTAGCTTATTCATAAAGAATAGATATTTCTTCTCATCCAAGGGTTTGGTGAAGATATCTGCCATTTGCAAATCAGTAGAGACAAAGGTGAGATTAATTTTCTTTTTATCGACACACACTCTAATGAAATGATGTCTTACATCTATATGCTTAGTTCTACTATGATGCACTGGATTCTGTGCAATAAAAATTGCACTTGTATTATCATAAAGTAAAGTTGAATTATTTAAGTTGACACCATAATCTAAGAGTTGGTTTTGAATCCACAGCATATGTGAACAATAACTGCCAGTTGCTATATACTCAGCTTCTACTGTTGAGGTGGGCACAGACGTTTGCTTCTTGCAAAACCAAGACACTAGTCCATCACCAAGAAACTGACATGTCCCTGATGTGCTCTTCCTGTCCACTCTACATCTAACAAAGTCAGCATCAGAGTATCTGGTTAACTCAAATTCTGACTCAATTGCATACCAGAGTCCTAAATTAGGGCAACTCTTTATATATCTAAAAATCTTTTTTAAGAAAATAAGATGAGATTCTTTAGGGTTCACCTGGAACCTAGCACAAAGACATGTAGCAAACATAATGTCTGGTCCACTTGCTATAAGATATAACAGGGACCCAACAATGTCCCTATATAATTTCTGATTTACAAGTTTCCCATGTTTATCAGAATCAATCATAGCATTTGTAGACATATGTGTTTTCTTTACTGAAGCATCAGCCATCCCAAACATTTTGATCATCTCCTTAGAATATTTGGATTGGGATAAGAAGATGCCATCAGGTGACTGCTTCACTTGGAGACCAAGGAAGTAGGAGAGCTCACCCATGCTACTCATTTCAAACTTGGAATGCATAAGGTTGGAGAACCTTTTGCATAGTTTGGAATCTGTAGAACCAAATATGATGTCATCCACATATATTTGTACTAACAAGATTTTATCATGACAATGCTTTATAAATAAAGTCCTATCTACCATGCCTCTAGAAAAATTATGCTATAAGAGAAGGCTAGCTAAGGTTTCATACCAAGCTCTTGGAGCTTGCTTTAGACCATACAGAGTCTTATGCAATCTAAAAACATAAGAGGGATGAGTATGAGAAATAAAACCTGGTAGTTGTTCTACATAGACCTCTTCTTTGAGTTCACCATTTAGGAATGCACTCTTGACATCCATTTGGTATACTGTGAACTTTTTGTAGGCTGCATAAGATAATAATATCCTTATTACTTCTATCCTTGCAATAGGGGCAAATGTCAGGTCATAATCTAGCCTTCCTCTTGTCTGTATCCTTGAGCAACTAGTCTGGCCTTGTTCCTTATGATAAGACCGGAGTATCAAGTTTGTTTCTAAATACCCATTTAGTTCCAATAACTGGGTAGTCTTTTGGTCTTGGAACTAAATCCCAATCTGTACATCTCTCAAATTGGTTGAGCTCCTCTTGTATTGCAATAGTATAGTGTGGATCTTGCTCAACATCTTTTATGGATTAGGGCTCAATTTGAGATATGAAACAGGTATGTATCATATCCTGGTGGAGTTGATACCTTGTCTGCACACCAACTGAAATGTCTCCAATCACTTGAGATACAAGGTGATCTCTAAGTGTGACAAACTCAGTAGGAGTAGTTGGTTGAGCAACAGCTTGGGGAATTAATTCCTCTTGTAGAATTATAGCTGTTGTTGGCTCTTCACTGAGTTCAGTGTCTTAATCTTCACTATGTTTAGCAATATGTGGAGAAGGATGGCTAACAGCCTCATTAGTGAGGGTCAATTCTTCCAACTTCTCACACAGATTTGGTTCCTACAAAGTCTCACTGGTAGAAGGAATCTTCTCCTTGTAAAACATGTTAGTTTCATCAAAAGAAATGTGAATAGATTCTTCTATTTTCAAAGTTGATTTATTATAAACCCTCTATGCCTTATTTACTTGGGAATATCCAAGAAAGATTCCTATTTCAGCCTTGGCTTCAAACTTTCTAATGTGTTTCTTGTTATTGTTGTGAATGTAACAAATACAACCAAAGATTTTAAAATAATTTACTTTAGGTTTCTTCCCTTTGAGTAGTTCATAGGGGGTCTTGCCCTTAAGTTTGTGTATCAAAATTCTATTCAGTACATAGTTTACTGGGCTTACAGCCTCTGCCCAAAAGGATAGGGGCAAGTGAGCATCTACAAGTAATGTGCCTGCAGCTTCAATTAGTGTTCTATTTTTCCTTTCAGCTACCCCATTTTGTTGAGGAGTTCTAGGAACAGAGAAACAATGTCTTATACCTTCCTTCTCACAAAATTATTGCATGGGAAGAGACACAAACTCAGTACCATGATCACTTCTGATCAATGCAACTGAAGTAGAGTACTCAATCCTTATGCTCCTAAGAAAGTCTGTAAGAACCTTGAAGTTATCTGACTTATTTCTCAAGAAGAACACCCAAGTGGACCTTGAGAAGTCATCAACAATCACTAAGGTATAAGACTTCCCTCCTAGGCTCTATATAGCAATGGGTCCAAAGAGATCCATGTATAGCAAATAAAAAATCCTAGGTGAATTACTCTTATTAAGTGACTTAAAACTATTTTTAGTTTGTTTGTCTAATTGACAAGCCTTGCAAAGGATTTCCTTCTTGTAGGGGCAAGAAGACAATCCTCTAACAAGGTTGTCCCTAGAGAGTTTAGCAATGTTTTTCAGATTTACATGTCTTTATCTCCTATGCTATAGATCATTATTATTACTAATTTGGTTAAACAAGCATATTTCAGATTTAGCTGACTTAAAATTAACTACATAAATATTACCTACTCTAGTACTAGTTAACACTACTTGATTATATATAGAAGTAATAATACAGGAAGTTTTGTTGAATGATACCTGAAAACTTTCATCACATAACTGACTTATAGAGATAAGGTTGTGCTTCAGTCCACTTACATAAGCTACATTCCTGAAGGTGACTGCTCCAATCTTGACTTTTCCATATCCTTTAGTCTGGCCATAATTGGAATCACCAAATATTACTTTGGGTCCTAGCTTAGACTTGTAGTTGATTTAGTTGTGCTTGTTTCCAGTCATATGTTTTGAACAGCCACTATCCAAATACCACTGTTGCTCTGTGGTGGGATAGTCTTTCACCTGCAATAAAACAGATTAGCTATTCTTGACTCAAGTTACTTTGGGTCCTTATTTATTTACATAATTAAAGCTTGAAATGTATGAGTATTTAGGTTGATTTTTATACCCTAGGGGTGAAATATTCTAGGTGGAATTATCCACTGGGTGAATGGATTATCATATTATCTTGGTTGATTAAATGTTCTAAAAGAATTAAAGTTTATGTTATACTGAACTGGGTTCGACGAATTCTGGTAAGTTCGTCGATCTGAGTTCGTTGAATGGGGATGAGTTCGTCAAACTCCTCTCAGAGAATGAAAGTATTCATTCTCTGGGCCCCAATATTGTCGATCTCGGGTCGACGAACCATACTGGTTTCGTCGATCATAGTTCAACGAATAATTATAATGAAAGTTTGAGTTCGGTCAACTTAAGTTCGACGAACTGTACACATTTCGTAGATTTGAGTTCGACGAAATCTGCTGAACAATGTTATGTTAAGATTTTTCTTATTCTTTCTATTTTTCTTATTCTTTTGTTTTAATTATGTTTGTTTAATATTATTATCATCTATCTTTTCCTTGCCCTTTTCTAACACAAATTTTATTGGAGTTGTTAGAATATTTTTATTTACTATGGGGGGTAAGCTTGATGAAGCACCTAAGCCGAACTTGCCATTTAATCTAATATTGACTGTGCTTGGGATGTCCATCAGCTTAAGGCTTCTCCCATTGAGAGATTCCTCAAGTTTCTTTGCCTCACTTAATTTAGTTTTAAGTGAAATGATTTGTTCATTGGCTAAATCTCAATCATTTTCAATTTGATATTCTCAGCAAATAGGTTATCTAATTCAACCTGTCTTCTCTAAGTATTTTGATTTCTTTTTCTGACTTGATTAAATCATTACACAAAGATTTAAATTCAATTTTGAAATCTTCTGAATTGAAATCAAATGAGGAGATTACCTGATCTTCCTCAGATTCTGATTCTTTCTCTGATTCTAATTCTTCCTTTGATTCTTCTGCTTATTCCTTAGCATTAGATTTGTTACAGGAGGCATTGATAGCCATAAGGCAAACTTCCCTTGCTTTTGCCTCCTCTTTATCTTCACTGGAGCTGGAAGATGAGGATTCTTCATCTGTGTCACTCTAGGTCTCAGCAATGAAACCTTTCTCCTTCCTTTTATGCTTACTGGAGGAGGGCTTGTTGTAGTGCTGCTTTCTGGAGTCCTTTTATCTTCTTCTCTCCTTATTTTGGTTCTCTAGACACTCTGAAATAAAGTGTCCTAGCTTCCTGTAACCAAAACAAACAACTTCTTTAGTTGGTGTCTTGTCATACCTTGGATTGTCATCTTACCTAGATGATTTTCTTTTGAAGTCCTTCTTTGCCATTTTGTAAAATCTCTTGGCTAAGAGTCTCAGAAGTTCTTCACTAGCTGTTGGGGCTTCTCTTTCTTCTGAAGCTTTGAAAGCTATGCTTTGTTCCTTTCTTGCCACTGGAGGAGTCTTCTGCTCTGCAGCTTCTCTTGTCTTTATTAGTTGCTCATAGAACTTGAGCTTTCCAAGAAGAGATTCAATGGAGATATCATTTAAGCTTTTGGACTCCTTGATTGGCCATATTCTAGAATCCCATAAGCTAGGGAAGCACATGAGAATTTGGCATTGACTTCTGTGAGGGTGATGTCCTTGTCCAGAGATTTCAGCTCATTGATGATTGAGCTTAGTCTGTTGTACATGTCACTCACAGACTCAAATTCTTCTTTCTTAAAATTTTTATACTAGGAGATGAGGTTAGATCTCTTGTCCTTTCTCTCATCTGCAGATCCAGCAACCAACTGGTTGAGAGAATCCCAGATAGCTTCGGCAGATGTGCACTGAGCCACTTTCTGGAATATGTCATCTGACATAGTCTATGCTAAGATGTTCATGTCCTTGGCATCTGCTATCTTGGCCTTCTTTTGAGTATATATCCACTCAGGTGGTGGAACAACATGTGTGCTGGAAGTTGTAGTAGTGGTATCCACTTGAGCTGGTGGTCCTGTCAAAATAGAATTGTATATTTCTTCATCAATAGAGTTCTTATAAAGCCTAATTCTTGTCTTCCAGATATCAAACTTATTCAGGTTGCAAACTGGAGGTCTGGTGCTTGCATAATCTTTGTTTTGTGTCATGCTATGAAATAAACAGAAAAACTAGGAAAAGAAAAATCAGATCTATCAAGGATCTTTTGGTGCAAGTGTTAGCTTGTACAACTAAAGGAACTTGGCTCTGATACCAATTGAAAGATATGGTATAACACTGATACCAATAGAAAGATAGGAGGGGTAGATCTGATTACTCTCGGGGGGGGGGGGGGGGGGTGAATAGAGTAACTTAAAACTTTTGGCTATTTTGAGAATTTATCAGAGTAATATAATAGGTGATAAATTGTAACACCCCCACCTGTCACATGATATATAACGGTGGGTCCGGCCGGGGCCCCACGCCATATATCACAGACAAGCGAAAAATTACTTGTGGGAATCAAACTCTATGCGTATCCTTAACTCATTCATTCTAGCGCAGCCTGTTTTATGTTAGCATGAACTCAAACCAGAATGTCCACCAATACATAAATAACACATTTATATATATAACAACACCAGGAATGTATACAACTCACACACCCTGGCCTTATGGCCTTACAGATTCCTCTTTTACCCAACAATAATTTCATACATCGGCACGCAGGCCGGCCACACATGAAATCCAAACACAATTCTTCGCATGGCCTTCAAGGGCCCATAGCAGCAAGCTAGCCAATTCTCTTGTTTGTTCCACCTGTATTTTGCCATCCAAGCCAACATATAAAACAAAATAACGGTCAGCATTTGGCTGACCCATTATAACGACCCTCCCCCTACCCGGGGTAGTGGTTCCTTCCCTATACACAGTGTCATCATCTATCATCAAGTATATATCATTTTCTTTATCCAACTAGCAACACTAGCAAACACATTTCATCACAAACGCTGGAATCCACCAGACGCTCCGTGCACTCAGGGCACCTTCTTGGCGTACCGAAATCCACTAGTCATATACCGCCGATCAGTGGTTTTAACTTGTTGGTTGACCGGACCTTGCCCACCAGTCTCGCAAGCTGGCGACATCCCGCCCAAACCACTCAGAGGTACAACCTCACAGCATTCATAAACAACCAGAGTAGATCGACCCACACCATGTGGTGTGGCAAGCCGGGTTAATCCAAGATCCCCAACCATTACCACCCATCGACCACCCTCCTATTCCGATTGACCCACCCATGTGGTACAGCAAGCCGGGTTTAACTCGGCTCCCCAAGCATTGCCACCAATCGATCCCTACCTAACTAGATCAACCCACCCTAGTGGTGTAACAGGCCGGGTTTATCTCGAGCTCCCCACGCGTGCTACCAATTGATCATAACATAACCAGGAGCTTTGCCAAAGCCTCCTCACATTCAGCATCACATCCATACATTCATCACATCAGAAATCCATTTGCATCTCATCAAATCCACGGAGTCTTCTCCGGTTTACCTTGAACATCACCAATCCAGACTACCGGTCCAGATGGGCTTCACACAGCATGCCTATGTCATACTCCACAATTCCGGCTCTAGATGCAGACTCAATAAAGGAATCACTTCCGCAAATCCACCTCTTGGTGGAGGATTCCAAGCACATGTATAAAGAAAGGACTTCGATGTCCAAGAAGGAGATCATTACCCTTGAAGATCGCTTCGGTGCCATGAAGTAGCCGGATGGAAATCACCGCCTCGGCTCTGCCTTCACGAATCCGCTCTCGGATCTTCGCTCCGCACTCCGCAGCTCCTACAGCAGCTGGTAGTATCCTCCCTTCCCTCTTGCCTTAGGCCTTTCTTCCTCCCTTTCTTGGAATAAAATGAAGAAGAAGAAGAAAAAAGAGGGTTATATCCCCTTTTTCTCGGCCTTCTAAACACCTGGACAGAGCCCAACCAGTGGATCCAGGAAGAGGGAAACAAATGGCTCATATTTGGCCAGAAAAGCTAAAACACGGCCTGACACGCCCTGTGACACGCCCGTGTCACAGGTCGTGCCCCCCTAAGCGGCAGTCAACCGACTCAAGCCAGCCAATGCACGGTCGTGTGACACGCCCCTGTCACGTGCCGTGTCCACGACACGCCCTCAGACACCCCCGTGTCTGAGGCCGTGTGCATCAACGAAAATAATCCCAAAAGAACCCGAGACTTCACACGGCCTGGCACACGCCCGTGTTCCAGGCCGTGTTCACCTGGACACACCCGTGTCCCGCAAACACTCCCTAGCTCAACACGTCGGGCTGAGTTCGATGACCACTGACACGCCCTGTGACACGCCCGTGTCACAGGTCGTGTCCTCACTCGACACTCGACACTCGACGATCGTCGAACAAAATTCGTCGACCTCACGACTCGACATAACCCAGGCATGACATGCCCTGGGACACTCCCATGTCCCAGGCCGTGTCAGCCATGCCTGAACCCAACTTGGCCCAAAATGACCCAGAACTTCGGGGTGTTACAATCCTCCCCTCCTTCAAATAATTTCGTCCTCGAAATTTGTCACACTCCAATTCGCCACAACATCACAAAATCTGACACCCCAAGCCTTCGCACAAACTAACAAACAGACAACACAAACAAACATCCCTAACTTCCACTTGTGCACATTCAGCCACATAAGACCTCAAAACAAGGCAGCATGATTGTTTTATCTCCTCACAATCACAAGTGCACCAAGATTTTATAGGTATAGACAACATCTTTTATGCATCACAGCATAGTTTACATACACAGCAGATTAAGTGCTTCACATCCCACTTCACTACCGCTCAGCCTCCCGATTTTGAAATTCGCGATTAAAAGACAAATTAAACACCCGAGGCTGAATTTCGCCAACTCAGCTTTGCGACTCTTGCACATCCATAGCATGCAATCGTGGTGGCGTCCGGGGTGCAGATGACTCGGCCACGGCTTTACCCTTTTCTTCATATGATGCACCTATCTTTTTCTCACTCCCTGGAGGGGCATTCCAACAGAATTTTGCTATGTGTCCTTGCTGCCCACATTTATAGCATATACGTGTATCAACACGTCCTGGTCCATAAGTCTCCCCCGAAGAAACAGTCGACGGAGCTGATTCCATAGGCCTAAATCTTTTCTTCTCTCGTCGTCTAAACTCCAATTGATCCGATTGCGGCACTTTAAACTCTGAATTTTCCGCTGCCAGTCTCTTATTATCTTGTACTTGCATCATATCCTCCTCCAAGCCATGGGCTGTATCGACCAACGCTTGGAAGCCTTGGCTCACTGAACTCGAAAGTGCCAACCTCAATTCATCCCGCAGTCCTTCATAAAACCGATTTGTCTTTCACGCTTCCTCTGCGAAGGTAGATCCCGCATATCTCCCCAATCTCGTAAACTCATGCAGGTAGGTATCAATATCTCGCTCACCCTGCACCAAACGTAAAAACTCATTTTCCATCGCAATTCGCTGCGACACTGACACATACTTGGCGAAAAATATTCGGGAGAATTCCTCCATGGAAACTTCAGTTAAACCTCGACCTGCCAAGTGATGCACTTCGATCTCATCCCACCACAATCGTGCATCGCCTTCCAACAGAAAAGTGGCCAACGTCACTTTCTGCTCCTCTACCGTCCTGATTGCAGTTAGGATCCTTTTTACCCTTGCCAACCAATCTTCCGCCTGCGTTGGGGAAAGCGCTCCACCAAACATCGGTGGATGAAAATTCATAAAACGTGTCAATGACTCGTCACTTGCTTGCGCCTCCACCACCACTGCAGCATGCTCTTGCCTTGCACCAGGTCTTGCCTATCCAGTAGGTTGTGCTTGTAACACTGCCAGCACTGTCTCCGTCACCACCCGTATAGCCTCTGTCGAGGGAGGCATAGGCTCTTCAACGGGTGCTGCACTCTCATTAGATCGCTGGGGCTCAGACGGCCCAGCACCATCCCTCGCCACCTATAGTCAATGGACAAAATACCATTAAGACTTCAAATCATAACGGTACTGCTACATTGACTACACACTCACGCACATCATGTGCATGACATACATTCCTAGTGGACATTCATGAGTTCATTTATGTTCACGAATCCGCTCTCGGATCTTCGCTCCGCACTCCGCAGCTCCTACAGCAGCTGGTAGTCTCCTCCCTTCCCTCTTGCCTTAGGCCTTTCTTCCTCCCTTTCTTGGAATAAAATGAAGAAGAAGAAGAAAAAAGAGGGTTATATCCCCTTTTTCTCGGCCTTCTAAACACCTGGACAGAGCCCAACCAGTGGATCCAGGAAGAGGGAAACAAATGGCTCAGATTTGGCCAGAAAAGCTAAAACACGGCCTGACACGCCCTGTGACACGCCCGTGTCACACGCCGTGTCCCCCTAAGCGGCAGTCAACCGACTCAAGCCAGCCAATACACGGCCGTGTGACACGCCCGTGTCATGTGCCGTGTCCACGACACGCCCTCAGACACGCCCGTGTCTGAGGCCGTGTGCATCAACGAAAATAATCCCAAAAGAACTCGAGACTTCACATGGCCTGGCACACACCCGTGTTCCATGCCGTGTTCACCTGGACACACCCGTGTCCCGCAAACACGCCCTAGCTCAACACGTCGGGCTGAATTCGACGACCACTAACACGCCCTGTGACACGCCCGTGTCACAGGCCGTGTCCTCACTCGACACTCGACACTCGACGATCGTCCAGCAAAATTCGTCGACCTCACGACTCGACACAACCCAGGCATGACACGCCCTGGGAAACGCCCGTGTCCCAGGCCATGTCCCCCATGCCTGAACCCAACTTGGCCCAAAATGACCCAGAACTTCGGGGTGTTACATAAGTATAGTAGTATAAAAGGATATGCAACCTAAGCAAATCTATACTATCACAGTACAGGAAGAACAGAAAGAAAATAGACAACCAGACAACACAAGAATTTTATAGTGGTTCCCCAAACTGAGTACATCCACTCTTCTACCACTCTGGTAGGAATCCACTATCAGGTTTTTGATGAGGTGACTACCATCACAAGATCTATTTCCAGGGAGATCTCAGAACCCTTTAGGCTTTTGATCAGGTGCCCAAAAATGAAGACTAAACTTTTGAAGGGAGTTGATAAACCCTTTTACAGAAGGTTGAGAGAGATGATGTTGTCTTCTCTTTTCTCTATACAACAGAGAAGACTAGTGGATTGCTAGTGTCAAAGCTCCTTTTGAAATGACTTGGAGCCTTGCTCAGGGTGTTGGTCTTCAGCCTTGACTTGAAGTGATCGAGGTACTTCTGACTGATTTAAATTTGTTGTCCTTGAATGTTTTTGGGGAGAGAAGTTGAAGAAGACTCTTGATGTTTGATTGTTGTTTTTCTTCAGTCTTCAGAAAGTACAAGGGGAAAATAAAATGTTTTTTGCACACACAGAGAGAGAGTTCTGTATCTTTTCTTTGTATGCTCTTTCTTGTGTTGAATGTTCAGTCTGTTCTCTTATTATTGTTGTCTCATCTGAAAGAGAAAATCTCTTTTATATTCTATTGTTAAAATTCTCCTTTGAAAATTTAAATTCCAAGCATTAATTACTGATTGTTCTTGTTGGGTACATTAGTTTAAATGTACCTAATTTAAAGAAGCCTCACCCTACTCAATGATATACATCAAAATATATTTGATGTATTTTGAGTTGCCTTGTGCAGGTTAAGTATTTGCAGGGAAAGCTGAAAAGTTTCTAAGTCCATGTGTCGACACCCAGAAGGAAAGTGTCGACACTTAAGAAGACTTGTGTCGACACCCAGAGAAGCAGTGTCGACACTTGGAGTAATTATGTCGACACCAGGGATGCAGAGTCGACACCAGACAGAAAGTGTCGACACATGAAGGCTGTGTCGACACTCAATGAAGAAATGTCCAGTGAAGAAGTGTCGACACTTAGAAGCAGTGTCGACACCCAGAGGAACTGTGTCTACATCAGAAAGTGTCGACACTTGGAGGCTGTGTCGACACTCAGCAAATTTCCACAGAGTCTAAGTATAAGTGTCGACATAATGAAGAATGTGTCGACACACAGCAGAAGACTCAACACATGAAGAAAGTGTCGACATAATGAAGAATGTGTCGACACACATCAGAAGACTCAACACATGAAGAAGGTGTTGACACAATGTAGAATGTGTCGACACTCAGCAGAAGACTCAACACATGAAGAAAGTGTCGACACTAGGAGGCTGTGTCGAAACTCAGCAAAGTTCAACAAAATTCTAAGTACAAGTGTCGACACAAAGGAGATGTGTCGACACTCAGCAAAAGTCTCAATATAAGAAAAATATGTCGACACAAGGAGCTGTGTCGACACTCAGCAAGTATCAACATAGAAGACATGTGTCGACACCAAGAAGATGTGTCGACACTGAACAAGTTCAACACAAGAAGATGTATCGACACTTACAAGAATTCAACTAAGTACTGAAGAACAAGGAGTTGTGTTGACACACAATATCAGTGTCGACACATGATGAAGAAGCAGTGTCGAGAAGAAAAATCTACAACACAAGGAGTTGTGTCGACACCTTGAAGGCTTATGTCGACACTTAGTCTACTTGTGTCGACACTTAGTCTACAAGTGTCGACACTTAAAGGAAGACTGTCTCGACACTTTCAGACAGTTATAGATATTTCAAGAAGTGACTGGATGACATGACAGCTGCCATTCCAGCCGGTCTATTACAACTGTCAGAGTTGTGAGAAAGCTGTTAGGAATCGGATCAGCCGGTCACCATGAAGAAGGCCTATATAAAGGCTTATACTGTCAACAGAAAGAGATGATCAAGAGATTGAAAAAGAGAAGAAGATCTAGCAATTCATTGAAGAATCATTTCAAGTAAAGATCTAAGTAGTTGGAGAGAGAGAGCTCCTTCCAAGAAGACAGCCATTGGAACCAGGCTGTGAAGAAGGGTTCAGACCTAGTTCTGAATCTTAAGTTGCAGTGATTGAAGATCAGCTGCAGAGAATCAATCCTATTGTGTTCTACATTCAAGAAGCTTTGAAGAAAGCCAAGTGAGGTTGATCGCAGCAGAGTTCTTTCAAGAACGCATCAAGAACCTATCAACTTATCTCTTTTTTTCTGAGTTGTAGGTATATACTTTGTATTTTAAATTTCTTGTAGGATCCTTAGGGATCTGAATTGTAAGCCTACAATTATAAAGACTGAGTGGTAGGGCCTGTGTGCCTGAGTGTAGGAGATCTATTTCTCTGAGTGTAGGCTTGTTGTGGCTGAGTGTAGGTCTTTGGAGAAGACTGAGTTGTAGGGCCTTGGGCCTGAGCTGTAGGAACCATTTGGGGTTCTGAGTGTAAGATCTGAGGATCTGAGATATAGTGGAGGAGTTTGGCCGAATCTAGTACACTACTAGATAGGCGAAGGGGGAAAGTGGATGTACCCAAACCTTGGGGAACCACTATAAATCTGTGTGTTCAATGTGTGCATGTCTATTCTGTGATTGCTGATTGATTGCTGTGAAGAAGCAGTTATAACTCTATGATATAATCTGCAATCTGCCTAAAAAGTTAAAAAAAGATTTTAGTCACCTATTCACACCCCCCCCCCCCTCTAGGTGTTTAGGTACAATTTCTTTCAAGTGGTATCAAAGCGAGGTTACTCAAAAAGGACTTAATTGTCTGAGTAGATCCTGTTGACAGATTCAGTATAAGTAAAGTGCAGAATCAAGAAAATCAAGAAAATGGGTTCAACGGAGAATCATAAGAAACTTGGATCCATGAAGTTGCCCATTTGCAGAAAAGAGATTTTTGGCATCTAGAAAGAAAGGGTGAGACTGTTTATGGATGCCTCAGACCCTAGAATATATATCACAGTTAAAGAAGGGTCATATGTGCCTATGAAGGTTTCAGTCCTGGATGCAAATCAGAGAACACCTAAGGACTTTTCTGAAATGACAAAAGATGAGATTATTCTGGCCACCATGGACAAGAGGGCTCAGAATATCATTGTAAGTGCAATAGATGATGCTACCTTTCAGAACTTGATACACTGTAAGACATCTAAGGAGATGTGGGATACTCTTATAGTGTACATGGAGGGTTCAGAAGAAGTGAGACAGGACAGAAAGTCTTTGTTAAACCAAGAATATGAAAGTTTCAGGCAAGGTAGGTCTGATAGCATAACAGAATGCTATAAGAAATTCTATAGGATTGTCAATGAGCTAATGTCCTATGGAAGAGATTTCAGCAATTATGAGCTGAATGATAAGTTCTTGAGGTCCCTAACAAAGGATTGGGACACCAAGATCTGTGCCATAAGGGAAATGGCTAAGTTAGCAGATATTCCTCCTCCAACATTGTTTGGAAAGCTGTTATCCTATGAGATGCAGTTGATGGTAAGGAAGGAGGAGGAGAAGACTACAAGAAGTGAGCATAAAGAAAGAACAGTGGCATTCAAGACAGAAGCCACCAAGAAATACAAAAGTAAGTCTCCATCTCCACCTCCAAAAGTGGCTGAGACTGGGTCAGATGATTCAGAAAGCAGAAATTCTGAGAGCAGTGAGAGTGATGAGGATTTTACAGCTTTCATAAGACACTTTCAGAAGTTTCTAAAGAAGAAACAGTGGAGGTCAAAGCCATCCACTTCACAGGGAAAAGATGACTATTATTAGAACAAGAAGTCATCAAAGAAAGACAGGAGAATGCCCAAGTCAAATAGAACTTCATCTTCAAGGATAGTTTGTTATTGTTGTAACAAACAAGGACATGTTGTTGCTGACTGTCCAGAGAAGAGGAGAGAGTCAACATATAAGAAAAAGACTCAATTCAAGAGCAAGAAGGAAAGGTCCTTTGTTTCCAAGAAGGACAAAAGCCTGTCAGACATATCTTCTTCAGAAACTGAGTCAGAAGCTGAAGCATACATAGGATTGTTTGCTGAAGAAGAGGAAGAGGAGTTCATCCAGATAATGAAATCTATATATGAGCAAGAGGACATTCAGTGCAAAGGACTGATGGCCTTAACAGAAGGTGACAAAATCCAGGATCAGCCTGAACCTAGTCAGGTACAAAATTGTTCTTTAAATTCAATTTCTAGTGCTAGTTCAGATTCAGTTACATCAGCATCAATTGATGCCAGTGAAACTGAATTTGAAGGAGATATTCACTAGTTGAATGATGAATACAAAGTTCTGTTGCAAGCTTTTAAGAAAAGCAAATCCTTGGCCAAAAGTCAGGCTAAGGAGATTGCTAATCTTAAAGTTGCTGCAACTGATTTTGAGAAGCTGATTGATCAAAAGTTATATGAAATAGCCAGACTGAAGAACATAACTGTTATTCAGATGGGGACTATAACATTCAAGAATGATCAAATCAGAAATCTGGAGATTAGTCTTCAGAAGGAGAGAGACATTGTTGCAAGGTTTTCTAAACCAAAGTCTGTTCTACCTTTGATAGATGAATTTGTTCATCAAAAAGGTAAAACTGGATAGGGTTTACTAAACCTGCTAGGACTGTTCAGTCCAACTCTAAGGGCAAAGCCCCAGTACTCAACAGGCCTGCTGTAGATAGAACAGCTAGGGTTGTACCTAAGCAAAGTTACAATAGATTTGAGTGCTGGTGCTGTGGCAAGCTAGGCCACTTTGCCATTGACTGCTGGCATAATTCTAGTGCCAAGTTGAGTAGCAAACTGCCTGTTGGAAGATCTGCAGGTAGCTTTGTTAAGAGGAAAACTAACCAGCACCAAGGACCCAAGAATTCTTTGGGTTCTAAGGTCAACTAATCTGTTTTGCAGGTAAGTCCAAGTAGCCATGCCCCAATATGGTACTTGGACAGTGGATGTTCCAGACACATGACTGGAACTAGGGGATTGCTAAAGGACTACACACCTATCAAGAATGGTCCTAAAGTCACCTTTGGTGGTTCTGAAAAAGGAATTATCAAGGGTTTTGGTAACATTTCTAGCACCCATATAACAATTACTCAAGTGGCTTATGTTAAAGTTTTGAAACATAACCTTATTAGTATAAGTCAACTGAGTGATTTAGGATATGACATCTCATTTGTCAAAGATGGTTGTCATATCAGGAGGTCAAATGATCAAGAGATCATTTTGATAGGTTATAGAAAGAGAAATGTCTATTGCCTAGACATTATGTGTGAGACCAATGGTTCTCCAATGTGTCTTGTAGCTGATGAGAAAGTCTCTCATTGTGTCAAATGGCACAAGAGGCTAGCCCATCTTAACTACAAGATAATTGGCTAACTCTATAGCAAAGAGTTAGTGAGGAATGGTCCCAAGTTAAGTGTATTAAAGATGGAATATGCTCAGCTTGTCAAAAGGGCAAGCAGACTAGATCCACCTTTAATAGCATTGAAAACAAAGATGCTGTGAGGTGCTTATACCTCTTGCATATGGATCTTTTTGGTCCTATGCCAGTTCACAGCCTAGGTAGGAAGGTCTACACATTTGTGGTTGTAGATGACTACTCAAGGTTTTCCTGGGTGTTCTTCCTTATACAAAAATCTGAAACACCTAGTATCTTCTATAGCTTTGTCAAACAAATTCAGAATGAGTTAGACAGTACAGTGGTCAAAATAAGAAGTGACCATGGTACTGAATTTCAGTCTGATAGTATGGCAAAACTATGTGAAGAATTTGGAATATTTCAGGAATTTTCTTCACCAAGAACACCTCAGAAAAATGACATTGCTGAGAGGAAAAATAGAACCTTGATTGAGGCTAGTAGAACCCTATTAAGTGACACATCTCTCCCAGAATATTTCTGGGCTGAGGCAGTTAATACTGCATGCCATGTAATTAATAGGGCTACCATTACTAAAAGCCACAATAAGACCCCCTATGAGATTGTGAAAGGCCGAAAACCAAATCTATCCTATTTCAGGATCTTTGGTTGTAAGTGCTTTATACTTAACAATGGAAAGTCTTACTTGACCAAGTTTGCTGCCAAGTCCCAAGAGGGGATCTTTGTTGGGTATAGCAACAACAGTAAGGCTTATAGGGTCCACAACTTGTCTTCACAAGTTGTAGAAGAGTCAGTACATGTAGTATTTGATAAAGCTAGACTTATTAACAATGAGTTGTCTAGAAGTATTTACAGCTCCACAGGTGTGACTAAGAAGATGGACAAGCTCACTATTGAAGAAGGATCTACTGCAAGTCAGCATATAGATGATAGTGGCTGTTGTCCAGGGGGAGTACTACATGTACCTAATGCAAAAGAAGACCAAGGAGTGCAGCAAGATGAAGAAGTTGATGGAGTTCAACCTGAAGCCAGGATGCGTCCAGCTAATATGCATCTAAGAGATCATCCAGCAGATCAAATCATTGGTGATCTAAGACAAGGGGAGGAGCTGAATCAGTTCAAGAGGTGCAAAGTCTGGAAGCTTGTTCCTAAACCAAAAGACCACAACATAATTGGAACCAAGTGGATCTTTAGGAATAAAATGGATGAACATGGAGTGATTATCAAGAACAAAGCAAGACTGGTTGCTAAGGGATATAGGCAGGAAGAAGGTATTGACTTTGATCAAACCTTTGCTCCAGTAGCCAGACTGGAAGCCATAAGGATGTTCCTGGCCTATGCAACCTATCAAGGATTTAAGGTATACCAAATGGATGTTAAGTTAGCCTTTCTGAATGGTAATCTGAAAGAAGAGGTCTATGTGGAACAACCATCAGGTTTTGTTGATTCAACTCAACCTAATTATGTCTATAGACTTAGGAAGGCTTTGTATGGGTTAAAACAAGCCCCTAGGGCTTGGTATGAAACCCTGTCTAGTTTCCTCATTGAGAATAAATTCACAAGAGGGAAAATAGACAAGACTCTATTACTTAGGGAATCCAGAGGCAAGATAATACTAGTCCAAATATATGTATATGACATCATATTTGGGTCTACTGAAAGTAGTCTTTGCAAAAAGTTTGCAAAACTAATGCAAGGACAATTTGAGATGAGCAATATGGGGGAACTTAAGTTCTTCTTTTGTCTTCAAGTTAGACAGACTGAGAATGGTTTATCCATATGCCAGTCTAAGTTCACCCTAGAACTGATAAGGAAGTATGGTATGGATTCATCCAGTATCATGAAAACTCCTATGGGATCAAGTATGTCTCTTAGCAAAGATGATGCAGGGAAACCTGTAGATGAGACTTTGTATAAAGGGATAGTTAGCTCCCTATTGTATTTGACTGCAAGTAGACCAGATATCATGTATGCTATATGTGTCTGTGCAGGTACCAAGCATGCCCTAAAGAGTCTTATTTGACAGCAGTCAAAAGAATACTGAGATATCTTAAGAGCACTCCTTATCTAGGCCTTTGGTACCCTAGGAATGGAGACTTTGAACTGACAGGTTATTCAGATGCAGATTTTGCAGGCTGCAAGGAAGATAGGAAAAGTACAACTGGTACCTGTCAATTCCTATGAGGAAGACTGATATCATGGAGTAGCAAGAAGCAAACAAGTGTGGCTATCTCCACAGCAGGATCAGAATATGTGGCTGCAGGAAGTTGCTGTGCTCAACTTCTATGGATACAACATCAGCTATAAGATTATGGTATTCAAGTAAGTAGAACACCAGTATTTTGTGATTCTACTAGTGCTATATCTATTGCAAACAATCCTGTTTCCCATAGTAGAACTAAACACATTGAAATAAAATATCATTTTCTAAGGGAACATGTTGAAAAAGAAGATATTTTACTAGAGTAAGTTAATACAGATAATCAACTAGCTGACATGTATACTAAGCCTTTAGAAGAAACCAAGTTCAATAGGTTTAAAATTGAATTAGGTATGATAAACCTGGAATAAGTTTACAGAAATGGCTAAGTAAAACAGTGTCGACACACATAGTTGTCTGTGTCGAGACAGAGAATTGGTGTCGACACTTCAGAGAAAAGGTGTGGACACATCTAGGAAGTCTATGTCGACACTTCAGAAAATTTGTGTCAACACATACAGGGTCAGTGTCGATACAACCAAGGTGGTGTCGTCACTTAGAATTTACACAGAATTAACCAAGTAAACTCTCGACTAAGTGTCGAGTTAAGTGGTGTCGACACATAAACAAGTGTCGAGACATATATTCTTTCGAGCTAAGCGGTGTCGACACATAAATAAGTGTCGACACATATATTCTGTCGACTATACTTGTGTCAACACATTGTTGTCGAGACATTATAAGTCAGTGTCTACACTTTTCAACAGTGTCGACACAATTTAAGTTTGTTGACGTGCCCTTTCATCTTCAACTCTAGAAAGGTATAAATAGGATTTCGTCATTATCTGTCGACACGCTCATCAAAGTTTCGAGACCAAACTTGTGTGTCGACGCCTCTCTTCTCTCAATTCAAATTCTTCAAACCCTAATGGCGCCCAAGCTTGAAGAGAACGTGAATGAAGGATATGAACTGGTGTGGCATGCGTTTGATGATGCAGAACCAGAGATCAAGGATGTGGTAACCCTAGTTGCAAACTCAGGGTTAGATTTTCTTGTTTCAGAGCCAACCAAGATATGGAAGAAAGAAGTTCTAGAATTTCTGAATGGAGCAACCCTAAACGAATCTGGACTAAAGATTAAGTCAAGGGTTCATGGAGAAAAGGTGAAGGTCTCACCTAAAAGTCTGAGAAAGATACTTCAGTTACCAAGGACTAAGGAAGAAGAGAATATTTCTGCTTCTAAAACTAGGGAAGCATTAACTTGGTGTGGTTTGGATTCCAACATGAAAATTGGATCTGTGTTCAATAGGAAGGGGATGAACAGCCAAGGCAAATTTCTATCAGAAATTGTTGGGAAAGTTATCTTGAGCAAGCCTTGAGGGCATGACAGAGTATCAGCTTATATGTTCAGTCTAATGACAAGGTTAATCTTCCAACTAAGGCTCTGTTTGGGACAGCTCTGGCGGATTGAAAAGCTGCTGTCCGGATAGAGTTGTTTTAAAATAGATTTTTGGGGAGCAGTTTTGAAAAGCTGCAGAGTGTTTGGGTATTCTGTGCAGAAGTGCGCTCGGAATCGCCCGAGGAAGGACGTCGGTGGCTCGGAATCGCCGGAGGAAGGCCGTCAGGGGCTCGGAATCGCCGGAGGAAGGCCGTGACCTCTAAGCATGTTCCATCTGAAGAAATCATTAGATTTCCAAAACCTGTGAGAGAGAAAGCTATTTTGCAAGAGCAGAAGCAGATTTCTCTGCAAAACAGCTCTGGCGGATTGAAAAGCTCTTCACAGGGAGCTGTATACAGCTCTGGCGGCTGGAATAGAGATTTTCCAGCCGCCAGAGCTGCGCCAAACAGACCCTAAATACTGATTGGTCTGCAGTATTATTTGATAAGATAAAGGAGAGCCTGAAGAAACCCAATTTGGGTAGGATTCTCAGTCTATACCTTGCTGGTAGTATACCAGAGGTCATGAGTCAAGCTGTTGGATCAAAGATCAATCACATGAGGAAGATGGACATGAGAATCTTCTCTAGATGGGATAGGGTCTTGACCAAGGAATTGCCAACTCCTGAGAAAGTAACACCCCTAAAGAAGAAGAAGAAGATAGCCCCAGTGGCTCAAGAATCCTCTAGTAGCTCTGAAGAGCAAGTTGTCTTTACTCCAGATGATGAACAAGACACTGGAATTGCTGGAAAGTCTCCAGCTAGACAAGATGATGCAGAGAGGAAGGGGGAGCTACCACAGGCTAGCCCACTTCACCAGGATTCCATCCAGGGGGAGCCTCTACTAGTGGAAGAGCCAACTCCACTAGAAAGTGAAAGAGCCACTCAAACCATTCTTGAGGTAATCACTGCAATCAATCAATTAGATTTCCTTATTGAGAGTGAAGTTATAATTGACAAATTATCTGATGTTAATCAGCAACCTCAGATTCATAGTCAACCCCCAGATGTTATCATGGAGGACACATCTGTTGCAGATCAAGTGATATTTGATCAAGTTGATGAGATCAGGAATTCTCCACCCCATCCTCCACAGGAATTCACCCTAGAAGAGCTATTCCCTGACCTACTCCAAACAGACTTTGAGAAAGAAAGTGCTGCTGCTGAGGGGGAGAATGCTCATGTTGAGGGGGAGCAAGTAGTTATTGTTGAGGAAACTACAAGGAAGGCACCTGAAGTGCAGAAGGAGTTACCTCCAAGCCCTAAGGATAGGGTTGATATTGCAAGCTCATCTGCTTCTGAAGATGAAGAGGCTGCCAGAGCTAAAAAGAGAAAGTTTCAAGTCTTCAAGAGGAGGAGCCAAAATTATAAGAAAGCTCTGCAAACCATTGCACCACAGTCTATATCATAGCCAGCACCATCTGTAGATTACAGTTCTCTGATGGTTGCAATGCAGCTAAAGTTTGATGAGCAAAGGAAAGCAATAGAAACATATATGGATGAAGGACATAAGTCTCTACAGTTTGATCTAGCCCAAGATATTAAGTCTATCAGATTTGAAATGAATCTGAATAAGAAGGAGATGACTGACTGCTTCCATAAGGGAGGGAATACTATAGTCTATCTAGCCACTCATCAAGAGAAGATCAAAGCTCAAGTGGATGAACTTGAAGTAAAGCAAGGCTATGTTCTGGAGAATCAAATAAGAATGAATGATAATTTGACAGCTTCCCACAATGCTATTGTAACTGAACTAAAGAATATAGCAACTGCCCAGAATGCAGCCCTGGCCACTGCTAAAGAGGAATTTGACAAAGCACTGCAGGAGAGCCTAACTGCTGTAACTTCTGCAATTCAAGATTCTCAGAAGCTGATCACAGAAAAACTCCAAAGGTTGAAACCTTACTTTAAGGATGGAGTAAACTATTTGGATGCCCAAATAAGGTTTCAGAAAGATGATCTAAGGGATCACATGGAAAGAGAAGTCATAAAGGGGGAGAGGGTGTTAGTCAAAGACAGCTCTGATCATGCAAAATGGATTTCCAATTCCATCAGATCCACCCTTGGATATCCTCCATTGTGTGATGATGACAATGTAGCAGAGTCTGGGATTCATCCTGCTTATCTTAGAGGGGAGCAACCTGAAGTGGCTCAAGTAATCTACCCTCCTCCAGACTTTGATATGATACATGCAGACATACAATCAATGTATAGCCCACCTGAGGGAAAGAAAAACGTCATCATATAGAAAGTGGTTCAGCCAGTGCCAGAGGCTATACTGAAAGAACAAGAAGCTTTGTTGCTGAAAGAACAAGAGACTCAGTTATCTAAGAAGAGGTTCAGAGAGCAAGCTGAACAAAGGCCTGATTTTGAACAATGGAGCCCCACCTCCAGGAATTTGATTCTGACTGCATGGAAGGCTACCAAAGACAATATTGTGGATAGAGGCAAATGGTATTCTGATGTGGAGTGGATGAAGCATGAGAACAGACAAGAAGCTATTGTGCAATATAGGAGAAAGGCAAAGATGGGAAAGCTACCTCCTACTGCCCAGGAGCCTAGCAAGTACTTTCCCAAGCCTTATCATTACTTTGAGAGGCAAAAGATCAAAGCTGAAGAGATAAAGAAGAAGGATCTTAAAGGCAAGAAGCCTGCTGCTGTTGAAGATGCTGAAGCCCCTGTGCAAGCAAAGATACAGTCTGGGAAGGGCATAGTTATCAAGGAGGCTGAGCAAAAATAGAATAGAATTATCTTTAGTTTACAGTTGTAATCTTTTGATTTTAAACACTCTGTAAACTTTTGTATAATGAATATGACAAAGTTGTTAGAACAATGTGATGTGTGAAAAATCTATTACATAATTGTTCTGAGATATATGTGTGTACATGTTTTATTTAATACATGTTTATGTACTTTCCCAGATTGCATAATCCTGTTTTACATCATTCTATAATTTTGTTATGTATGGTGTATATCATTGACTAAGGGTTATGACTTCTCCAAATAGGGGAGATTGTTGGGTACATTGGTTTAAATGTACCTGATTTAAATAAGGCTCACCCTACTCAATGATATACATCAAAATGTATTTGATGTATTTTGAGTTGCCTTGTGCAGGTTAAGTATTTGCAGGGAAAGCTGAAAAGTTTCTAATTCCATGTATCGACACCCAGAAGGAAAGTGTCGACACTTAAGAAGACTTGTGTCGACACCCAGAGAAGCAGTGTCGACACTTGGAGTAATTATGTCGACACCAGAGATGCAGAGTCGACACCAGACAGAAAGTGTCGACAAATGAAGGCTGTGTCGACACTCAATGAAGAAATGTCTAGTGAAGAAGTGTCGACACTTAGAAGCAGTGTCGACACCCAGAGGAACTGTGTCTACATCAGAAAGTGTCGACACTTGGAGGCTGTGTCGACACTCAGCAAATTTCCACAGAGTCTAAGTATAAGTGTCGACATAATGAAGAATGTGTTGACACACAGCAGAAGACTCAACACATGAAGAAAGTGTCAACATAATGAAGAATGTGTCGACACACAGCAGAAGACTCAACACATGAAGAAGGTGTCGACACAATGTAGAATGTGTCGACACTCAGCAGAAGACTCAACACATGAAGAAAGTGTCGACACTAGGAGGCTGTGTCGACACTCAGCAAAGTTCAACAAAATTCTAAGTACAAGTATCGACACAAAGGAGATGTGTCGACACTCAGTAAAAGTCTCAACATAAGAAGAATGTGTCGACACAAGGAGCTGTGTCGACACTCAGCAAGTATCAACACAGAAGATATGTGTCGACACCAAGAAGATGTGTCGACACTGAACAAGTTCAACACAAGAAGATGTGTCGACACTTACAAGAATTCAACTAAGTACTGAAGAATAAGGAGTTGTGTCGACACACAATATCAGTGTCGACACATGATAAAGAAGCAGTGTCGAGAAGAAAAATCTACAACACAAGGAGTTGTGTCGACACCTTGAAGGCTTGTGTCGACACTTAGTCTACTTGTGTCGACACTTAGTCTATAAGTGTCAACACTAAAAGACAGACTGTCTCGACACTTTCAGACAGTTACAGATATTTCAAGAAGTGACTGGATGACATGACAGCTGCCATTCCAGCCGGTCTATTGTAACTGTCAGAGTTGTCAGAAAGCTATTAGGAACCGGATCAGCCGATCACCATGAAGAAGGCCTATATAAAGGCTTATACTGTCAACAGAAAGAGATGATCAAGAGATTGACAAAGAGAAGAAGATCTAGCAATTCATTGAAGAATCATTTCAAGTAAAGATCTTAGTAGTTGGAGAGAGAGAGCTCCTTCCAAGAAGACAGCCGTTGGAACCAGGCTGTGAAGAAGGGTTCAGACCTAGTTCTGAATCTTAAGTTGCAGTGATTGAAGATCAGCTACAGAGAATCAATCCTATTGTGTTCTACATTCAAGAAGCTTTGAAGAAAGCCTAGTGAGGTTGATCTCAGCAGAGTTCTTTCAAGAACTCATCAAGAACCTATCAACTCATCTCTCTTTTTTGAGTTGTAGGTATATACTTTGTATTTTAAATTTCTTATAGGATCCTTAGGGATCTGAGTTGTAAGCCTGTAATTATAAAGGCTGAGTGGTAGGTCCTGTGTGCCTGAGTGTAGGAGATCTATTTCTCTGAGTATAGGCCTGTTGTGGCTGAGTGTAGGCCTTGTGGCTGAGTGTAGGTCTTTGGAGAAGACTGAGTTGTAGGGCCTTGGGCCTGAGCTGTAGGAACCATTTGGGGTTCTGAGTGTAAGATCTGAGGATCTGAGATATAGTGGAGGAGTTTGGCCGAATCTAGTACAGTACTAGATAGGCGAAGGGGGAAAGTGGATGTACCCAAACCTTGGGGAACCACTATAAATCTGTGTGTTCACTATGTGCATGTCTATTCTGTGATTGCTGATTGATTCCTGTGAAGAAGTAGTTATAACTCTGTGATATAATCTGCAATCTGCCTAAAAAGTTAAAAAAAGATTTTAGTCACCTATTCACCCCCCCCCCCCCCTCTAGGTGTTTAGGTACAATTTCTTTCAGTTCTAGAGAATGAAACTGTTAGAATATTCATTAAAGAGTTTCCCCAACTGTCTCATTAAATTAAACAAGTAATTAACCATGATGAAGACCATAATTAATGTGCCAATAACGGCTATATTCAGGAGAATATAAACATTAATTACTCAGAGAATTACTGCTAAATAATATAAAAAATAAGGACAGAATAAGGAAAAACTTCTAAGTCTTGCTTGGGGAAGAATTCGTCAAGCTCTGAACAGAATTCGTCGACTAGAGTTCCAAGTTCGTCGAGCTGAGAAATCCTGTTCGCTGACATGTGCTCAGCGAACTGCATTCTGGAAATAACTAGCCAATTCTACGTTCTAAGTTCGTCGAGCTAAGAATCTATCTTCATCGAGTAGAGTTCAGAGAAACTAAACTGGGAAGAATCTGTTGAAGTTAAATCCCAGATTTCGTCGAGTAGAGAATCTGTCTGAATGAAGAGATCATCGACCTGAGCTTGAATATCATCGAGCTCAACTCAGAGAAGTAACTCTGATTTCTTCTATCTACGATCGACGAGCTGAGTTCGAAGAATTTCGAACTGATAATTTTAACTCTGAATTCTTCTAAGTCTTGAGTCTCCTGAAGTCCTTTGTTGTCTGGTCCATGAAGGTTGAACCTAATGACTAGCCTAAACTCTAGGACTCATAGACTTGACCCTGGCTATACAATGTGGGTCAGACTCATCCTAATTAGTGAACCTAGCCCAAATCTAAACTAAGGATCCAACAGATACTCCAAATAATCATCCAAATGGCTTAATATTATTATTGGGGGTATATCATGATACTTCATAAATAAATCTAGAGATTATAATTTTCCTAATTTATTTGGTATTTATTTAAGTTACTGGAATATCAGGCCAACTGTGCTTTTGAACACCAAGTACACTTTTCTTACTAGGTATGACATTAGCAAAATTATGACAATTTGGTAACATCAAAATAATAATAGTAAATATCAAAAATCCCAATTTCCAAAGTGGTTTGACCTCCAACAAATTATTGCATAAATAACCACAATATTTGGATAAATAGGGAAAAAATTAAACCAACCATCCAAAAATTATGAAAAAATTACTAGATGGTAAATATGACTACGAAAGGCTACTGACCAAAAATTTTAATTTTCTAACTCCAATTGGTCACATGGATAAATTACATAAAAATATTCAACTAAGGGCAATTTGTGAAGGATCCTATATGAAACTTCTTCCAATATTTTTATAAAATTTCACAGGGCAAAATTATGTCCTAAAATATTCCCTGGCCAATTTTCACAATTTTCTAGTAAGCAAGTAAACCTAAAATAATTATCTTCTGAATCAAACATGGATTATTAAATGTTTACAAAAACTATAGAAAACTTTCTCCAAAAAATCCAATTTTTGGATATATCAGAGGTATAGGTAAGAGTGACCACCAGTCCAAATCTCAAGTAATTTGGATGGATTGATTGATGGGGGCACTCAATGTAATCTCTGGCTAACCCTAGGTATAGACTGCACCATTTTGAGTGCAGTGATTAGACCACTTATCCAAATGTGTCCAAATCAATTTCCAATAAACTAGACCTTCAGGACTACAACTTTTATGTTAACCATTTTTCTAGAAAAGGCCTCTAAGTAGTTATAATAATAAATTTAAAACACTGCAATAAATGTGACAGAAATGAAATGAATTGAATTAATATTAATCCCTAAGTATATACCAGCAACACGAATCTTTGCGCAAGATGGATGATATCCTTTCACCGTCTCCAGTGTGCCAACAGTTCAGATTGCCCCCTCTAAGGCCTTCTTTGCAAGTGATTTCCCGGCCACTCGACCATCTCCCTGGCCGGCCACCGCCACGACCACCTTTGTTGAGGTGGTGGCAATCGCTGGGCGGCGGCACGGTGGCCTGAGATGTCATTTCCGACGAACCCGCAACCTCCTTTTTCTCATGGAAATTCTCCAAATTTTCTCATTGGATCGGGCTCAATTGAGCCCAATTTCTCACCTAATTGTTCTAGGATACTAGGACAAGGGGAGAGGAGGAGAAGTGGACCTTCTGGGTGGCTAAAGCCTTATCGGTCGCCTTGTCGACATTGACGGTGGTGGACGTGTCGGGTGCTCTAAACATTCTACACTAGAGGGCTTGAATTCTTCTAGTGAATGGGGAAAATGACTCCTCTGAGTCTGGAGGAGATTTTAAAAGACTCATTGGGGAAGGGGAGGAGTCTTGCTTCATTGGCCATTAATGGCACGGGGAGATTTTAAATGCCTTCCTTGTCCATGAATGGCCTCTTCCTCTTCCTTTCTCTCTCCTCCATTAAAGGGAAACTTGAGGTTTCTCTCTCCTAGTCACCATTTCCAGAATTTAGAAGGCATTTTAGGTAAATATCAGCCTCCTAAAGCTTGTAGACCACTCAAATTGGGCTTAGCCCAAGTGGATTGGGCTTGGTTGGGTCCACTTTAGCTAATTTGACCTAATTTTAGGGTTGAGTTAACCTTGATCAAATTGTCCTTTTGGGTTGACCCCAAGGGTCCCTTAGTGACTCATTGGACTCCCCTAAGGTCTAGGGAGACTTAGGTAGGGTTGGTTTGACACCTTGGTGGTCACTTGACCCTTATTAGGGTATTTTGACCATTTTAGGGTTTAGGCTGACTTTAGTCAACTTGACCTCTTGGGTTGACCCCAATGGGTGGTTAGGGACCCATTGGCCTCTATTAATGGTTAGGAAGGTTTAGGTGGGCTAATTTTGGCAAGTTGGAGGTCCATTGTCCCTAGATAGGCCACTTTGACCATTTTATGGTTAGGGTTGACTTTGGTAAACTCGACCACTTTGGTTGACCCTGGTGGGTCCTTTGTGACCCAATGATCCTTCTAAATGGTTTGCGATGTTATGCTGGGGTCAAAGAGTTAAGGTGAGGCCCTAAAGTCAAACCCTAGGTTAGGTAATTAGAAAGTATTATTTGCAGACCATAATGATCTTTACGTTCATGCCTAAGTTCACATGGTATCTTTGAGCATCCAAGGGTTTTGTAATGACCTAGTCATGAGAAAACCATCCTAGGGGTCTAGTTACTTGAGGGACGTTACATGCTCCCCCACAACTTGAGGATAGATTAGAATAACTTCAAGACCCCCTGGAGTTTGAGCAATCCTGTTCTGCAGATTCTCATTGAAGGAGTTTAGTTGTTCTTGAACTAATTGGATAGTCTCCGCCTCAGTAGGGGAAAGCATCCGGGAAGTGTCCCCCCTAACATTTGCATAGATATTTTCTACTACCTGTCCAGTCAATATTTCTAGAGCTTCAACTGTAATCTCTTTAGACTGAGTTCCACCCAATTGATTCCCTACTATAGGTTCAGAGGAAATTGAGACCTGAGCACTTATATCCCTTCTTGTCTCCTCCGTAGATTCAGACAGTTGGTGATCATGTGGATATTCTCCACCTTTCTCAGAAGAACTATTTTTGTGCTTTCCTTATTCATGGGAACAAACTTTTTTTCTTCTTCTCAACAGTTTGTTGATGTGGCAGCAGAACTCTTTCCCACATGTCAAAAATTTTGGAGTCCATTCTCCTCATGTGATAGATCTTTGTTCCTAGCCTCATGTTGAGGATCCCTGGAATAGTACTATGTAGATATAACGATAAGATCCTTCCCAAGTTAGGTTCTGGGATGCATTCCACTATTCTATCAAACAACACTTTTCGCCAGACTGTTTTCTTAGATAGAATAATCTGGGTCATGAGTTCAAACATCTTCCTTGATATCTTATCATGTGAACCTGTCTTGCAAAATAGAGCTTTTCGCACTGTATCTTCTAGAAAATTTCCTCTCAGATTCATCTCTTTACTCAACACAGGACCATTGTTATGCTTAGAAAACCCACATCACTTGAGGGATATCTTTACATCATCTTGAAATAAGTCTGCATCGTCAGCAGACTGCTTCAACTTGGGAAAATTCAGTGCTACGCATAATCTCCTGGGAGTAATCTTGATCTTATGCCCACTTATTGAGGATTTGATTTTGTTTGAACCTGAGTACATAGTGGCATTTGAGTACAGATCCAGAACTTCTCTCTTCAAAATCAAAACTGACTCGGACGGAACAAAACCTAGGTTAGCAACCTCGAGTAAGTGTAGGACTTGCATAACCTCCTCGGGAGAACCATTGAATCCATTTCGCACAAGTTCAGAGCCCTTGAATAGGAAATCCATTCCTTCCCACGCCATGAATTTACTGAATTTCTGAAGGTTTGACGAGATTTCATCGCAGGGAGACAGCAACTCTCAAGGGCTAGGAATAGTGTTTCTTATTCTAATCACACTCAATTCTATTTATGCTTGCCTCTAAGTAGAGAAAGTGGATAGGCGCATACATGCTGTTGTAATCATAAAAAGATCAACGACTGAGATTAAAAGCTGCAATTTGAATTCCCTTTGAGAATTCATTGAGTGATCTCGACGCACTCAACACACTCAACGCTTTTGATGCTTGAAGTTCTCTCGACGCACTCGATGCATAGACAGATAAACTCTACGCACTTGAAGCCTGATGTTGTCTTGACTCACTCGACGCCTGAGCTTATCGACTCAATGCACTCGACTCCTGAACACTTAGTCCATTTCATCCTTATTATCCTGTAGGAATTAATACTACCTGCAACAACAAATGCACGAAGAGCTACTGAAGCTATACTAAGTTCATCATACCCAATTCAAATTTGAAGGTGTTGAACTTGGCTTCCTCTAGTGTCTTCGTGAAGATATTAGCCACCTGCTTGTCAGTGGGGACAAACTCAAGACTCATGTCCTCACATTCTACATACTCTCTAATAAAATGATACCTAATCTCTATGTTCTTAGTCCTGCTATGGGATATAGGATTCCTTGCAATAGAGATTACACTAGTAGAATCACAAAACATAAAAGTTCTACTTAGCTTAAGATTGTAGTCTTGGAGCTGATGCTAGATCTACAGTACTTGTTCACAGCAACTACCAGCTGAGATGTATTCTGATTCAGCTGTTGATATTACAACACTTGTTTGCTTCTTGCTGCTTCAAGAGACCAATTTTCCTCCTAAAAACTGATAGGTGTCAGAGGTGCTTTTCCTATCTTCTCTACAACCTGCAAAGTCTGCATCTGAATGTCCAATTAGTTCAAAGTCATTATTCCTACGGTACCACAGACTAGGATCAGGTGTGCCCTCAAGATATCTCAAAATTCTTTTAGATGAAGAATAATGAGATTCCATATGGCTATTCTGATATCTAGCACAAACACATGTTGTTAACCCAGAAATCGACGATCTCTACCAAGGTAGCAATCTTGCAAGTCGCAGACTTCTCCAGGTTCTCCCTGGAGGTCGCAACCTCCCTCTAAGGATAGGTGGACAGACTTCTCTGTCCGCTCAGGCCGCGTGGCTAGGGCGGTCTCCCCGGCCTGACTGCCCAGGTCGCGCAGCAGCCACTTGTTCTGTAGGGGCCGCGGACTGATTCCTCAGTCCGCCCTGCAGGCCGCTCGGCTTGATCAGCTAACCGCTCAATGGTTCTCTCTATCCCAACAGGTGCAGACTACCCTGCAAAGTTGAGATATCGCATTCCTATCTGCCCAGACCGCCATGTAGACACATGATCGGCAGGATTCATGGCCTTCTTCTTCAGCCCACTCGTGCAGGTCGCACAACAAGCAAGGCAAACCGCCACATTGTCAGGAGACCTGCCTCTAGGCAGCCCAACAGTACGCGATAAGCCTGTCCATCCAACAGGAGATGTACTTCTACAGCGGTGACCTGCGCGACCTGCTCATTCCGTCCGCCAGGTCGCATAGTTAACGGTCAACCCTCCTGTCCGCCAGCAGCTCGCGGACTCTGTCTCAGCCCGCCTGAGATGGGACTTGGTAGCAGAACCAACTCTTCACCAGACCTCACAACACGATGGAGACTGATGGTTAAAACTCACGGCGCCTCGAGGGTTTTTATTTATTTATGTGAATGGTTTAATTATGTGGATTGACCAGAGCGTGCATATTTATTATATATAAAAAGTTGGAACCGAATTTTAACGAAAGGAGGCAAGTGCACCTATCGCGTGTAGTACAGGATATTCCGGTAAGGAATATCGAGGGCGTATTATTCTTGGGGACGGGATGATTATTTTTACTCTTCCCTGGAGAGACTATTATTTTATCGAAAATTACTTGTCAGGTTATTGGTTATATAAAAACAACAAAATAAACTTAAAAAGCCGATGAAGAATTAGCGCAACGGTACCAAAACGAATTTGAACTAAAATGAGTTTTAATAATTAGAGATCCTAAATTTCAAATTAATTAAGGCAGTGACTTGGCCGTGGAGGTCCATAAAAATGAGCTCACACATCTCTAGGACTATCGCTCACCTGAACATTAAGACTATTCGACCGGACTCTCGTTCGTTGAATGATTTCTCTTAATGTTCACATTACGCTAAGAACCCCGTTATTGGGTGGGAAACCTAATCCGGTAGAATTCCGCGCCTCCTCTCTCGAGGGTTAGTATGAAATTCTCTTTACCCAAGGGTGATTAGTACATACGCATGGCCTCTCGGCTAGCTAGCGTATTGATAACAGAAATAGAGCACTCACATCAATTTTTGGTTCTACGCATCGTAAACCCTGGGTAAACTTTAAGTAATTTTTAATTAAAGAGAATTTAAGGACATTTAATTATTTAAATCGATTTTTTCTGTCCCAATGCTCTTCGATACCAAGGGCTAAGAACGATTAGCCACTCATCGGAATGGGGACGACTTAAGAAAATAAAATGCATAATTGAAAGTGCGAGTCCTACTCAAAAGAGTAGGCGGGAAATGAAAGCTGTAAAAGAAAGCAGTAAATAAAGCAGTAAAATGCAAGTCCTACTCAAACGAGTAGGCGGGAAATGACAAGTTCTTCTCAAACGAGTAGGCGTGAAATGAAAGCGGTAAAATTACAAGTCCTACTCAAACGAGTAGTAGAGAAATGAAAGCGGTAAAATTTCAAGTTCTACTCAAACGAGTAGGCGAGAAAATGCGAGTCCTACTCAAACAAGTAGGCAGGAAATTAAAGCTAAAAATGTTATCTCATACACACACACGCACCCTTCATAAAAGAGAAAAACAAAGTTATATAAAAATTAAAACAATTTTATTTCTACTTCTTGAACTTGATGAAAATGCATAAAAAAGAAAATAAAAATTGAAGAAGAAAAAAGATTTTCAAACGAAAGTAAAATCAAAGTGTTCGAAAAATTAAAGCGATTATAAATCCATTCTTATAACTTCATGAAAGAATATAAAAAGTGAAAATAAAGTTAAAAAGAACAAAAAGTTTTGCAACCTAAAAGAGAAAATCTAGGTTAAAGAAAAATAAGAACCACTTTGAAAACACTTTTATGAATTTATCACGATGAATTGAAAGCACAAAGACAACATAAAAGCTAAAAAGGCTAAGGGAAACGAGAAGAAAAACTAGCATAATGACTAATTATAAGAGAACGTAAAACTAAACTAAGCAAAATAATAACTTGAAAACTTAAAAAGAAGACACAACATATCACTTAGAGTGGGGCACTCAGATGAAATCCAAAACATGATAAGAAGTGAAAATTTACAATTTTCATTAAGCTAAAAGAGAGTTACAAAAAGCTAAAACAAAAATTAAAGAGAGGGGGAGAAAATCTCCTTACATGGCATGAAAAATCACCTTAGCAGCACCAACATTAAGCAAAATGGTTCAAAAAAAGGGAACCAGTGGTTCTTACAGAAAAGTTCTACTTATAGACAAAAAAGGGAAAGAGATGGCAAGTTGGTGTGCAGGGGAAGCCAAAAATCCATCGAGCTGGCCTGGTTTTGGAAGCAGCAGGTACGGGACACGTCGTGGTAAGAAATCGTTGAGCGGGGATCGACTAATCGGCGAACGAAAATCGACGAAAGATGAATGAGTGGTCGGCGAAAGCTGAATGAGCGGCGATCGATGAATCGTCGAACGGCGATCGACAAAAGCTGAACGAGTGGTGATCAATGAATAGTTGAACGACGATCGACGAAAGCTGAACGAGCGACGATCGACGAACATTGATCAGTTGGTGATGAGTGTTATTCTGGCATTTAGTTGAGCTCGACGAATGGTGAGTTGAGTTCGACGAATGTCGAGCGGTTGGTTTTGACTTCATCATTTCTTTGCAAGCAGCTGATTTCAGCAGGAATCAAAGTAACACGCCTGGTCACAGGCGTGACCTAGGTGACATGGGAGTGTATTTTTGATTTTTTTTTGACTTTTTCCTACAAAATTTCAGAAAATAAAAATAAAGTTAAGTTAGATGAGTATATTCAAAAAAGATACATTTTATTGAAGAAAAATGACTAAAAACTACAAAAATAACCTAAAACTACTTATATAAAGTACTATAAATATTAATATTTACAACTCATCACGGGCTCAACTCCAGTCCGCTAGAAAGTGGCGAGCTCGCTCACTCCTCCAAGGACGATTGACTCCTACCGACCAGGGGGTAGCGAGTTCGCTTCATCAAACATCATGCGCAACCTACTCTCTTCAGTCTGCTGGGTCGCCAAACACTTGTCGCCCCAGTAGGCGGACAAGCCTCCAACAGCAGAGGCGGACTCTACCTGTCTGTCGCGGGCTCGGAGGACTCACTATGCAGTCCACCACTTAGCCCTCTGAAAGTCCACCTAGTGTCAGCTATGTGCACCTATGGGGGGGGATAGGTGACGTGTAGCGCTTTTGCGGAATTTACGAATGTACCTGCACAATAAAAATAAAAAACACAGCACACAGAATACACAGGCAATTTATAGTGGTTCCCCGACTTGGGTACATCCACTTTCCCCCTTCGACCTATCTCCCAACAAGGGACGACTCGGTCTCTTCTCCAACAGGATTGAAATTCAATCCTTGCACTATCGGAAGGAACCCTTCCACACGTGAGAGTCAACACTCCCACAAAACGGGTTGCACCCAACCCTTACAACACGGAACAATCGTTCCTTTACAATAAAAGTAAATATAGAATGTACATGAGATACAAACTTCGTTTGGAGACTACGGTGTTCCTCTTCGTTCGACGACGTGTTCGTGAAGTCAACGAAGAGTCTACAACCTTGGTCTCTCTTGGAGAGGATCTCCCTGGAACCGGCGGCGGCAACACGAGCGGCGGCTAGCTTCGGGATCGGCGGCTATGATGATGAGCGGCTGCTGAACTTGGAGATCCAAACTTCGTAGCGAAGCTAGCTTGGTCTTCCAACGGTCACACGAGGATCGGTCGTCTCGATCGATTCGGACGGGGAAGTTTTTTCCCGATCAACAAATCGAGAGACAAGAGATCTCTGGATAGACACGTGAGACTCAAAGCTTTGCTAAGCTTCTATCGCCGGAGATCGGGAAGAAAAGCGATCAGCAGCGGCGACGGACTAGCGCGAGCGGCGACGGATGCGGCGGAGCTATTTCGCGATTTTAGGGTTTGCTCTGCTCGGCTTCTTTCTGTCTAGGTATTCCGTTCAAAATACCCGTATATAAATACTGTAGATGCTTTCCAAAATGACCGTTGTGGGACCCACAAGCTGAATCCCTAAGTCCCGGTCCAGAATCTTAACAGCGGCAGAATCCGGTTCAGGAAGTTCCAGAAAAACGCCCAAGTCAAAATCGGTGAGAATCGAAAGTGATTCTCGCCGAGTCGCCGAGAATCAAAGGTGATTCTCGACGATTTGGCGAGAATCAAAGATGATTCTCGTCGAATTTGCCTTGGTTGCACGCACTGCTTTAGGCCAGGTCGAGACGGCGAGAATCAACCAGTGATTCTCGACGATTCGACGAGAATCACTAGTGATTCTCGCCGAATCAGCGAGAATCACTGATTCTCGTCGATTCTTACTTAGAAGCAGAGGTGCTTGCTTAGAAGTGGCTGGGTCGAGTTCGGCGAGAATCAACTTCTGATTCTCGTCGAATCGGCGAGAATCACAAGTGATTCTCACCGAATCGGCGAGAATCACTTGGTGATTCTCGTCGATTTAAACTTAGACGAATTTTCGTCTTTCCACCTATGAGGTGCTCCTTGACCCATCCTTGCTCCTTGTCTGCTCCTGCATATTTACAGCCCTGTGCTTGAAAATAAGTGCACTCCAATAGAGAGAATACACGTAGGTCAACACACTGATCTGCTCAACGAGGGATTACGTCGTGCAGACCCGTGTATATTGACCTACTGCACCCTGACATTGGTGTGCACTTAGCATGGAAAAACTGCAAGCACAACTAGAAAGATTTTATCAAATACATAGTCTATTGACCTTAGCTTGTCCAGGGGCTTCTTCAAATCAGGTACATTGTGGATACAATACCCAACAATCTCCCCCTATTTGAAGAAGCCTAAACCCTACAAGCTAAGGTGAATAGAGCAAATGGGAATGAAAACCATAAACTTAAAATTGAGTTGAGTGAGTTATCCCTTACCAATACCAATTTCTTGGGAGCAAGCTTGGAGCCACCTTAGCCTTAGCCGAGAGGGTAATCTCCCCCTTTTCGGCTTCTGCAAATCGGGGTATGTAGCGTTTGGCCCTTTGCTCCCCCTCAGTTCTTGCATCTGTACTCACGCTGGAGTTCCTTGCTCCCCCTCAGATCATGCACGAGCCTGGAGCTTCTGTAGTCTTCATTCCTCATAATTGAGCATCCCCAATTCAGTCTTGAAAAGATTGAACTTGGCCTCGTCTAAGGGCTTTGTGAATATATCAGCAATCTGCTTGTCCGTGGGGACATAACAGAGAGAGATGTCCTTGTTTTCCACGTGCTCCCGAATGAAGTGGTAGCGCACTTCAATATGCTTCGTTCTGCTGTGCGATACAGGATTGTTGGCAATGGCAATTGCACTGGAGGAGTCGCAGTACATGGGTACTTCCTTGAACTGAAGGTCGTAGTCGGCTAACTGGTTTCTGATCCATAGAAGTTGTGCGCAACAACTTCCTGCCGAGATGTACTCTGACTCTACTGTGGAGGTTGCAACACAATTCTGTTTCTTGCTGTTCCATGAGATAAGCCTCCTGCCGAGGAATTGACACGTCCCGGAGGTGCTTTTCCTGTCATCCCTGCTCCCTGCAAAATCAGCATCTGAAAAGCCTATTAGCTCGACATCATTGTTTCTCGGGTACCACAAGCCAAGATTAGGAGTACCTTTAAGGTATCTTAGAATTCGCTTTGCAGCAACATAGTGAGATTCCTTAGTGTTCACCTGATATCGGGCACAGACACATGTGGAGAACATAATATCCGGTCTACTGGCAGTAAGGTAGAGCAGGGATCCAATGATGCTTCTGTATTTGGTTTCATCAAAAGGTTTACCTTTCTCATCCTTATCCAGAGACAAGGTGGATCCTATTGGAGTCCTCATAGAGGTTGCACTCTCCATTCCGAATTTCTTAAGGAGTTCATTTGTGAACTTCGTCTGAGAGATGAAGATTCCATCCTCAGACTGTTTCACTTGAAGTCCTAAGAAATACTTGAGCTCTCCCATACTGCTCATTTCAAACTTTCCTTGCATAAGTTTAGAAAACGTTTTGCAAAGATTGTTGTCCATTGAGCCGAATATTATGTCATCGACATAGATTTGCACCAGCAAAATCTTGCCTTTGACTTCCCTGAGAAACAATGTTTTATCTATTTTACCTCTGGAGAACTTGTTCTCAAGAAGAAAACTAGATAAAGTCTCATACCAAGCTCGTGGAGCTTGTTTCAACCCATATAAGGCCTTATTAAGAAAATAAACATGATTGGGATAAGTAGGATCGACAAAACCTGGGGGTTGAGCGACGTATACTTCCTCTTTCAGGTCTCCGTTCAGGAATGCCGATTTCACATCCATTTGATAGACTGTGAATCCTTTGTGTGAAGCACACGCCATGAACAACCTGATTGCCTCGAGCCTTGCTACTGGTGCGAAGGTCTGGTCGAAGTCAATCCCTTCCTCCTGTCTGTAACCTTGAGCCACCAGCCTGGCCTTGTTCTTTACGATGACACCATGTTCATCCAGCTTGTTTCTGAAGATCCACTTCGTGCCAATCACATTCTGCTTGTATGGTCTGGGAACCAGCGTCCAAACATTGCAACGTTCGAATTGATGTAGTTCCTCTTGCATGGCCAGAATCCATGTCGCATCCTTGTTCGCCTCGTCGAACTTCTTTGGCTCAACCTGTGACAGGAAGCTAAGATGCAATACTTCATTAATAGTACCTCTTCAAGTTCTGACACCGACACGAGGATCTCCGATGATCTGATCTCTAGGATGATCCCTCACGTGCCAGAGCTCAAGAAGTCTGGCGTCTGGAGCTTCGACTACTTCTTGGGCTTCTCCTTCTTCTAAGATATTTGTTCCATTTTGATCTTCAACAGTTTTAGATGACGTGGAGGTGGAAACTTTGACGTACTGAGGAGCGTCATCTTTAGCGGTCTCATCCAGACTCAGCTGTTCAAGTCGAGCACCTGCATCTTCAAGATTACTACTGGAAGAATTGCTGTTAAGCAAACTTCCTTCATCAAATACAACATTTATTGATTCTTCTACCACTAGGGTTTTCTTATTGAAGACCCTATATGCCCGACTATGGGAACTATAGCCCATGAATATGCCTTCGAAGCATTTTTCACCGAATTTAGTACGCGGGTACTTCCCATTATTCAGTACATAGCATCTGCAACCAAAAATCCTTAAGTAGGACATGGTTGGTTTCCTGCCTTTCAGTAGTTCGTAAGGCGTCTTACGATGATGCTTGTTGATCAATGCTCGGTTTTGTACATGACAAGCTGTATTGACAGCCTCTGCCCAGAAGTATTCCGGGAGAGAAGCGTCTTTCAACATTGTCGTGCAGGCTTCAATGAGAGTTCTATTTCTCCTCTCCACAACTCCATTTTGCTGAGGAGTGCGCGGGGAGGAAAACTCATGAAAGATACCTTGTTCTTCACAAAATTCTGTCATAGCACCAGATTCGAATTCTGTTCCATGGTCACTTCTGATTTTGACCACGGAGCAGTTAAATTCGTTCTGAACCTGCTTGACAAAATTAGTGAAGATGTCAAACGTATCTGACTTTCATTTCAAAAAGAACACCCATGTAAAACGAGAATGATCATCAACTATCACTAGCGTATAGGACTTGCCTCCCAAGCTATGAACTTGCATTGGACCAAACAAGTCCATATGTAAAAGGTAAAGACATCGGGAAGAGTCTTTGTCTGCGATGCTCTTAAAGGTAGCCCGAGTCTGTTTGCCCATCTGGCATGCAGGACAGGGGCTATCTTTGATGCACTTGATACTGGGAGCATCCCTTACCAAGTTCTTAGAAAACAGCATACTAATTGTCTTGAAATTAATATGTGCCAATCTCTTGTGCCATTATTCACAAAGAGATGCACTGCCTGTTGCCACAAGGCATACGGGGGTAGATGAATCTAAACTGAGAAAATCTAAACAGAAGATATTTCTGCTCCTAATGCCTGATAATACCGTTTCAGAAGAGGTACGTGAAATTATCAGACATTTATCCTTGCAGAACTTAATGTCATAACCTTTATCACATAACTGACTTACACTGATCAGGTTATGGTTTAACCCTTCAACATAAGCCACGTCGGTGATAGAGATTATACCGTTGGAAATCATACCGTAACCTCTGGTGACTCCTCGATCTGACCCTCCAAAGATGACTTTGGGTCCATTCTCGACTGGAGTGTAATCACGCAGCAGGCTTCTTGTCCCGGTCATATGCCGGGAGCATCCACTGTCCAAATACCAGATCAGCGTTTTGGTGGCCTTTGGACATTCCTGCAAAACAAAATTAATTTGTCTTAGGAACCCAACCGAACTTGGGTCCTAGATTCCTGGTTAGCACACTCCCCCTCGGTTGGTTAACCCTACGAGTGGTCGGCCTCGCATTGCTAACATGGGGAGTCTCGTAATGCCTAGGATTAAACCAACAATCCACGGCAAAGTGACCAACTTTGCCACAGCACCAACAGTCGAATCTGTTGTACCTCTTCCTAGGCTCCTGCCTTACCCTGGGAACGGTGGGTACAGCTGGGGCCTTGGATCTGGAGGAGGAGCCCTCATGGTGACAGCAGTCACATGACTTCGTCACCTTCTGTATAACAGGCTTGGCTTTTGGTGCCTGCTTTCCATTATGGCCGCTAGAGAACGGACCATAATTTCTCATGTGGATTTCCTCATAAGGTGCCTTGAAGGCACTCTCACCGAAGTTCCGGGGATAGGTCCAACCGTCATATCGGCTCTTTGGCTTTGCAACCGAGGGCCGGAAATGATGGCCATATGTTGACTCAAAGTCATGTTGGTTGCAAGGAAAGCCAGGCTTTCTGAACGCAACAGGACTAAGAGGAGCCTTTCCCTTTTCATCAGCAGAGGCCTTCTTGGCGGCCTTATTCTTCCTCTGGTTCCTGTTTCTCCTGGAGGAGGAACCAGCTACCCCTACATGTCCCAAGCCAGCTCCCTTGGCCTGAGCAGAGAAGGTATCAACAACTGGAAGAACTATTTTTGGCATGGAGAAGCTCTTGACGATCTTCCTTTCTGCCTCAAGTAGTTCTTCCAACTTGTCGACTTCCTCCTGCTTAAGATCAAGGAGCTTCAAAGACTCTGAATGCTTTGAAGTCAGGTCAAGGTGCTCCTGTCGGAGAGAAATCAAGCTAGTGACCTCTTCCCTTAGGGATACACACTCACCCTTAAGGAATTTTACTTCCTTCTTCTCAGCCTTCAGTCTCTTACGGCACTCATCGAAAGTGTTGAGCAGAAGCTCATACTTCTCGAGGAGCTCAGCTTCACGGGTCGAGGGGCCATCCTCAGGTTCATCATCCTGAGACTCAGGATCAGAGTCGGAGTCGGAGAGAGGGGTGTGAGCTTTTACCTTCCCAGTAAATGGGGGGCATTCTCCGTCTGAGTCCGAGCGACCCACCAGCCCGAAGTAGGCTTCCTCATCATCACTAGAGTCTGAGGAGTCAGACTCACTCAGTGTCTTTGGCCGTTTGGCGATGTAGCTCCGCTCCTTCTTCTTGTCTCTAGAGGATTTGAGCTCCTCTCCTTTCCCTTTTTCTCTTTTGCTTTGATAGCAGTCGGCCACGACGTGTCCTGGCTTATTGCATCCAAAGCAAATAATGTCAGAAGAGCGTTGTTTGTTAGGTTTAGATGCATACCTGTCAGAAGAATAATTTTTCTTCTGATGCCTGGACGAGGAGCTGTCTTTCTTTCTTTGATTCCTCATCTTGAGGAACTTCTTGAACTCTCGGGTGATGAGGGAGAAATCCTCCTCCGACAGCTCTGAGCCGGAGGAGCATGGTTCAGAGTCCTCCTCCTCTTCCTTATTCCTCGCACGGTATGACATCGCACCCTTACCCTTTCTGGAGTAACTGGCTTTTTGGGCCACAGTCTTTTCTTTTGCAGCAGCCTTCTCTGCTTCTTCCTCTGCTTTCCTGGTGTTCAGCTGAAGCTCATAGGACATCAGCTTCCCAAACAGGATTTGAGGATCAGTTTCTGCTAGTCTGCCAAATTCTCTGATGGCGCATATCTTTGTGTCTCATTCCTTAGTAAGGGACCTAAGGAATTTGTCATTGAGTTCACCATTGGTGAACACTCTTCCGTAGCCCTTGAGGGCGTTGACAATCTTTAGAAAGTTCTCGTAGGTGACTCCGATCTCTTCCTTAGGCCCTTGCCTGAAGGCCTCATATTTTTGGTTCAGGAGGGATCTCCGATCATCCCTCACTTCATCCGTGCCCTCCATTAGGATGATCAGGCACTGCCAGATCTCCTGAGCTGTCCTGCAGTTGCTGAAGTTTTGCATCATAGAATCATCAACTGCGCTCACCAGAATGTTTCGTGCCTTCTTGTCCAGTCCCACTAGCACCATCTCGTCTTTGTCCATTTCAGAAAGTGTCTTCGGCACCTTCTTGGTGGGATCGATGGTGGAGGCCTTAGTGGGGACATAAGGTCCCTCCTCCACGATCATGAAGAGTCGAGGATCGACTGCTTCCATATGTAAAACCTGATTCTTTCCTTCCAGATCGGAAAGTTGAGCCTGGTGCACACTGGGATCTTGCCGGAGAACTTGAGCCCGTCCATAGTAGATGTTTGTCTTCTTCTTGACACTAGGGGCAGGATTCAACTCAAGGTGTTAACCTTTTTGATGAGCAACCTCCCTCTGATACCACTTGAAAGTCCACCTAGTGTCAGCTATGTGCACCTATGGGGGGGGGATAGGTGACGTGTAGCGCTTTTGCGGAATTTACGAATGTACCTGCACAATAAAAATAAAAAGCACAGCACACAGAATACACATGCAATTTATAGTGGTTCCCCGACTTGGGTACATCCACTTTCCCCCTTCGACCTATCTCCCAACAAGGGACGACTCGGTCTCTTCTCCAATAGGATTGAAATCCAATCCCTGCACTATCGGAAGGAACCCTTCCACACGTGAGAGTCAACACTCCCACAAAACGGGTTGCACCCAACCCTTACAACACGGAACAATCGTTCCTTTACAATAAAAGTAAATATAGAATGTACACGAGATACAAACTTCGTTTGGAGACTACGGTGTTCCTCTTCGTTCGACGACGTGTTCGTGAAGTCAACGAAGAGTCTATAACCTTGGTATCTCTTGGAGAGGATCTCCCCGGAACCGGCGGCGGCAACACGAGCGGCGGCTAGCTTCGGGATCGGCGGCTATGATGATGAGTGGCTGCTGAACTTGGAGATCCAAACTTCGTAGCGAAGCTAGCTTGGTCTTCCAACGGTCACACGAGGATCGGTCGTCTCGATCGATTCGGACGGGGAAGTTTTTTCCCGATCAACAAATCGAGAGACAAGAGATCTCTGGAAAGACACGTGAGACTCAAAGCTTTGCTAAGCTTCTGTCGTCGGAGATCGGGAAGAAAAGCGATCAGCAGCGGCGACGGACTAGCGCGAGCGGCGACGGATGCGGCGGAGCTATTTCGCGATTTTATGGTTTGCTCTGCTCGGCTTCTTTCTGTCTAGGTATTCCGTTCAAAATACCCGTATATAAATACTGTAGATGCTTTCCAAAATGACCGTTGTGGGACCCACAAGCTGAATCCCTAAGTCCCGGTCCAGAATCTTAACAGCGGCAGAATCCGGTTCAGGAAGTTCCAGAAAAACGCCCAAGTCAAAATCGGTGAGAATCGAAAGTGATTCTCGCCGAGACGCCGAGAATCAAAGGTGATTCTCGACGATTCGGCGAGAATCAAAGATGATTCTCGTCGAATTTGCCTTTGTTGCACGTACTGCTTTAGGCCAGGTCGAGACGGCGAGAATCAACCAGTGATTCTCGACGATTCGACGAGAATCCTCGCCGAATCGGCGAGAATCACTTGGTGATTCTCGTCGATTCTTACTTAGAAGCAGAGGTGCTTGCTTAGAAGTGGCTGGGTCGAGTTCGGCGAGAATCAACTTCTGATTCTCGTCGAATCGGCGAGAATCACAAGTGATTCTCGCCGAATCGGCGAGAATCACTTGGTGATTCTCGTCGATTTAAACTTAGACGAATTTTCGTCTTTCCACCTATGAGGTGCTCCTTGACCCATCCTTGCTCCTTGTCTGCTCCTACATATTTATAGCCCTGTGCTTGAAAATAAGTGCACTCCAATAGAGAGAATACAAGTAGTCCAACACACTGATCTGCTCAACGAGGGATTACGTCGTGCAGACCCGTGTATATTGACCTACTGCACCCTGACATTGGTGTGCACTTAGCGTGGAAAAACTGCAAGCACAACTAGAAAGATTTTATCAAATACATAGTCTATTGACCTTAGCTTGTCCAGGGGCTTCTTCAAATCAGGTACATTGTGGATACAATACCCAACACCCTCCAGCTTCCCAGCATGCTTCCCAGCAGTAGAGGTGGACTCACTATACAGTCCACCACTCAGCCCTCTAGTTTCTCTACACCTGCTTCTTCCCAGCAGCGGGCGGACAACTCATCAGCTCGCATAGCATGGTGCGGGCTTGCTTAGTGCAATAAAGGACTCATCCCAGTCCGCCAACAATAGGAAGTCAACTCAAGTATGCAAGTCCCTAACCGCACAACATGGCACAAAAACGGCGGACTCCTCGTTCTACTCGCACAACTCACTGACAAATAGGTGGTGACGTTACTAAGACTATTACCTCCTCGGGCCTATAAATAGCCCCCATACCTCTCAGTTGAGAGGAGGACAACCAATGATAGGGTCAAGGTGTAACGAATCCATCCATTCATATAGCATATAATAGAAGGTCAGGCCGGGGCCCCACACCATATGCCATAAAACAAGCGGCGAAGTCACGGGATGATATCAGAGTTGCACATCATAACTCATAACATTCTAGCAGAAGCTTTTAACAGAAATTCTGAACTCGAACCATGAATGTCCACTGATATAAACACCCACATTTATATAGGAATGTACATCAAATACAGTATCATTTGGCCTTATGGCCTTACAGTTGCTCTTTATAAGAGTGTCTTCCAAACATCGGCTTGCAAGCCGGCCACACATGAACAAAACTCAACATTTTCAGCTTAGCCTTCAAGGGCTATCAGCAGCAGCAGGGACTTCAGCCTTTATATGTCTCGCTCGGCTCTCCAGCACTTGCACAAGGATATACCACCCAACGGTGGCAAACAAGGCAACAGTCAGCATTCAGCTGACCAATTTATAATGACCCTACTACTTTCCTGGGGCAGTAGTATTCCTTCCCTACAGGCATAGTAATTCATATGCAGATATATATATATCACATATTATGCTCTCACGTACAAACAATCCATCACAACTGTCAGCCATGCGGCCCGACGATCCGTGTACTCAGGGCACATTCTTGGTGTACCGATGAACTAGGGTCCCACCACCGTTTTAGGGTCGAAACCCAACGGTAAAATTGAGCATTTAGTCTTAGTGGCGCACAGGCCTAAGACTCTCATTATGCGCTCCAACAGACCGCACTTTCATGTCTTCAAGTCGGACGAACATAACACAGGTACGGATCTACCACCCCCATTGCTCAAGTCGCCTTAACATCACCGAATACCAACGTACTCGCGTCTAAGTATAAGGCGCATCCCGGTTTCATCTTGCCTGTTTGGCATGAAGCCTTTTTAAGAACTCTCCAAGCTCACACATAGTCATACCGTCCCCGAGGGACTGGCTTCACATTCATAGGTTAGTTAGGAGTCATGCCCAGCGTTAGCGATAGAACTCACTTTCCATCCCTAGCTCTAACCTTAGCATTCATAGCATACAACACAAGCATTTAGTGGGTGTTTTCCTGGGTTTCCACTCACGTGCTTCCTGATACTATCCTTCACAGGCACAACCCATCAAGCATCACAAGGGTCTTTTCCTGGACTACCACTCCAGTAATTCCTATTACTACCCTTCACAGGTCCAACCCATCGACTCCATAAACTACATGTTTCATCGCGGAGTCTTCTCCGGTGTGTAAACACAACATCACCAATCCAAACCAACCTGTCCAGATGGGCTTCACACAACATGCCTATTTCGTACTCCATTTCCGGATCTATATGCCAAATTATTGGTGATTACAAGAATCAACCCAAGGAAATCCCTTCACAATCCACCCTCTGATGGGGGAAATCCATGCACATGCCAAAAAGGAAGGACTTCACATGTCTAAGAAGGAAGATTGTTACCCTTGACGATCGCTTTGGAGCCATGGAATTCTAGCCAGCTGGAAAGCACCACAGCGGCCTTGCCTCCACAACGCTAGCCTCCGATCTCAAATCGGAACTCAGCAGCTCCACCGGTGGCCGGCTCCCCTCTCATCCTCCTACTTCCTCTCTCTTCTCTCTAGTTACTTAGAAAGAGAATGGCCAAGATCAAAATGAGAATTCCCTTCTCATTCTCGGCCTTAAAGCAGCAGGGAGGAGCCAAAGCCATCAAATCCTAGATGAAGAAAATGGACGACCACAAGTTTGAAACAAAAGTCTAATTTTTGGCTGACACGGCCTGTGACACGATCGTGTCACAGGACGTGTACTTTAAGAGGCACACGACCGACTCATCCAGAAGAGTACATAGCCATGTGACACGCCCATCTCACAGGCCATGTGACCGGACACGCCTTTAGACACGCCCGTGTCTAGCCCGTGTACCTCAGGTGGTACACAACCATCTCAACCTGAGCAAGACACGGCCATGTGACACACTCGTATCACAGGCTGTGTGCCTAGAGACACACCCGTGTCCTGCCCGTGTTCACCAGGCCTCACTGCCCTAGCCAAATCTAGTAAAGGACACATCCATGTGACACGCTTGTGTCACAGGCCGTGTGTCCTTACACGGCTGCAGACACGCCTCTAGCGTGCGCTTCGTCGACCGAAGTTTGTCGACCAGAGGGGGACACACCCTCTGATACGCACGTGTTGCAGGGAGTGTTCCCTCTCGAGAACTCGTCGAGTGTAGTTCATCGAGCACTCGACAGGCTGCTCAGCCATACATAGCAGGACATGCCCTGGGACACGCCCGTGTCCCAGGCCGTGTCACCCAACTTGAACCCAATCTTGGGATTTGGGGTGTTACAACCCTACCCTCCTTATAATAAATTTCGTCCCGAAATTTGCACACAGTAAGGAACTCCAAAACAAGATGTTATAACGTTAAACATGTCTGTTACAACAAGGGGTGCACTGTCCAACATTTTACACAAATAACTTGGGAAATTCAGCTCGCATGGTCTGCTCTCGCTCCTACATTAACTCCTCACGGCCACAGTTGTCCCACCGGACTTTGACTATCCCGATTGTTTTGTTCTACAACTGTTTATCGGCTCGATCCTCAATCCGAATGGGCCTAACCTTCGTCGTTAGCCCATACTCCACCGGCACACGATCATTCTGGATCACTTGAGCTGGATCTTTGACGGCTTTCTGAAGCATCGAGATGTGTAACACATCATGTAATCCACTCAATTCTGCCGAAAGAGCTAGGCGATAGGCAGCTTCACCAACTCGCTCCACCACTTCAAATGTACCAAGATATCTCAGACTTAACTTTTTCAGCCGCCGAATTCTGGACATGCGTTTGAAGGGTTTGATCTTCAAATATACCCAATCGCCCACTGCGAACTACACGTTCTGGTGCTTGGCGTTGTAGTACTTTGCTTGTCGATCCTGGGCTATCAGTAGCATCTCCCGAATAGCGTGTATCGTCGAGTTAGCCTCATCGACTTCTTTACACTGATACAGTTTGGATTCGCCCTCTTCTGCCCAAGCTAACGGTGTACGACACTTCCAACCATATAGAGCTTCAAACGGTGTCATACCGATGCTCGCTTGGTAGTTGTTGTAGGCAAACTCCACCATATAGAGATGATCTTCCCATCTCTTACCAAAATCCAGGGCGCACATTCAGAGCATATGCTCCATTGTTCTATTGGTCCTCTCAGTTTGGTCATCCGTTTTGGGATGAAAGGTCATACTGAACGTCAACTTTGTGCCCAATAGTTGAGGGATTAGCCTCCAATCATTCGATGTAAATCGCCCATCACGATCACTCACGATGCTATGAGGAGCACCGTGCAGTCGTACGATCTACTCCACATAGAGCTTTGCCAAACTTTCCACTGAATCATCCCGCTTGTTTGGAAGGAAGTGAGCAACTTTCGTCAACCGGTATACAATCACCCAGATTAAACCATTCCCGCGTTGAGACCTCGGCAACCCGTGCATGAAATCCATTGAAATATCATCGAACTTCCATTCCGGGATCGGTAATGACTTCAAGAAACTGCCGGCTTTTGGCATTCCGCCTTCACCAAAGCACAAGTTTGGCATTTAGCTACATAATGAGCAATGTCCTTCTTGAGTCCTGCCACCAGAACAGCTTCTTCATGTCCCTAAACATCTTTGTGCTCACAGGGTGAATTGAGTACTTCTTAAAGTGAGCTTCATACATCAACTCTTCTCACAACTTACCCATACTTGGGACGCACAACCGTCCCTCTTTCCGCAAAAGGCCGTCGTCCCATGAGAATTGGCCATCCAGCCCATCCTTTGCATAGCATTGGAGACTTTCATCCAGCTCTGTTGCTCGTCGAATCTTGTTCGCTAGGTCATATTGTACCACCGTCTAGTTCAAACATGCATCAGCTGTAGAATTCTTGTCAACACAAGAAATCTCTGACGCTTCCAACTCCTCGATCAGACGCTCATCATGCATCTGTAACCAATTTGCCCGTGACGGAGCCCTCTGAATCAAGGCATCAGCGACCACATTTCCCTTCCTGGGAGTATAATGAATCTCAAAGGTGTAGTCCCCAAGGAACTCTAGCCACCTTCGTTGTCGCATATTCAAATCCTTCTACTCCAACAAGTACTTTAGGCTCTTATGGTCCGTAATGATATCCACTTTTACGCCATAAAGATAATTCCGCCATAACTTCAGTGTAAAGATCACTGCCGTAAACTCTAAGTCGTGGACGGGATAATTACGCTCATGTAGTTTCAACTGGCATGAGCCATAAGCAATCACTTTTCCAAAATGCAGAAGAACGCAGCCTAATCCGCTTCCTGAAGCATCACTATAGATTTCATAGCCATTTGTACCACATGGCGATGTCAACACAGGGGTTGTGGTCAAACGACTCTTTAGCTCTTCAAAAGCTCGCAGGCACTCTGGCGTCCAAACGAACTTCTAATCCTTCCGCGTCAGTGTGGTCAGAGGCAAAGAGATCCACGAAACATTCTCTACAAAACATCTGTAGTAGCCTGCCAGTCCAAGGAAACTCCTCAATTCGGCTACCGAAGACAACAACGGCTACTCCTGTATGGCTCTTATATTTGATGGATCCACTGCTATGCCCTCTCCACTTATCACATGGCCAAGAAAATCCACCGACGACGGCCAAAACTCGCACTTCGAGAACTTGGCATAGAGCTTATTCCTTTGTAAGGTATGCAACACCAACCGCAAGTGGTTTGCATGATCAACTTCCGATTGAGAGTCCACCAAAATATCATCAATGAATACAATCACGAACAAGTCCAAGTACTCTCGGAACGTTCGGTGCATCAGGTCCATGAATACCGATGGCGTATTGCATAGCCCAAACGGCATTACCGCGAACTCATAATGAACGTAGCGTGTTCCAAATGCAGTCTCGGGAATGTCACCTTCCCGAATCCTCAACTGGTAATACCCAGACTTCAAATCCAATTTCGAATAGACGGTTGATCCCACAAGCTGATCGAACAATTCATCTATCCATGGAATCAGATACTTGTTCTTCTCTGTCAGCTTATTCAATTCAAGATATTTAATACATAACCACAAACCACCGTCCTTCTTTTTTTACAAACAGAACAGGTGCGCTCCAAGGTGACATACTTGGGCGTATATATCCCTGCTCCAGCAACTCATGTAATTGGCTTTTCAACTCAGCCATTTATTTGGTGCGACGCGATATGGCGAGCAGACTACAGGTTTCGCACCTGGCACCAACTCGATCATGAAGTCGATCTCCCGCTAGGGTGGTAGGCCAGGAAGATACTTAGAAAACACATCCGCAAACTCCGATACAACTGAAACATCACTGACATTGGCCTTTGCATCAACAGCCTGAATCAGCGTGAAGTATAACTCTGCGCCCTTCTGAACAACATTGACGACTTGGAGTGCAGACATCAAGGTTCCGCTCACTACGCACATACCAGCGAACTTAGCCTCATGCTCGGTATTTTGACCTAGTATGATCTCTTTGGACTGGCAATCAATCAAGGCACGCTGCTCCGCAAGCCATTCCATAAAAAAATCACATCAAACTCCGATATCTGCAGTACAGACACAGTCAAACAGAACTCCCGACTTCCAATTTGAACCGCCACATCGCAAGCCCTATCCGCAAGCATCACACAACCATTCAGTAGTAACACCCTTACGCTCTCTGTCTTCACATGACTTGGTACTCCAATCCGAGTTACGAAGTCCTTAGACAGAAATGAATGTGAAGCACCCGTATCAAATAGTGCTCTCGGCAGCGTGTTCCGAATCATAACAAAGCCTGTGGCAACCATATCACACACAAGCTACACACAAAGCATACAATAAGAAAAGCAATCAATAACCTAACTTGTACCTGTGATGATGTCACATTGCTTTATGGCCTCCTGCTGGCCAAGGTTTTAGAGGACTCCACCGCTGCCTTTCCATTCTCAGCATAAGATGCTCCCGCCTTCTTTGCTTCCTTTGGCGGACCAACCCAACAATCACGGGCGATATGCCCCACTCTTCCACAAGTAAAACAAGTACGAGTCTCCGACCTCAAAGTGGCTCCCGACGTTGCGCCCGATGCAACCGTAGAAGGAGCTTGTCCAGACGACTTGGACCTCTTGCCCCATTTATTTTTATAATACGATTTCCCAGGTCAGGGCACCTTGAACTCCGTCTTTGTCATAGTCAAGGCCCACTTTCCTTGCACCATCTTCATGTCTTTCTCCTGCGCACACACAGTACCAACCAATGCTTGGAACCCTTGGTTCACTGAACTAGAAAGCAGGAATCGCAACTCAAACCGCAATACTTCATAGAACCTATTAGTTTTTCGCTGCTCATCGGCGAAGATGGAGCCCGTATACCATCCCAACCGTGTGAACTCATACAGGTACGTCTCCACACTACCTTATCCTTGCGTTAGCCGTAGGAACTCATTTTCCATGGCAATGCGTTGTGCCGCTGGTAGGTGCTTGGCCAGGAATAGTCGCGACAATTCCTCAATCGACACTTGTGTTAACTGTCTGCCCGCTGAGTGGTGTAACTCGATCTCGTCCCACCATAATCGAGCCTCTCCTTTAATAAGAAGGTGGCCAAGGTGACCTTCTGATCTTCCTCCGTCCTAATCGCCGTCAATATATGCTTGACGCGCGACAACCAGTCCTCCGCCTGCGTAGGGGATCCCACACCCGTGAACGTAGGATGATTGAAGCTCATGAACTGCTTCAACTGCCTTTCAGCTGCTCAAGGATCAACAGCCGCAACAGGTTCTAGCCTCGCCACAACCTGTTCTAACACCACTGCCGGCTGCGCTTGCCTACCAGTCTGTGCTTGAAACATTGCAAACAACGCCTCAGCAACTAAGCAGACAGTTTCCGTAGAAGGGGGAGGTGTAGGCACCTCAGCTGGTGTCGTTCTCTCATCAGAACGCTGGGGCTCCGACTGCCTAGCACCACTCCGAGTCACCTATAGGTGAATAAGACACACATGTTAGCGACCTTGCACACGCAATAACAACTATCTAGGAATGCGCAGGTTCCTCAAACAAGTGTACTTGCATTCCTAAGTGGACATCCAAGAGTTCATGAGTGTTCATGCGGTTCGCACTTACACGTGCACGCCACCCCACAAAAGAATTCGACCACGAATTAGAAAGGGAAAGACCGCGACAGCTGATACCAAAAATGTAATGACTCCATCCGTTCATATAGCATATAATAGAATGTTAGGCCGGGGCCCCACACCATATGACACAAAACAGGCGGCGAAGTCACGGGATGATACCAGAGTTGCACATCCTAACTCATAGCATTCTAGCGGAAGTTTTTAACAGAAATACTGAACTCCAACCATGAATGTCCACTGATATAAACGCCCACATTTATATAGGAATGTACATCAAATACAATATCGTTTGGCCTTATGGCCTTACAGTTGCTCTTTACAAGAGTGGCTTCCAAACATTGGTGCGTAGGCCGGCCACACATGAACAAAACACAACATTTTCAGCTTAGCCTTTAAGGGATAGCAGCAGCAGCAGGGACTTCAGCCTTTATATGTCCCGCTCAGCTCTCCAGCACCTGCACAAAGACAACCCACCCAACGGTGGCAAACAAGGCAACGGTCAGCATTCAACTGACCAATTTATAACGACCCTGCCCCTTTCCCGGGGCAGTAGTATTCCTTCCCTGCAGGCATAGTAATTCATATGCATATATATATATATATATATATATATATATATATATATATATATATATATATATATATATATATATATATATATATATATATCACACATTGTGCTCTCACGCACATACAATCCATCACAACCGCCAGCCACGCGGCCCGACGATCCGTGAACTCAGGGCACATTCTTGGTGTACCGGCGAACCAGGGTCCCACCACTGTTTCAGGGCCGAAACCCAACGGTAAAATTGAGAGTTTAGTCTTAGTGGCGCGCAGGCCTAAGACTCTCATTATGCGCTCCAATAGACCGCACTTTAAAGTCTTCAAGTCGGATGGACATAACACAGGTACGGATCAGCCACCCCCCATTGCTCAAGTCACCTTGCCATCACTGAATACCAACGTACTCGTGGCTAAGTATGAGGCGCAGGACGGTTTCACCATGCCTGTTTGGCATGAAGCCTTTTTACGAACTCTCCAAGCCCACACAGAGTCATACCATCCCCGTGGGACTGGCTTCACATTCATAGGTTAGCTAGGAGCCACGCCTAGCGTTAGCGACAAAACTCACTTTTCGTCCCTAGCTCTAACCGTAGCATTCATAGCATACAACACAAGCATTTAGTGGGTGTTTTCAAGAGCTTCCACTCCAGTACTTCCTGCTACTATCCTTCACAGGCACAACCCATCAGGCATCACAAGCATCATAAGGGTGTTTTCCTGGACTACCACTACAGTACTTCCTGCTACTGCCCTTCACAAGTCCAACCCATCGACTCCATAAACTACACATTTCATCGCGGAATCTTCTCCGGTGTGTAAACGCAACATCACCAATCCAGACCAACCTGTTCAGATGGGCTTCACATAGCATGCCTATTCCGTACTCCATTTCTGGATCTATATGCCAAATTATAGGGGATTACAAGAATCAACCCAAGGAAATCCCTTCACAATGCACCCTCTGATGGGGGAAGTCCATGCACATGACAAAAAGGAAGGACTTCACATGTCCAACAAGGAAGATCATTACCCTTGACAATCGCTTTGGAGCCATGGAATTCTAGCTGGCTGGAAAGCACCGCAGTGGCCTTGCCTCCACAACGCTAGCCTCGGATCTCAAATCGGAACTCAGCAGCTCCACCGGTGGCCGTCTCCCCTCTCCTACTCCTCCTTCCTCTCTCTTCTCTCTAGTTTCTTAGAAAGAGAATGGCCAAGATCAAAATGAGAAATCCCTTCTCATTCTCGGCCTTAAAGCAGCAGGGAGGAGCCTGAACCATCAGATCCTAGCAGAAGAAAATGGACGGCCACAAGTTTGCCACAAAAGTGTAATTTTTTGCTGACACGACCTGTGACACGCCCGTATCATAGGCTGTGTACCTTAAGCGGCACACAACCGACTCATCCAGAAGAATACACGGCCATGTGACACGCCCATGTCACAGGCCGTGTGACCTGACACGCCTTTAGACACCCCCGTGTGTAGCCTGTGTACCATAGGTGGTACACAAACATCTCAATCCGAGCAAGACATGGCCATGTGACACGCCCGTGTCACAGGCCGTGTGCCCAGAGACACACCTGTGTCCTGCCCGTGTTTATCATGCCTCACCGCCCTGGCCAAATCTAGTAAAGGACACTACCAAGTAACACGCTCGTGTCACAGGCCGTGTACCCTTACACGGCTGCAGACACGCCTCCAGCGTGCGCTTCGTTGACCGAAGTCCATCGACCAGAGGGGGACATACCCTATGACAAGGCCAAGTCGCAGGGTGTGTTCCCTCTCTAGAACTCATCGAGTGTAGTTCGTCGAGCACTCGATAGGATGCTCAGCCATACAGAGCAGGACACACCCGTGTCTCAGGCCGTGTCACCCAACTTGAACCCAATCTTGGGATTTGGAGTGTTACACAAGGCATCAACCCTGCGGACACAAATTCCCAGTCCGCGAGACCTCACCTATCCTCTCTGCTTGATCGCGCAGTCTGCTTGACTTAGCTTAGCGAACTACGGGATTAGCTATCCGCGAGGTCTGCCGACCTCTCTTCTCAGTCTATGTGACCTCTAGCAACTTCTTTCCTTAGCCGCCAGCTTCCCCTTGTACCATTTATTCTTCTCATGTAAAGGACAACTCAAGATGTAACACTGATTCTTAATCAAAGTAAAGCCTATCGCAAGAGTGGCATTTAATTCGCGGCGAGCAAAGTCTGTTTTTGTCGCTGCTAGCGGCCCCCTCTTCTTCTTAACTCTTCACCCTACTCTCGGCATCAACCATCAAAGCATCACCATCAAAGTAACCGTCTTCTCGACAGTTCCTGATCAACCTTCCCTGTTATACCCCGCATCCTCAACAACCTCTCGACTATCCCCGCAACCCTTGATCAAATGCGCGCTTCAATCTCGAGCATTTAGAGGGATCATCCCTGCATCCTCATCAACCTCTTCACCTCATCCTAGCCTTGTGTGACCGAACACCTATTATCCGCTGGTGCCCGCGGACTCCCCTCTCCATTTCCACGCATCAACAGTTAACATGTGACCTTCAGATCTCGAACAGACAGTGAAAACCAACGGTTAGCCATGAAAAATCATCAATCAGCCAAGAATCTTGCTCCTTCAAGTCCTAGTGAAGATCCTCTCTGTGAAGCCATGAAGCAATCGCGACGGGAAACCGCCCGACAATTTCAAATGATCAACCGTACTCCTCTTGTTATCACGCAACGATTAGATATGCAATCTGCAGCAGCACCAGATCCTCATATTAATGCAATGCAACCTTGGAGAATCAGCAAGTCTATCCTCCGGCTTATCCACCGGTCTATCCTCCTACTAACCCACCAACCTTATCACAAGGGCCTGCAGGCCCTTTACAGTCTAAAAGTGATGAGTTCATAGCTCGTCAAAACTTCTTCCAGGAAGCTGCCCGAGGAAGTACAGCAAGATTTCTAAACTTTCAAGAAAGTCATCCCTACTCATCAGTTCCTGCCTTTGCTGCTCCCGCAGCAGCTTTTCCCTTCTATCCACCTTCTCCTTTTACAGCTACGGCTTATGCTCATTTTTCTCCTTATGTTGTAGGAGAGCATGAAGAGCCGTCACCATTTTCAGGGAACGTTCAGCATGAACCAACTCCAGTTAACTTCAGAGAGCAGCAGTTACCAACTTACACTGGAGAGACTGATCCAATGAAGCACCTTCAAGCTTTTGAATCAGCCGTAACTCTCAAGACACTTTCAGATGCTACCAAATGCAAACTCCTTGTAACAACCTTTGATGGACAAGTGAGAGATTGGTTCTATGGACTACGTCCTCAGTCCATCTCTTCCTTTGCTGATTTGCAAAGAGAGTTTCTACTCAGATTTTCTACTTCAACAAAGAGAAAGGGCGGTCTAGATGCCCTCTTTGAGATCAGACAACGAGAGAATGAGATCTGATCTCATTTTGTGGATCGATTCCAGAAAGAGATTTTGGACATTGAGATCGTCGATCAAGAGATGTATCGGGTGGCTCTAATACACGGTCTGCGTGAAGGACCACTCAAGTTTGAGGCTAATGTTCGAGCACCAAGGACATATTAAGAGTTGATTGGCTTAGCCAAATCATACATTTGAGGTGAGAAGAGAAATCCCAGCTTCATCTCCAGGCTCATAGCAGAGAAAGATTCTCCTTCTTATAAGCCACCTCCGAGGTCTGCTCGGAAAGATTTTCCATCCCACTCAAGGAAGGGAAGAAGATTTCAACGTCATCGACACCCCTTCCCAGGCCCAGACGTGCCCAAGATCAATTGTTACTATTACCAGCCCCAGCTTCGCAAGTAGCTTCGGTTCATCAGCAACAAGATGATGACTTATAGGAGTCCGAACTGGATGAGTCCATGCAAGAAGTATGCCAAGTCATGAAGGATAAGGCCAATTACAAAAGGCCTTCTCGGCCAGCGGATCAAAGATCAAAAGATTCAGATTTGTTATGTGAGTTTCACAAAGAAAGCGGGCATTTGACTGAAAACTGTCGGGCACTTCATCAACTGGTGCAGAAGATGTTGAGGCAGGGAAAGATGCATGACCTATTCTCGAAGGATTGCCATTCTGATCCATCAACTTCAAAAGGCAAAGAAGTTGTAGAAATTCCTTGCTGCTCAAAGGAAGTGAGCCAAATCAACAATCACCCTATCCTCAATATTGATGAATGCATCGATATCGATGATGAGGGCGCCCTCGAAAGAATAATCTGAAGTGAAAGGGACATCACAGTTCCAAAAGCTCCTCGAGATCATTACCGGTTATTTCTTCTTCACATTCTTCAAACATTTTCTCTAAAACACTTATAAGTGTTTCATTCATTCATTTCAGTAAATTTTACGTCAGAGATCCCATACTAACACATTTCGCTTTTTGGAGTGTCTCATCCTCTACTTTCTCTTTGCCAAAGAGATCACTGAACCATCGATATATCGCCGAGTCTTGTCGTTCCCTCCATTGATTATTCTCGGGCATAAGGCCACTATGCCCACATATAGTGGGGAGTGTTCGCATATGTGCAGTAGGTGGCGCTCAATCTATAAGGTGAACTTTAGGGCTTCAGATGTTGGTCGGTATCTAACACAGCATGTATCAAGGGAGGTCCCATGTGTTAGCTCTGTTGGGTATTGTATCCACAATTACCTGGATTTGAGGAAGCCACCTGTCAAGCTAAGATGAATTCACAATGTATTTGATGAAACGTCTTAAGTTGTGCTTGCAGTTATTCCACGCTAAGTGCACACCAATGTCAGGGTGCAGTAGGTCAATATACACGGGTCTGTACGACGTAATCCCTCGTTGAGCAGATCAGTGTGTTGGCCTACATGTACTCTCTCTATTAGAGTGCACCTACTTTCAAGTACAGGGCTGTAACTATGCAAGAGCAGACAAGGAGCAAGGATGGGTCAAGGAGCAGCTCTTGGCTGGAAAGACGAAAAATCGTCTAAGTATAATTCGACGAGAATCACCAAGTGATTCTCGCCAATTCGGCGAGAATCACTAGTGATTCTCGCCGAATCGTCGAGAATCACTAGTGATTCTCGCCGAATCGTCGAGAATCATTAGTGATTCTCGCCGACTCTATCTGGCTACCTCAAAGCAGTGCTAAGTAAGATTCGGCGAGAATCACTAGTGATTCTCGCCGAACCCATCGTTGAGCAGATCATGGCCAAGTAATATTCGTCGAGAATCAACAAGTGATTCGGCGAGAATCATCAAGTGATTCGGCGAGAATCACTAGTGATTCTCGACGAATCGTCGAGAATCACTAACTGATTCTCGCCGATTCGTTGAGAATCACCTTCGATTCTCGCCGATTTGTCGACGAATCGGCGAGAATCGAAGTTGATTCTCAACGAATCGGCGAGAATCAGTTAGTGATTCTCGACGATTCGTCGAGAATCACTAGTGATTCTCGCCGAATCACTTGATGATTCTCGCCGAATCACTTGTTGATTCTCGACGAATATTACTTGGCCATGATCTGCTCAACGATGGGTTCGGCGAGAATCACTAGTGATTCTCGCCGAATCTTACTTAGCACTGCTTTGAGGTAGCCAGATAGAGTCGGCGAGAATCACTAGTGATTCTCGCCGAATCGTCGAGAATCATTAGTGATTCTCGCCGACTCTATCTGGCTACCTCAAAGCAGTGCTAAGTAAGATTCGGCGAGAATCACTAGTGATTCTCGCCGAACCCATCGTTGAGCAGATCATGGCCAAGTAATATTCGTCGAGAATCAACAAGTGATTCGGCGAGAATCATCAAGTGATTCGGCGAGAATCACTAGTGATTCTCGACGAATCGTCGAGAATCACTAACTGATTCTCGCCGATTCGTTGAGAATCACCTTCGATTCTCGCCGATTTTGACTTGGCAATTTTTCTGGAAACAGCTGGACCGGATTCTGCCTCTGGCACTGTGTTGAACCGAAACTAGGGTTTCCTTCAGGTGGGACCCACAACGGTCATATTGAAGTTGTCTACAGTATAAATACAGGGTATTTTTGAACAGTAAACTGCGAACGGAGAAAAAGACGAAAACACGGGCCGTGACGTAACCTAGATCGCAAGTTCCGCTCTGCCGCCGCCGTCGCCGCTTGAGAGAGTTAATCGCCGGTCTTGATCGTGGTTTCTTCCAGATCTTCGGTCGATAGAAGCTTAGCCAAGCTTAGCATCTCACGTGTCTAACCGGAGATCTCTTGTCGCTTGATTTGTTGATCGGGAAAACCTTCCCCGTCCGAATCGATCGAGACGACTGATCCTAGTGTGACCGTTGGTAGACCTAGCTAGCTTCGCTACGAAGTTTGGATCTCCAAAGTACAGCAGCCGCACATCATCGTCGCCGCCGATCCCGTGAACCTAGCCGCCGCCCATCTTGCCGCCGCCGGTTCCGGGGAGATCCTCTCCAAGAGAGATCTAGGGTTGTGGACTCTTCGTGTACTTCAACAACACGTCGTCTACGAAGAGGGACACCTTAGTCTCCAAACGTAGTTTGTATTTCTTGTACATTCTAGTTTTACTTTTGTTGTAAAGGAATGTTGGTTCCTAGTTGTAAGGGTTGGGTGCAACCCGTGTTGTGGGAGTGTTGACTCCTACGTGTGGAAGGGTTCCTTCCGATAGTGCAGGGATTGGATTTCAATCCTGTTGGTGAAGAGACCGAGTCGTCCCTTATTGGGAGATAGGTCGAAGGGGGAAAGTGGATGTACCCAAATCGGGGAACCACTATAAATAGCTTGTGTATTCTGTGTGCTGTGCTGTTTATTTTTATTGTGCAGGTACAATCTTAAATTTTGCAAAAACGCTGCACGTCACCTATTCCCCCCCCCCCCATAGGTGAAGATAGTTGACACTAGGTGGACTTTCAAGTGGTATCAAAGCCAGGTTGCTCATCAAAAAGGTTTACACCTTGAGTAGAATCCTGCCACCAGTGTCAGAAGCATGGAGCTGGATCATGAGATATCACCACTAAGACTCCCCACATGCACAAAGGAGTTTTATCCAGTCTGGAGGATGAGAGTGTCGTATCACTTGGATGCAATCGATCCTCGAGCATCTCTCATCCTGGAAGAGGGTCCTTTTATTCCTATGAAGACCTCCGACTCTGGAAAGAATATCCAAGTGCCCAAGTGCATTGCTGAGATGTTGGAAATGGAACTTTCATTATTTAATTTGGACAAGAGGATTCGTCAAATTATCATGGATATCTAGTCTAGAGCTTCTCGCTCGAGATTGGAAAAATGTGGGTCGGCTAAATCTATGTGGGTGATGATCTCAGAGCTGATGGGGGGGTCAGAGAAAGCTGGAATCTGCTGTCAACCAGAGGATGAAGCCTATGTGGGGGTCCTCGCCTCTGAATATGATGGCAAGGATCTATCGGACAGCATCAGAGCTCCAGTGTCCATGTCAGAGACTGAAGAGGCCAGTGAGGAAAGCAGCTCTGATGAGGATGACACAACAGTTGCTGGCTCTAATGACAATAACACTGAAGAGCAGGTAACTTCTTCATCCTGCCCCGTCTCTCTTGAAATTTCTGAAGACAGGAACTGCTTTCCTTCAGAAAATTCTGATTCTCTGAAGATAGCCCTTCAGAAGAGCAACCTACTTGTTGAAGAACAAGCTCAGGAGATTGCTCGGCTGAAGATCTTGTTGGTTCTCCAATTGGCATCCAACAAGGTCAAGGACTCTAAAATCTCTGATCTAGAGAGTAGTCTAGAGACTGAGAAAAGGATAGTGTCAAACTTTTCCAAGGTTGATGCTATAAAGAGAAAGCAAGAAAATGGGTGGATCTCCCGGATTATCAATTCGTGGAGAAATGGGGAAACGGTATTCCGACCCCCCACTCCAAGCAGGAAGGCAACTCATCATGCCTTCAGGTATGATCACAGGAATAATCGTGGTCATTGCAAGGGTGATCTGTCCTCATGTGGAGACACCCGTAGTGCAAGGGCCGTCGTGGCCACCCATGAGAGAATACCTAAGGCTCATTCTGAGCCCTTTGTATTCACTGCCACTGCCTCAACTCGGTGTGAATCTGCATGTACCAGCTCACAGAACACTTCTCACCACCCGAGGACACAGGACAGGGAGGTTAGAAGTCATGGTGTAAGTTTTCATGGGGCCTCAGGAAGGGGGATGCCTGAAAGGAAGGCACCACCTCCCCAGCCTCATGACGCTCGCAACATGCATTCCTTCCACCCTTCCACGTGTCACGGTGGAAGAGGAAATTTTGTGAGGAGATCATGCCCTATCCCGTTTAGACCTAGGACCGTGACTACCTCAGTCACTAGATCAGGTCAGAAACGGCGATACAACATTCACCCGTGTTGGTGTTGTGGCAAAGTGGGACACTTTGCCATAGACTATTGGCACAACCCCTCTGTGTCAAGGGCAAGGGCCTATCCACATTTTCTGGGCAGAGGTAGTCTTCCTGACAGGTTTTCTGAAGGAAGGCAGTCGAGTGCTTATGCTAACAGGAACCTAGGACCCAATATGTATTGGGTTCCTAAGGTAAAGTAACTCTTTCTTGCAGGGTAGTCTAGGTTCCCGTAAATATGATGGGAACTAGACAGTTGATGGCTCAAGACTAAATTGGAACAAGCGTCTGGAATACCAGATGTGATATCTACATGGGCATACTCACATTGAGCTCCTAATATGTTTTACCTGAGGGACTAAATGATAACTCTCATAATCCCAGGTACTTTTGATCAGTTCCAGGACTTGAGTCATATTGTATCCACATTTACATATATATAAATATATATTTATACTTATACTCACACTTATATGTATGTACATCTAAGGATATGTTAACATGGTAAACATAAACCATAGATACAACAATGAAGACCTATCAGAAATTCCACTGGTAGACTCGAGATCTAACATCTACTGAAAACTAGCGAGGATTGCCATCAATAAATGTATGGAAAAGCCGGTTCAAACCCTAATAGCTTGGCTTTAAGGAGTATTTATATGTTTAGAAGATTTTCAAATCGACTTAGACAAACTCGAAATCCGCTTAACCCGAAGCCTTCCGCCAAACACACGGAAACCATTAGAATCCCCTTAACTCGTCGATCCTTCATACATGGGCATATTATATATTTAGAATTCTCGCCTGGTATTTAGAATTCCCGCCGACCCTTCACATTCTGTAGGAATCCCGCCGAAAGACCTTCTCCGCAGGAAACTCGCCGAATCCCGCAAGGTTCTCGCCGATTCACCGAAGGTTTCCCGCAAGCTTCTCACCGAAGGTCTTCCGCCGACTCTTCCCCTTCCGTCGACATCCCGCAGGACGCTCACTGAAGATCTCTCGCAGGAAGCTCACCGAAGGTTTCTCGCCGTTTCATCCCGCAAGACTTCCCTTCCGTCGATATCCCGTCTCCCGATCTTGCCGATTCTTCCTTCCAGGAATTTCTCCGCGTGCACTCATCGGGTGTCCATCATCTTCATCGACCTAACTCACCGTCTACGCCTTTAGGTAACCACCCCCTCACCCTTACTTGGACTTGATCACTAGTGTCGCTTCCTTTTTGATTTTTGATTAAGCGTAGAGTAGGGCTTTTCTCCCTAGATTTGCGATGGCTCCAAGGACAACCGCTGGGCTGGTCACTGGATGTGAGCTGGTTCGCACCGGGTTCTCTCATGCCTCAGATGAATTCAGGAACATCATCCTTATGCTAGAGGAGGCTGGACTCTCATTCGTACTAGAGAATCCCTGTAAAATCCTGGACAAGGAGGTGCTGGAGTTCTTTGCCACCGCAAAACTCCGGAATGACGACTCTCTTATCAAAAGCAAGGTTGTCGGGGCAAAGATCAAGATGTCTGCCAGCAAGCTGACCCGCTTCCTGCAGCTCTCTAGCTCGGAGCATGAGGATTATCTTAAGGAAGAATACAAAACCCGGACTCTATTATTCTGTGGTCTCCCTCGAGGAACTCGGTCGATAAAGCGAAAGAATATGAATGAAGAAGGGAAACTTCTGTCAGACATAGTTGGGAAGGTACTCATATGCAAACCGGGTTCTCATGACCATATCTCTGCGGATATGTTCAAGATCCTGGTGGCAATTGTCTGTAGAAAAGGATTCAACTGGGGGGCATTGCTCTTTGAGAAGATAAAGGACACCCTGAGATCTCCTAGCTTTGGCCGAATCATCAGTCTGTATCTCAATCAGTTGAATGGAGATAAGTATGACATGAGTAAAGGTGTTCCTCTCCATTACTTAAAGAAAATGGACTCGAGTGTTTTTGATAGATGGGAGAGGCGAATTGGGCAGGTTGTCATGGTAGAACAACAGGATGCATCTCCAGCCGAGGATGGCACTATGGCTAATTCTGTAGTTATACCCAGTGAAATTCCTGATGCTTTGACTGCAGGAATTGAGGGGGAGCCTCTACCCACTGATGTTAATATCGTATCTGACATCTCCCAGATAGCTAGAGATGCAGTGGCGAATATACAAGAAGAAAGTGATGCTGTCGAGGAGACTGCTGATGAAGGGTTGGAAGGTGATGCTGATGAGAATGATCAAATGGACGATGAAGGTGAGGACGAAGGCAATGGGGGACAGGAAGCATTGGAGACTCAGGATATCACTGAAGTTCCATCTGACAAGCACGCTCTTGAGTTCGTCCCTGAGAAAATTGGTGCACCAATGGAGGGGGAGTCTGAGAAATCTACAGAGGCCGCAAGCATTCCCCCCTTAGAGACTGTGCTCGTGTCCAGCTCTACAGGTGCATAAGCTGAACCGCAAGGCCAAGGAGTGCCTCAGAATCTTCTACTATGAGATTATATAGCCACTCACACCGTGAATATCATTCAGGGCATAGTGGATGAGCTTAAGGCATCTTTTGAGAAAGCTCAAAATAAAATGTTGAAAAGGACCAAGAAATCTGAAAATCTCATGCTCAAGAACATGGTGGAGATCAATCATAAACTGGACGTGATGGAAAAGAAGTTTGAAGATAAGTATACAGCGGCCGGCCAAGCTGTCATTCTTCTTATGGACGGACTGAAAAAGAACACCGATACTCTCTCCATAGTGAATCAGAATGCTCATGTCGTAGCCAATAATATTCAAAAGTTTGATGGCAATATGGTAACTCTCAACACAAATCAACAAGCCTTGGTCACTGAATTCTCCAGGACTACAAAGTATATTGATGACTCACTGCACTCCTATGCAAATTCCATCGCAGTCGAAGCCAAAACGGGGGAGAAAGAATATATAGCTAAGATGGCTGAGCTTCGGGAAGTCATGATCAAAAACTTTGAGCAGTCAAACAAATATGTTTATGACAGTTGCTGGTGGATGCTCCAACAAGAGTTAGGCGTTAATATCCCTGAAAATCCTCAAGGTGCTCCTACTCCTGAATATAATACTGTGGCTGATGAGGGAGCCAGTGTTGAAGAAGTTCCTGTAAGTGAAGCTGATCTTCATAGGGCTGCTAGGGCATCCTCCAAGGCAAAACTGATGGCAATGTTTGATCAAGGATCCCTAGCAAAAGCCAGGGACAAGAGGAAATCACAAGAAGGGACATCAAAGGAAACACAAGCTGACAAGAGAATCAGACTGAAGGAGGAGTAAGTAAGAAACGAAAAGTGGAGTCCAGTATCCAAGAGTATCATATTGGACACATTCTGGCTACAGGAACAAGGGGAAATCAATCGAAACGATGTATACAACCAGTATGAGTGGGAGATGCACAAGACGTATGAAGCCAAACGTAACATCTTTTTCAGGACCAACACTGCGGCAGATAAAGCTCCTCCACCCAGATATTATCCCAAGCCCAAGGAGTATGTGGAAAGGCAAAGAAAGAAGTATTTGGCTCAGAAGCATAAGGACGACCTAGCCAAAAATCCATAGACAGAAACTCATAGATTATCATTGTCTCTTGAACATTTTTATACTGTCTTATTGATATATGAACAATCCTGATTATTATATATATATATATATATATATATATATATATATGTATATGAATTTATGAATGACTCAAGTCTTGATCTGTTTGCCTATATTCTCTTGTGCTGCATAATTAAATTCTGAATGTTGTTTATATTATCTGCTTGGTGTTATTCATCTTAGCTAGTAGGATTTTGGCTTCGTCAAATAGGGGGAGATTGTTGGGTATTGTATCCACAATTACCTGGATTTGAGGAAGCCACCTGTCAAGCTAAGATGAATTCACAATGTATTTGGTGAAACCTCTTAAGTTGTGCTTGCAGTTATTCCACGCTAAGTGCACTCCAATGTTAGGGTGCAGTAGGTCAATATACACGGGTCTGTACAACGTAATCCCTCGTTGAGCAGATCAGTGTGTTGTCCTATGTGTACTCTCTCTATTGGAGTGCACTTACTTTCAAGTACAGGGCTGTAACTATGCAAGAGCAGACAAGGAGCAAGGATGTGTCAAGGAGCAGCTCTTGGCTGGAAAGACGAAAAATCGTCTAAGTATAATTCGACGAGAATCACCAAGTGATTCTCGCCGATCCGGCGAGAATCACTAGTGATTCTCGCCGAATCGTCGAGATCATTAGTGATTCTCGCCGACTCTATCCGGCTACCTCAAAGCGGAGCTAAGTAAGATTCGGCGAGAATCACTAGTGATTCTCGCCGAACCCATCGTTGAGCAGATCATGGCCAAGTAATATTCGTCGAGAATCAACAAGTGATTCGGCGAGAATCATCAAGTGATTCGGCGAGAATCACTAGTGATTCTCGACGAATCGTCGAGAATCACTAACTGATTCTCGCCGATTCGTCGAGAATCACTAACTGATTCTCGCCGATTCGTCGAGAATCACCTTCGATTCTCGCCGATTTTGACTTGGTAATTTTTCTGGAAACAGCTGGACCGGATTCTGCCTCTGGCACTGTATTGAACCGGAACTAGGGTTTCCTTCAGGTGGGACCCACAACGGTCATATTGAAGTTGTCTACAGTATAAATACAGGGTATTTTTGAACAGTAAACTGCGAACGGAGAAAAAGATGAAAACACGGGCCGCGACGTAACCTAGATCGCAAGTTCCGCTCCGCCGCCGCCGTCGCCGCTTGAGAGAGTTAATCGCCGGTCTTGATCGTGGTTTCTTCCAGATCTCCGGTCGATAGAAGCTTAGCCAAGCTTAGCGTCTCACGTGTCTAACCGGAGATCTCTTGTCTCTTGATTTGTTGATCGGGAAAACCTTCCCCGTCCGAATCAATCGAGACGACTGATCCTAGTGTGACCGTTGGTAGACCTAGCTAGCTTTGCTACGAAGTTTGGATCTCCAAAGTACAGCAGCCGCACATCGTCGTCGCCGCCGATCCCATGAACCTAGCCGCCGCCCATCTTGCCGCCGCCGGTTCCGGGGAGATCCTCTCCAAGAGAGATCTAGTGTTGTGGACTCTTCGTGGACTTCAACAACACGTCGTCTACGAAGAGGGACACCTTAGTCTCCAAACATAGTTTGTATTTCTTGTACATTCTAGTTTTACTTTTGTTGTAAAGGAACGTTGGTTCCTAGTTATAAGGGTTGGGTGCAACCCGTGTTGTGGGAGTGTTGACTCCTACTGTTAAATTTTCTCAACGTGGTCAGCAAGATAGCCCAAACACCAAATTAATATCTTCGGAACTACCCAGTTTGCACGCTGAACCTGCGGAAAACCCAAGGACTAGAGGTTGCACCCAACAAAACAATGGAAGCACAAGAAGGTCTTATTATGCATTCACTTCTTTACAATCCGAGGCATACATAGCGAGACAGATTTCGCTAGTATTACAGCTGTAAACAGAAAGAACCAAAAAACAAGCCGGGCGGACAGCACTCCAGTCCGCCGAGACCGCGAGGTCGCCGAGACCGCCGAGACCACTGAGCGCGCCCAAGCTATGCTGCAATCCGCCGAATACCACGGAGTCTGCCGAGACCGCGAGGCCGCGCGGACAGACCGTTATTCGCCTCTTGCTGAACCCGAACTGAGGAACTCCCCTACCCGCCTGAAGCCGGCGGACAGGTTATTGAAGCTGGGAAAGTTGAAACAGAACTGACAAGCCGCAGAGCGACCTCCTGCTGAGTCCGCAGAGACCGCACACTTCCAAGCACTGACCGAAGTCACAGCCAAACTCCTGGCTCCTTGAAGTTATCCGCGCGACCTGCACACAGCAAACCGTCAGCCTGAAACAATCCGCGCGGACTGGAAAACACAGACCGCAGCACTCGCCCAACCCAATTTACTGTTCACTCACGTTACTTAGGTTACTGTAGATGTGCCAGGGGGTCCTATTTATAGGCCAGGTGAGGAGTGTGGTCACCGCCCATGAGATAGCGACACCGCCCCAGTCCGCGCGAACACAAACGACCGTCCGCTCAGTCCGCGAGGACTTAGCCAGTCACCAAGGGAAACCGCCAGGAGCAAGGCAACCATTGACGAACCCTCTCCAGTCCGCCTAAGCTAAGCAGACAAGGCACCAGCCCGCAAAGCTCCAACCACTGCAGGACAGCACCCTCTTCAATGGCAGTCCGCACCAACCCGAGGCAGTTCGCAAGACTCACACCTCAATCCGCCACAAGTCCACGACCAAAGGCAAACAAGCAACAGTCCGCCCGGTCACAGCGGACGTCGCGGATACGGCGGACACCATGAACTTGACACCAAGTGTGACCAAGTCCAAAACCATCAAGGGCCAGTGCGAGCATGGCGGACACAAAGTCCCGTCCGCCAAACACCCTAGCACAGACCGCAACCAGACCGCGAGCTCCTCGCACTTGTCCAACACAGCAGCTTCCTCCCGGACTCCAAACACCAGTCCGCCAACCGGTCTCCACAGCAAGACCTGCTGTAACACCTGAGCTTGACAAGGCCTCAGCCAAGCTCAAGGCCCAGTCCGCAACAGCCCAAACCGCGGACACACCAGTCCGCAAGGCTTCCCGCGAACTTAAACCAACCCGCCAACAGCGCAAGCTTGCACCCGCGACCACTGAGCAAAGCATCAGTCCGCAAGCCTCTCTATCCGCAGATACCAGGCCGCACCAAACCACGGACTCCATGCAACAACGCGCTCAGAACACAACCGGCTTCCACCAGACTTTTCACCAGGCCGCAACCTCAGTCCGCCCAGTCCGCCCAGTCCGCCACAGGCCGCGCGGCCTGTCCCGTCACCCACTTCCACTTCACAAATTTCAACACTCCCCCTTGAAGTGAGAAGTGGTGACCAAGCCCAACAAGCTGCGCAAGCGTTCAAAGGGACCCTTCGACAGCGGCTTCGTGAAGATGTCAGCAAGATTATCTTCACTCTGAACATGCCCGACCAGCAGAGACCCCTCCAACACCTTCTCCCTGATGAAGTGGTGATCAATCTCTATATGCTTGGTCCTGGCGTGACACACTGGATTATTCACCAGTTTGAGAGCACTCTCATTGTCACCCCGGAGTAAAGTAGGCCCTTGCACTTCTTCATGAACATCCTATATGAGCCTCCTCAACCAAACGGCTTCCCGAGCAGCCAAGGCCGAAGCCTTATACTCCGCCTCCGTGGTTGAAACCGACACCGAGTCATGCTTCTTGCTACACCACGAGATGCTAGCTGAACCGCAAGTGAACACATAACCTGAAGTAGACCTTCGATCATCCGAATCACCGCCATAGTCAGCATCCGTGTACCCGAGCAACGCAAACTCCGCATCCCTTCCATAGAGGAGTCCCATCTCAGAAGTCACCTTCACATACTTCAGAATCCCCTTTGCTGCCAACAGATGAGAACTCCTTGGTTCAGCCATATATCGACTCACTCGGCCAACAGCATAAGCTATATCCGGCCTTGTAATCGTCAGATAGATCAAGCTCCCAACAAGAGCCCTGAACACCAAGGGATCATGAAGAACCCTTCCCTCATCTCGTCGAAGCTTTAGCCCAGATTCCAGTGGAGTAGAGCACTTCTTCCCTTCGCCCATGCCAAACTGCTTCACAATGCGATCAGCATACCCTTTCTGGCTAATGAGAACCCCGCACTCCTTCCTCTCCACTTCCAGACCAAGAAAGTGATGCAACTCTCCCAAGTCTTTCATCTCGAAGCGTATAGCAAGCTCTCCCCTGAGCCTTGCTACTTCCTCCTCCGAGTTCCCTGTGATGATCATGTCATCCACATACAGTAGGACCAAGACTCTTAGCTCTCCCTTCTTCTTGACGAACAAGCTTGAATCCGAGTTGGAAGCCAGGTATCCACAGAATTGCAAGTACTCTGCAATCTTCCCATACCACGCTCGAGGAGCTTGCTTCAACCCATAGAGAGCCTTCCTGAGTTTGCAGACATAGTCCGGATGCTTCTCAGATATAAAACCAAGCGGCTGATCCATGAAGATGTCCTTGTCAATCTCTCCGTAAAGAAAGGCATTCTTCACATCGAGTTGCCACAACCTCCATCCCTTGCTAGCAGCCAAGGCGATCACCACTCTTACAGATGTCATCTTCGCAACTGGACTGAATGTCTCCTCATAGTCTTCTCCATACTGCTGTGAGAATCCTCTTGCGACCAGGCGAGCCTTGAACCGATCAATGCTCCCATCAGCCTTCTTCTTCAACTTATACACCCACTTGCAAGTAACCGGAGTAACGCCATCAACCTTGGGTACAAGGTCCCAGGTTTCATTCTTCTTCAGAGCATCAATCTCTTCCTTCATAGCATCATCCCACTCCCTCACTCCAGTGGCCTCGTTGAAGTTTGCAGGCTCTCGCTCATCCAGAGGACCTGCAAAGAAGTAGGAGACAAAGCTCACTGCATTCCCATCACAGTACCGAGCCGGTGGCTTAACCACCCTCTTCGATCTCCGAAGACACGGCTCCTTGCTCACGGCTTCCGTTGCTTCTTCAGGCTCCACTCCTACCTGGGGCAAGCATTGAGCAGTGCTCCCCCTGCTTCCTGAGCCAGAAGGCTCAGCCTCGGAGTTCGAAGCAACAGGAGCTGCTGGTGAAACAGCAAGCTCCTCTTCCAAGCCTTCAGCAGCCTCCACCGGTGCTTCCTCAACCTTGCTACTTCCGGTAAGCTCCACCGAGCCACCTCCATATGACGTCAGCTCGTCAAAGACAACGTCTCTTGACACCACGAACTTCTTCGTCACAGGGTCCATGCATTTTCATCCCTTCTTCCGCTCATCATAGCCAACAAAGACAAGTTTCCTTGCCTTCGCATCCAGCTTTGTCCGTGAAGCATCCGGGACATGCACGTAGCAAGTTGAACCGAACACCCTAAGGTGTCCAACACTCGGCTTCTCCTTCAGCAACAGCTCAATAGGAGTCTTCATGTTGATAGGGCTGAGTGGCATCCGGTTGATAACATATGCAGCACAAGACATTCCCTCCGCCCAAAAGGACCTTGGGATATCTTTCGCATGCAGCCAGCATTTGCAGGTTTCCGTCAAATGACGGATCTTCCGCTCCGCTACCCCATTTTGTTGTGGAGTGTGAGCACATGTAAGCTCCCGTTGGATCCCGTGCTTCCTGCAGAAGTTAGAAAACTCGGAGGAGACAAACTCCCCCCCCCCCCCGTTATCAGTTCTAAGCTTCTTAATCCGCAAGCCAAGCCGGCCTTCTACCAACTCCTTGAACTCCACGAACAAATGGAAGGCTTCCGACTTCTCCTTTAAGAAGTACACTCAAGTATACCTTGAGTAGTCATCAACCAAGACAAGCATGTATTTGCTTCCACCAAGGCTGGCAGTAACAGTCGGTCCCATCAGGTCGCCATGAATACACTCCAATGGTTTCTTGCTCCTTGTTTGAGATTTATCAAACGGAAGGCGATGTGCCTTACCGTATTGACAGCCCGCACAAACATGCCCATCACCAAAGGAGGACAACATCGGCAACCCCCTCACCAGACTTCTACTCGCCATTGCCTTTAGCTTGTCTATGCCAACATGCCCCAGCCTCTCATGCCAGATAGCCGCACTATCATTGGCCCTCATCCTATCAACATAGGCACTGGTGTAAAGAACAAACAAGTTCTTCACCCTCCTCCCAACATGAGCAACATCAGCCTTCACCGCTGATACGTTGCGAAGGAACCTCGCGTCTGTTGGCCCAAACAGAACGTGATACCCAGCGTCCACCGCGTTGGTTACCGAGAAGAGGTTCTTCTTCATGCCCGGCACGTGATACACACTCCTTAACGTGAGTGGCCCCTGATCACTACCCAAAGACACGACCCCCTCCTTCTCTACTGCATAAACAGTATTATCAGCAGTGATAATAGCTTCATTACCTGAGTAAGCCTGCATGGAGGTGAACTTAGACTTGTCTCCGGTGAGGTGATGACCACACCCGGAGTCGATGATCCACTCGCTGTTGAAGTCCTCAGCAGATAAGGCCCGGACACAAGTGCCCGTCATGAAAGCTCCTCCCCATTCTGCTTCTTCACTTCGCGAGCAAGCTTCCTCCTTTCCCGCAGCATGCCCAGGCTGCAGTTTGACCTTGCAGTCCCGCTTGAAGTGCCCACGCTGATGACACCGGTAGCACTTCAGATTCTTCTTCCAGTCCTTAGGAGCATTGCTCCTCTCCGGCGGATACGAAGTTGAAGTCTCCTTTTCACCAGCGGCCTGCACCTTCTTCTTCTTCTTCCCTTCCCATCCCTTCTTCTTGCCTGAGAAGAGAGCCTCGCTGCCTTCCTGATTCAGATTCACTCCAGCCATCTGCCTTGCTAAGCTCTCCTGCGAGGCAAGCAGATTCTCCAGCTCCAGCAGAGACGGCTGAGTAGCCCACCCTTGAACAGATGTAACAAAGGCCACATACTCCTTCCGCAAGCCACGGATAATGTGCCTCTTCATCTTTGCCTCAGAGATAGGCTCATCAGGATCCAGTGCCGACAGCTCAGCACACAAGCTCTTCATCTTTAAGAAGTACTTGGAGATGGAAAGGTCTCCCTGAGTTGCCCTGGCCAACTCATTCTCCAGGAACTGCAGCCGCGCCACATTCTTCCTATTGAACAACTCATCAATGGTTGTCCAAATATCAGCAGCCGACTCACATCCAATGATGTGATCAAACAGTTCCGGAGAGACAACTCTCTTCAGAACGAACTCTGCCTTAGCATTAGTTCTTCTCCAGAGCCTCACCTGTTCAGTAGTACCGAAAGCAGCAGTTACTTCCTGTCTGTCGTCTCCACCGATGACTTCCCACAGCTCCTCGCCGAGAAGATAACTCTTCATGCACGACTTCCACTTTTTATAGTTAGTCGGCGTTAAGAGTTCAATGCCAAGACCTCTTGCTAAGCTTCCTTCCATTGCAATCACCTGTTGGTACCCTTCAGCAACTCCGAGCAACAACACAGGTTGATCACCACTCAATCACTGAGTAACAACGCTGGTTGACCTCCGCTCACGCAACTGAACCACCGCAACCTCAGAAACCTGGCTCTGATACCATGTTAAATTTTCTCAACGTGGTCAGCAAGATAGCCCAAACACCAAATTAATATCTTCGGAACTACCCAGTTCGCACGCTGAACCTGCGGAAAACCCAAGGACTAGAGGTTGCACCCAACAAAACAATGGAAGCACAAGAAGGTCTTATTATGCATTCACTTCTTTACAATCCGAGGCATACATAGCGAGACAGATTTCGCTAGTATTACAGCTGTAAACAGAAAGAACCAAAAAACAAGCCGGGCGGACAGCACTCCAGTCCGCCGAGACCGCGAGGTCGCCGAGACCGCCGAGACCGCTGAGCGCGCCCAAGCTATGCTGCAATCCGCCGAATACCACGGAGTCTGCCGAGACCGCGAGGCTGCGCGGACAGACCGTTATTCGCCTCCTGCTGAACCCGAACTGAGGAACTCCCCTACCCGCCTGAAGCCGGCGGACAGGTTATTGAAGCTGGGAAAGTTGAAACAGAACTGACAAGCCGCAGAGCGACCTCCTGCTGAGTCCGCAGAGACCGCACACTTCCAAGCACTGACCGAAGTCACAGCCAAACTCCTGGCTCCTTAAAGTTATCCGCGCGACCTGCACACAGCAAACCGTCAGCCTGAAACAATCCGCGTGGACTGGAAAACACAGACCGCAGCACTCGCCCAACCCAATTTACTGTTCACTCACGTTACTTAGGTTACTGTAGATGTGCCAGGGGGGTCCTATTTATAGGCCAGGTGAGGAGTGTGGTCACCGCCCATGAGATAGCGACACCGCCCCAGTCCGCGCGAACACAAACGACCGTCCGCTCAGTCCGCGAGGACTTAGCCAGTCACCAAGGGAAACCGCCAGGAGCAAGGCAACCATTGACGAACCCTCTCCAGTCCGCCTAAGCTAAGCGGACAAGGCACCAGCCCGCAAAGCTCCAACCACTGCAGGACAGCACCCTCTTCAATGGCAGTCCGCACCAACCCGAGGCAGTCCGCAAGACTCACACCTCAATCCGCCACAAGTCCACGACCAAAGGCAAACAGCAACAGTCCGCCCGGTCACAGCGGACGTCGCGGATACGGCGGACACCATGAACTTGACACCAAGTGTGACCAAGTCCAAAACCATCAAGGGCCAGTGCGAGCATGGCAGACACAAAGTCCCGTCCGCCAAACACCCTAGCACAGACCGCAACCAGTCCGCGAGCTCCTCGCACTTGTCCAACACAGCAGCTTCCTCCCGGACTCCAAACACCAGTCCGCCAACCGGTCTCCACAGCAAGACCTGCTGTAACACCTGAGCTTGACAAGGCCTCAGCCAAGCTCAAGGCCCAGTCCGCAACAGCCCAAACCGCGGACACACCAGTCCGCAAGGCTTCCCGCGAACTCGAACCAACCCGCCAACAGCGCAAGCTTGCACCCGCGACCACTGAGCAAAGCATCAGTCCGCAAGCCTCTCTATCCGCAGATACCAGGCCGCACCAAACCGCGGACTCCATGCAACAACCCGCTCAGAACACAGCCGGCTTCCACCAGACTTTTCACCAGGCCGCAACCTCAGTCCGCCCAGTCCGCCCAGTCCGCCACAGGCCGCGCGGGCTGTCCCGTCACCCACTTCCACTTCACAAATTTCAACACCTACGTGTGGAAGGGTTCCTTCCGATAGTGCAGGGATTGGATTTCAATCCTGTTGGTGAAGAGACCGAGTCGTCCCTTGTTGGGAGATAGGTCGAAGGGGGAAAGTGGATGTACCCAAATCAGGGAACCACTATAAATAGCTTGTGTATTCTGTGTGCTGTGCTGTTTATTTTTATTGTGCAGGTACAATCTTAAATTCCGCAAAAATGCTGCACGTCACCTATTCCCCCCCGCCCATAGGTGAATATAGTTGACACTAGGTGGACTTTCAAGCTCTGTTGTGCCCTGCTAGGGATACATTACTGTTACAATGATCTTTGTTGGGCAAGCAATGGCGATAAGTGTAGCCTTGCCTCCTCGATCATCTCATGACTGTATTAGTCGAATACTCTATGGTACTCTCAATCGGTGCTTTCGCAGGGCCCACATAATTTTGCTAATCTTTCCAAAGGTGAGCAATGCTATAGACCACTTAGCACACTTGGCCTGTAACATCCCATTTCGTGCCAGACCCCTCGCATGCGTTTTGAGACAAGAAAACTGACTCAGGTTTGGGGAGCGTCGAGTGAGTCGACCGGACTCAACGACTAGATCAGGAATTTACTTAGAAAGCATTTTGAATGTTAGGCGTTGAGTGAATCGACTCCACTCAACGCTATTTAACTTAGAAAAGTTATGGCGGGTTAGGCGTTGAGTGCGTTGAGTACACTCAACGCACTCAACACCATTTAACTTAGAAAAGTTTTGTCTGGTTAGGCGTCGAGTGCGTTGAATGCACTCAACGCACTCAAAACCATTTAACTTAGAAAAGTTCCGGCAGGTTAGGCTTTGAGTACAATGAATGCACTCAACGCACTCAACGCCATTTAACTTGGAAAACGTTCTTGCGGGTTAGGCGTTGAGTGCATTGAATGCACTCAACGCGGCATTGAGTGCACTCAATGCACTCAACGCCATTTAACTTAGAAAAGTTCTAGAGGGTTAGGCGTTGAGTGCGTTGAATGTACTCAACGCACTCAACGCCATTTAACTTAGAAAAGTATTGGTGGGTTAGTCATTGAGTGCGTTGAATGCACTCAACGCCATTTAACTTAGAAAAATTTTGCTTGCGGGTTAGGCGTTGAGTGCGTTGAGTGCACTCAACATGGCATTGAGTGCAGTCAACGCCATTTAACTTGGAAAAAATTTGCTGGTGTGTTAGGCATTGAGTGCGTTGAGTGCACTCAATGCGGCGTTGAGCGCAGTAAAAACACTCAATGCCATTTAACTTAAATTATTCTGGTGTCTGTAGGCGCTGAGAGCGTTGACAGGACTCAACGTTTTTTGCCTTAGGCGAATTTTCAGTCATGTTTGCTACTGAACCAGAATTTTCAGTTTGATGCCAGAGGACTTAAATTAGACGCGTCTTTTCAAAAGGACATAATTGATATAATAATAGGCGCTCCAGTAACACGGTGACACGTGACAAAGCAGTTCAACCCTAATTCCTCTTAAAAAAGGACATTTACCGAAAACTCTAGCCGTAACTTCGCCATTTTGCCGAGCCGTTACTGTGCAACCCTGACAGAAGTGGAAGTAGAGACAAGATCATCAGAGTAGGTTTTTCTGGAGGAAGTCTTTCCTTTCTCTCTTTCCTGTGAAGAACGAACACCAACGAAAGAAAAGAAGATGCCGCCAAGAAGAGTGACGTGATCCATGGTCGGAAATGCCGGAATCGAGGTGAGCTTCCTACCCTCTCCCTTGGTGCTAAATCTCTAGTTATTCCTAGGAGAGATATCGACTCAAAGGAGTCTTGATTCGTGAGAAGAAGTTTTCTTAGGAGAAGGCCATGCTAGGGCTTGTGCCCTAGATATAAGATGTCTTCGACCACTCCTTCCTTCCATGAGAAGATAGGGACTTGGTTTCGTGAAGAAAGTTGGCCGTTTGAGGGTGAACAAGGGAAGAGGAATTCTGGATGTGATTTGGGAAGTTTGGTTGGAGGAAGAATACGAACCGATGTCGTTCGTCTTGCTTTAAGATCCGCGCATAAATCTGTTTTCTGCGCGCAACGATCTTTGAGGCCAATTTTGGACATGATGCATCCAGTTCTGGGCTTTTGACTAAACATGAAAGTCGTAGCCCTTAGAAATACCTTTACAAAGAGTGGTTACACGCCTTCACTGGATTCTTGTAGCCTCAGGAATCCTCGATCGACATTGCTGGACAGTAATCTTTTCGACAAAAATAATTCTCGGGTTTGAGTTGAATCGGCTTTGAATTTGGTAGGGATAGACTGTAGTACAAAAACATTAATGTTTTATTAAATTTAGTCTATAAGTAATTGTGACAAAATATTGTTAACGACATTTGTTGGATAGATCCTTAACGAACAAATGGTGTAGTGAACGAATGTGTTGACGAGTTGGGATGGTAAGAATGGTTTAAATATGTGAACCAATAAGGAAGTACTTGACTATGGTAATATGTTGAATAATGATGAGGTTGGCTTGAAGTTGCTGTACATAGTTTGCAGTGATTGCTATGAACAAATGGTTGTTGAGATATAGTTGATAGATCTATGTGTGCACGAATGGTTTGAACTTGGTAAAAAGATTATATCCTGTTGATGTTAAAGTTATGTGACCATAGTCTATATTTAATTATGATAACCAAATGCCCAATGAATATGTGAAGTACCATTATGTTGATGATGAACCCTTAAGCGCCTTGGGAAATGAGATTGTGAAAGGGTTTAAGTGCGGGTATTTGACCGCACTGGATTGGTAATGATGAAAAGAGACATAAGTGGATGTTTGGCATTGGTCCTCTGGTGGTTTGTCCACAGAGGCACCTTCCGTACCACAATGATGTGAAATTACATGCAGTGTGAGTCAACACGCAGTGTCGTAATCCTAGGTTAAGGATAGTGTGGCAGGTCTACGAGCTCTCCAGTCGTCACATCGACGGGAGTTGACTGATAGACTTGCATGGTTGGGCCTTGGTCCTTGGTGCTTACTTCCCGAGGCACCCTCCGTGCTAGTGGATGGTTGGCCTTGGTCCTTTGGTGATTTCTTCACAGAGGCACCTTCTGTGCCACAAAGATAGGCCAGTTGGGTTGGGCTCTTAGTGCACATCTACCCAAGACCCCTTCTGAGCCATAGTACGTATGTGAGCTCCGCTGTTGTGTTCTTAGCATTTAGGTGTATGAAGGCCTAGGCCTAGTAGTGTGGATGCCTCCTAGTAGTGGAGAAGCCTGCTCCACTATCACCGCCTGGCCATGACGGTTAACGCCTGAGAGGTTAGCTACCTACTCGAAAAGGGGGAACTACAAGTCTGTGTCGACACAGCAATTGCATGTGCGTGATCATGGGTGAGTCATTGCATTGCATTCATATCATTACGTTACCTTGCATACACAAGATCCCTATCGTATAAGTTTGTATGGGCACTCTTATACGATGAGTTACTTTACTGTTGAGCTGATCCTCAACTTATATGTATGTATGGGCATTCATATAAGTTGAGTTACTTTCTGTTGTAGTTATATATTTTTATACTACTATAGATGGTAGAACATCTAGAGTAGATTGTTACTCATTTATTATACTGCTGATATACATTGATATTGTTCATTCTTTTACCACTTATTTGTACTACTGCTCTTATTTATATATATATATATATATATATATATATATATATATATATATATATATATATATATATATATATATATATATATATATTTCTTATCCTTTTCTCCGCCCGGTGCCGAGGAGTCGTCGGGGGAACGGATGTGAAGCCACTTAGTCTTTATGACTAACGGTTGCTATGTCTTCCTTTTTAGGTGGGAACCCCGCAGATAGAGTAGCAACAGGTTATGCAGCAGGATAGCCAGGCCAGGACGGCAGGGCCTGAAGCGACGGTGACATCCCTACCGTCAGTGACTGATGTGAATTAGAGAGACTCATTTTGTACATATACTCTAATGTTATAGAATCTTGTTTATGCTTCTTTATTTGATGTACTTACCTTTAGACTATTTTACTTATGTGTGAATTTGACTTCTGTTTTATATTCTTGGTTGGGTTGGCAATGAATGATATTGATTACAGCCGGCAGGATTGGCGTCTTGTTGTACAGGTTAGCCCGTGTGCTAACACTACCGCAAGGCAGCTGTTCTGGGCATAAAACTCCCCTCGTGCCGTATTTTTTGTTCCGGTAGGGGGGTCTTACATGGCCTAACTGACATCGATGTTTGTAACTTGAGGCTTGAGAGCACTGTATCTATCCATCCTTCTTAGGACTCTCTGCATTTTTCTCTTTTGTGGTCTTCTAACGAAGCACGGCTAGCCCGCACTAGGCAGGATTACACTCTTGATGATCTTTCTTAGGCAGGCGATGCATAAGGCCCACTGGAGAACTCCTGTGGCAGCATCCGGCACTTTTTTGGTCATCTTCGGGTGTAGCCCTCCTTTTTCATTCCGCCTTCTTACAGGTTAACAGGTTAAATCAAACATATCAAAAGTATTAACAAGATCTTCTCTTTGCTTATACTCATCATGTTTACTTGGCTTGCATGAAGCTCTATCAGACGATGATTAACAAGCTCTCTGTTACTCTTATTGGTTGTTACTGACACCAATCATTGATCAGAGTATCTGATTCTCTTTATTAACAAACTATTCAGCTGAAGTCTAGGTATTGTTTTCATCTTACTGATTTGGATTTCATATTTGGATATCATATATGATCACGCAAGAAGATTATTGATATGGCTTGATCTCTACTTGATTTTGCTCATTCGGTTAATAACAGAGTTTGTCAGATATTTCTTCTGCTATCCAACTATAACTTGCTCATCATATCAATGGTTTACATGCGTAAGTCCTCTCCAGGTACTTGCGACTTAGTTTTATTTATCATATCTACTTCTCACTTTTCTTTTTTCAGAGATTAGCAAATATTAGCAAGTTCCCCTCAGGTACTTGCAGTTTACTTTTTTATCATATCCGCGTCTAACTTTTTTCTTGCAGAGATTAGCAGATATTTGCAAGTTCCATCCAAGTACTTGCAACTTATTCTTATTTCATATCTGCCGCTTACTCTTCCTTTTGTAGATATTAGCAGATATTTGCAAGTTCCATTCAGGTACTTGCAACTTAATTTTCATTTATATCTGCTGCTCACTCTTCGTTTTGCAGAGATTCACAGATAATTGCAAGTTCCATTCAGGTACATACGACTTAATTTTTGTCTATATTTGTTGCTCACTCTTCTTTTTGCAGAGATTCGCAGATACTTGCAAGTCCTCTTCAGGTACTTGCGACTTAATTTTCGTCTATATTTGCTGCTCACTCTTCCTTTTGCAAAGATTAGTAGATATTTGCAAGTTTCATCCAGGTACTTGCAACGTAGTTTTCTTTCATATCTGCCACTTACTCTTCCTTTTACAGAGATTAACAGATATTTGCAAATTCCATCTAGGTACTTGCAACTTAGTTTAACTTCGTATCTATCGCTTACAATTTTCTTGTAGAGATTAGCAGAAATTTGCAAGTTCCCTTCAGGTACTTGCAAGTTACTTTACTTTCACCGCTACTGCTTACTCTTCCTTTTGCAGAAGTTAACAGGTGTTTGCAATCCTACTTCAGGTACTTGCAGGTTGTTATTCTTCTATGCTTTCCTCTCATCTTTGTTTTGTAGAGCCAATGGAAGACATTCGTGTCTTCTTCATTTTGAAAAAGCAATCCAGGTACACACGAGATGTACCTCTTTTTGTCTGCATTAATTTTTCTTTGCAGGAAAAAGATAGGCATTGACAAACCTCTTCTGAGGAGAGACATTAGGTTATATCTCTCCTTAACTCTTACTTTTTAGAGTGGTGGATCACGATTTTTGTGGGTCTCCTACTTTTTCGAAGTTCCCTTAGGGACTTAAAAAAGTGCGGGGATTATGTTAACCCAGAAATCGACAATCCCTCCCAAGGTAGCAAGCTCATAAGTCGCGGCGTTCTCGAGGTTCTCCCTGGAGGTTGCAACGTCCCTCTAAGGATGGGCAGACAGACTTCTCTGTCCGTTCAAGCCGTGTGGGTATGGAGGTCTCCCCGACATGACCGCCAAGGTCGCGCAACAACCGCTTGTTCTACAGTGGATGCAGACTGATTCCTCAGTCTGCCCCTGCATGTAAGACCCCCTTTTTTTGAGACACCGAGGTCTTAGGCCCAGAACCGCCGCTTTGCGGTGACACCTTCATGCCCGAGAAGGTCATCACTACAAAACACCAATCCTGTCGGCCAAATAAATCACAACTGTAGTGAAATAATAAAAGGCAAGTCCACAGAAAATCACATATATAATAATAATCTCCACAAAGGGAGTGCCACAGATATAACAAAATACTAAAATCTTGGGCTCATGCCCAGTACATCAAATCCTCACTACATATCTCTCATCGCAGAAGCAAAACTAAAACAATTATTAGGGAACAGGACTCACAGTCCTTGCTATTTGAACTTCGGTACTAAATTGCCCCATCTCCAAGCGTGCCGACATCTGGGGCTGCTCCTCCATGCTGGACTCTACAGTCCCCTAAAGTGATGTGGTTCGAAAACCGTTAGTATAAAAGAATAAGTCCTATCATCCCCGCCCCTTCCCCTATGGCTCCTAGGCACCGAGCGGGGAGGAGAAAAGGAGAGGACATGATGGTGGAGAATAACAAATATGCAGATGGCGATGAAACTAAACTAGCAGTTCTATAGTATACAAGATAGAATGAAGGTAAAAAGACTGCACAAGGAAAGTAACCTTAACTTATATTAAAACACATAAGCCAAGGGATCTTTTGCAGGGCTCCTATCGTATAAAGAGTCTCATACCAAATTATACAATAGGGTGTCGGTTTTTTAGCAATCCTACATTTATACTTACTGAAACAAAACCTTAACTTATAAGCATGCTCGCGCGAACTTATAAACCAAGGGGTAGTTTTGTAGGGCCTATTGTATAAGCGTCACATACCACTTATACAATAGGTGTCGGGTTATATGCAATGATTATGCTATAAAATACAATTATGCCATGATGTGAACATGCATGTTCAACTCACCCACTCGAATCTGTGTACACAGACCTTTACTTCCCCCTTTCGGGAGCCGTACCTCCCAGGATACCTCCGTAGTGGCAAACGGAATCGGTGGGTTGGGCCTCGCCCACCTCTAAACCGATAATTGCACTACAAGTCAGACCTATCGTTCGCCTCAACGCTGGTGCACTAAGCGGAGCTCTTGCACACTCTTGCCAGCTGGCGCACCCGACTTTATTTGGCCAAGTGCTAAACCACATTTGCCGAGTCAACGTATTGGCGTCGGTGCATCGACTCTCCAATACCGAAGACCCACCACCTTATACTTTATGCACATGCAACCTTGATATATAACCACCGAGCCAATGCTCCCCGGACCATCCCATCCATCACAAACAACAACCGAGCCAAAGCTCACTGGGCCAATCTTCCCATCACAAACAACAACCGAGCAAAAGCTCGTCGGGCCAACCTTCCCATCACCAAATCCACCAAGCCTACTGCCCGAGTGACCCAGCCTAACATTCCGAGACATCGAGGTGAGTGAGAGTGAACCCCTAGTTACACTAGTTACTCTTGGAATTTAGTTTTTCCTATAGCTTAGGTTAGCCCAGGACTGCCTAAGGTATTCCCCGTGAAGGGCTCTCGAAGGCACTAGGAACTATGATGGGATTACGCCCAAAGCTCCTTTTCTCAAGGCACTTACTATTATTGGTTGCTATCAAATTTCACAAACCCTTTCTTGTTGTACTGGATCTAACCCTAGATTATTTCACACTTCCTCCCCTCGGGAAAGACGATCTTTCGTCGATCCCGAGCACTACCTAACACTAGACAATCCAACACTCTACTCATCCTAACTTTCAATGATGAACTCATTCTTATTTATCCAAACCAGAAAACATCTAATCCCAACTCATGTGCCCAAATTCATATTCCAACATAACTTCTGCATTTTTACTAAATGCAGACCAACATAAGCTATATGGAGTGCAAAATGGAAGGTTGGGGGTCTATCATGACCTTTTTAGCCTAAAGCTAGAATTTTCTAATTTTCCTAATTTCTCTGGTAATTTATTTAATTATTCTAGTAATCCAGAAAAACCCTAGTTGAACATGATGTACCAATTTTAGACACGGAAATGCTCCACAAAATTTATGATACATTCCATATGACAATTTAACATAAAATCCAAGGTCTCCTAATTTTTCAGCATGGTTTAGCCTCTAATTCTAATTTTGAATATAACCTATTTTTATCAATTTAAAGAGGCAAGTGCAGCAAAAACATTTCCAAAAATTTTGAGAAACTTCAAGGATGATTGTAAGGACATATAAAAGCTTTAAGTCAAGTTTCATAAATTATTAGCAAGTAATGATTTCTAAACAAATTATTGATCTATTTTCCAAATTAATGAGCTTGTGAAGTAGGTACTGCAAATATGTATTCAAAAATTCTAATAAATTTCAAACATAAGAAATAGGGCCTGAAATTGCCTCTGCCAAATTTTCATGAACTTCCAATGGGCAGTGGGATCATAATATCCAAATTAATTCGTAGGGCTAACTCATGCATTTATAAAGGAAGTACTAAAATTATTCTCCCAAAATTCTCAATTAAATTACCAGAGGTTTAATCTATCCTTATGACCACACTACCCAAATTTCATTATTGTTCAAGGTGTTTTACTAACCTATTGTAGCACTACAAAGTTTGTGCCCTAAACTAGGGTTAGGGTTTTGTGGGGCCTACCCTTTCCCAAATCCCCTAATATTTTTACCAGAGGGCTTTAGCTACCCTAGCACCCTCCCTACCAAATTTAAAGTTCATTGAAGGTATTTTGACCCCATGCCCTTCACAAGACACAAAAGCCCTTCCTTAGGGTTTGGTCTTAGGTCTTAGGGCAAATCTATTCCAAACTGCCCCCAACTTCCCTGGGGAGGTGTTAAAATCCATGCCAAGTTAGTGGTCCCAAGCACCACTCACCAAAATTTGGGTGAGTTTGGAGGTAATTTGGTCCCTCAATTAATTTACCCTAGAGAAATTAAATAATTCAAAAAACTATAGAAACATTGTCTCGAAAAATTCTCATTTTTGGGCAAGACCTAGATATGGACTAGGGTGACTGCCTGTCCAAATTTCAAGTCATTTGGTCTAGTGATGAAGTGTGGGCATCCATTTTAATTTCTGCATAGCCCTAGGTATAGACTCCACCAAAATGGGTGCCCTGGTCAAACTAAGCACCCAAATTGGTTCAAACCAATTTTGCAGTAAACTAGACCCACCAAGATACAATTTATGTGTTGACCATTTTCTATGAATTAGCCTCTAAGTATTTTTAGCAATTAAAAATATTAAATAGATAAAGTGTAACAAATTCATTAAAATACAACAATATAATCCTATAGTTTAATTTCTAATCTGCACGAATCTTGGCGCATTTTTGGACGGCATCCCGTCATCGTCCCCGCGTGCCAACGACCTGGATTTAATTTTCCTGGGCCAACTTCAAATCCCTGCTGCCGGCCACCCAGGCACCTCCATGGCCGGCCACCGCCACCACCACTTCCGTTGAGGTGGTGGCTGTCGCCGGGCGGTGGCACGGCCGCCGGAGGGCCCTTTTCCGGCGATCCTGACAAGATGAAAAATGTGGAAAAACCAAGAAATTTCCAACTTTGATCGGGCTCAACTGAGCCTGATCCCCTTTCTAAACGAATCCTACGATCTACCCATGGAAGAAGGAGTGGAGGAGGACCGGAATCGCGGCCTGAGAGCGGGTGTTGTGCCTCCTCGCCATTTCTGACCACCAAGCTTCGGCTCCTCTGCAACCTCTACACCAACTCCGCTGTAACTGGGATCTGATCGGGGGAAACTCTTCCCCTTGCCATGGTGAAGGTCTCTAATGAAGGAATTGGGGAGAGGAAGTTTGTAACTCCCCAATTCTTCAAGTCACCATTAAACCCATTAATGGGTAGTTTTCGGTTTAACCTAATTTGAATGGCTGAGCTACTCCACTGGCCAGCCACCACCTGAAAACTCCTCTCCTGCCTCCAAGGAGTTAAAGCCCCATCAAAAGGGGGAGTTATGGGGCCTCCATGGCCATGATGGTCATTAAGCTTAACCTTCTCTCTCCTCCAAATTTGGGTAACTCCCTCTTTCTCTCTCCTAGTCACCCATTTCTGAATTTGGTGGGCCCAAAATGTACCTCACCACCTCCTAGACCAATGGGCCGCACTTGCCTAGGCCTAGCCAACTTGGATTGGGCTTGAGTTAGCCATTTAGGCTAGTTTGACCACCTTGACCCAAGGGTTGACTTTGGTCAAATTAGCCACTAGTGCTGACCCCAATGGTTCCTGGGTGACCCATGGGCCTCCCCTAAGGTATAGAAGTACTTGGGTAGGTCAATTTGCACACTGTAGGTCACTTGTCCCTTAGTTAGGGCACTTTGACCTTTTTAGGGCTAAGGTTGACTTGGGTCAACTTAGGCTATAGTGTTGACCCCAATGGGTCCTAGGTGACTCATTGACCTCACTTTAGGGTTAGGAGGTCATTAGGGCGATCCACTTGTCTAAGGGAATGTCAGTTGACCCTATGTAGGTCAGTTTGACCCATTTAGGGTTAGAGTTGACTTTAGTCAACTTAACCCCTTTGACTGCCCTCCATGGGTCCTTAGGTCTAGGAAGACCATTGTAGGGTTAGTTGGGCTTTACTAGGGCACACTGCCCTTAGTTAGGGCACCTTGCCCAATTTAGGCCTAGAGTGGTTCTAGGTCAACTTGGTCACCATGGGTCGACTCCAATGGACCCTTAGGGCTCTAATGGACCTTACAATGGATTGGTGAGACCATGGTGGGGTCTTGAATTCTTGGTGAAGCCCCATGATCATCTTAACCTAGGGTTCTGAAATCTACTATTTGCAGACCACAATGATCTCACCTACATTCCTAGGTTCATTTGGCCTTCTTGGGCTTCCTAGAGTATTGTCATGACCTAGTCATGACAAAACCACTCCTAGGGGGTCTAGTTGTTTGAGGGATGTTACACTACAGGTCGTGTGAAACACCCTCATCTGTCGAATGGCATATAGCAAAAGGTCCAGCTGGAACACGATGTCATATACCACGGACAGTCGGAATGGTTATATAAGAATATCAAAAACCCAACTATAACTACTCGCCCTAACACAGAGCATTCTAGCGGAAGCTTTTAAACAGTCTGAAAGAACCCATAATTAAATAACAACTATCATGAATGTCCACAAATTACCATAAGAATGAAATAACAAATACACTGAAGGTACTTGGCCTTATGGCCTTACAAGAGTTTACTTAACAAATTAATGATTTACATACATCGGCTTGCAGGCCGGCCACACATGACATAAATAAAAACAACAATTCGCTTTGGCCTTCGAGGGCCAGCTCAGCAACATGGGCTTCAGCCCGCTATTTGGTACTTGGCACTGCAGCACCTGCAAGCAACATTCCACCGCACAGTGGCAAACAAAGTAACAGCCAGCCAAAGCCGACCAAATTATAACGACCGCGCCCCTTACTCGGGACGACGGTGCTCCTTTCCTGCATTTCATTAGCCCAGATAAATAATAAAGTGCGAATGTACTACGCCACGGGTGTAGGCTCACACAGCCAAACACCCCGTGCACTCAGGGCACATTATCGGTGAATCCGGTCAATTTTGTGGCTTCACCACAATCCACGAGATATCAACATTGTGAGCATTGTTTAGTCTTTCTGACCACTGTCTAAGACTCCAGGCTATGCCAACGGCTAGTCCCTCTATGGGTCTCTCGCACCGAACTACATAGCCCAGGTCTGATTTCACTTGCCTGTTGCTCACTCCTCATAGTAACCTTAAGACGTATGCACGGGCCAATCTTCTTTCGGATCCCAAAACATTCCAAAAAACACATAACCCAGTTATGTTCAAGGTTGGCTCCCGGTCCGCCAAGTTAGCAGGACATTATTTCCCCTCAGATTTTCGGGTGCGCCTTGGAGTTATTCCCCAAGGATCCCTGCTGCAATCTACCGTGTAGAAACCCGAAAACACAAAGAACGGAGTCTTCTACGGTAAACCATACAATATGCAACATTACCGATCCAGACCAACATGTTCGGGTAGGCTTCACACAAAATGCCTATGTCCGTACTTCAGTTTCGGACTCTATATAAAATACAAGGGGGACTATTCACGTCAACCCCAATCAACGCCGCACACTCACCGCACACCTGCGGGAGCGTGTTTCCTTATACAAAAGAAAGAGAGCTTCACATGCTCAAGTAGAGAATCGTTACGCTTGAAGCTTGTTTTTGCGCCATGGGAATCTATCCGGATGGAAAGCTTCGCAAGGGAATTTCCTCTGCGGATCTGGTCTCGGTTCTCGATTCGGTGCTCCGATGCTCCGCCGGTGGCCGGAATCCTCATCTTCCTTCCTCCTTGCTCTCTCCTCTCTCTAACTCCTTAGAAAGAGAAAGCTTAAGAGAAAATGAGGAATTAATCCTCAGTTCCCGGCCTTAACAAAGCAGTAACACACCTGGGCCGTCAGATCTTATTTAAAGAAAATGAATGGCTCAGATCCGCCCAAAATTCCTCAATCCTGGGCAGAACACGGCCTTGCACACGTTCGTATCCCAGGTCGTGTGCCCCCATCCAGGAACGATCGTCGAGCACAAAAAGGACACAGGTAAAGACACGCCCGTGTCTCAACCTGACACGCATGTGTCGGGAACTGACATGCCCGTGACCTAGGACCGTGTCACAGATAACCGCCACACCAACCGTGACGTACCTGGGGAATACGGGTGGTGACATGGGTATGCACACACCCGTGTCACGCTTGACACGCCCATGTCGCTGCCGTGTTTCCTTCCGTGCCATTTTCTGTACACAGCCGGCCAATACAGAGAAAGATACGTCTTTGGACATGCCCGTGTCCTAGGCCGTATACCCCTATTAAGGCACCAAAATTCCTTAGGACGCGACCGGTTCGATTACGATTTTCGGGGTGTTACACTGTACGGCTTGATCAGCTAACTGCGCAATGGTTCTCTCTATCCCAACAGGTGCAGACTACCCATCAAAGTGGCGGACTCACATTCCTATCTGCCTAGACCGCCATGTAGCCACATTGTTGGCAGGAGTCGTGGCCTTCTTCTTCAGTCCACTCCTGCAGGTCGCACAACAAGCAAGGAAAACTGCCACATCGCCATGCGACCTGCCTCCAGGTCGCCAAATAGTACGCGACAAGCCTGTCCATCCAACAGGAGACGTACTTCTGCAGCGGTGACCTGCACGACATGCTCATTCTATCTTCTAGGTCGCATAGTCAGCGGTCAACCCTCCTGTCCGCCAACAGTTTGCGCACTCAGTCTAAGCCCGCCAAAGACGGGACTTAGCAGCAGAACCCACTCTTCACCAGACTACACATCACGATGCGGACTCAACTCCAGTCCGCCAAAAGGTGGCTAGCTCGCTCCCTCCTCCAAGGATGATCTACTCCTTCTAACCGCCAGGGGGTCGTGAATTCGCTTCATCAAACAGCATGCACGACCTGCTCTATTCAGTCCACCAGGTCACCAAACACTTGTCGCCCCAGCATAGGGGACAAGCATCCAACAGCAGAGGCGAACTCTACATGTCCTCCGCTGGCTCAGCGGACTCACCATGCAGTCTGCCACTTAGCCCTCCACCTTCCCAGCACACTTCCCAGCTATAGAGGCGGACTCACTATGCAGTTTGCCACTCAGCCCTCCAGTTTCCAGGCACCAGCTTCTTCCCAGCAGCGGGCGAACAACTCCTTAGCTTGCCTAGCACGGTGCAGGCTCGCTTAGTGCAGCAGAGGCAGACTCGTCCCAGTCCGCCAACAGCACCAAGTCAGCTCATGTATGCAAGTGCCTAACCGAACAACATGGCGTAGACTTGGCGGACTCCTCGTTCTACTCGCAAAACTCACCGACTCACCAGGGGTGACGTTACCAAGATCGTTACCTCCTCGGGCCTATAAATAGCCCCCATACCTCTCAGTTGAGAGGAGGACAACTGATTATAGGGTCAAGGCATCAACCCTATGGACACAACTTCCCAGTCCGCGCTACATCACCTATTCTCTCTTCCTGATCGCACAGTCTGCTCGACTTAGCTTAGCGAACTGTGGGATCAGCTATCCGCGCGGTCTGTCGACCTCTCTTCTCAGTCTGCGCGACCTCTGGCAACTTCTTTCCTTAGCCGCTAGCTTCCACTTGTACCCATTATTCTTCTCATGTACAGGATAACTCAAGCTGTAACACTGATTTTTAATCAAAGGAAAGCCCGTCGCAAGAGTGACATTTAAGCCGTGGCAGGCAAAGTCTGTTATTGCCGCTGCTAGCGGCCCCCTCTTCTTCTCAACTGCTCACCCTACTCTCAACATCAACAATCAAAGCATAACCATCAAAGTAACCGTCTGCTCGATAGTTCCTGATCAACCTTCCCTACTATTCCCCACATCCTCAACAACCTCTCCACTATCCTAGCAACCCTTGATCAAATACGTGCTCCACTCTCGAGCATTTAGAGGCATCATCCCCACATCCTCATCAACCTCTTCACCTTATCCTAGCCTTGTGAGACCGAACACCCGTTATCTGCTGGTGCTCGCGGACTCCCCTCTCCATTTTCGCACATCAACACATGAAGCATATGTAATCTCTGTCCTACTAGCAGTAAGGTAGAGGAGGGAGTCAATTATGCATCTATACAAGGTTTCATCAAGAGGTTTCCCAGTTTAATCCTTGTCTATTGACACACTTGACCCCATAGGAGTTTTCATTATGGAGGCACTCTCCATTCCAAAATTATTAATCAACTCCTTGGTGAACTTATACTGAGAGATGGATAGTACATCCTCTGATTGTCTAACTTAAACGCAGAAAAAATACTCAAGTTCACCCATACTGCTTATCTCAAACTGCCCTTGCATAAGTTTAGCAAACTTTTTTGTAGAGGCCATCATTAGTAGACCCAAATATTATGTTATCTACATAAATTTGGACTAGAATGATCTTACCCATGACTTCCCTTAGGAATAATGTCTTGTATATCTTTCCTCTTGAGAATTTATTTTCAATGAGAAAGCTAAACAGGATTTCATATCATGCCCTAGGAGCTTGCTTCAACCCATATAAAGCTTTTCTAGGCCTAAAAACATAATCAGGAAAGTTAGAGTTAACAAAACTTGAGGGTTGCTCAATATAGATCTCTTATTTTAGGTCACCATTTAGGAAAGCTAACTTTACATCCATTTGGTAGACCTTGAATCCTTTATGTGCAGCATATGCAAGGAGCAATCTTATAGCTTCTAATCTAGCAACTGGTGCAAAGGTTTGATCAAAACCAATACCTTCCTCTTGCCTGTATCACTTGGCCACAAGTCTAGATTAATTCTTGATTATAACACCATTTTCATTAAGTTTATTTCTATAGATCCACTTGGTTCTAACTATGTTATGTCCTTATGGTTTGTGAACCAGCTTCCAGACCTTGCATCTCTTGAACTGGTTCAGTTCTTCTTGCATAGCCACAATCTAAAATGGGTCTATGTTGGCATCTTCAAACCTTTTAGGTTCAATCTAAGACAAGAAGCTGAAGTACATAGCAATGTTGAGGCTTCTGCTCCTTGTTGTAACCCCTTAGTTAGCATCTCCCATGATCTGATTTATGGGAAAATCCCTCAAATGCCTGATAGTAGGAGGCATTCTTTCTTCACATCATGTGCTTCAATGGACCTTACTGGTCTTCACCCATATCTTTGGAACTTTGTCCTTCTTCAGGAATGCATGCACCATCATCTTATTCTTAGACATTTGGAGGAGTATCCTTGATGGTTATTTTATCTATCTCTAACTATACACATACAGATCTTGAGGAGCTAGGCAGCTCACTATTAATCATGGATGATTCATCAAAGACTATATTCACAGACTATTATACAACTTGATTTTTCAAGTTGTAGACCCTATATGCTTTGTTATGATTATTGTACCCAACAAATATCCCTTCATAGGACTTGGCAGCAAACTTGTTCAAGTAGGACTTCCCATTATTGAGCATAAAATACTTGCTTCCGAAGATCCTGAAATAGGCTAGATTTGGTTTTCTTCCTTTCATAATATCATAGGGAGTCTTCTTGTGATACTTGTTGATAGAAGCTCTATTCATGACATGATAAGCAGTGTTCACTTCCCCAGCCCAGAAGTATTCTGGGAGAAAAGTGTCACTGAGTAGTGTCCTTCCAGCTTCTACGAGAGTTCTGTTTTTCCTCTCAGCTATCCCATTTCACTGGGGTGTTCTAGGAGAAGAAATTTCCTGGTAAATCCCTAGTTTTTCAAAGAACTTTGTCATGCTATCAAACTAAAATTCAATAGCATGGTCACTTCTGATTTTGAAAATAGAACTATCCTTTTCAATTTGAATTTGCCTAACAAAGGTCATAAAAGTGTTAAGGGTTTCAAATTTTTTTCTTTAGTAAAAATACCCAAGCAAATCTGGAAAAGTCATCAACTATCACAAGTGTGTGGACTCTCCTACCTAAACTATGAACTGATATAGGACCAAACAAGTCCATATGCAAGAGGTAGAAGCACCTCTCAGAGTCCTTGGACCCAATACTCTTAAAGGATACTTTGGTCTGCTTACCCTTTTGACATGCAGAGCAAATGCCTTCCTTAGTGCATCTTATATTGGGTACATTTTTGACTAGCCCTTCATTAAAGAGCCTGCTAATTGTCTTGAAGTTCAACTGAGCAAGCCTCTTATGTTATTGCACATAGTAAGATACCTTCTCATTTGCTACCAGACATACTGGTGAGTAAAAACTTAAACATAAGAAGTTTAAGCAGTAAATATTTCCACTCTTAGTTCCTGTCAACATGACCTCTTGGTCACTTGACCTTTTGATCATACACTCATCCTTGTAGAAGACAATGATATAACTCATATCACATAGTTGGCTTATGCTGATCAGATTGTGTTGCAATCCATCTACATAAGCTACTTTTGAGGTTGAGAGTATGATATTGGTGATCATACCATAACCCTTGGTAACTCCTTTGTCTGAACATCCAAAGATTACCTTAGATCTATTCTTCACAGGAGTATAGTCCTTCAGGTGGCCCCTTGTTCCAGTCTTATGTCTGCAACATGCATTGTCCAAGTACCATATTGGTGCATGAGTGCTGAGGATTTTATAGTTTTAAAAATAATTTCGAACTATTATCCCAAATTAGGCAAGTGTACCTAATAAAAAATAGTATAAAAAATGTCGTATTTAGACTCGGGGCCTGTTTCTTACTCCTACTCACGCAAATTAATATTATTTTATCAAAATATAAAGAAGGGTTAAATTAAACTTAAAGAAAAAAAAACTAAAAGCAAGCACTTGATCAAGACACACTTTGAATTAAAATAGACTTTCAGGAAATGATACAAGTACAAACTCATAATCACTTACTTTGACCATAGAGGTTCCCAAAATACAAAAGCGTCTCTCGCGAGCTCATGCTTTTAACTAACCTGAGGTTGATCGATTAAGACCCCTCAGCTAGTCAAAACCCCTAAGCTTGCTTTAAGTTGTGAAACCCACTATTGGATTTGACTCCAATCCGGAAGATTTATGTCGTCCTCTCTCGGGGAGTCTATGCAACTCCTTTCATCTTTGAGCGATCTACTCGTATCCACAACCTCTCGGTTATTTAAGATACAGATCTAAGTTCGAAGAACATATCTGTGAAATATGAATTCAACAAAAAATAATGCAAAGATAAATCAAAGTAGAAATAAAGAGAGTTTGATAAAGAAAAGAAGTTATTTAATTTCAAAGATTGTCATGATCAAGTGCTAATGGAATTAGCTACTTGACATGATAAAGAAGCTACATAAACGAGAGAAAAACAACATAATTACTAGAAGAAGAAGTGCTTGAATTAAACTAAATGTAAACTTAAACTATGAAATTGAAATTACATAAAAGAAGTGCATGAAAACTATTGAAATTGTCTAACAGTCTACTCCTAGATGACTCCTAGATACCCCTCCAGGTTCGTCAACTCTTGGCTCGATCTGGAATTTATAGAAACATTTCTGGAAGGTCATGCCCCTAGTTCACGCCCCCAGGTCACGCCCATGACTGGGGGGCGTGTCAGGTGCGGAACCGTCCTCTTAAAAGCCCTGGAACATTGTGAGAAAATCGCCAAACTTTGTCGTTCCACGGGTTTTGCCCTTAGGTCACTCCTATGACCTAGGGCGTGTCTGTACTGTTACTGGAAACGGTGGGAACTCGAAACGGCGAGAGTTAAATGTGGAGTTGCCGAAGTGGTCACGCCCCTAAGTCAGGCTCGTGACCTAGGGCGTGTAAGCTTGAAACTGGTAGGATCTAAAACTGGCTTCATAATACGCAGCACGCCTAGATGTCATGCCTAGAGTCATTCCTGTGACTTGATTGTCACGCCCGTGTTATGGGCGTGTAACTTTAATCTGACGTGGAAACAAATTCTGGACCTACTTTGTGGGTCACGCCCATGACTTGAAGGTCACGCCCGTGACCGGGGCGTGTAAATTGCGATCTCTCCAGATTTCTTCAGCTTCTTCTCCTGATCAGTTCTGCAAGCTCCAAATTATTATTGGCACCCCACATTGACCTGAAATAAGAGAATAAAGTAATTTATAACAAATATTAATAAAAAACTAAATAAAACATAACTATTTTATATAAAATATTTATATTAAAATCACAATAATAATAGACTTATCAAATACCCTCATACTTATTCCAGAGCAAAACTATGAGAAGTACTTATAAGAAAATAATATAATTTTTAATTAAACTAAAAGTTTATTAAATCAAAAGAAAGTTAAAAATAAATTTTAGAGATTTAAATATTAAGTCCTAAGATATAAAATTTAAAATGTGAAGAGCGAAATATTTAGCAAAAGTTTCTCAAATAAATTAATTAGTGTTCAAAATTTAGTAGTTAGCAAACAGAGTTAGATTAAGAATTATTAACACTTTTAAATGAAAAGAGATTTAAAGGAAAAAAATTCAAGCAACTACTTATGCTCTCTTAGTATTTTAATTTACATCTAAATTTTTTTAGGTTTTGGGAACAAGGAAATTGAAGAGGTTTTTTGATTAGAGGTGATGAATTTTATCCTCTCACCACTTATAATTTTTTTGATATTTGCATATGTTTACCAAGAAAATGATGAATTTTATCCTCTCATTTTCCATGACATATGAACAAATATTTTTTTGTCTTCAAATAAAGAAACAAAAGATAAATTGGGAGTAAAGAATTTTATCATCTTACTCCATCTTTTATTTGGGTTGCATATGTGTACCAAAAAATACTTGATTCTCATGACATATGATCTAACCAAAAAGGAAAAAACGCATATGTGTACCGGGGGATAATGAATTTTATCCTCTAATCCCCGTGGCATATGATCTATCAAGAACATAAAAATAACAAAAGAAAGGCTACACCAACTTTTTAGATTAAGTTAATATAGTTAGAGAGCAACTATAGTAAATTAAAATTTCCTAAGATTCTTTAAGCATAAGTGAATATAATTAAAATCTAAAAATTGTTAAGTTAAGCACTATAAAATTGAAACTAATTAGAATTAAGAGAAAAAGGGCTAAAAAATTACTCTAAACAAATTTAATTCATAAAGTATTTTTTAAAATCAAATCAACTAAAAATTAAATTTAACTAATAATGATGAAATAAAAGATTAGAAAATCAAAAATTATAAAAATTCTTATAAATAAACTCAAAATAAATTTCTAAAAGTCACACAAAATTAAGTAGGGGTTTATTACTTTTTTTTCAATTTTTCAATTTTTTTATTTTTTATAAAAAAAGGACATTTCACCCCCATACTTAAAAATAAACTTATCCCCAATGTTTATATGTCAGGTAAAGGGAAAAAAAGAAAAAGTAATAATTTGTATATATCTAAAAAAAATAAAATGCAAGGATAAGTAAGGGTGTCTTCCAAGAGCGATTTTCTTTTTATCGTCTTTAAGCTAGATGATTATTGTTAAGAAAAAGGAAAATAGAAGTTGAAATGAACGGACAACTCCCTTAATTCTCGCTTTGGCAAGGATGCCAAAGTTACTCGCCCAACGTCTCCTCCACTTTCTTCTTGATTTTTATTCTCGCAGTTGACTTGAAAATTTATATTCAAATCACCTATTCATACCTGACGTGATTTGAATCTTTGTAGATGAGCGAAAAATTGGTCAGAGACAACATTTGATTGCAACGGCTCATCTTCAGACAGAAACTCATTAGTGAAAGAAAAATCAAGAATAAGCACATCAGGAAAAATTTTGCAAGGAGGCTCTTGCAAAGTTACATGATTAGACTCTGGCTGTTTATTTTCTAAATGCAAATAATTATCTAAAAATTCATTTAAAGAAATATTATGGGACACCTCATTTTCATCAATTTGAATTTCTAAATATTTATAAGGGGTGCTCGAAAATTCATGAAAATAAGAATCCGGTGTAGTTGGCACTACAACATTTTTGGTCTTTAGCAACACCTGACTTGGCAACAGTTATAAAAATGTTGCCTAAACTTTGTTATAAAACAGTTTATAAGTGTTGCAATAGATTTACATGTTTAGGCAACACTTTCTGTGCAACATTCAAAAAACTGTTCTCTATTCCCTTATATGGAACATTTTTGAAATGTTGCCCTTGAGGATTCACTTTAGACAACAATTATGATATGTTGTCTTCTTAAAAATTAATTTGCAATATTTTAAAAGTGTTGCCTAAAGAATACTTTATGATTAACCAAAATGTGAACATCGGCCACATTTTTGAGGTTTTGTTAAAAATCGTTGTTGCTAGTTTTCTATATACACTACAAGAAAACAGCCTTTTAGTGACGAAATATGCGTGACGAAATATTTTTCGTCACTAAAAGTATACTTTTTGTGAAGAAAATATAGGTTGGTCACTAAATGATGATTTCCAATTAATTAGTGACTAAAAGAAATTTTCGATCACTAACAAGTATTTTTTAGTGACCAAAATAATTTTACGTCACAAAAAAATAATTTGTAGCAACCAAATTAAATTTCGTCATTAATTAGTACTATTTAGTAACGAATTATAATGGTCACAAAATAAAATACAAATTATAAGTAATAATATCAAAATCTGCCACTTATTTGTTGCAACCAAAAAATAATTTCTAGCAACCAAATTAAATTTCTTTTATTTGAAAAATATCTTTTTTTTTTGAAAAACACCTCTTTTATTTCGGAACCGCCTTTGAATCCCGCCTTTATTTTCACAATTTCTTTTAGATCCCGCCCTTCCGCGCATCCCTCTGCCACCGTAAAAACCTAACACACCCCTCACGGGCTCACACCTCTCCGAACTCTACACTCCCAAGCTCCGGCGGCCAGGAGCGCACATCCTCCTTTCCCACCCTCAATTTTCTTGCCGATTCCTTCCGGTGTACGACTCCGCCGCTGATTCCTGGCGCAAACAACCCATCTCCATCTCCTCCGCCGACTATCTCCTTTCCTCATCTTCCGGCCTCCTATGCTTCTCCCTCCCTCAACAATCTGCTTCTCTTCTCGTCTACAATCTGTTCTCCTTTCCCTCACGGCTACAAGATCTTTCTCCCCTGCTCCTCGTCTAACTCTTTCTTCCTTTACGACTCCGATTCCCGCTCCTGGACCAACTTTCCCCGCTTCGAGCCCCTCCTCGCCCTCACCAATTCACATCAAGAGCACATCTTTTACAACGATCTTCTCTATTTCATCAGCGGCGAGCCCTTCTCCGTCGTGGGATTCAATCTGTGTTCCGGGAAGTGGGAGATGGAAGAGGGAAGAGGCTTTTCCTCATCGCCGACGAGGGCAGGGACGGGATATGGAGGAGCTTGAAGGTGTGGGAGATGGTGACGGAGGAGGAGGGGCGGCGTTGGGAGGAGGTGGGGAGGTTGCCGGAGATGATGTGCCGGAAATTCGTGTCGGTTTGCTACCATAATTACTCGCATGTTTATTGTATGTGGCAAGAGGGAGTGGTGTGCATTTGCTGCACCGCCAGGCCGGAGGTGTTGCTATTCAAGGTGGGAAGGGGAATTTGGCATTGGCTGCCCAAGTGCCCGCTGATAAAGGACAAATGGAGCTGTGGATTTCGCTGGTTCTCCTTTGCTCCAGATCTTTATGCCATGGTTTGAGCCTCTGCTTCTCTTCTCTTCTCTTGGTTGTTTTTTGCCTGTTGCTTGTAACGTGTTTGTGCGTTTGCCTGACTGAATATGTATCCTGGTACTTTATTTTTTTTTAATTTTATTCTGTTTGATGATATATGAATCTTTATATCAATATCATCTTACTGTATACTGTATTCTGGTGTTGAACATTTTAGAGATGTACCTGTAAGGTGTTTGTGTCTTTGCCTGACTGAATGTGTATTCCTGATTTCCTCATATTATTAGCTATGGAGATGTCTTTTTATGTAAATGTTGGCCAAATATTGAGGATGTCTTAGGATCGGTTTGGCATGACGTTAGCGATTGAAAACATGGTGGTTATGGATCATCGTTTGTGAATGCCCGATCACACATGGCGTTAGCTCCGATCGCACTGGAGCCCCGACACCGCCTCAAACGGACCCTCAATTTTCAGTCTGATAATGAAACATTTTTATTTCTTTTGGAGAACATGATATTTTAGATTTTTCTTTTTGTATTATATTCACATTTGTATTATCATATTTTTGCATTTATTTTAGTAATTAATGTGAACTATTTTAGTAATTATAGTTATGAATGTAGATATAACTAGCTTTAACCATGCGTTTTTGTGATTTTCATGAAGGAAACAAAGACGGACATTGAGCAGTTATTGGACCCCCAGTTATCGTCTATGATCCAAATGTTTTACATTTTTTGTTATAACATTGCCCATGGGGAACATGGATGGTAATAATCTGATGGAAACTCCTACTCCTTTCTTAACTTCCTCAACATGCTCTTTGAAGTTCGCAATCTGCTTCACATCTTTACGCACCCTCACATTTAGGTATTCTTGGACTTGCAGTTTTCTCTTTCATATGAAACATAAAATTTGGCTTTGAGAGCTTTTAGAGAGGAGTATATATTTAAATTAATTTTTATGTCTCTTACTAGATTATGTAAATAGGGGAAACATCCTTTCCATGGGCATTCTTTGCTTCGATTGCCAACTCATTCATGCTATTGCAAACACCCATAATTACTTGTTTCAATGTTCTGAGGAGAGCATGCTCAAATGCAAGTTTCTCTCCGATTACATGGTTACTTCAAAAATCATGTGTACGTTGGCTTATAAAGTATTTGGAGAAACATGTAGACTTAGGCTCCTTTTGGCACGGTGGTGACGGTCGTAAACGCATGGGTTAAGCCGTCATTTGTTAAGGATCACCTAGCAAACATCATCCATTTGAACATAAAAGTGGATGAAGTTTCTTAGGTGGGTGTTAATGAATAACAATTTAACCCCCATGTTTATGACCGCCACCACTGTGCCAAACGGAGCCTTATTTATTGCTTGGCAAAACAAATATAGTTCATCAATTGATTCATAACTTTGAAATACATCCCTGAGTATGATTTCAAGGCAATTGCTTTTTGTATATGCATTCCTGGAGGCCGAAAAATCTGGCTCATATATAGTTGCACTAATTGAGAAGTGGATCTCCCTTGAGTTTAGTTGGGTCACAAGAAGATCATCAAATCCACAAGAGTTCCACCACCTGCAATGTTTAAGTTTAATTAGAATGTATTGTTAAATTTGGCTTGCCTTATCAAATAGAGCTACTGATTAACTCACTGGATTATTGAATTAGCTTCTCTAGTGGGCATTGCATGCAACTTGTTTCTCTCCAATGTGACGAGTTCCACGTATTTTGAATTATTGATATTGTACATCCTTAATATAACCATAAAACCGCACGTGTACGCAATGCTCCTTATTATCTTCAATGCCATTCACCAAATGTTCCTTCGTAAAAGATTTTTCTTATTTCAGCAAACGTCGCACGCTCGTGGGGGCATTTGTTTTCCTGCCTTGTGGCGGCGATTGCTCTACCTCCAGCGAGAAAACGTCCTACCAAATGAATCCTTAAATTCTTATATCTTCATGTAGACTTTCTCTCACATTTTTAATATTATTTGATGTGTAGGTTTTGATTGTGCTACTTGGAGTACTATGTATGCAGTTTCGTGATTAAAGTGGTTATTTCATGGCGTATGAATAAACTAAGGTTCTTATAAGTACATATTGAAGTTATAGTTCATTGTTGCTGTTGTTGTGCACTTTTGTGCTGCTCGAATGCTTCCAGAACTACTTTTTCCATTGTTTCATGGAAGTTTGATGACCTATCATCTCCAATTACAGTCATAGTATTAGTATATATATTGTTTGGGACCATATTCATGATGTTTATTACTCATAATGTAAATTGGAGTTGTTTTCATCTGATATATTATTGGAGTAGCACCCCATTATTTTTAAACATACACGATTTGGACCTTATTTGCATTAGAATTGCCAAATAGTTCCTTACACCAATTATTTCTTGTGGTCTTGTGGCTTATTTAGGTGCTCATTTGTTTTCTTGTACACCAGGGAGCACACACAGCATCCAATTCTGGAAATCAATACCAGGGAGCACACACAGCATCCCTATACTGTTTTACAGATATCCCGCTTCTTAAAGCACCCTTTCAAACCTACCGCATGCTGAAATTCAGCGTGCTGCACCTGTAGCTCGCTGAATTTCAGCGTGCTGCACCTGCAACTCGCTGAATTGAGCTGCAGCTCGCTGAATTCCAGCGTGTTGCACCTGCAGCTCGCTCAATTCCAGCGCGCTGCACCTGCAGCTCGCTGAATTCCAGCGTGCTGCACCTGCAGCTCGCTCAATTCAGTGAGCTGCAGGTGCATCACGCTGAAATTCAGCGAGCTGCAGGTGCAGCACGCTGAAATTCAGCGAGCTACATGTGCAGCACGCTGAAATTGTTGCTTAAGTAGTTCTAGCTGCTGGATGCTTTTATTAGAATGCTTGTTCATTGAAGATTGCACATTGAATGTCCCACTAGGATTTGGCGCCATATTAACCTGTCTTCGCATTCAAAATATGAGAAGCCAGAGGACCAACTAGAAGAAGCAGCTCTTGAATGAGGCCTGTAAAGTTAAAATTCTTGGCCACGGTTAACTATTATTGGAGAGGTATAATGTTGTAGATTTTCATACAATATATTAAAATACTTTTATATGTTTACAATTTTTTATTTATATATTGATCTTGATGTCATTGTATTTATATATATATTATTTTACTTTGTGCAGAAAGTTCTTGATGATGGCCGGGAAGACAAATGAGGAGTTGCAATATGATCGATGACCTCATATCATGAAGATCATTGGATGTTTAAGTTGATTTAGATAATTTTGTTTGTGTACTGTAATATTTAAATATTTTGATGTATTTTGGTAAATTATGAGCCTACTAATGACTTGTTAATTTAATGATAAAACATGTGCAAAATTGTTATATATTTATGCGTTATAAAAAATGTCTCATGATATAATCTGTTTGGTTTTGAAGTTTTAATTTATTTTCGTGTTTTTTTTAATTTATATTTTTTTATTAATTAAATAGTTTTGGCAACATTTATTAAATGTGACTCTAAACATTTTGAAAATGTTGCAATAGGTCCATGTAAAAACTGTTGCCTTTACTAGGGATATAGACAACAGTTTCAAGTAATGTTGCCTAAACATGTGAAAACTGTTGCCTTAGGTCTTTGGTAACACGGGCATAGGCATACACCCATATGACAACAGTTTTCAATGTTTTGGCAACGCTTTACGGTTTTAGGCAACAGTTTTCAAATGTTGCTAAAGACCAAAGAATGTTGTAGTAGGAGTAGAAACATGTTATTCTAATTCACCATGTGTGCCCATAATATTATAAAATTCTTGATATAATAATTCTTCTTCCTCTTTGGAATAAGACACTAAGGGGGCACATGAAGATTCATGTTCCATCCTAGGTGAAATATTCGAAAAGGGAGAAGAATTATTGGAACAAGTTATAATTTCTTCTAATTTTGGGGTGGATCAACTATGAATTGTGTAAAGTCCCCAAAATTAGAAGAAGAATTATTGGAACAAGTTATGATTTCTTCAAAATTTTGATGTGGATCAACTATGAATTGTGTAAAGATCCCAATATTAGAAGAACAATTGTGTGATGCGATAGAAGAATAATAAAAATTCGGATATAAATAATTATTCTCATAACTCGGGAATTTTTTCGGTTGATCTTGAGAACAAGAAAAACAAATATCTGAGGTGGAAGAATAATTATTTACATCAAAATAATTAATCGCATTAAAATTTGAAAAAGTATTTTCATGAAAATTAGTAGAGTTTGAAAAAATATTTTCCTGCAAATTTTAATAAGAATAATCATTAAAATGAGAAAATTTATTTTCATAGGAAATCCTTTGATAATAATTATTTATATGACATTCCTCATTTTGATGAGGAGCTCCATAATAGTAACAAATAATTTTACGCTTGTGTGCATCAACCAAATTTTTTAGTTGATTCTCAAGCTTCCCAAGCGTAGCGGCTAATTTAGATAGCATTTTTTTTATTAAAGAAAAAAATAAACAACATTTTCCAAATGAAATTGAATTGAAAAAGAAAATTAAAAATAGAAATGGAGGTGAAGAAAAAGAATGATAAAAGTAATAAAATTTACGCTTCCAAAATATCAACAAAAATAGTCACTGGCAACAACACCAAAAACTTGATGAGTATTTTATAGTTTTAAAAATAATTTCGAACTATTATCCCGAATTAGGCAAGTGTACCTATCAAAATATAGTATAGAAAATTATCGTATTTAGACTCGAGGCCTGTTGATTACTCCTACTCACACAAATTAATATTTGTTTATATAAATATAATGAAGGGTTCAATTAAAATTAAAGAAAGAAAAATAAACTAAAAGCTAGCACTTGATCTAAACTCACTTTGAATTAAAATAGACTTTCATGAAATGATACAAGTACAAACTCCTAATCACTTACTTTGACCGTGGAGGTTCCCAAAATACAAAAGTGTCTCTCTCGAGCTTATGATTTTGACTAACCTTAGGTTGATCGATTAAGATCCCTCGGCCAGTCGAATCCCCTAAGCTTACTTTAAGTTGTGAACCCCACTATTAGATTTGACTCCAATCCGGAACATTTATGTCATGCTCTCTCGAGTAATGCATGCAACTCCTTTTATCTTGGAGCGATCTACTCGTATCTGCAACCTCTCGGTCATTTAAGATACGAATCTAAGATTAGAGAACATATCCGCGAAATATGAATTCAACACAAAATAAATCAAAGATAAATCAAAGTAGAAATAAGGACAGTATGATAAAGAAAATATGTTTATTTAATTTCAAAGATTTTCATTTTCAAGTGTTAATGGAATTAGCTACTTGACATGATAAAGAAGCTACATAAAAAAGAAAAAAACAACATAATTGCTAGAAGAAGAACTACTTGAATTAAACTAGATGTAAACCTAAACTATAAAATTGAAATTATATAAAAGAAATGCAAGAAAACTACTGAAATTGGCTAATAGTCTACTCCTAGATACCACTCTAGATTCCTCAGCTCCTGGCTCGATCTGGAACTTATTGGAAAATTTCTGGAAGGTCACACCCCTAGGTCATGCCCGTGACTAGGGGGCATGTCAGGTGCAAAATCGTCCTCTTAAAAGCCTCGGAATGTTGGGAGAATATCGACAAAACTCATCATTTTGCGGGTCATGCCCCTAGGTCACGCCCGTGAACTAGGGCGTGTCTGTACTGTTACTGGAAATGGCAGGAATTTGGAATGGCGGAAGTTAAGTGTGGCGTTGTCGAAGTGGTCACGCCCCTAGGTCACGCTCGTGACCTAGGGCATGTAAGCTTGAAACTGGTAGGATATGAAACTGGCTTCATAATGCGCGGCACGCCTGGATGTCACGCCTAGAGTCACGCGCTTGTCATGGGCGTGTAACTATAATTCGACGTGGAAACAAATTCTGGAGCTCCTTTGTGGGTCATGCCTGTGACCTGAAGGTCACGCCCATGACCGGGGGTGTAAATTGCGATTTCTCCATATTTCTTCAGCTTCTTCTCCTGATTAGTTCTGCAAGCTCGAAATTAGTATTGGCACCCCAGATTGACCTGAAATAAGAGAATAAGGTAATTTATAACAAATATTAATAAAAACTAAATATATCATGATTATTTTGTAAATACAAATTATATTAAAATCACTATAATAATAGACATATCAGTGGTTACTTAGACTATCCTGCAACCACAATTTAGTTTACCCTAGGACCCCAAAAGGGATTGGGTCCTTGGTTCTTGTTAGCTTGAAACTGAACATGTCTACCTGCAACACTTTTAACAGGAATATTCACTTTTGCCCTTAGAACAATAGGGTAGTGCCAACAATCTATGCCAAAATGACCCACTTTACCACAGCACCAACATTAATGAATGTTGTATCTCCTCTTTTGAACAGCCTTTGAAGTGTGCAAGCTATAAATAGTTGCCTATTCAGAGGGGAGAGCTGTAGCCTTTTTTCGTATTTCTTTTAGAAAGAATCTGACTGAAAGTGAGTTTGCTAGTAGATGTACTTGGCATACTCTGAGTTCCACCAACAATAGTCTTCTTTGTAGTTGACAAGTAAGGCTTACTAACTGACTTACCCTTGGTGTGGATTTTTGCTGGAAGAGCCTGAGAATAGGCAACTCCCTTATCCTTAAGCATGGGGGCTGGAGCACTAAATACAAATGGTCCATGATAGGCCATCTGGATTTCCTCATGGGGAGTCTTCAATGCACTCACACCCATGTCCTTTCTCCCTCTATTGTAAGATACCCTTGTATTCTAACAAGCATAGTTCTCATTTTTCTAGTGACCATAAATACTATCTTGGTCATACTTATTTGATGGGAGTATTACTGTGTGAAAGGTTGTCTGAGGCACTATAGGAGCTTTTCCTTTCCCTTTGGGATGGGCAGCTCTAGAATTCCACTTGAACCCCAAACCTCTCTTTTCCTTTTGAGAGGTGAAGAGTCTATCAGTGCCAGCAATGTTTTGGGCTTTGAAAAATCAGCCAGTAACTTTCTCTCCTTAAGGAGCTTCTCTTCAAGATCCATAATGACCTTGTTCTTCTAGCTGATGGTCCCAATCTTGATGATTGAGATAGTGAAAGTATCAAGTTGTCTACTTAAATCACCTAGAGGGGGGTGAATAGGTGAGATCTGCATCTTTTGCGGAATAAAAAATTGAGAGAGATTAACACAGAAAGTAATCAAGCACACGTTAGACGACATAAGGAATTATAGTGGTTCCCCAATCTTGGGTACGTCCACTTTCCACCTCACCAATCTAGCACCATGACTAGCCTTGGCTACTTCACTAAATCTTGGATTGAAATAATCCTATACCTCGGAGCAATGCTCCAACAACTTGGAGTTAACACACCCCTACAAACTCAACCCCCCAAAATGGGATCTACCCTTGGAAGAATAATCTTCCTACAAACTCGGAGACAAAGCTCCTACAAGAGTTGAAATAATTTTACAACTTTAATAGAAATTATACTTCTAGATCTGATATCTTCAAAGTTCTTCCCTCTTGAGACCTGAAATTCTTGAAGAAAATGTTGAGGAGGAAATCTTGAGATAACACGATCTGAAACTCTTAGGATCCGACACAATCAAATGAATGATTGAAGAAACTTGAATCAGCGATCTGTCGAATCTTTTCTTCTATTGAATTGCTGGATCGAGGAAGAAGCGTCAGAGAAGAACGACAATGGCGACGTGCGGCTTTTCTCGATCTATAACTTGCAATCATTCTGATTTTTCTAATTACTACTAGGATTAACGAATCCTTGAGAAGACTTTATATAGGACATTCACTAACGGTCTTAAATCATTAAGGAATGATCCACGTGGACCAATCATGAATAATTAAGATTGAATTGAAATGCTATCAGACGAATTTGAAATTAAATTTTCTACAACTGCATTCTTCAAAAGGAATCATGATTTCTCAAAAAGGATTTGATTTTTCGAAATATGGCATACCTTTCTCGAGAAAATGCTTCACGCAGAATTCTCTGAACAGTGGAACTGATTTTTCGAAAAATGAGTATGACTTTTCGAAAACAATTTTTCTTTCTCGAAGAATGAATCTGATTTCTTTTAAGCAACATTTCTTTCTCGAAAAAAATGAATTTGATTTTTCGCGAAATGTATAGGGCATTTCTCGAAAAAGAGATCTTAGAAGCTTTTGAGATTTTTTTCAAAAAGTCTTTATGTTTCTCAAAAACAATTCTACTTTCTCAAAAAATTTATCTAGGCCTTTCAAAAAAATACTCTTCTTCTCGTAAAATAGACTTAGAAAATTTCAGAGTAAATTTCTTTTCTTATTTGTTCAAAGACCAGCAACCCTTCCTTTCTTCCATGCTTTAGTACTTGAAAATGATGTGCATCCCAATAGAGAGGTTACACATGAGTTAACACCATGGATCACATAATGAGGGATTACATTGCATGGTCCTGTGTTAAGTGACTCATTGTAAACTGACATTGGTTTACACTTAACAATAATGACATGCAAGCACTCAACTAGAGAATAGCATCAAATACATACTTAATTCATCTTAGTTCAATGGTGACTTCATACAAATCTAAACTATTGTGGATTCAATGCCCAATAGATAGTGTTTAGTTGGCTGACTTCCCTCCTCATCTGATCCAGCAAGGGTGCTTATTCAGATTGCAGGGAAGCAGCTAGCTGTAGGGAGACAATCTCCTTAGTATATTTCTTGACAAGCCTTTTGCTCCTTTTCAGAGCATCCAGAATAGCACCATACTTGTCAATCAATTGATTGACATTCTCTTCAGATTCCAAACCATCATTCCTACTAGAGTAAGAGGATGATTCATTATCTGAGCCAGACTCATAGATAGAAGGAGAGCATGAGATAGAATGTACCTCATTAGGAATGACATTATCCTGATTTTCTTCTAATAGAGCTATGAGACTGAATTCCTCATCCTCTTCACAGTCACTGTCAATTGAGGACAGTGGAGCCCTAATTCTTAATGGTGCAGCTGGAGCTTCAGTCCCTTCTTCAAGGCACATGAGGCCATTGTAGGCCTCATCTTTGTCTATTTCTGAAGATTCAGAATCACTATTAGATAGACAGACTTTCTTCTTAGCCAAGATGCTCCTTTCAGTCTTCTTGACCTTGTGATGGTTCTTGCCATCTGACTTTAAGAGCTCCTTCCTTTTCACTGGATAGTCAGCAATGACCTGTCCACTCCTATTACAACAGCAGCAAACCACATTAGACTTAATGTGTTTGCTATGTTTGGAGTAAAAGCTTTCCCCATAGGGGTCATTTCTAGATTTGTCTTTGCTAAAGTAGGGCTTTCTTGAGGAAGAGCTTGAAGAGCCCTTGTTCTTCCACTGTCTTCTCCTGCTTAGCATTTTTCTTAAACTCTTTGGAGAACAATGTTTGTTCCACATCTGACAGTTCATTTCCAGATAAGCTGGGATCTGATCTCTCTGACTCAACAACTCTCCTTGGTGGAGAAGGTGTCTTTTCACTGCTTCTCCTTATGGCTTCAGATCTGAAGGCCATTGTCTTCTCTTTGTTGAGAGTTCTTGCTACACCCTCTTCAGCCTTCCTGGAGTTCAGCTGCATCTCATGGGATAGTAGCTTCCCAAACATGTTCTGAGGCAAAGTGTTAGCTAGGTTGCCAACTTCTCTGATGGCATAGATCTTGATGTCCCATTCTGTATTAAGGGATCTCAGGAAGTTGTCATTTCGTTCATAACTAGTGATTTGTCTATCATATGTGATCAGACTGTTCACTATGATGAAGAACTTGTCATAGTAATTGGTAATGTAGTCCTTCTTCCCTTGCTTGAAGGCTTCATACTGTTGATTTAAGAGGTATTTCCTGTCATCCCTCACTACCTCAATCCCCTCCATGTAGACAATAAGAGACTCCCACATTTCCTTGGCCGCCTTGCAGTGGACAAGGTTCTAGAAGGTGGAATCATCTATGGCACTGACAATGATATTTTGTGCCCTCTTGTCCATGGTTGCCAGCATGACCTCATCCTTGCTCATCTCACAGTATTTCTTTGGGGTTTGTACAATGGCATCTAGGACAGAGATCTTCATGGGAATGAATGGTCCTTCCTGAACTATAATGAAGATCCTAGGGTCAGAAGCTTCCATGAACAGCCTGACCCTCTCTTTCTAAATGCCAAAATTCTCCTTTTTGCAGATAGGGAGCTTCATGGAGCTCAACTCCTTATGATTATCTCCTGAACCTATAAGGATAATCTTAAGGTACGATTGGAGATCTGTTTAGACAGTTAAGTCCTTTTTGAGCAACTTCCCTCTGATACAACTTGAAATTTAATTGAGACGGGACTTACAACATGTTGACGATGATGTCGGCATGCTTACAGAAGATCGATCGATCTCTCCAATCAAATACTTGCGACACCATGGTGACCATGTGAGCGACGCTACAATCTCCGCCCCCGACGCAAGATGACTTATTAATATTTCTTTGATTTCTTATGTTATATTTGTGTGCAATTTTATTTTCATGTTGTGTTTTAACTTATGCATGTGTTTTAGTTTTATTTGGGTTGCATATAGCCGAATGTGTTGTAAGTCTGTATAAGGCCTTGATTTTGATGATTTTAAGTAAGATTGATGAGAAATTGAAAACCTAATTTCTATTGAGAATTTTCCATCCTCCTTGGTAAATTTCAGCCTTCCACTTCCCCCTATCCAAGCCACCGCCCCTATCCTCTCTCCCCTCTCTCCAAGCCACTGCCCAAACACCACCACCCTCCTCGCACTCCTAGGGCAAGCCACAATCCTCCCTCTTCATCTCTTGAAGAGTTCGGCCAACCTTGTTTCCCTCTTGTGGATTTCAGCCAAGGAGCAAAGAATCGTCTCGTTGAATCAACTCCAGCGTGAAGCAAAGAAGGCGGACGGGTTTCTCTCCATTCGGCGCGATTCTGGTGTATTCGGTGAAGAGTGATCATATTGTGGAGAATACCAATTTTCTCTGAGTGGGGTAATGAAAATTCTACCTTTCGTGTGTTTTCCCTCTAGATTTTCTTGTGGTGGAATTACTTTAGCATGATCTGTTGATAGCGTTGGATTTATCGTGGTTTTTCTCTGATCGGTTTGTTGTTCATATTAATTTTATTTAAGTTCGAGAGGATTGGCGAACCTCGTTTTTTTGTTGGGAGGGATCTACCTTTTTCTAATCGTAAATTTTGGTGGATCTCTTTTGGTACAACATTCGCTCGATCTGACCGAGTGGGTTTTTTTAGCCTGAGAGAATATCATCTTATAGCCTTTGTTCGATCTCAAACAGTGTGGCAACCCGTACGTTTGTGTTTGATTGATAAAACTGAATAACGTGTGTGCTGCGCTGAAAGTTGTTTGTGCGAACGTAGGATTGGGACGTAGAGAGAAATTCGTGCTTATCCGTAATTTTTCGGTTTCAACGTGTGAGCTTACATCAAAAGTCTTTGTTTCAATAGTAACTAAACACCTAGCGGGGGGTGAATAAGTTTCTTAGTCTTTTAGACTACTTTCTAACTTTGATGTGTTGAGTGTTAAGTTAATTAGCTTGCTTTTAAGAACACACAACATCACACTAGTATTTATAGTGGTTCCCCAAGGTATGAGTACATCCACTGTCCCTCCCACTTTTATAACAGTGTGTTAGACAATGCAATCTTCTCCAAACTCAGCTCAAAGAGCTTACAACATAGATCCCTCAAGATCACTTAGACTTCCTCCAAGTCCTCCCTCAAGCCGAAGGACCTACCACTTAGAGTAAATGATACTCCTACAGCTCAGTGATCCACAGATCACCTACCTTAGACTTAATCAAAGTCCTACAACTCAGGCTAGGAGGATAGCACTACACTCAGATTCAAAACAGAATCCTACCTTGGAGAATAAATCTCCTACCTTAGGCACACATGACCTACCTCAAATCCACAAAAGGATCCTATAACTCAGTCTTTATATTTCAGGCTTACAGCTCAGATCAAAAATGATCCTATAAAGTGAAATGTGTAAGTTTTTTGTTGTTGACTTGGTTCAGAGAAAGTGTTCTCTGAGCCTGCTTGCTGAACTCAGGAAACTTAGCTCTTTCTTCTTCACAGCACTAGGAATGGATCTTCAAGGTTGTTCTGTTAGTGCTGAGAAGTAACTGTGGAGTGTTGTTTCTTATTACTCGGAAAGAAAGCATTCTGACCTTGCTGCCAAAAGTTGATTTAATCCTCAGTGGAATATTTCCTCAACAACAAACTCTGTCTATGATTCACAGATTAACTTTGGAGCAAGTTCTTGGTAAGCTTCAACTTTTTCGAGAGGAAGAAGATGACAAGTTACTTTTTCTCAAAAAAGGTTTTGTTTAATTTCTCGGGACTCTGCTTTTGTATCACGCCGCTCAATGACACTATGCGCAGTGAGGACCACCAGAATGGGCAACTGCAACATAACATTTGCATTTAATGTTATACTAAACGCATATAGTGCCTTTTTTCATCTAGCCCGCTAATCCCGCACTATTCGAATTTTTGATGACATCATCACGAGTCAGAACTTATGGACTTAGTTGAATTCAGATAATGCATAGGTGTTGAGTGAAGCCTTGTCACTTAATTCATAAACACTTAGCATAATTCTGCAACTTGAGGTGTCGAGTGAACATTCATCACTCAGTGCTTCTAACATTTATAGTCCAACTATTAAAGCTTCTTCACTCAACACTTCAGGCTTCTGTCTGTCTTCTCGATGAGGCGTTGAGTAGACTATCTTCACTAAATACTTCTGTACATGGAAGGAATCTTTGATGAGTAGGCGTTGAGTGACCTGTCTTTACTCAATGTTATTGTCTTTTGGCAGATTTCTTGATAAGGTGTTGAATGGCCTGTCTTCACTCAATGCTTTTGTACTTAAGCTGATTTCCAAATGAGTAGGCGTTGAGTGAACTATCTTCACTCAATGTTTTTATCATTAGATAAATATCCAGACAGCAACCCTAAGGCTTTGACTGCTTGAGCTTCTGTCAATGCTTATAGTCTCTTGGCAATGAGTGAACTGTCTTCACTCAACGCTTTTGGACTTAGCCAGATTTCTGCTTTGCTAGCATCCTACCTTGAGTGCATTTGTCATTGTGACTCAGACTACCCGTCTAATCAAAGTAACAAAGAATAACCTGCATACATTGAACTTAAAGCATGCATCAGATTCAATCATGTGTATACCATTGACTTGTGGGCCTTCTTCAAATCCAAGATATTCTGATCAATGGACCCAACATGTCCTCCCGCATTTGGTCACGACATCACTAGAGCCTGCCCCCACGCGTTTGCTAGTGGTCTAGAAGTATCTGAACTTCATTGTTCCTTCAGGACCCCCAACCCTTGTGGCCACTCTTCCTGCGATCGAAGGTTCATCATTCTCCTGTAATTGGTCATGTCATCGTCAGAGCCTTCCCACTAACGTTCACCAATGGTCTGCAAGTTTCCAAGCTTCACCAATCCTTCAGGGGCCCCAGCCCTTGTGGCCACTCTGCAATCGATCGAAGTTTCGCCCTTCTCTCGTAATTGCTCAAGGCAACGCCAGGGCCTGTCCCCCTCGCGTTCTCCAGTAGTCTGTAATTTTTCGAAATTCACCGTTCCTTCTAGACCATAACCCTTGAGGCCACCTGCCTGCAATCGAAGGTTCACACTTCTCCCGCAATTTTCCATGGTGTTGTCAGGTCTCGTCCCCCTCACGTTTGCCAGCGGTCTGAAAGTTTCCAAACTTCGTCGTTCCTTCAGGGCACCCAGCCCTTATGGCCTCTCTACATGCGATCAAAGGTTCGCCCTTCTCCTGTAAGTGGTCGCGGGGTCGCCAGGGCCTGCCCCCCCTCGCTTTCGCCAGCGGTCTGCAAGTTTCTAAACTTCGTCATTCCTTCAGGGCTACCCGCCCTTATGGCCTCTCTGCCTGCGATCAAAGGTTTGTCCTTTTCCCGTAATTGGTCGTGACACTGTTAGGACATGCCCCTCTTACGTTTGCCAATGGTTTGCAAGTTACCGAACTTTGTCATTCCTTCAGAGCTCTCAGGCCCTTGCAACCATCACTACCTGCGATTGAAGGTTTGCCCTTCTCCCGTAATAGGTTGCGACACCATCAGGGCCTGCCTCTCCCCCTCACAATCGCTTTGGTTCAAAGAACCACCCTTCACCAACACACACTCAACAATATTCCATGTCCTCGTAAACCCGACCTCTCCCTACCTGGCTTGAAGCGTTCACATTTTGCCCTGGTAGTGGGTTCAGAAACCATCTAGGTCTCGTCCTTCAACAGTCAACCTCAAAGGAGTGCCTCGAAGTTGCCCACGCAAAGAAAGCGATGCTTACATTACAACTTTCAAAATAACTAAAAGTTATAAGGCAACAATCAGTCTAAGGCCAAACGCATGTAGCTGCAGTGATAATATAAGGATACAGTATCCAATCAACAAACATGCATACAACGTAAGTACAACCAAAGTAAGAAACAACAAAATTGGAGTCTACTTCTCTTCATACTCCAAAGGAATGTGTCGGAGACAAATCACTAAAAGCAAAGCGACAGACGTTGCAAGAAAAAGCATAAAGCTAACAACGAACTACAGGAGAACGCAGAAGCCTGCAAGCCGACGCATGATATAAGATCAAGCACGCCACCATGGCAAGAAGTACACAAGACCGTACCAGGTACAGTAAACCAAGGAGACGGCTCCTCATCTACAACATACTCAACAAGCTCATCCTCATAAAGGTCATCAAAGTCAAGACCAGCAATGACGCACTCATGCTTGCAGGAAACCATTCGTCCATTACCTAGGTAATGGCATGGGCGTTGTATGAACCTCTCCCTCCAACCGTCAACATCTAAGAAGCACAATAGGTTTTCTTATGCAGAACAATGTTTCCAACACTGCTAAAACCGATCATCCCACTCAGCTAAGGTCCAAAGCCAGAACAGTGAACAAGCAGTCAAGTGGTGCTCAAAGATCTACAAAAAATTTGCAAACAAAGTACAAAACCACGACATAACGCAAATCCACAGAGAAATAATAAAGACAGAGCCACGCCTGATCTACATCAACAACGAAGCCCCTTACTCATCCTTGGAAGGATCTCCAGTGATGGGATCGGCCACGTCATAACAACGCTTCAACACCATTATGTGGATCTTCACCTCCAGTCTTACAGCAAATTGACCATGCGTGCGACTTAGGAAAAAGCCCCCCCCCCCATCCTATTTGCTTCATCTATGAGCTGCGGGTTCTTGGGGGGCAAGTGATGTGGTCCCCCTGATATGATTCGGTTTGTGGCTAGCCAAGTCGCCTACATCCTTTGATGGTGGAAGTGGGGTTGACCAAGTCAACCCCACTACCGCCGAAACCGCTGCGGCAACCATCGTCGTCGTGCCAACCGCTTCTATCTTCCTCGCTATAGCCGCCATCGTTGCTGCGATAGCAATCGTCTTGCCCACCATCGCTATTGTGGCTTCTCTCCGTCCGACGCTCTCAGTCGTGCCTCCATATCGCCACGAAAAGGCGGTCGTCTGACCGCCCGTTTCCTGCTGGCTTTCCCATTAAGGGGCATGAAAGTGATATCAGATGTGTTCTGATACCAACGGAAAGTGAAGAATAGATCTTATGTTTACTCTAGAGGGGGGGTGAATAGAGTATTAAAAAATTTATTCACTGGTTTCTATTGCAGATTAAAAGTATGGTGATATATATGTATATAAGAAAATAAATCACAACACACAAACAAAAAAGTAAAGGAAATCCAGACGACACAAGGAAATTATAGTGGTTCCCCTAAAACTTGGGTACATCCACTCTTCTACCACCCTGGTAGGATTCCACTATAGGTTTTTGATCAGGTGTCCTGCCACCACAGGTTTTTGTTCAGGTGCCCTGTCACCACAAGATCAATTTTTCTAAGGGAGATCTAGCAACCCTTTGAGCTTTTTATTAGGTTCCCAAAAACCAAACTAAGTCTTTTGATCAGGAGACTTAACAACCAAAGGTGCTAACTTTTGAAGAGAGTTAAATCCATGTACACTGTTGGAAATAAAAGAATGATGATGTTCTTCTCTGTCAACAATCTGTGATAAGACTAGTTGATTGATATGTGGTCAAAGCTCCCCCTGAGTTATAAATCTGATCAGGAGAATGAAAGCTTTGCTCTGGGTGTAGGTCTTCAATGATGAACTTCTCCTTCCAGTATATGTATCTGAGTGATTAAACTTTTTGTCTCAGATTGGTGATTGTTTGCTAGAGGAAAAGCTTGAGGAAGTAGAATATGATGAACAAGAAGTTCTTTCTCTATTTCTTGTTCTCTGATTGATATATTCTCTTTCATCTTCTTCTTGACTTAATAAAATTTATCTGTAACTGTTGTGTGTGTATTATGTATGTCTGTGTTAGCAATCTTCTGAAATTTTCCTTTATATATGAGTGCAGATTTGAAATTCAAATTCCTTTTGCATATTCTCTGGGAAATGAAACAACTGTATTTTATCTTCAATGAATTTGCTCAATTGTGTTAGTAAATATGCCAAGTAACAACTCTGTGAAATCCAAATTAATGCTGCTAGGAACAGCTATATTCTTGGGAATATTAAGCACTAATTATCAGAGTATTACGGTCTTAATACTTGAAATCAATTTGGCTTAGTTGATTTGAGAATCTGCAGAGAAGATAGTCAAATAGAATCTGGATAGAGTTAGTCAAACTCAGGAAAGAATTCATCGACCTGAGTTCCAGGATCATCGAGCTGATAAATCTTATTCGTCGAGCTAAGCTCCAAGATCATCAAGCCAAAAATGTACTTGCCAAACTGAGCAATAAGTTCATCATGCTGAGAAGGCACTTCGTCGAGTTGAGATCCTGATATAATCTAACATTTCGTCGAGCTAAGCTAGACTTTTGTTGAGCTCAACTAAGAGAAGGAATTCTAAATTCATCGATCTAAGATCGACGATCGTCGAGCTGAGTTTAGCTATCGTCAAACGACTAATTCTACTATCTTCAAAAACTTACTTGTCTCTTAAGTCTTGAATCTCTGAAGTCTTCTGAAGTCTTCTGAAGATAGGTCTCAGTATTCTGACCTAAGTGGTTGACCTAAAAACACACTGGAACTAACAATTGACCCTAGACTATACTTGATGGTTCATCAATCCTAATAGTGAACCTAGCCAAAATCACATGTAGGATTCTAACAATCTCCCCCTATTTGGGTGAGGTCACTATGCAAAATAAAATAAAAATAAACAAAATCACAAAGCAAGAAGAAAAAAATATCTGACAGAACTGTTGAGAACAAAGGTCCAGCGGGATTCGGTGTGTGTGGGACCGCATATTTGGGCTTCCCCATCGCGTTCCAGGTCTGCGTGTTGACCCCGGTGGGCCCCCCGTGTGGCGGAATATCCCCGCCATCCCGTGGATGGATTAGTCCCACATCGCCTGCAGCGGGTGGTCCTTGGTGTTTATGTACCCCCGCCCCCCCCCCCCCCTTCCTACTACCTCGGGGTTTTGGGAAGATGTGTGGTGACGGGTGGTTTCCACATGGTATCAGAGCCAGGTTGTCCTGCTGCAGGGGTATGTTGAGATTATATTGGCCTACAGGACACGTGTGTGTGGGACCGCATGTTTGGGCTTTCCCCATCACGTTTCAGGTCTGGGTGTTGACCCCGGTGGGCCCCCCGAATTCTACGTCAGCTCATGTGGAAACCACCCGTCACCACACATCTTCCCAAAACCCCGAGGTAGTAGGAAGGGGGGACGGGGGTACATAAACACTAAGGACCACCCGCTGCAGGCGATGTGGGACTAATCCATCCACGGGATGGCGGGGATATTCTGCCACATGGGGGGGCCCACCGGGGTCAACACCCAGACCTGGAACGCGATGGGGAAAGCCCAAACATGTGGTCCCACACACACGTGTCCTGCTGGCTAATATAATCTCAACACACCCCCGCAGCAGGACAACCTGCCTCTGATACCATGTGGAAACCACCCGTCACCACACATCTTCCCAAAACCCCACACATTTTGGGTAAAAGCCCGGGTAGGTTGTTGAGGCCCGGGGCTTGATCCCGGGACCTCCTTTATAAGAGGCGCCTTAGCCAACCTCTCAGTGCAGTTGGGTATGAGAGGTTGGCTAAAGCGCCTCTTATAAAGGAGGTCCCGGGATCAAGCCCCGGGCCTCAACAACCTACCCGGGCATTTACCCAAAATGTGTGGGGTTTTGGGAAGATGTGTGGTGACGGGTGGTTTCCACATGGTATGAGAGGCAGGTTGTCCTGCTGCGGGGGTGTGTTGAGATTATATTAGCCAGCAGGACACGTGTGTGTGGGACCGCATGTTTGGGCTTTCCCCCATCGCATTCCAGGTATGAGTGTTGACCCCGGTGGGCCCCCCGTGTGGCGGAATATCCCCGTCATCCCGTGGATGGATTAGTCCCACATCGCCTGCAGCGGGTGGTCCTTGGTGTTTATGTACCCCCGTCCCCCCTTACCATCACCTCGGGGTTTTGGGAAGATGTGTGGTGACGGGTGGTTTCCACAAGAACCATAAATCATTCAGCTGATATGAACAAGGTGCCTTGTGAGTTTACATTTAGCAAGAGTAAAAATCAAAATGCAAAATCAAAAAGATTAAGATAGTTTCTTTGAGTCATATGAAGAAGAAGTAGGTTTAGTGAATATCATCTTTCTTTTTGGATCAGAAGCCTGCTGTTGAGTCATCTTCACATCTTGAGCACCAAGAATTTTTACAGATGCAACTCTGGGTACTACAGCTTCTCGATATAAATTCATATATGTATCAACATTGAAAAGCTTTTGTTTTACCTGATACATGTCCAGCTCCTTCTTCATGTATGATGACATGGTAGAAAATTGTGATGTATATTTTCCTTCTTCTTTGGCCTTACTTATCTGAGATAGTCCTACAAGCTCTTGAAATCTGGCCATTCTGAAATTAGGATCCATTTTTGGATCATATGTTAGAGAAGGATGTCAATCTAGACTTGAATCTTCTTTTTGAATATCTTCTGATTTCTGCTGCTGTCTGCTCTGTTTCTTATATTGATGTTTTCTGCTTTGAGAGCTGTGCTACTGCTTGTTGTGGCTGTAAGATGGTCTGTAAGAATGAGAAAATGAAGTAGACCTTTGTCCTTGAGAAATATTGTCAGCTGATCCAGCTGCATGAGGGGGAGCACCTCTCCTATGCTGAGGAGGTGGAAAGTACTCCTGCTCTTCTTCCTGGCTTTCATTTCATTTTTAGAGTATCTCATCCAGTTAGGAGTATCTGGAGTGAGTGTCATGTTATGCAAAATGTAGTAAGGAGTGTCAGTAGTGGGATTTGGTTTTGGAGCAGCTTTGGGTGGAGCTTTCTTCTTAAGTTTTCTCTTCTTGGAATTTTAATCTTCAGAGTCATCTGACTCATCATTGTCATCATCAGAATCATCAATAGGATGATCATACAAAGCATTTATCTGTTTGAGCATTTCATAAGAAACTATTGGATGAGCCTGTGGCTGTTCAGCTATATGTACTTCTTCAGCCTAGGGCTGTGCTAGAACTTCTGATTCTTGAATATCTTGTTCCTGAATACTTGTAGTCTCTGTTTCCATGTATTCAAACATAAGAGCATCCAGATCAGGCATGGGGGATTCAACCCAACCAAAAGTAGGAGGAGAAATAGCCTTTGCTCTGGAGTTGGTTGTGGAATATCTCTATGCTCTATAATATCTTCTTTAACTATAAAATTTGTCCTTATTTGTTCCAGTATTTTAGGACATATTGGTGCAGTATAACAAACTATAGCTTTAGAGAAATAATTAGAAACTGGTGTATATCTGTGTAAAGTATCAAAAGATTGTAATAAAGAATAGATATCAACTGTGGGATTAAGAATGAAATCACCAACAGTTTTTATTACTGCATCAAAAGATTCTTCTTCAAGGTCTGGCATAGCAGTGGCATCATCAGTTATTTCAACTATTTCTATATCTTTAGGAATTGCTGCTGCATGAGTATCTACTGCTCCTTCTACTCCTGAAGCTTCTTCTGGAACTGCTGGAGCTTCTTCATGGAACATCTCCCCCTGCATGGTTGCAGAGAGTCCTGAAGTCAGCCCCGCTAAAGAAGAGACAGTGAAGATAGAAGCAAGCTGAGCAGAGAGAAGGGAGATTGAAGTAGCAAGAGGGGCAACATCCTCACTTATGAGCTTCTTCAGAGTAGGAGTAATGAATTTGAGAAGATCATTAGCAATATAATAAAAGTTGAGATATAATTGTTCAGGAGTAGAGGAGGTATAGGTGGATTGATGTCCACAGTTTGAACTGATGGAGAAGCCTGAGGAGATGTCTGAAAGTGGAATGTGTGGTAATGTTAGTGGAACATATGATGGAGGGTTATCCTAAACAGGTGAGTGATATGGAGAGTGTGTTGGAGATGAAGATGAAAGAAGTGGTATTTGATGAGTAGAAGTAGATGGGATATCATCAAGATGTGGTGGAAGAAGTGATTGAGGAGGTGGAGATGGTGTATCCTCAAGAATATGGATTGGTGATTGTGGTTGAGATGATGAGGAAGGAGGGATGGAGGTAGATGGTGTGTCTGTAATGACTGTGGATGGTGGTTCAATGTCTGTTGGAATGTTGGAGGTATTGACATCAGGGAGTATAACATCTTCCTGAAGTGGGGAATGTTGTGGAGATGGTTGTTGAAGTGTGGTAACATCAACAAGTGGAGTTGATGAAGGAAATATTGACTGATGTGGAGGTGGAGGTGGTGGAGAGGGAATATGGTGAACTTGAGCTTCTTTAGGGGTTGGTGAAGTGGCTATGACAGCCCTGGTGTTCTCTAAAGTTGTCCTGGAAGAGGAAGAGGCCTTGAAGGGCTTGGTGATTGTCCTCTCCCATCTGCCAAAGAGGACAGAGGTAAGCCTCTTGGAGGCATTTATAAAGATAGTATAGGAGACCATCAGTTCTGGGCACTTAGCCTGAAGAAATATTCCCAGAACTCTTCCAAAACTCACATCTTTCTTACTTATCTTCTTCTTAATCAAATCAAATATAATCTCTTCCCAGTTTACAGATTTGTCATTAACTAAGGCACTCATCACCAAGAATTGGTGTCTAGTTATGTAGTCATGGGCAGAATGTTTGCCCAAGATGACTTTCCCAATAACATCAGCCAAGAACTTATATTCAGTAGATAAGTTCTTCTTACACAATTTTGTAGGGTTTCCCTAGGAGTGACCCATTACAAATAGCATATCTTCATACTCGGTGCTAGTTAATTCGAAATCATCTTCTACATTAATAAATCCAAAAATTTCAGTAGGAATGGCTGGAGAAAGAGTGACCTGATGTCCAAAAATTGATCCAGAGATGGTGGTTTGGTTTGAAAAGACTGTAGTGAAAACCCATTCTTTAATCTCCTGCACTGGTAATTTGATCCTGAGAGTCATAAACTGTCGTAACTACGGTGCATCAAACAACTGTAGTATATTCTGGAAGATTTGATCAGTGTGGCTGAAAGAGTTGATGTCGATGTTGAATCCTGCATCAAACTTCATGCCAGAGAGGGTCACTGCAGAAATCTCCATGCCTGCAAAACAAAAGATCAAGTGTACGAGAACTGGAAAGCGCGGGATGGAGTTCGATGAAAACCCTATTATATGTTTTCGGAATATGAAAAGGCAAACTCCGTCCAGTGAAAAACAAAAAATTTTGAGCTTAGGTCGATGAAAAAATCTCATGAAGGAATAAAATTGTCGCTCTAAGTTTGAAGAGGGGGAAAACAAATTGTCGTCCTCTGTTCGACAAAACATTTTCTGAAACAAAATTCGTCGCTCTCCCTTCGACGAAAAGTTTCTCAAAGAAATTTCGTCGATCTCCGTTCGATGAAAGATCTCAAGAAGAGTTCACAGATCGTCGATCTCCATTTGGTAAATATGTCTACTCTTTGTAAATCAGTAGAGATAAAGAGAAGGTTAATTTTATTTTTGTCCACGCAATCTCTAATGAAATGATGTCTAATGTCTATATGCTTAGTTCTACTGTGCAGCACTGGATTTTGTGCAATTGAAATTGCACTCGTATTATCACAAAATATAGTTGAATTATTTCAGTTGAGACCAAATTCCAAGAGTTGGTTTTGAATCCACAAAATTTGTGAACAACAACTGCCAGCTGCTATATATTCAGCTTCAGAAGTTGAGGTTGACATAGATGTTTGTTTCTTACAAAACCAATACACAAGTCTATCACCAAGAAACTGACATGTGTAACACCCCAAAGCCCAGAATTTCGCAAAAATTGGGTGACACGACCTGGGACACGGGCATGTCCCAGGGCATGTCCTGCTCGGGTGAGCAGTCGACGAGTGGTTGACAAAACTTCGGTCGGTGATTGTCGAGTGCTGAGTACACGGGCTATGATACGGGCGCGTCACAGGGCGTGTCCTCATGGTTGATGAACTCAGCTCGATGAAGTGGAGCTGGGGTGTGTCTAGTGTCGTGTATGGGCACACGGCCTGGGATACGGGCATGTCACAGGTCGTGTCCCTCTCGGGTTGATCTCGATTTTATGCAGCTTGAAGAATACGACCACAGACACGGTCATGTCTGAAGGCGTGTCAGGTGACATGGCCCGTGATACGGGCGTGTCAAATGGGCGTGTCACTAGATTGGATAAGTCAGTTGATCACCGCTTGAGGCACACGGCCTGGAACACGGGCGTGTCACAGGCCGTGTCCGGCAAAAATTTGATTTTGTGGCAAAATCGTGGCTGTCCAAATCTTCAGCTGGGATCTGTTGGCTGAGGTGCCTCCCTGATTCCTTAAGGTCGTGGATGAGAAGGAAGTCCTCATTTTCATTTTGGCTTTCATATTTCTAAATCCTAGAGAGATAAAGAGAGGAAGAAGGAGGAGGAGGAAGAGGAGTTGGCCACCGGTAGTGCTGCGGAGTTCCGATGAGAGATCCAAGGCCAGCGTTGCGGAGGAAAAGCCGTTGCGGTTCTTTCGAGCCAGTTAGGAGCTCATGGTGCCGAAGCGGTCTTCGAGGTTGCCGAATTTTCTTCCTAGCCATGTGAAAGCTTCATTTTTGGCATGTGCATATGATTCCCCCACCAGAGGATGGTTTGTTGTGGGAGTCTTTTGGGTTGATTCATATAATCGCCAATCATTTGGCATATAGATTCAAAAAATGAGTACGGAATAGGCATGTTGTGTGAAGCATATCTAGACAGGTTAGTCTGGATTGGTGATGTTGCATATACGCACCAGAGAAGACTCCATGATAAACGTGTAGTTTAAGGAGTCGACGGGTTAGACCTGCGAAGGGAAGTAGCAGGAAGTACTGGAGTAGTAGTCTAGGAAAATACCCTTGTGATGCTTGTGCTATTGGGTAATACCTGTGAAGGGAAGTAGCAGGAAGTAATGGATTGGTAATCCAGGAAATACCCTTGGTAATGTTTGATGTTCATGGGTGGTACCTTTGAAGGGGAGTAGCAGAAAGTACTGGCGTGGTAAGTCAAGAAAAGCCCCTTGACATTCTGATATTTGCGGGGTTGTACCTGTGAAGGGGAGTAGCAGGAAGTACTGGTGTGCCCAGGAAAGACCCTTGGATGTTGTGATATGTAATGGGTGTGATGGTAAGTATTGGTGCGCCCAGGAAAAGACCCAGGAAACAGGAATGGTGAAACCGACCCGCACGTTTTACTTAGTCGTGAGTATGTCATACTCGGTGATGGCACGGCGATTTGAGCAACGGGGGTGGATGATCTGACCTGCGTTATGTCCGTCCGACGTGAGACCAGAAAGTGCGGTCTGTTGGAGCACATAGCGAGATTCTTAGGCCTGCGTGTCGTGATACAATGGGCGGCTATGGGCCAATCCCGGTTCGCTAAGACTATAATCTCCGGCTGCACACCATGGAGTAAATGCTCAATGTTTTACCGTTGGGTTGTGACCCTGATATGGTGGTGGGACCTTGGTTCTCCAGTACACCAAGAATGTGCCCTGAGTGCACGGATCGTCGGGCCGCGTGGCTGACAGTTGTGATGGAATGAATGTGCGTGAGAGCACATTGTATGATATACATGTCTCCCTGTGAAATGCTATGCCTGCAGGGAATACCACCGCCCCGGGAAAAGGGGTGGGGTCGTTACAATTTGGTCAGCTGAATGCTGACCGTTGCCTGTTTGCCACCGTTGGGTGGGCTGTCCCTATGCAGGTGCTGGAGAGCCAAGCGGGACGCATAAATGCTGAAGTCTTTGGTGCTATTGCTGCTGCTACCGCTAGCCCTTGAAGGCTAAAGCTAAATGCTTTGTTTGTTTATACGTGGCTGGCCTGCGCGCCAATGTTTGAGGCCACTGTTATGAAAGCCCTGTAAGGCCATAAGGCCAACTGTTTTGTATTTGGACATTCCTGCTTATATAAATGTGGAACTCTTATATGGTGGGCATTCATGTGTGTGAGTTCAACTTCGTATTATAGGCTTCCGGTAGAATGCAATGAGTTAGGCTGCGCTACTCCGGTATCACTTCGTGACTTCCCCGCCTGTTTTATGTTATATGTTGTGGGGCCCCGGCCGGACCTTCTAGTATATACCTGTGAACGGATGGAGTCGTTACATTTTTGGTATCAGCTGTCTCGGTCTTCGTGGTCGAATTCTTTTGTGGGGTGGCAAGCACATGTCTGTGCGAACCAAATTACACTAATGAACTCCGGAATGTCCACCTTAAGAATGCAAATACATGTGTTTGAGGAACCTGCGTGTTCCTATTTTGTTGTTTTGCTTATGTGCGGTCGCTAATGTGCGTGTCTTGTTCACCTATAGGTGACGCGGAGTGGTGCGGGGCAGTCGGAGCCCCAACGTTTGGATGAAAGTACGGCACCAGCTAAGGTTCCTACACCTCTGCCTTCTGCGAAAACTGTGTGATTAGTTGCTGAAGCATTATTTGCCATGATCCAAGCACAGCCGATTGGGCAGGCGCAAGGGCAGGCGCATCTGGCGCTGAGGCCAGAATAGGTTGCAGCGAGGCCAGAACCTGTAGCGGCTCTGGATCCTCGAGCAGCTGAGAAGCAGTTAAAGCAGTTCATGAGTTTCAACCCACCTACGTTTATGGGCCTGGGATCCCCTATGCAGGCTGAGGACTGGTTGCCACGCATCAAGCGGATTATGACGGCCATTGGCACGGAGGAAGATCAGAAAGTCACCTTAGCCACCTTCTTACTGGAAGGAGAGGCTCGTTTATGGTGGGATGAGATCGAACTACACCACTTAGCGGGTCGACCGTTAACATAAGTGTCGATGGAAGAATTTTCCCGACTCTTCCTAGCAAAGCACCTCCAGGCAGCACAACGTATTGCCATGGAGAATGAATTCCAAAGGCTGACGCAAGTGATGAAGTGTAAATATACGTATTTTTGTGTACATTAATTTAGTCGTTTTCATTTCTTTTCGTCATTTTTACATGTTTTTGCTTAATAAATTACTCCTTTTTTGTAAATAATTTTGTTGACTTGCATTATTTTTATGTTTCAGAAAATACCAAAAAACTGCCAAAAATTGACAGGTCATGCCCGTGACAAATTAGTCACGCCCGTGACCAGGGCGTGACAGCTCAAAATCCTGTCAATCAGCAAATTTTGAAGAGAAAAGCTCGACACGCCCAGGGCCACACGCCCGTGTCACCCGACACGGGGCGTGACCCAAACCCGTGTCCACCCGCTCGACGTTTTCAGCTCAATGTTCGTCGACCCCTCGACACGCCTAGAGTCACGCCCGTGACCTAGGGCGTGACATCTCTTTCCGCTCGACGATTTTCAACTCAACATTTTCCGCTCGACGTTTGTCGAGTGCCAACTCCAACCGACACGCCCAGAGTCACGCCCGTGACCTGGGGCGTGACTTCTCCACCTGGCCGATAAGACCCGCGGGACGACTTTCGGCGCAACCCGCGCCCAGATCCACCTTCTTGACACGCCCAGAGTCATGCCCGTGACCTGGTGCGTGACCATTGCGTGACCGACACATGTCCAGCCTGAAGTCAAATTTCCAGTCACATCGTCGGCCGCCATCATGAATAGTGTCGACACGCCCCCTGACACGCCCATGTCAGAGGGAGTGTCACATGAAATTTTTCCCCTATAAATACCAGTCTTCTGTCTGAATTCCTGTTCCCCTTTTGGACCATTTTGTATAAGGTGTTGTGCTGCTGGAATGATTCCAAGGTCTATGTAAGGGATATTTCTCCCCCTCTGCTTAGTTTTATTTTCGTTACTTTGTAACCGGTGTTTTTACTTAATAAAATGTTTTTTTTCTCTTCATATGGCTTTGGAATGGATTTATGCAACTCTTCCCTTATACAATCTTATTTATTTTTGTTTTAACTTAGTTTTTTCGTCTTTTTAATACTCGTGTGTGTGTGTATGAGAGTAAATGTTATGTTTTCTTTTTTTGGATAAGTAGTTGTTATGTTTTCATTTCATTAGCTTTTGATAGGTTAGAATTTTTATAGTTTTTATTTCATCCTTATAGATCCGTAAAAAGGTTTTCAAAGTGTTTTTCCTTTTTTTAACTTAGCTTTTTTCTTTCTATTTTGTAAACCTTTTTCATTCTTTTCCCTTTCTTCGCACTTTTTTAGCATTTTTACGGAGTTATAGGAATGTTAATATATTCGTTTTAATTTTTCGTGCACTTCGATTTTTCATTTAAACTTTTGCTCCTTTTATTTTTCTGTCTTCATTTTAATCATTTCTACCGCATTCTAGCGGTAGAAATGTATTCATTTTTATTTTTCGAGCACTTGTGTTTTCATTTTTATTTGCAAAACTTTCTTCCCGTTTAATTTTTACTTTCACTTTTTATGCATTTCTACCTCTTTCTAGCAGTAGAAATGCAGTTGTTTTCATTTTTCGGTAACTTAGTTTTTTGCAATTTTTTATGTATGCGTATTTATTTTCGCCTACTCGTTAAGAGTTAAATGGCGCTTTGCTTTATTCCATTCAGTAGAGTGCATGAGTTTTTACATTCTGTCGTGTGCGTGTGTTTTGATTTATGTCAAGTGTGTGTGTGTGTGTGTTTTACTTTCATGTCGAGAGAGTGTGTGCGTATGTAGCATTTATTTTGTCGTACTCGGTTGAGTAGGACCCGCATTTATTTTCTCCTACTCATTTAAGTAGGACTTGTGTGTGTGCGTTTTACTGATTTCATTTCTCCCGCCCATGCATTTGCGCCGGGTCTCGCAATTTATAGCTTTCTTCAGTCCTACTCGTTTGAGTAGGACTTGCAATTTTCAGCTTTCCTTTACTGCTTTTATTTTATCGCTTTCATTTACTGCTTTCCTTTACTGCTTTATTTTCTGCTTTTCCCGCAAGTCGTCCCCATTCTGATGAGTGGCTAACCGTTCTTAGCCCTCGATATCGAAGAGCTTTGGGACAGATAAAATATCTCAAAATAATTAAAGGTCGTATTTTTCTAATTAATTAATGTACTTAAGGTTTGCCCGGGGTTAACGACGCGTAGGACCACATATCAATGTGTGGGCCCTATTTCTGTTTTCCATACGCTAGCCGAGAGGCCGTGCGTATGGACAGATCACCCCTTGGCAAAGAGAGTTCTGCACTAACCCTCGAGAGAGGAGGCGCGCCAACTCTACCGGAATGGGTTCCCCACCCAATAGCGGGGTTCTTAGCGTAATGCGAGCGTTAAGAGGAATGCTTCGTCGGACTAACGTTCGGTCGAATAGTTTTAGCGTTCAGGTGAGCGATAGTCCTAGAGATAGGTGAGCTCATTTTAGTGGAACCTCCACGGCCAAGTCTCCGCCTTAATTAATTAGAAATTTAGGAGCTCTTTTTATTTAAAGTCTATTTTAGTTCAATTGTTTTTTCGGTGCCATCGAGCTAAGCTCTTCATCGGCTCCACCTTCAAGCTTTCTTTTTATGCTTTCTTTTTCTGTTTTTTTATGTCATTTTTATTATATATAAAATATAACCCGACAAGTTAATTATCGGTAAAATAATAGCCCCATCTAGGGAAGAGTAGAAATAATCGAACCGACCCCGAGAACAATATGACCTCGATATTCCACCCGGAATACCCTGTACTACTCATGATAGGTGCACTTGCCTTCTTTCGTTAAAACTCGATCACACCTTTTTATATCCAAAATAAATAAATACGTGCGCCCCGTTTTCCAAATAATAAAACCACTTCCGCTTTACTTAAATAAAATTGCCGGGTCGCCGCGTGACCGTAAATATTTTTGGAGTTTTAACAACCCATCATGTTTTTGGCGCCGTTGCCGGGGAATTTGTCGTTTCGTTATTTTGAACCTTGGAAATCTATTAATTTTATCTATTTATATATATATGTACTAAAAATTACAAAAAGGGCCCCCAAAAATTTTATTACTAATAATAATTAAAAATAATAATAATAACTTTAAAAAATTACAAAATTATAAAACACAAAAATTTTTTTTGAAAAACCTTAAAAACTAAAAATTTGAAAACACTATAAAACTAAAAAAAACTAAAAAAACACTAAAACCCAAAAAATGAAAAAAAAAACTTAATAAAAAAAAATATTTTCATTCTTTTTATGAAAAAAAAACAAAAACTATACAAAACTAAAAAAACTAAAAAAATCTAAAAAATGAAAAAAACTTAACAAAAAAAAATTATATTTTCATTATAAAAAAAACACTAAAAACTAAAAATCTACTTAAAAACACAAAAACAAATATAATAATTTGATTTTAAAAAACCAAAAATAATAATGTATATTTTTTGTTTATTTTAATTTAACTTATTATATTTAAATTTATTTTGTTTCGGCGCGCTTTCATTCTTGTGCGCGATAGGGGTGCGCATTTCCATCACACTCACGTAGCTAAGGCCTTAGCTATCTTTCGACTCCCCCACGCACATGCCCCCCCACCGCCCGCAACCTTTTAGCCGAATTTTTCGTTTTTTGTTTTTTCTATTATTGTTTTGCTATTCTTTCCTCTTCTAATAAAACTGCAGGGTTTCGACCCGGGCCTCCCGCACTCGTCTAAGGGAAGCTTCTACCTTCTCTTTTTCTTTTTGTACTTATTATATTTTGTATATTATCTGTTCCGCATACTTGGATTGCAACATTGGGGACAATGTTGAGTTTAAGTATGAGGGTGTTTTCCTATACTGCTTTTTTATTCTGTACTCATCAAAAATACAAAAAATTGCAAAACTTAAAACATAAAAAAAAAATTCAAAAAAAAAATTTATTTTACTTTGTAAATATTTTTTTTCAAAAACTAAATCTCTCTTCCCCCCTCCCCCTCTTCTTTTTCGTAAAAACTCGCATTTTGCTTGCCCGCGACGGTCGACTCATCGAACCAACCACCCAAATAAGAGTCTGTTCGCGGGCATTCGAGTTTTTACTTTGCTCCTTTTTTATATAAAAATCTCTCTTTCTTCACTATCTTTTTTATAAATAACACTTCTTTCTCTCCTCTTTCTTATAAATAACTTATCAAAATACACTAAAAAAAAAATTAGAAAAACCAAAAATCCTTAAAAAAAGAAAATAACTATAAAAATCTTAAAATGATAATAATTAAAACACAAAAAAATGATAAAATCCCTAAAAAAAAAATGTTTTGTTAATTATGTAACAAAATAAATCGAATATGTCATTATCTTAAACCTTTTGCTTTCCAAAAATCTTGTTTCGGGTTAATTTATAAGTGAATTCTTTTAATTCTTTGATTACTATTCGTTTATTAATTAAAGTTCGATAGATTTAAGTGTCTGCGTTTAAGATTTAAAGAATTTTTTTTATGTCTTTTCCTTATAATAGGGAACTTGTTTTTCACCACCACTTCTAATTTTATAAATAGAAGCTCGTTTTTTATGTTAGAAAATAACATTCATGGATTTCAATTATTTCTATTTCATGCTTTTAGAAACATTGTAACGTTCATTTTAAAAAGGTTGCTGTCAAAACTTTTTTATTAAAATTTAGTTTTCTTCTTGAAAAAAAAATAAACCCACTTCCATTTTTTCATGTCTTACTTGACATGTTTACCCCTATCTCTTAAAAGATCTTATGTCAATGGGAATAAGATTTCATTCCGTAAACATAGGCACCCAATATTTAAAAAGATTATATGTTATGGAGTAAGAGGATAAAATTCATTACTCCTACACATATACATTGTGTTATTTATTATTTATGAAAAACAAAAAAAATATTATGTGTTAGGAAAATAAGATTTCATTTTCCTAACTATCCAAAAAGAAAAAAAAATTGGAGGTTCGAGAAAAAATTAGCACACCTCAATATTCAAGCCTTCTTCATAAACCACCAAACCACTTAGCCTATTTCAATGATTCTAGAATTAATTTAAATTTTTTTTGAGAGCATAATTTTTAAATTGCATTATTTCCCTTTAACTTCTTTTAAGCTAAAGTTTTTTATATAATTTCAATCCATCTTTGTTAAACTAATAAAAATAAATTGTTGCTTTCTATTTTATTTTATCTAGAAGTCTTTTTGAAACTCTTCCTCTATTCATAACATTTCATAAATTAGGATTTAATTCTTCAACCCCGGATGTTTATTTTGATCTTACTTTTAATTAATTCAAGCGGTAGCTAAACTTAGGATTTCTTTTATTCCTTATAAGTTCATCTCCAACTTTTGCTATGGAATAGCAAAAGCTTAAGTATAGGGGTATTTGATGAATTGTAAATATACGTATTTTTGTGTACATTAATTTAGTTGTTTTCATTTCTTTTCGTCTTTTTTACATGTTTTTGCTTAATAAATTGCTCCTTTTTTGTAAATAATTTTGCTGACTTGCTTTATTTTTATTTTTCAAAAAATACCAAAAAACTGCCAAAAAATTGACAGGTCACGCCCGTGACAAATTAGTCATGCCCGTGATCAGGGCGTGACAGCTCAAAATCCCGTCAATCAGCAAATTTTGAAGAGAAAAGCTTGACACGCCCAGGGCCACACGCCCGTGTCACTCGACACGGGGCGTGACCCAAACCCGTGTCCACCCGCTCGACGTTTTTAGCTCAACTCTCGTCGACACCTCGACACGCCTAGAGTCACGCCCGTGACCTAGGGCGTGACACCTCTTCCCGCTCGACAATTTTCAACTCGACATTTTCCGCTCGACGTTTGTCGAGTGTCAACACCAACCGACACGCCCAAAGTCACGCCCGTGACCTGGGGTGTGACTTCTCCACCTGGCCGACAAGACCCGCGGGACGACTTTCGGCGCAACCCGCGCCCAGATCCACCTTCTTGACACACCCAGAGTCACGCCCGTGACCTGGTGCGTGACCATTGCGTGACCGACACGTGTCCAGCCCGAAGTTAAATTTCCAGTCACATCGCCGGCCTCCATCATGAATAGTGTCGACACGCCCCCTGACACGCTCGTGTCAGAGGGCGTGTCACATGAAATTTTTCGCCTATAAATACAAGTCTTCTGTCTGAATTCATGTTCTCCTTTTGGACCATTTTGTATAAGGTGTTGTGCTGCTGGAATGATTCCAAGGTCTATGTAAGGGATATTTCTCCCCCTCTCCATAGTTTTATTTTCGTTCCTTTGTAACCGGTGTTTTTACTTAATAAAATGTTTTTTTTCTCTTCATATGGCTTTGGAATGGATTTATGCAACTCTTCCCTTATACAATCTTATTTATTTTTGCTTTAACTTAGTTTTTTTTCGTCTTTTTAATACGCGCGTGTGTGTGTATGAGAGTAAATGTTATGTTTTCTTTTTTTGGATAAGTAGTTGTTACGTTTTCATTTCATTAGCTTTTGATAACTTAGGATTTTTATAGTTTCTATTTCATCTTTATAGATCCGTAAAAACGTTTTCAAAGTGTTTTTCCTTTTTTTTTAACTTAGCTTTTTTCTTTCTATTTGGTAAACCTTTTTCATTCTTTTCCCTTTCTTCGCACTTTTTTAGCATTTTTACGGAGTTATAGGAATGATAATATAGTCATTTTAATTTTTCGTGCACTTCGATTTTTCATTTAAACTTTTGCTCCTTTTATTTTTCTGTCTTCATTTTAATCATTTCTACCGCATTCTAGCGGTAGAAATGTATTCATTTTTATTTTTCGAGCACTTGCGTTTTCATTTTTATTTGCAAAATTTTCTTCCCGTTTAATTTTTATTTTCACTTTTTATGCATTTCTACCGCTTTCTAGCAGTAGAAATGCAATTGTTTTCATTTTTCGGTAACTTAGTTTTTTGCAATTTTTATGTATGCGCATTTATTTCCACCTACTCGTTAAGAGTTAAATGACGCTTTGCTTTATTCCATTCAGTAGAGTGTATGAGTTTTTACATTCTGTCGTGTGCGTGTGTTTTCATTTATGTCGAGTGTGTGTGTGTGTGTGTTTTACTTTCATGTCGAAAGAGTGTGTGCGTGTGTAGCATTTACTTTGTTGTACTCGGTTGAGTAGGACCCGCATTTATTTTCTCCCACTCATTTGAGTAGGACTTGCGTGTGTGCGTTTTACTGCTTTCATTTCTCCCGCCCACGCATTTGCTCCGGGACTCGCAATTTACAGCTTTCTTCAGTCCTACTCGTTTTAGTAGGACTTGCAATTTTCAGCTTTCCTTTACTGCTTTCATTTTATCGCTTTCATTTACTGCTTTCCTTTACTGCTTTATTTTCTGCTTTTCCCGCAAGTCGTCCCCATTCCGATGAGTGGCTAACCGTTCTTAGCCCTCGATATCGAAGAGCTTTGGGATAGATAAAATAGCTTAAAATAATTATAGGTCGTATTTTTCTAATTAATTAAAGTACTTAAGGTTTGCCCGGGGTTAACGACGCGTAGGACCACATATCGATGTGTGGGCCCTATTTCCGTTTTCCATATGCTAGCCGAGAGGCCGTGCATATGGACAGATCACCCCTTGGCAAAGAGATTTCCGCACTAACCCTCGAGAGAGGAGGCGCGCCAACTCTACCGGATTGGGTTCCCCACCCAATAGCGGGGTTCTTAGGGTAATGCCGGCGTTAAGAGGAATCCTTCGTCGGACTAACGTTCGGTCGAATAGTCTTAGCGTTCAGGTGAGCGATAGTCCTAGAAATAGGTGAGCTCATTTTAGTGGAACCTCCACGGCCAAGTCTCCGCCTTAATTAATTAGAAATTTATGAGCTCTTTTTATTTAAAGTCTATTTTAGTTCAATTGTTTTTTTGGTGCCATCGAGCTAAGCTTTTCATCGGCTCCACCTTCAAGCTTTCTTTTTATGTTTTCTTTTTTTGTTTTTTTTAATGTCATTTTTATTATATATAAAATATAACCCGACAAGTTAATTATCGGTAAAATAATAGTCCCCTCCAGGGAAGAGTAGAAATAATCGAACCGACCCCGAGAACAATACGACCTCGATATTCCACCCGGAATACCCTGTACTACTCACGATAGGTGCACTTGCCACCTTTCATTAAAACTCGATCACACCTTTTTATATCCAAAATAAATAAATACGCGCCCCGTTTTCCAAATAATAAAACCACTTCCGCTTTACTTAAATAAAATCGTCGGGTCGCCGCGTGACCGTAAATATTTTTGGAGTTTTAACAACCCATCACAAGAAGAAGGCAGTGTTGAAACGTACCTGCATGAGTTTACACGCTTGGGGCGGTATGCGGGTTCTATATTTGCTGATGAGCAGAGGAAGACGAATAGGTTCTATGAAGGACTGCGGGACGAGTTGAGGTTCCTGCTTTCTAGTTCTGTGAACCAAGGCTTTCAGGCGTTGGTCGACACTGTGTGCGCGCTGGAAAAGGATATGAAGAGGGTGCATGGGAAGCGGGCCTTGGCTGTGACATAGCCAGAGTTCAAGGTGCCCCAACCTGGAAAAACATATTATAAGAAGAGATGGAGCAAGAAGTCCAAGTCGACTGGACAAGCTCCTTGTACTGTTGCATCGGGAGTAACGTCGGGGGCCACTTTAAAGCTGGATACTCGTACATGCTTTAATTGTGTACGGGTGGGGTATATAGCCCGTGAGTGTCGGGTACCGCCAAAGAGTGAAAAGAAGGCGGGAGTGTCGTATGCGGAGAAAGGAAAGGCAGTCGTGGAGTCTTCTGCCTCGCAGGCGCAGCCCCAAGTCTACAATCTGGACCTGCAGGAGGCCATTATGCAGAGTGACGTCGTCACAGGTACGAGTTAAGTTGTTGTATTGCTTTGCTTATCACATGCTTTGTTGATTGCCTATTTGTATGTGGCTTGTGTGTGTGTGATATGATTGTCACAGGATTTGTGATGATTCGGAACACGCTGGCACGAGCACTGTTTGATACAGGTGCTTCGCATTCGTTTCTGTCTAAAGAGTTCATAGCGCGGCTTGGGATACCTAGTCATGTGAAGACAGATAGTGTCAACGTGGTGTTGTCGAATGGTTGTTTGATGCTCGCGGATCGAGCTTACGATGTGTTGGTCCAAATAGGAAGTCGACATTTCTGTTTAACTGCATCTGTCTTGCCGATATCGGAATTCAACGTGATATTTAGTATGGATTGGCTCGCAGAGCAACATGCCTTAATTGATTGTAATGCCAAAGAGATCACGTTGGGCTAGAATACGGAAGAGGAGACTAGGTTCGCAGGGATGCGAGGAGTGGGCGGGACGTTGATGTCTGCAGTCCAAGTAGTCAAGGTTGTTCGGAAGGGCGCGGAGTGCTACTTCACGCTGATTCAGGCTGTTGAGCCTAAGGCCGGTGTCAGCGATGTTCCGGTGGTATCGGAATTTGCAGATGTATTTCCCAAGGATCTCCCTGGGCTACCACCCCAGCGAGAGATTGACTTCACGATCGAGTTGGTGCTAGGTGCGAAACCTGTGGCCCGCTCGCCATATCGCATTGCTCAAAAGGAAATGGCAGAGTTGAAAGTCCTACTACAGGAGTTGTTGGAGCAGGGCTATATTCGCCCAAGCATGTCACCTTGGAGGGCGCCTGTTCTATTTGTGAAAAAGAAAGACGGTGGTTTGCGGTTATGTATTTACTACCGTGAACTGAACAAGCTCACCGAGAAGAATAAGTATCTGATCCCACGAATTGATGAGTTATTCGATCAGCTGGTGGGGTCAATCGCCTACTCGAAGTTGGATTTGAAGTCTGGTTACTACCAGTTGAGGATTCGGCAAGGTGACATTCCCAAAACTGTATTTTGAACACGTTACGGGCACTATGAGTTCACAGTAATGTCGTTTAGGCTGTGCAATGCACCATCGGTGTTCATGGACTTGATGCACCGAACATTCCGAGAGTATCTGGACCTGTTCGTGATAGTATTAATTGATGAAATTTTTGTCTACTCTCTATCTGAAGCCGATCATGAAAACCACTTGCGGTTGGTGTTGCAAACGTTAGGGAAGAATCAGCACTACGCCAAGTTCTCGAAGTGCGAGTTTTGGCTATCGTCGGTGGCTTTTCTAGGCCATGAGATAAGCGGAGAGGGCATAGCAGTGGATTTGGTGAAGATAAGGGCCATACAGGAGTGGCCAGTGTTGTATTCTGTAGCTGAAGTCTGGAGCTTCCTTGGACTAGCAGGCTACTATAGAAGATTTGTTGCAAACTTCACGCGGATCGCTTTGCCTCTAACCACACTGATAAGAAAGGATCAGAAGTTCGCTTGGACGCCGGAGTGCGCGCAAGCTTTTGAAGAGCTGAAGTGTCGATTGACCATGGCGCCGGTGTTGACGTCGTCATGTGGTACTGATGGATTTGAAATCTACAGTGATGCTTCAGGGAGCGGCTTAGGCTGCATTCTTCTGCAAAATGGCAAAGTGATTGCTTATGGCTCTCACCAACTGAAGGTGTATGAGAGAAATTATCCCGTCCATGACTTAGAGTTGGCGGCGGTGATCTTTGCACTAAAATTGTGGAGACATTATCTGTATGGCGTGAAAGTAGAAATCTATATAGATCACAAGAGCCTAGAGTATTTGTTGGAGCAGAAGGACCTGAATATGCGACAGTGAAGGTGGTTGGAGTTCCTTGGGGACTACACCTTTGTGCTTCATTATACACCCAGAAAGGGAAATGTTGTCGCGAATGCCTTGAGTCGGAGAGCTCCGGTAAGGGCAAGCTGGTTGCAGAGGCATGATGAACGTCTAATCCAGGAGTTGCAAGCGTTAGAAATTTCTTGTGTTGACAAGAATGCGACAGCCGATGCATGTTTGAACTGGACGGAGGTGCAGTGTGACCTTGCGGACAGAGTTCGACGAGCAACGGAGCAAGATGAGAGTCTCCAAATCTATGCCAAGGATGGGCCAGAGGGCAAATTCTCCTGGGATGACGGTCTATTGCAAAAGGAAGGTCGTTTGTGCGTCCCGAACTTGGGCAAATTGAGGGAAGAGTTGATGTACGAAGTACTCAACTCACCCTGAGAGCACAAAGATGTTCAGAGACATGAAAAAGCTGTTCTGGTGGCCAGGACTGAAGAAAGATGTCACTCATTATGTGGCCAAATGCCAAACTTATACTATGGTAAAGGCGGAGTTCCAGAAGCCTGGCGGTTTCTTGAAGTCATTGTCGATTCTGGAATGGAAGTTCGACGATATTTCCATGGATTTCATGCATGGATTGCTGAGATCCCAGCGCGAAAATGATTCAATCTGGGTGATTTTCGACCGGCTGACGAAATTGGTGCACTTCCTTCCGAATAAACGGGACGATTCAGTAGAAAGTTTGGCAAAGCTTTATGTGGAACAAATTGTTCGGCCACACGGTGTTCCTCAGAGGATCGTAAGTGATCGAGATGGGTGATTTACTTTGACTGATTGGAGGCTGGTCCATCAGCTGTTGGGCACAAAGTTGATGTTCAGTACGACCTTTCATCCCCAAACAGATGGCCAAACTGAAAGGACTAACAGAACGATGGAGGATATGCTCCGGATGTGCGCCCTGGATTTTTGAAAGAGATGGGAAGATCATCTCTATCTGGTGGAGTTTGCCTACAATAACAGCTACCAAGCAAGCATCAGATGACACTGTTTGAAGCGTTGTATGGTCAGAAGTGTCGTACTCCTTTGGCTTGGGTAGAAGCAGGTGAATCCACGTTGTATAGGCGTAACGAAGTCGAGGAAGCAAACTCGACAATACGTACTGTTTGGGAACGGCTACTGATAGCTCAGGATCGTCAAGCGAAATACTACAACGCCAAACACCGGAATGTGGAGTTTACGGTGGGTTATTGGGTATACTTGAAGATCAAACCCTTCAAAGGCGTATCCAGGATTCGACGTATGAAAAAATTGAGTCCACGGTAGCTGGGGCCATTTGAAGTGATCGAGCGAGTTGGAGAAGATGCATATCGGCTAGCTCTTTCAGCAGACTTGGGTGGATTACATGATGTGTTTCACATCTCGGTGCTAAGGAAAGCCGTGAAAGATCCAGCTCAAGTGATTGAGAATGATCGTGTGCTGTTGGAGTATGGGCTAACGACAAAGGTTAGGCCCATTCGGATCGAGAATCATGTCGAGAAACAGTTGCGGAACAAGATGATCGGGATGGTCAAAGTCTGGTGGGACAATTGCGGCCGTGAAGAACTCACATGGGAGCAAGAGCAGACCATGCGAGCTGAGTTTCCCGAGCTCTTTGTGTACCTGTTATGCAGTGTATATGGAGTTGTAATGATCGTTTGTGAAATGAAATCCTTCAATTTGAGTTCCTTACTTTCTATAAATTTCGGGGACGAAATTTTTGTAAGGAGGGGAGGGTTATAACACCCCAAAGCCCAGAATTTGGCAAAAATTGGGTGACACGGCCTAGGACACGGGAGTGTCCCAGGGCGTGTCCTTCTCGGGTGAGCAGTCAACGAGTGGTCGACAAAACTTCGGTCGACGATTATCGAGTGCTGAGTACACGGCCTGTGACACAGGCATGTCACAGGACGTGTCCTCATGGTCGACAAACTCAGCTTGATGATGTTGAGCTGGGGCGTGTCTAGTTCCGCGTATGGGCACACGGCCTGGGACACGGGCGTGTTACAGGCCGTATCCATCTCGGGTTGATCTCGATTTTATGCAGCCTGAAGAACATGGCCACAGACACGGGCATGTCTGAAGGCGTATCAGGTGACACGGCCCGTGGCACGGGCGTGTCACATGGGCGTGTCACTAGATTGGATAAGTCAGTTGAGCACCGCTTGAGGCACACGGCCTGGAACACCGGCGTGTCACAGGTCGTGTCAGGCAAAAATGTGATTTTGTGGCAAAATTGTGGTTGTCCAAATCTTCAGCTGGGATGTGATGGCTGAGGTACCTCCCTGATTCCTTAAGGTCGTGGATGAGAAGGAAGTTCTCATTTTCATTTTGGCCTTCATCTTTCTAAAATCCTAGAGAGACAAAGAGAGGAAGAAGGAGGAGGAGGAAGAGGAGCTGTCCACCTGTAGTGTTGCGGAGTTCCGACGAGAGATCCGAGGCCAGCGTTGCGGAGGAAAAGCCGTTGCGGTTCTTTCCAGCCAGTTAGGAGCTCATGGCGCCGAAGCGGTCTTCGAGTGTAACGACTTTTCTTCCTAGCCATGTGAAGGCTTCCTTTTTGGCATGTGCATATGATTCCCCCACCAAAGGATGGTTTTTTGTGGGAGTCTTTTGGGTTGATTCATGGAATCCCCAATCGTTTGGCATATAGATCCGAAAAAGGAGTACGGAATAGGCATGTTGTGTGAAGCCCATCTGGACAGGTTGGTCTAGATTGGTGATGTTGCGTATACGCACCGGAGAAGACTCCGTGATAAACATGTATTTTAAGGAGTCGACGGGTTAGACCTGCGAAGGGAAGTAACAGGAAGTACTGGAGTGGTAGTCCAGGAAAATACCCTTGTGATGCTTGTGTTATTGGGTTATACCTATGAAGGGAAGTAGCAGGAAGTACTGGATTGGTAATCCAGGAAATACCCTTGGTAATGTTTGATGTTCATGGGTGGTACCTGTGAAGGAGAGTAGCAGGAAGTACTGGCGTAGTAAGTCAGGAAAAGGCCCTTGACATTGTGATATTTGTGGGGTTGTACCTGTGAAGTGGAGTAGCAGGAAGTACTGGTGTGCCCAGGAAATACCCTTGGATGTTGTGATATGTAATCGCTGTGATGGTACGTACTGGTGCGCCCAGGAAAATAACCAGGAAATAGGAACGGTGAAACCGACCCGCGCCTTTTATTTAGCCTCGAGTACGCCGTACTCGATGATGGCAACGCGATTTGAGCAACGGCGGGTGGATGGTCTGACCTGCGTTATGTCTGTTCGACATGAGACCGAAAGTGCGGTCTGTTGAAGCACATAGCGAGAGTCTTAGGCCTGCACGGCGTGATACAATGGGGGGCTACGGGCCAATCCCGATTCACTAAGACTATAATCTTCGGATGCACGCCATGGAGTAAATGTTCAATGTTTTACTATTGGGTTCCGACCCAGATACGGTGGTGCGAACCTAGTTCGCCGGTACAACAAGAATGTGCCATGAGTGCACGGATCGTCGGGCCGCGTGACTGACGGTTGTGATGGAATGAATGTGCGTGAGAGCACATTGTATGATATACATGTCTGCCTGTGAAATGCTATGCCTGCAGGGAATACCACTGCCCCGGGAAAAGGGGTGGGGTCGTTATAATTTGGTCAGTTGAATGATGACCGTTGCCTGTTTGCCACCGTTGGGTGGGCTGTCCCTATGCAGGTGCTGGAGAGCCAAGAGGGACACATAAAGGCTGAAGTTCCTACTGCTATTGGTGCTGCTGCCACTAGCCCTTGAAGGCTAAAACTAAATGCTTTGTTTATTTATACGTGGCTGGCCTGCGCGCCAATGTTTGAGACCACTGTTATGAAAGCCATGTAAGTCCATAAGGCCAACGGTTTTGTATTTGGACATTCCTGCTTATATAAATGTGGAACTCTTATATGGTGGACATTCATGTGTGTGAGTTCAGCTTCATATTATAGGCTTCCGCTAGAATACAATGAGTTAGGCTGCATTACTCTGGTATCACTCCGTGACTACACCGCCTATTTTATGGTATATGTTGTGGGGCCCCGGCCGGACCTTCTAGTATATACCTGTGAACGGATAAAGTCGTTACAACATGTTCCTGATGTGCTTTTCCTATCAACTCTACATCCAGCATAGTCAGAATCTGAGGATACAGTTAAGTCAAATTTTGACTCTGTTGGATACCAAAGTCCTAGATTTGGACAACCCTTTATATATCTCAAAATTCTTTTAAGTAAGATAAGGTGAGATTTTTTACGGTTCACCTGGGACGTGGCATAAATACATATAGCAAACATTATATCTAGCCTACTAGCTATGATATACAACAAAGACCGAATAATAGCCCTATATGTTTTCTGATCAACTGGCTTGCCCTGTTCATCAGAATCAATCACAACATTTAAGGGCATGGGTGTTTTCTTGGCTGAGGCATCTGACATCCCAAGTCTCTTAATTAGCTCCTTGACATATTTAGATTGGGAGATGAAAATGTCATCAGGGGATTAATTCACTTGAAGACCAAGTAAGTAGGAAAGCTCACCCATGCTACTCATTTCAAACTTGGAATGCCTCAGATCAGAAAATCGTTTGCATAATTTGGAATCATTAGAGCCAAAAATGATGTCATCTACATATATTTGTACTATCAAAATTTTATTTTTATGATGTCTAGTAAACAAAGTCGTATCTACAATGCCTTTAGTGAACTTATGTTCTAAAATAAAGCTAGCTCTATCTCAGAGGAGATGTGTGCTCGCCTGAAGGCCTTGAGGGAGGGTACTCAGTCGTAGGTCGTCGACGTCGCCCCCTGGATAGCTCGAGGGTCGCCCAGCTCTTCCTTAAGGCCAAAGAAGGCCAAGATGGTCAATTAGCCTTCTCAGGATGACGCCCCCTCTTCTAGTTCGGCGACCGGCTCTGAAGCCATCCACCAGGTTCGTGGGTTGGTCACTTTATTCCACATCGCGCCAATTCTGATATAACTCTTTTATGCAGGCGATACCCCGTGAGGTCAGAGGCGGGGGCACGGACCCAGGACACCTTTCCCCGCGCTTGTCCAAGCGGGTAGCCAGTCCCTTGGTTGTGGGATCAACCCTTTTTGCGGTCCCGAGCATTCCTCTCCTCCAGACTGGTGAGTTCTCTACTTCTCATCTTTGTCTTTCTCCTGGTTCCCTCTCATCTTTGATTACCCTTATTTTTGCAGCTTCCACCCCCGGTGCCGCCGAACTGCCTCTGCGGTCTCCACACTTGCCGGCCTACCCTAGGTTAGGGAAAATTTTGCGACTCTCAATGGCGAGCCCTTCCAAGGCCGACCAAGTACCTCCCGCCCGCATGTCAGCGTGGAAGATGTGTCGACCCCAGGTTAGATCATATTCTTGCTTGCTCGACGTTGTCCACTCGCCCCGCCAACCTTTCTTCACTTTCAGGTTTTCAAGGGGTCTCTTCATCCGACATAGGTCTAAGCGAGGAGTACTCTCCTTCCCCCTCTCCGAAAAAGATCACGAACTACCTGGGTGACCCTCGGGATGCTAAGCTGATGAAGAAATGAGTGACCGAGTAGTTCCGCAAGCACTCCCTGATGTTACAGGAGATCTATAACAGGATGGACAAGGACAAGGAGAAGATGGTTGCGCGCTTTGGGGCCCTTGATGATGAGAGGCGCCAAGAAGGCGGCGACGGGACGACCTCACCATGAGTGCACCTCGTGCGAGCTGAGGAACAACTGCGTCGGGCCACGAAATAGGTCGGCCTTTCCTAACAAGAACTCATGGCAGTTCGAGAGTACTACAACCCTCGCCTACCGCCTCGTTCTGGGGCGCGAAGCCGGGGTAGGTGGAAATGGATCTAGTACTGAGGCCACCTCTCTCTTGATGCCCACCTGCGGACCTAGGCCTTGCTTGCCTCCTAGGTCTCAGCTCAGGTCGCACTGTTATAAAACTATTGGTTGTTCTTTTCTTTTCTTTTTTGGGGTGTTCGCAACCTCCGATGTTAACATTTGATACTATTTGCCCGTTGATGGATCTATTTATATTTATATGTGTGTAAGAGCTTCTCTCGCTTGCCTCTTAGCTTGATGCCACTTAGATATTATTACATTAGGACCGCAACGAGTAGGTAGAAGGAATTAGGGGGGTGGGTTCGGGTATAGAAGCATCGAACCATCATTTTGCAATCCACACACCTCCCGCCAAAAAGGAGTTTTCCCGCCTTTTTACCTCTATAAATATCCCCCCTTTTCTACCTACCGCATTAACTCTCCCCTCCGTGCTCTCTTCATTCTCGTGTGCTCAACTTGTGTGGCTCGTGCCATTTCTAGCTTGCCACTACCCGCGAGGACTCCAGTATTTGGCCTGCACACCAAGTCACGAGATGGGAGGAAATGGTGGTGAGGCTGAGGGGCAAAGTAAGTGTGCGTGGACCTTCTCCAACTACGCTTTCCACTCCGCGAACCACACTGAAAATGAGCATATCTCGGTGGTCACCAACTTCATCATGCCCAGGTTCGAGGCGAGACATCCGGGAGAACTCGAGAAGATCAACGACCTCTACGATGTCAAGCTCACAATCTTTATTGCCCACTTCGATGCGGGGCTGCGACATCCCTTGTGGCCAGAGGTAAGAAAGATACTGAAGTACTTCGGGTTGTCCCGGGAGAGCTAACCCCGAACTCAATAGTTATAGAGGCCCCGTTCGCCTGCTTCCTGTGAGAGGAGTGGATTGAGTTCAGTCTCGTAGTCTTCCGCAAGCTGTTCTCCTTCCGGGCGAACAAGGACGACACTGCCTACTTCTCTAGCAACCACGTGAAGGTGCGGGAGACAGTGAACAAGAGCCATAATTGGCTAAGGAAGCTCGTCTTCGTGAAAGGCGGACTTCGACAACATCCCCTTCTCGCTGGTGCAGCTCAGCGAGCCCAGCTACCGTCCTCCCAGCCTGGGGGGCACGAAGCTAACCTCTTTAGGTTCTTCACGTGGAAGAACTTTGAGGTCGCACTTCTTCGAAGGAACGTTGACACCCTGACACATGTTCCTCCTGGGGTAGGTAAGGCTACTCTCACTCGCCCCCTTTCCTTCAGTTTCATTTTAGGTTCTTATCGACCATTGTCAACTGTAGGTGATCGAGAGCTCCCCCTATACCTGCCATACGGGAGTGCTCGGCTCACTTCTGCAGAGCTCGTCTTTGCGGAATCGGCTGCTACCACGCATCGCGAGGTCCCGGACCCCCTTGTGCCACCAAAATAGCCCGTTTGCGAGCAGTCTCCCTAATAACCGACATGAAAGAAATAGAAGACCCGGTACGGTGAACCTCCTGCATCCCAAAACAATGGGGAAGCACCAGCGGTCCCTCACCCTAAAAAGGTCGTAATTTCTAGAGCTCCCGCTAGCGGAGTCCTTGGCGAGGCGGTCGGCCCCTCCAAGGGGCATGAACAAGAGCTCGCCGACAAGCCCGTGTTGAGGGAGCACCAAAACTAAGGTTACAGCCAGAACACCTCAACGAGTTCGGGAAGCCCCTCCTGCTGTGGGACAATGGGCGAACATGGCTTCGATCTCGAACCTCATGCCTACCTGGCTGGAGCAGGAGACATCCGGCGGGGAAACCCTCGCCGTCTCCTTTTGTATCTACTCGTGGGGGGATGCTCCGATCTTCGACGAGGAGTCCACGCGAGTACTGGTGCATGAGAGTGCTCGGGCACAACTCTGCACTCTAGATCTGGCTCACATGGTGGGACACTACTGCATGCAGGTAGAAAGGAACTCTTTCGGACACCTGAAGAATGCCACTAACAAGGATCAAGCCCACTATCTCGCGCTCGAGGAGGTGGAACACCACAAGAAGAGGGCTGACTCCTTCGATGCCCTCCTCGCCGAGTACCTAGGATGGGTGGTGAGTCCCGAAATCCTTTGCCACCTTTGAGAATATTTTCAATCGCTAAAACATATTTTGCTGCCCTTCTTAGAACGCGGTGAAGTCCAAGCGCCTCAACTTCTGAATCGCCGACCTGGAAAAGGAGAACGAGGAGCTGAAGGATTGAGTTCAGGATTTGGAATCCATAGCTCTCCCTCCCCCCTACAGCAGCAGCAACAAGCCCGCGTCGTAGTCCGAGCATGAGGTCGACGAGCTGCTGCAGCTGAACTCGACCAAGGCGTCAAAGTTCACCCAACAAACGATGCAGCGGGCAGGCCTGGTAACCAGCGAGGGCGCGTGACTTATGACAAAAGACGTAGTTCTAGAGCTATTTATCCCAATACCGAAGTAATGCAATGACTCCTACCTTCCCATGCGGGGTAGCGCGTCACTCGAGGGCTCTCCTTGAAGAGTCCACGAGTTGTGTTGTTTTTTGTTTGTTGAACATGTATACTTATTTTTTGCTATTATTTTGTAATATTGGACACGCAGTCTAAGCCCGTATTTTGTAACTACTATTTATCAATGCATATGTTCTTCTCTTGAATGGATGATGGTTGAATTCGTTGTCGTTATTGCTTTTGATGATTTTCTTCTTTATTCACGACTTGGCTCGGTATTCTCTCTTGTCACATCTGAATCCACGCTTCAACAGTGAGATTGCATGATTCTTAATGACTTAGCGTAGAGTGACAAGACCCTCAACAGTCAACCCGCGAGCAGCTACCTACCCCCTCCATTCAGAGAGATTCTACTGCGATGTCCCAAGACTTAGCTCTACGTATCTTTCGTCTCGCGCCATGGGTGTTTAGTTCGCGCAAGCCAAGCTTTATTCGGTCGAGACACGGTCTGAGCGATTCGTGAGTGCCTCGTGTGACTAAGCTCTTGTAACTTGGGTCGCCTCACGGGTACCGGGGGGTATTCACCGAACGGGTGCGAGAGAGCCGAGACTCATCTTGCCTGGAGTACTCTCTCTCAGCTCGTTCCTTCGGTCCTCCCTTTGGCGGGCCACTGGGAGTTTTTGTTGGTGTTACTATGGTGATCTATAAGTGATAAAACAAGTAGCTTCACTATCAACACAATATGAGCCTATGGGATCGCAAATAAGAGCATTGGAGAAGTTGGAAAGGTTTGTGTTGGCCTTGCTCATATGTGATATGAGTGAAGGACCAAGCCCATGACGTCCTGGATGTGAAGGACTTTCATTCCAGGACATATATTGTGAATATGGGTCATCAAGTAAGTGATCGGAAGAATCTAATGGAAATTCGTCGAGTATTAGTCTTGAGGTTTTGATGAATAGTTTAGGATTTGACGAGCATAGCCGTGACATCTCAATGATTTTGTCTGAATTTGTCAAGTATCGTAATGTTATCTCGAAGAATTGGACTTGGTTCGTCGGGTATCGTAATGAAAGTTTCTGAAAGTCTTTAATTCAAGGATAGCTAAATCACCTAGAGGGGGATGAATAGCTTATTGGTCTCTTTGAGACAATCTTTTGCTTTCTTTATAATATCTTATTGTTTTCTTTTATCTTTCAGCTTAGGGTGATCTAGAGCTTGTCCTTAATGTAACGCCCCGAAAATTGTTATCGAGCTGGTCGCGTCCAAAAGTAATTTTGGTGCCTGTATAGGGGAACACGGCCTAGGACACGGGCGTGTCCAAGGCCGTGTCTGGCGTGGTGTTTAGGCCGATTGTATCTCGAGAAGGATACGGCAAGAAACACGGCAGAATGACACGGGCGTGTCATTTGACACGGTCGTGTCATTTGACACAGGCGTGTCATTTGACACGGACGTGTCATTTGACACGGGCGTGTGCCTACCCGTATCAGTACCCGTGTTCCCTAGAGTCGTGACGGTTGGCGTGACGGTTATTCGTGACACGCCTCCGGTCATGGGCGTGTCCAAGACCCGACACGGGCATGTCAGGTTGAGACACAGGCGTGTCTTGCCCGTGTGGTTTTTCTACGTTCGACGATCGTGCCAGGATCGAGGCACACGGCCTGGGACACAGCCGTGTGCGAGGCCGTGTTCGGCCCAGGTTTGAGGATTTCTGTACAGATCTGAGCCGTTCATTTTCTTTAAGTAAGATCTGACGGCCCAGGCATGTTCCTGCTCTGTTAAGGTTGGGAATGGTGGTTTAACTCCTCATTTCTCCCTTAAGCTTTCTCTTTCCATGGAGTTAGAGCAAGGAGGAAGAAGGAGGAGGATTCCGGCCACCGGTGGAGCATCGTAGCACCGTTTAGAGAACCGAGAGTGGATCTGTGGAGGAAATCCGGTTGCGAAGACTTCTATCCGTGTAAAATTTTCCATGTTGCAAAAGCATACTACAAGGGTAACGATTCTCTTCTTGAGCATGTGAAGCTCTCTTCCTTTTTGCATAGGGAAACCCGCTCCTGCGAGTGTGCGGCGAGTGTGCGGCGTTCCTTGGGGTTGACGGGAATAGTCCCCCTTGTGTTGCATGGAGAGTCCGGAATCGAAGTACGGGCATAGGCATTGTGTGTGAAGCCTACCCGGACATGTTGGTCTGTATCGGTGATGTTGCATTTGTTATGATTTGCCGGAGAAGACTCTGTGCTTTGGGTTTTCGGGTTTCTACGCGATAGATTACAGCAGGGATCATTGGGGATTAACTCCAAGGCTCACCCGGAAAATTGAGCGGAATCATTGTTCTGCTAACTTGGCGGTTTGGGAACCGGCCTTGAACATAACTGGGTTATGTGATTGTTTGAAAATGGCAGGATCCGAGAGAACCTTGGCTCGTGCGTACGTCTTAAGGTGTACTACGCGTTGTGAGCAACGGGCAAGCGGAATCAGACCTCGGCTATGTGGTTCGGTGTGAGAGACCCGAAAAGGGGACTAGTCGTCGGCATAGTCGGGAGCCTTAGACAGTGGTCAGAAAGGCTAAAATGCTCATGTTGTTGCCATCCCGGTGGTGGTGGTGATGACGCTGAAGTGTCAGGATTCATCGATAATGTGCCCTGAGTGCATGGGGTGTTTGGCCGTGCGAGCCTACACCTGTGGCTAGCATGTTTGTATTATACTATTTTAGATGGGCTAATGAATTGCAGGGAAGGAGCATCGTCATCCCGAGTTAGGGGCGGGGTCGTTATAATTTGGTCGGCTTTTGACTGACCGTTGCTTTGTTTGTCACCGTGTGGTGGAATGTTGCTTGTAGGTTCTGCGAAGACGAGTACCAAATAGCGGGCTGGAGCTCATGTTGCTATGCTGGCCCTAGAAGGCCAAAGCGAATAGTTGTACTTTATTTTGTCATGTGTGGTCGGCCTACGAGCCGATTTATTGAAAACATTATTTAATTAAGTGAACCTTTGTAAGTGTTGGGATTTCTCTATGAGGATGGCACAACACTTGTACACGCAGCGGAAGGATAAAACATTAAGAAAACCCAAAAGAAATAGGATCGGGCCATGATGGTTGAATCAAGAAGTTAATAAACAACTAGGCAAAAATTACCTCGGTGGCGTTGAGTCACAACTCAACGGAGATGCTCCAAACTTTGCCTTCTTGCTAGTGGCGAGTTCTACGTGGAATAATATCCACGTCTCTGCAGAAATCCACACGAGCGGGAGAACGCCGAGCTTTCCGTCGCACGGAAGATCGGGAAGAACGATGACCGCACCTTGCTATTCCACGGACTACTAGGTCCGCGCCAGGAAAAGCAACACCAGCGACAGTCGTCGGAGAAGAGGAGGTCGACGGAGCGAACACGGCGGCGGCGGAACACTTCCGTCGGCGGCGGGATTCGGGATCGGCGAACGGAAAGGCAGAACGGCTTCCGTCGTTTTCGATTCGATCGGCTGTCAAAAGCATGTATTACCCGAAAACCCTAAGTGTCCCTTTTATACCGAAGGCATAAAAGACTTAGGAAAATCGCTATCCGCAGACCATCCAGAAATAGGGTTCAGAATCGGCGAGTATCAATCGGCGAGAGTCGGTCAGGATCGGCGAGAATCACAATCGGCGAGAATCACAATCGGCGAGAATCACCCGGATCGGAGAGAATCAGAGAACTATTCTCGATGATTCACGCCGAACGTGGGTCGACAATTCACGCCGATCGTGGGTCGACGATACACGCCGATCGGCGAGAATCAGAGAACTAATTCTCGACGATTCTCATCGATCGGCGAGAATCAGAGAACTATTCTCGACGATTCTCGTCGATCGGCGAGAATCAGAGAACTATTCTCTATGATTCTCGTCGATTCTCGGCGACCCTCGGCCGACTATTCTTACCAGTCTTTCAAGGCAACATTTGCCCAACCCGATGATTTTTTAAGGCAACGCCTTGCCCACAACCCCATTCAGATCGGTGATTGGCAACCTTTACCAACACAGTCAATCATCCAACTTCTCCACATCTCTTATGTGCGACCCTGCAGGCTCATATCGCGTTGGCAGTGAGATTACATGTTTGATCACTTCCAGATCACAATGGTAACTCCAACAGACTCCCACTTGATCTCGAAAGTATCAAAGCAAAAACCTCACAAACAATGAGCGGCATCTAGCAATGCATCATTGCTCCCCAAGCAATAAGAGTTAATAACTCATAAGCCTATATGACCAATGTATCAGTGTTGTCTTTGTCCCTTTGTCCCTTACATCCGGAAAGAACTAGAGGCATGGACCGTGTCACCCTCGTAATAGCTCAATCCAAGTTTCTTGATCCAGGACGGACTTCCAGAGAATGGTGAGTCCAATATCACATATTGACTCAACCAAGCATAGTCATGCATTTCTCAGTCCAGTTCCATCAAGGGGCCCATGGATGCAACTCCTGTCATACAGGAGGACAAATCTCATATCTGCTCACACACAAACACCCAAATGATTCGTAACATGCCCAACAACCACCATTATCATCAACCTTTCTCAAGGAAGACTTTAGATGGCATCAAAGCACGCTCTTCCTCACTTGATGAATGCTGTGACTTCAGGTCAAAGGATCACAACACCATTGTCAATTGAGGCCTACTCGTGACACGATTGGATGACAATCCACAGAGTAGTCTCAGGTTGGGTCTGTCCAGTACAATTTGTTCACTAACAAGTACCCACGTGATGACTTGATATCACAATATCATGACCTGTGAGAACCGGTCATCAGTCAACGCACGTGCTAGTCTTCATGTACCATCATCACCCTTAGCTTCTATGATGATACTCGACCAGGGACCTTTAAGAATGAAGCTTCAAATAAATCATGGGCTCTCACATTCAAGTCACGTACTTGATGTCCCATGGAAGCGAACATTCTAAGGGTATCTATTATGTTAACATTTAACTATCACATAGAAAAAGACATAATAAAAGAACTTGCCATTAATTGTAAAAGAAAAACTAGGTACACAGTTCATCATATGAACAAATAGCCAACAAAATACAGGTTTACATGCAATCCACAAGATTCTCACTAGAGTTGATCATTTAGGTATCGTATACCCATCGATCTAGTATGACCATCATGCTTTCTCTGTGCGAGAGGCTTTGTCAGTGGATCCGCAATATTCTCCTCAGTCGGCACTCTGCAAATGTTTACATCTCCTCGTTCGACATTCTCACGAATAAGATGAAATCGCCGAAGTATGTGCTTGGAGCGCTGATGAGATCTAGGTTCCTTAGATTGTGCAATTGCACCATTGTTATCACAGTAGAGAACTACGGGACCAACAATGCTAGGAACTACATCAAGCTCGCCGATGAATTTCCTAATCCATACAGCCTCCTTCGCCGCATTAGCTGCTGCGATATACTAGGCCTCTGTTGTAGAATCAGCAACTGTCTCTTGCTTGGAACTCTTCCAGCTCAAAGCTCCTCCATTCAAGCAAAACACAAAACCTGACTGAGACTTGGAGTCGTCTCTATTAGTTTGGAAGCTAGCATCTGTGTAACCACTTACAACGAGCTCTTCCTCTCCACCATACACCAAGAACACATCCTTAGTCCTTCTTAAGTACTTCAGGATATTCTTGACTGCAATCCAGTGACACTCACCGGGTTCTGACTGATACCTGCTAGTCATGCTCAAAGCAAAGGAGACATCGGGTCGAGTACATAACATCGCGTACATGATTGATCCAATTGCCGAAGCATATGGAATCAACTTCATGCGGTCCTTATCTTCACAAGATTTTGGACACTGGTCCTTAGAGAGATTCACACCATGAGACATGGGCAAAAATCCTTTCTTGGACTCAAGCATGTTGAACTGTTTCAACACCTTTTCGATGTACGTACTCTGGGTCAAACCCAGCAACTTCTTTGATCTATCTCTATAGATCTTAATACCGAGTATGTAAGTCGCTTCACCCAAATCCTTCATTGAAAAGCAGTTCTCTAGGTTGTTCTTAACAACTTTCAGGGTAGGAATGTCATTCCCAATCAACAGTATGTCATCTACATACAATATCAGGAAGACAACAATGCTCCCACTGATTCGCTTGTAAACACAAGGCTCATCTTCATTCTTGATGAAACCAAACTCTTTGATTTTCTCATCAAAATGAAGATTCCAACTTCGAGAGGCCTGTTTCAGTCCATAAATGGACTTATTCATCTTGCATATTTTAGTGGCTTCATCTGGGGATACAAAACCCTCGGGTTGTGTCATATACATTTCCTCAAGGAGGTTTCCATTAAGGAAAGCCGTTTTGACATCCATCTGCCAGATCTCGTAGTCATAATACGCAGCAATAGCAAGCAATATCCTAATGGACTTTACCATGGCAACAGGGGAAAAGGTCTCTTCATAGTCAATACCATGAATTTGCTTGAAACCCTTAGCCACCAGTCGCCCTTTGAATGTCTGTACATTCCCATCCATGTCGGTCTTCTTCTTGAAGACCCACTTGCACCCTATGGGTCGTACCCCTTCAGGTGGTTCCACCAAGTTCCAAACTTGGTTTGCATACATGGAGTCCATTTCGGATTTCATAGCCTCAAGCCATTTGTCGGAGTCTGGTCCATTCATAGCCTCTTAGTAGGTTGCTGGTTCATCATCATGATCCATAAGCAACACATTACCTATTTTAGACATGAGAAATCCATATCTCTCAGGCTCAAACCTCGGTCTACCAGATCTACGTAGGACTTGTGTTCCCTGAGCAGGTTCTCTAGCTACAACATCTTGTAGTCCTGTCTCAGAATCCAATTCCGGTTCATTCACTACATGTGGTTCTTGAACTTCTTCAAGCTCTACCTTTTCAGTCTTTCTTGATAAGAACTCTTTCTCCAAGAAGACACCAGTCCTTGCGACAAACACTTTGCCCTCAGACGGTAGGTAAAAGTAATACCCTTTCGTTTCCTTAGGATATCCCACCAGATAACATTTATCCGATTTGGGTTCCAGCTTGTCAGGCATTTGACGTCTCACGTATGCCTCACAGCCCCAAATTTTAATGAACGACATACTAGGACGCTTCCCAGTCCATATCTCATATGGTGTCTTCAGAACCGTTTTCGTTGGAGCGCGATTCAATGTCATTGCAGCAGTCTCTAAAGCAAAACCCCAAAAGGAAACAGGCAAGTCTGCATGACTCATCATCGAACGTACCATGTCTAACAGAGTACGATTTCTCCTCTCAGACACACCATTATGTTGTGGTGTTCGAGGTGGAGTGAGCTGTGATACAATACCACACTCTTTCAGATGATCACGGAACTCATGACTCAGGTATTCGCCACCTCGATCAGATCGGAGTGCTTTAACCCTTTTACCCAACTGGTTTTCTACTTCATTCTTGAACTCTTTGAACTTTTCAAAGGTCTCGGATTTGCACTTCATAAGATACACATATCCGTATATACTGAAATCATCAGTAAATGTAACAAAGTAGAAATACCCACCTCTAGCCATGGAACTCATGGGTCCGCATACATCACTATGTACAACACCCAAGAGATCCTCAGCCCTCTCAGTATAACCAGTGAAAGGAGCTTTAGTCATCTTGCCTAACAAATAAGATTCGCATCGCTCAAATGATTCATAATCAAATGAGTCCAAAAGTCCATCTCTATTGAGTTTGGATATACGCTTCTTGTTGATATGGCCCAAACGACAATGCCAGAGAAATGTAGGGTTCGAGTCATTTGTTCTTAGTCTTTTATTATTTTATACATTACAGATCAGATGGTCCAAGTTCAAAACATAAAGACCATTAAACAATTGGGCTACAGCATAACAAACATCATTCTTAAATATAGAACAACAGTTGTTCTTAATTATAAAAGAAAATCCAATCATGTCCAAACATGAAATAGATATAATGTTTCTAGTTATGGCCGGAACAAAATAACAGTTATCTAGTTCTATTACAAGCCCACTAGGCAAAGAAAGACGATAAACCCCTACGGCTACAGCAGCAACTCTTGCTCCATTGCCGATGCGGAGGTCCACCTCTCCTTTACTCAACAATCTTCTCCTTCCCAGTTCCTGCACATTTGTACAAATGTGAGAACCACATCCGGTATCCAATACCCAAGATGAAGGAGCACAAAGGTTTATCTCTGTAACGTAGACATTTGAAGCGGAAGTCATACCTCCCCTCAATTTCTGCAGACCTTCAATGTACGAAGGACAGTTCCTCCTCCAATGACCAGTCTTGCCACAGTGGTGGCATTTCCCTTCCTTCACCGTGCTTTTCTTTTTCATCAGTGCAGAAGACTTGGGCTCAAGATATGACTTAGGTCCCACCTTCGTCTTCTTGGAACCCTTGGCCTTGCCCTTGCCCTTATGCACCATCAGTATGGGGCTGGAAGGCTTGGCCTTCTTCATATTGATTTTGGCAGTTCTCAACATGCCAAGGAGTTCGGGCAGTGTCTTGTCTATTTCATTCATGTTGTAGTTCAAGATGAATTGCTCATAACTGTCCGGCAACGATTGCAGGATCAGATCCGTGGCCAACTCTTGACCAAGAGGAAAACCCAGCCTTTCAAGGTTCTCTATATACCCAATCATCTTGAGTACGTGAGTCCCTACTGAGTCTTGAACTCCCATCTTGCACTGAAATAACGCTTTTGTGATGTCGAACCTCTCTTGACGAGCCTACCCTTGAAACATTTTCTTGAGATGCTTGTCAATCTCCTTGCACCCCATGTTCTCATGTTGCTTCTGAAGCTCAGAGTTCATAGTGGCAAGCATAAGGCATTCGACATCTAAAGCATCGTCAGTATACTTCTTATAAGTATCCTTCTCACCACGGGAAGAGTTCCCGGTCGGCACCTCGGGGGCTTCTTCTTCCAAGACATAGAGCTTTCGCTCTTGCCTGAGAACAATTCTCAGGTTCCTATACCAGTCCATGTAATTTGTCCCACTGAGCTTATACTTCTCAAGGATGGCTCTCAGAGACAACATGGAGTGTGAAACACTTGCCATGGAATTCTACAAGAATTTATGCAGAATAAAATCAGTACCAAAATTTCAAATACAATTTATTTTAATTTGGACTTCAATTAAAATACTCCCACTATTTTATTCGAAATGATATCCCTCACTAACAATTCGGAGAGTTCATACGAGCTACTCTCTTAGTGGACAAGATCCGTATTTCACCAACACTATGAGTCCGCTTTGGCGTTCCTCTCACGATGCGGTTATTTAGGTAGGCAACGCTTGCCAATTGCATCCTCATGCAATTCTTGTATGGTTGGTGAATAACTCCTTATTCGCATCCATCATATGGTGCATGCCAACCCTATGCCTCTAGGCACTCAACCTTTGAGGTCACCTAGTTAAGTATGACCCGATGTCGACAGTGGGATATCACAATTATCCGCTCGCACCCTTACCAAGATAGATTAATGCACCTTGCTTTGGCAAGCCCACACTTCATCGATCGAGGCAGGAAGAGTGTCATCCATCGGAAGGCATCCGAACACTTAATATTTGATGAAGGGATTTTAATTATAGGTTAACAATTAACCATGATCAACATTTGATCAATGTGCACATCCAAAGAAAAACAATTCTAAACCACATGCATCCCTTATGTGCACATCCTAACATCATCAACAATTGATAGAAGGAAGGGCTAAATCTGAACATCCGGAAATTTCCAAATCCTCAGATTTACATGCATTGGACAAAGGCAAAGACAACTCAACTTAAAGCAGTAGACAAGCTCATCTCTCTTTGTTGGATTCAAAATCCAAAACAAAATCGAGGGATGGTTACTGCTAAGGAGATCACAATTTCTAACAATTAGAAATTCCACGCAATTCCAGAGGTTCTTGGCGGGGTACCAAGACTAAATCTAGACATTTAGAACACTTCTAAATCCCTAGGTTTACACGCACTGGAATAACAAACTTCCAATACAACGATCATGGCCGAAACCTGGCTCTGATACCATGGTTGGGATTTCTATATGAGGATGGCACAACACTTGTGCACGCAGCGGAAGGATAAAACATTAAGAAAACCCAAAAGAAATAGGATCGGGCCATGATGGTTGAATCAAGAGGTTAATAAACAACTAGGCAAAAATTACCTCGGTGGCGTTGAGTCACAACTCAACGAAGATGCTCCAAACATTGTCTTCTTGCTAGTGGCGAGTTCTACGTGGAATAATATCCACGTCTCTGCAGAAATCCACACGAGCGGGAGAACGCCGAGCTTTCCGTCGCACGGAAGATCGGGAAGAACGATGACCACACCTTGCTATTCCACGGACTGCTAGGTCCGCGCCAGGAAAAGCAACACCAGCGACAGTCGCCGGAGAAGAGGATGTCGACGGAGCGAACACGGCGGCGGAGGAACACTTCCGTCGGCGGCAGGATTCGGGATCGGAGAACGGAAAGGAGGAACGGCTTCCGTCATTTTCGATTCGATCGGCTGTCAACCTGGCTTTAATCCTCCGAGGTTTGATGGGGTTGGAACGCCAGATCAAGCTGAGGATTGGCTCTCTACGATAAAGAGGATCCTGATGGCCACGTTAATGGAAGAGTGGCAGAAGACCATCATAGCGACCTTCCTTTTGGATGGTGAGGCGAGGCTGTGGTGGGATGAGTTGGAGTTTCATCTCTTAGTGGGAAGGCAGCTTGCTGCTATGCCTATGGAGGAATTCTCAAAATTTTTCTTGGCCAGATATCTACCCTCTGCTCAGAAGCTTGACATGGAAAATCAGTATCTTGGGTTGACTCAGGGAGCCAGAAGCGTGGACGAGTACCTCCACGAGTTTACACGGTTGGGTCGGTATGCTGGTGCTATGTTTACGGAAGAAGAGAGGAAGACCAATCGATTTTATAAGGGTCTACGCGGTGACTTACAGTTACTTCTTACTGGGCCTAAGGCGCAGGGCTTCCTAGCCTTGGTCAATTCGTCCCGGTCATTGGAAAAGGTTGTGAAGAAAGTCCATGTTAAGAAGGACCTAGGGGAAAAGAAGGCAGAGTTCAAAGTGCCAAATGCAAAGTCAGGATTCCGCAGATGGAGCAAAAAGCAGAAGACTTTGAACTCAGTCCCTTCGTTTGGTACGTCGGGGGCAACCACAAGTCGAGTTCCAGGAGCTTGCTACAACTGTGGGAAGACGGGGGACTTTGCTCGTGAATGTTGGAGCGGATGTGCAAAGTCCGAGAGGAAGCCTGGAGCGACCTATGAAGAGAAAGGGAAGGCGGTGGAATCAACCGTGTCCCATCATGCTCCAGCCCAGCCTAGAGTTTATAATCTTGGTTTGCAAGAGGCCATGAAACAAGCTGACGTGGTGACAGGTATGAGTTAAATTATAACAGTTTAACTTTATGTAGATGTTACCTTTCTATATGTTAGCTTATGTTTGTTGGTGCTAGGCTTCGTGTTGATTTTCGATAGTCCGGCAAGTGCCATGTTTGATACGGGAGCATCGCATTCCTTCATGTCCGAAAGGTTCATATCGCACGTCGGGGTCCCTTCCTCGATGGCAAAAGACAAGTTGGATGTGTTGTTGCCTAATGGGTGCTCAATGCGAGCGGATAAGTTTTGTGTGGTAAAGATTCGGATTGGGGACCAGGAGTTTGATTTGCGAGCGTTGATTCTACCATTAGTGGAGTTTGACGTAATCTTTGGTATGGACTAGCTCTCGGAGCAGCGAGCTTACATCAATTGCAACTGAAAGGAGGTTAAGTTAGGACTGCATACTGAACTGGAGACTATTTTTGCGGGCATGAAGGGGTAGGGTAAAGTTTTGATGTCGGCCCTTCAAGTGATTAAGGCGGTTCGGTCTGGTGTAGATCTGTTTGTCACCTTAGTGAAAGCTTCAACGCCTAGGCCAAGTCTGAACAGTATCCCATTTGTGTTCGAGTATCCTGATGTGTTCCCAAATGATCTCCCAGGATCCCCTACTCAGCGGGAGATTGATTTTACCATTGAGCTGGTACCGGGTGCCAAACCGGTGTCACGCTCTCCATATCGGATAGCGCCGCGAGAGATGGCGGAGTTGAAGGTGCAACTGCAGGAGTTGTTGGAGCAGGGGTATGTGCGTCCAAGTTCGTCGCCTTGGAGCGCACCGGTTCTTTTCGTTAAGAAGAAGGATTGGAGCTTGCGACTCTATATTGACTATCAGGAGTTGAACAAGCTTACAGAGAAGAACAAATATCTGATCCCCAGGATTGACGATCTATTTGATCAATTGGTTGGGTAAACAGTATATTCGAAGTTAGATCTGAAGTCCGGTTACTACCAATTGTGAATAAGGGAAAGCGACATCCCTAAGACAGCGTTCAACACGCAGTTTGGGCATTACGAGTTCACGGTCATGCCGTTTGGGTTGACCAATGCATCATCCGTGTTTATGGATTTGATGAACAGGACGTTCAGAGAATACCTGGATCATTTTGTGATAGTATTTATCGATGATATCTTGGTATATTCGCAGTGTGAGGAGGACCATTACAAGCATCTACACATGGTGTTGGAGACCTTGAGGAGGAATCAGTTGTATGCAAAGTTCTCCAAGTGTGAGTTCTGGTTATCCTCAGTAGCGTTCCTTGGTCATGTTATTAGTTGAGAAGGGATAGCGGTGGATCCGACGAAGATAGCAGCGATATGGGAGTGGCCTGTATTGTCTTCAGTGGCGGAAGTTCGGAGCTTTCTGGGGCTTGCCGGCTACTACAAGCGCTTCGTAGAGAACTTCTCGCGGATAGCATTACCACTCACGACGTTGACAAGGAAAGATCAAAAGTTCGTGTGGTTGCTGGAGTGTGAGCAGGCTTTTGAAGAATTGAAGAGGCGGTTGACCACAGCGCCTATTTTACGTTCGCCAAGTGGAACCGAGGGGTTTGAAATTTATAGTGATGCTTCGGGCAGTAGTTTGGGCTGTGTTCTACTATAGCAAGGGAGCGTGATAGCCTATGGTTTATGACAGTTGAAAGTTCACGAGAGGAATTATCTGGTGTATGACTTAGAGTTAGCGGTCGTGATATTTGCTCTAAAGCTGTGGAGGCACTATCTATATGTGGTAAAGGTCGATATATACACCGACCATAAGAGCCTGAAGTACCTGCTAGATCAGAAAGATCTGAACATGAGACAGCGGAGGTGGATAGAGTTCTTGTGGGACTATACCTTCAAGATACATTATGTACCTGGGAAAGGAAACACGGTGGCGGATGTGTTGAGCCGCAGGGCTCCTGCGCAGGCCAGTTGGTTATCGGTACATGATGAGAGATTGGTCCGTGATTTGGAGGCATTAGAGATTTCCTACATCGATAAGCAGTCTAGTGTTGGGGCGATATTATGTTGGACAGAGGTGCAGTATGACCTGGCTGATAGAGTCCGACGGGCTTTGATTCAGAATAGCATCATAAAGCAGATCTTGGATGAATCTTTGGATGGGTCAAATTCTTAGTTTGCGGTTGTGGATGGACTGCTAAGGAAGGACAGTCGTCTATGCGTCACTAGTGCGGATAATCTTCGTGAGGAGTTGATGTACGAGGCTCATCATACCAAGTACTCAATCCACCCGGGTAGCACGAAGATGTATAGAGACATGAATAAGTTATTCTGGTGGCCAGGATTAAAGAAGGATGTAGCACTTTATGTGGCCAAGTGCCAAACTTGTGCCTTGGTGAAAGCGGAGTTCCAGAAGCCCGAAGGCTTCCTAAAGTCCTTGCCTATCTCGGAATGGAAATTCGACGACATTTCTATAGATTTTGTGCATGGTTTGCCAAAGTGGCAGAGAGGAAACGACGTCATCTGGGTGGTCATAGATAGGTTGACGAAAGTGTCGCATTTCATCCCGAATAGGAAGGAAGATCCAGTGGAAAACTTAGCCAAACTTTATGTGGATAATATCGTAAGGTTGCATGGTGTGCCGCGCAGTATTGTTAGTGACCGAGATGGACGCTTCACGTCGAAGGACTGGAGGTTGGTGAATAATTTGTTGGGAACTAAGCTGAGTTTCAACACAACTTTCCACCCACGGACGGATGGTCAGATCGAGAGGGTCAACAAGACGATGGAGGACATGCTTCGCAAGTGCGTTCTTGAAAGATATGGTACCTAAACACCTAGAGGGGGGGTGAATAGGTGACCTAATCCTTTCTTAGCTTTTGTTTGGCAGCACAACAGCTATTTCACTGAATTCTACAGCTAACAGCAATTACAGCATATAAACAGTAATTCCACAGCACAGCACAGAAGACACACTAATTTATAGTGGTTCCCCAATCTTTGGGTACATCCACTTTCCCCCTTCGCCTATCTAGCAGTGTACTAGATTCGGCCAAACTTCTCCACTATCTCAGAACCCAACTAGGTTCCTACACCTCAGGCCCAAAGCCTTACACTCAGCCAAAAGGCCTACACTCAGCCACCCAGGCCTACACTCAGCCAATTAAGGCCTACACTCAGAGTTCTTCAACTCCTACACTCAGGCAATCAAGCCCTACCCTCAGCCTTTATAATATAGGCTTACAATTCTCTCAGATCCAATGGATCCTACAAGTTAAAATAGAAAGTACAATAGCTAACTCTACAACTCAGAAAATAAGAGAGGAGTTGAGAGATTCTTGAAGAGTTCTTGGAAGAACTCAGTTAGATCCAAACTGACTTAGCTTCCTTCAAAGCTTCTTGATTAGAACTGAATTAGTCTGAATCTTCTGCAGTTGTTCCTTGACCTCTGCTTCTTGAAATCCAGATGACTCTGAATTCTTCTTCTCAGCCTTAGTTCCAAAGACTGAATTCTTGGTTGGAGCTCTCTCTCTCCAACTTCTTAGATCTGCCGATGCACAGCAAGATCTTCTTGTGTTGATACTCAATATACCACTTTTACAAAGATCTGAACTCTCTCTGTCAAAAACTTTTTCAACTACTTCTATATCACTTCATCTATCTTGGTCTGTAAACTATGGGTGCCTATTTATAGGCTTCCTTCATGGTAACCGGCTGGTCCGGTTCATAACAGACTTCTGATATCTCTGACAGTTGATGTAGACCGGCTGGATCGGCAGCTGTCATGTCAACCAGTCACTTCTTGAAATTCCCTAACTGTCAGATAGTGTCGAGACTTTCTGTTCTTAAGTGTCGACACTTATAGGCCAAGTGTCGACACATGTTGTGTAAGTGTCGACACAAGTCTACAAGGTGTCGACACAATTCCTTGTATGTCTCGACACAGATTCTTCTGCATGTGTCGACACTGAAATTGAGTGTCGACACAAATACTTGTACTTCATTCTTTAACTGTATTCTTCTAAGTGTCGACACAACTCCTTTGTGTCGACACAACTTTATGTGTTGAAACTGTCAAGTGTCGACACTGCTTCTTGGTGTCGACACAAGTCTTCACTTTTGTTTCTTCAGCTGAGTGTCGACACATTCCCTTAGTGTCGACACTTGTACTTAGAATATTTTGTAACTTTTCTGTTCTTTGCTAAGTGTCGATACAGCTCCTTGTGTCGATACTTTCTTCAAGTGTAGAGTCTTCAATTAAGTATCGACACATTGTGCTGAGTGTCGACACTTTCTTCAAGTGTTGACTCTTCTGGTTGTGTGTCGACACATTGTGCTGAGTGTCGACACTTTCTTCAAATACTGACTCTTCAGCATAGTGTCGACACATTGTGTTGAGTGTCGACACTTTTACTTAGACTCTGCAGACTATTGATGAGTGTCGACACATTCTTTTAGTGTCGACACTTTCTGGTGTAGACTTAGCTCTTCTAGGTGTCGACACTTCTGCTAAGTGTCGACACAGCTTTTCTGCATACTTCTTCACTGAGTGTCGACACAGCTCCAAGTGTCGACACTTTCTGTCTGGTGTCGACTCTTCTTCTCAGGTGTCGACACAATTACTCCAAGTGTCGACACTGCTTGTCTGGGTGTCGACACAAGCTTTCTCAAGTGTCGACACTTTCCCTCTGGGTGTCGACACATGGACTTAGAAACTTTTAGCTTCAGTCTAGTGAATACCTAACCTGCACAAGTAACTCAAACACACATCAAATACATTATGATGTATATCATTGAGTTAGGTGAGGCTTCTTCAAATCAGGTACATTTGACCAATGTACCCAACAATCTCCCCCTATTTGGAGAAGTCATAACCCTTAGTCAATGATATACACCACTTATAATTAAAAATCATAAAATGATGTAAAACAGGTATATGTCAACAGAGTTAAACTTAAATATGTAATAAAGCACACATGTATACTCATTCAGCATTACAGAACAAACAAGAATTAGACACATTCATCTGAACAATCATGAAATTTATTTAACAAAAATTGTTCAAACATTGTTGTTAATACATTTTCAATGATTTACACAAAATGTTTGATGTAACAGATTACAACATTCTTTAGTTTAATCTTACTCTAATTCTGCTCTGGTTCTTTTATGACTATGCCTTTTCCAGCTTGCACTTTGGCCTTTACAGCAGCAGCAGCAGCAGGCTCAGCTTCAGCAGTCTTCTTCCCTTTGTAGTCCTTCTTCTTCTGTTCTTCAGCCTTGATTTTTTGCCTCTCAAAGTAATGATAGGGCTTAGGAAAGTACTTGCTAGGCTCCACAGCTGTTGGAGGTAGCTTTCCTAACTTAGCCTTCCTTCTATGTTGGACAATGGCTTCCTGCCTACTCTCATGTTTCCTCCATTCTGCCTCTGAGAACCACTTGTTCCTCTTATGGGCATTGTCCTTGGCTGCTTTCCAGGCTATGAGAATGATGTTCCTAGAAGTAGGGCTCCACTGTTCAAAATCTGGTTTTTGCTCAGCCAGTTCCCTGAACTTCTTCTTTGATAGCCTAGTCTCTTCTTCTTTGTCCAAAGCCTCTTGCATAGCTGCTGTAATAGGTTGAACAACCTTTTCCAGAACAATATTAGGCTTACCAGCAGTTGGACTATACATTGTGCTTACATCAGCATGAACCATTTCAAAATCTGGAGGTGGATAGATCACCTGAGCTACTTCCTGTTGCTCACCTCCAAGATATGCACTTTGAATACCAGATTCAGCTACATTGTCATCATCACACAGGGGAGGATAGCCCAGTGTAGCCCTGATGGAATTGGATATCCATTTTGCATGCTCAGAACTTGCCTTGACTAACACCCTCTCCCCCTTTATGACTTCTTGTTCTACATGATCTCTTACATCATCCTTTTGGAATCTAATCTGACTGTCCAAGTACCTGATTCCTTCCTTAAAATAAGGTCTAAGCTTTGTAAGCTGTTCAGAAATGACCTTCTGTGAATCTTGAATGGCAGTCTTGACAGCAGCAAGTTCTTCTTGAAAAGCTTTATCAAATTCAGCCTTGGCAGCATCAGTAGAAGTAGATGGATCAGCAGACTTATTCTTTAATGCAGTCACTATAGCATTGTGGGAGGCTGTCAGATTATCATTCATTCTCAATTGATTTTCCAGCACATAGCCTTGCTTCTGTGCTATATCATCTACTTGAGACTTTATTTTCTCCTAGTGAGTTGCCAAATAGACCACTGCATTACCACCCTTGTGGAAGCAGTCAGTCATTTCCTTCTTATTCAAATTCATTTCAAACCTTATTGATTTGATATCTTGAGCTAGATCAAATTGTAAAGATTTGTGGCCTTCATCAATATATGTCTCTATAGCCCTTCGTTGCTCATCCAGCTTAACTTGCATTGCTACCATTAAGCTGCTGTAATCTGTTGATGGAGCTTGTTGAATTAGAGAGTGTTGAGCAACTGTTTGTAGAGCCTTCTTGTAGCTCTGACTCCTTCTTTTAAAAACAAAGAATTGTTGCTTCTTAGCTTGCTCAGTTTCATCATCCTCAGACTCTGAAGTACTGGCTATATCCACCCTATCCTTAGGGCTTGATGGTTTTTCAGTTTGCACATCTTGTGCCTTCTCAGTATCTAGCCTTATAGGCTCTTCCTGAACTTCCAGATTCTCCCCCTCAGCACCAGCATCCTTCTCTTCATCAGCAGCATTCTTTTCCATGTCAAAATCATCTTGATCTAAATTCAGAAATAGATCTTCCATTGTATATTCTGGGGGTGACTGTGCAGGAGATGTACTGGTTTCATCAACTACAGCAGATGTGTCTTGGAAAACAACATCTGGTGCTTGGTTTGCTTGCTGATTTTGCTGATGAACATCAGACAAATCAGAATCTAATACAGAAAAATCTAAAGTATTGAGGTCAGAAAGTACCTCTTGGATAATGAGAGTTGCTTGCTCACTCTCCAGTGTAGAGGGGTGTTCTACAGCTGGAGGCTCCCCCTGGCTTAGATCCCTAGTGTGAGGCAGCTCCCCCTGAGTCTCAGCCACATCTTTAGCAGCAGGGGTCTTTTCTACTATCTCCTCCTCTTGATTATCAGGTGTGAACACCACCTGTTCTTCACTTCCAGAACTGCTTGAGGACACTTGGGCCACAACAGCAGTTTTTCTCTTCTTCCTTGGAGGGGAATCCTTCTTAGAAGCTTGTTTCTCAGGGGTGGTCAATTCCTTTGACAGCACCCTTTCCCACCTGGAGAAGATGCTCATGTCCATCCTTCTCATGTGGTTGATTTTAGCTCCAGCAGCATTGCTCATGACCTCTGGTATTGTACCAGCCAGGTAGAGACTTAATATCCTGCCCAGATTGGGCTTCTTCAGACTTTCCTTTATCTTCTCAAAGATAACCATTGACCAATCTGTTCTTAGGTTGAAGATGATTCTGGTCATAATACTGAACATAGAGGCTGACACCCTGTCATGTCCTCCTGGTTTGCTTAGTACAACTTTGCCTACAACTTCAGACAGGAATTTGCCTTGATTATTCATTCCCTTCCTGTTGAAAACTGATCCTATTTTCATCTTAGGATCAAGACCACACCAGACCAAAGCTTCCCTGGTCTTGGATGTAGAAATTTCTTCTTCTTCTTGAACTTTAGGTAGCTGAAGTACCTTTCTCAAGGACTTGGGTGAAACCTTGACCTTGGTGCCATGCACCCTTGACTTAATTCTGTAGCCTGAGTCGTCTACAGATGCTCCAGTAAGAAATTCTATAACTTCCTTCTTCTATATCTTGGTTGGTTCTGAAACCAAGAACTCCAATCCTGAATCGGTGACTAGGGTTACCACCGTCTTGATTTCTTGATCGCCATCGTCAAAAGCACCTCGCACGAGCTCATACCCTTCGTTAACATTCTCCTCGAGCTTGGGAGCCATTAGGGTTTGAAGATCTAGTCTTGAGAAGAGAGAAATGTCGACACAAGAGTTTTGGTCTCGAAACTTTTGAAAGCGTGTCGACAAACAAAGACAGAATCCTATTTATACCTTTCTGGTTTGAAGACGAACAGGCGGGATAGCGAGCTAAACATGTGTCGACACTGTCAATAAGTGTCGACACTGACTTATAATGTCTCGACACTCATGTGTCGACACAAGTTTAGTCAACAGATTTTATGTGTCGACACTTGGTTAAGTGTCGACACCACTATACTCGACATGTAGTCGAGACTTTACTTAGAAAATTCTGAGTAAAACTTAAGTGTCGACACTACATTGGATGTGTCGACACCTACTCGACATGTGTCGACACTATCATTCTGAAGTGTCGACACCAACTTCCTAGATGTGTCGACACCATTTTCCTGAAGTGTCGACACTTTCTATTCTGTGTCGACATAGACTTGTCTATGTGTCGACACCTTTTTACTTAGCCAATTTTTAGTTCTGTAAACTTAGTCTAAGTTTATCATACCTAGTTCAATTTTGAACCTATTGAACTTAGCTTCTTCTAAGGGCTTAGTAAACATATCTGCTATCTGATTATCAGTTTTAACATATTCAAGTGCAATATCTTTTCTTTCTACATGCTCCCTAAGAAAGTGATATTTAATCTCAATATGTTTAGTTCTACTATGTGATACAGGATTATTAGCTATTGAAATAGCACTTGTAGAATCACAGTAAAGTGGAGTTCTACTTACCTGAAATCCATAGTCATCTAACTGATGTTGAATCCACAGAAGTTGAGCACAGCAACTTCCTGCAGCTACATATTCTGACTCAGCTGTGGAGATGGCCACACAGGTTTGCTTCTTACTACTCCATGAAATGAGTCTTCCACCTAGGAATTGACAGGATCCAGTTGTGCTCTTTCTATCTTCTTTGCATCCTGCAAAGTCTGCATCTGAATAGCCTGTTAGATCAAAATCTCCATTCCTAGGGTACCAGAGGCCTAGATAAGGTGTGCCCTTTAGATATCTCAAGATTCTCTTGACTGCAGTCAAGTGAGACTCTTTAGGGCAGGCTTGATACCTGGCACAAACACATGTAGCATACATAATGTCAGGCCTACTTGCAGTCAAGTATAGTAGGGAGCCAACTATCCCTCTATACAAGGTTTCATCTACAGGTTTCCCTGCATCATCCTTGCTTAGAGACATACTTGACCCCATAGGAGTCTTCATGGTACTGGATGAATCCATACCATACTTCCTTATGAGTTCTAGGGTGAACTTGGACTGACATATGGATAGACCACTTCCAGTCTGCTTAACTTGGAGACCCAAGAAAAACTTCAGTTCTCCCATACTACTCATCTCAAATTGACTTTGCATAAGCTTTGCAAACTTTTTGCAAAGGCTACTTTCAGTAGACCCAAATATAATGTCATCTACATATATTTGGACAAGTATGACTTTGCCTCTAGATTCCCTAAGGAATAGAGTCTTATCTATTTTCCCCCTTGAGAACTTGTTCTCAATGAGGAAACTAGATAGGGTTTCATACCAAGCTCTAGGTGCTTGTTTTAACCCATATAATGCTTTCCTAAGTCTATACACATAATGAGGTAAAGTTGGATCAACAAAACCTGCAGGCTGCTCCACATAGACTTCTTCTTTCAAGTTACCATTTAGGAATGCTGACTTCACATCCATTTGGTATACCTTGAATCCTTGATAGGTTGCATAGGCCAAGAACATCCTTATGGCTTCCAGTCTGGCTACTGGAGCAAAGGTTTGATCAAAATCAATACCTTCTTCTTGCCTATATCCTTTTGCAACCAGTCTTGCTTTATTCTTTATGATGACCCCTTGTTCATCTAACTTATTTCTGTAGATCCACTTAGTTCATATAACATTGTGGTCTTTAGGCTTTGGAACCAGTTCCCAAACCTTGCACCTTTTGAACTGATTAAGTTCTTCTTGCATAGCTTCAGTCCACTGTGGATCTTGTATAGCTTCTTCAAATTTCTTTGGTTCTATTTGAGACAGAAAACTTGAATATACTACAGCATTCTGATTTCTGCTCCTTGTCTGAACACCTTGTCTTGGATCTCCAATAATTAGCTCTACTGGATGATCTCTTAGATGCCTGTTGGCTGGAGGCATCCTTACTTCTGGTTGAACTTCTACAGCATCTTCATCATGCTGAGTTCCTTGTACTTCTTCAGTTCCTGGTACATGTAGTTCTCCCCCTGGACATAAGCCATCTTCTTCTACTTGCTGTCTTGCAGCAGGTACATCTTCTATGGCTAGCTTGTCCATCTTCTTAGTAAGACCTGTGGGGCTGCACACACTACTAGACAACTCATTGTTAATTAGTTGTGTTTCATCAAAAACTACATGCACAGACTCCTCTACAACTTGTGTAGTCAAGTTGTAGACTCTATAAGCCTTACTATTATTGTTGTACCCAACAAACACTCCCTCTTGGGACTTGGCAGCAAACTTAGTTAGGTAAGACTTTCCATTGTTAAGTATGAAGCATTTGCAACCAAAAATCCTGAAATAGGATAGATTTGGTTTCCTGCCTTTCACAACTTCATAGGGGGTCTTGTTTAACCTTTTAGTGATGGTAGCCCTATTTATCACATGGCATGCAGTGTTAACTGCTTCAGCCCAGAAATATTCTGGCAGTGATGAATCACTTAATAGGGTTCTACCAGCCTCTATCAAGGTCCTATTTTTCCTTTCAGCAATGCCATTTTGCTGAGGTGTTCTAGGTGAAGAGAATTCTTGAAATATCCCATAGTCTTCACACAGCTTTGTCATGCTTTCAGACTGAAACTCAGTACCATGGTCACTTCTAATTTTGACCACTGTACAGTTTAATTCATTCTGAATTTGCTTAACAAAACTATAGAAGACACTAGGTGTTTCAGATTTCTGCTTTAAGAAGAACACCCAGGAAAACCTTGAGTAGTCATCAACAACTACAAAGGTGTAGACCTTCCTACCTAAGCTGTGAACTGGCATTGGACCAAATAGATCCATATGCAAGAGGTATAAACACCTCACAGCATCTTTGTTGTCTAAGCTTCTAAAGGTGGATTTAGTCTGCTTGCCCTTTTGACAAGCTGAGCAAATGCCATCCTTGACACACTTAACTTGAGGACCATTCCTCACTAACTCTTTGCTAAAGAGTTTGCTAATAGTCTTGTAGTTAAGATGAGCTAGCCTCTTGTGCCACTTGACACAATGAGAGATTGTCTCATTAGCTACAAGACAGACAGGAGAACCATTGTTCTCAATCATAATGTCTAAACAATAGACATTTCTCTTTCTATATCCTGTCAAAATGATCTCTTGATCACTTGACCTCTTGATATGACAACCATTTTTAACAAATGAGATGTCATACCCTACATCACTTAACTGACTTATACTAATGAGGTTGTGTTTCAACCCTTTAACATAAGCCACTTGAGTAATGGTAACAAGGTTTGAAGAGATGTTACCAAACCCTTTGATGATTCCTTTTTTAGAACCACCAAAGGTCACTTTAGGACCATTTTTGATAGGAATGTAGTCCTTCAGTAGTCCCCTTGTTCCAGTCATATGTCTGGAACATCCACTATCCAAGTACCATGTTGGGGTATGGCCACTTGGATTCACCTGCAAAACAAATTAATGAACCTTAGAACCCAAAGTAAACTTGGGTCCTTGGTGATTGTTAGTTTGCAACTTGACATAGCTACCTACTGGCTTTCCATCAGGTAACTTGCTACTCAACTTGGCACTGGCATTGTGCCAACAATCCAAGGCATAGTGGCCAACCTTGCCACAGCACCAGCATTCAAACTTGTTGTACCTTTGCTTAGATACAACCTTTGCTGTCTTGACTACAGCAGTCTTGTTGAATGTTGGGGCTTTACCCTTGGACTTGAACTTGGACTGTACAGTCCCTGCAGGTCTAACAAAACCTAGTCCAGCTTTGCCTTTTTGATGAACAAATTCATCAATTAATGGTAATACTGATTTAGGTTTTGAAAACCTGGCAGCAAGTTCTTTTTCCTTCTGGAGATTAATCTCCAGTCTCTTAATTTGATCATTCTTAAATGTAATAGTACCCATCTGAATCACTGTAATGTGTTTCAGCCTGGCTACTTCATTCAGTTTTTGATCATACTGTTTTTCAAAATCTGTTGCAGCTGCCTTGAGATCAGCAATCTCCTTTGCCTGACTTTTGGCTAGGATCTTGCTTTTCTTATAGGCTTGCAACAGTACTTGGTATTCATCTAAGAGCTGATGAATATCTCCCTCAGATTCAGAAACACTTCCATCACTTGATGAAGATGATTCTGACTCTGAACTAGAACTGGAATCTGAACTTTGAGTTGGACTTTGTACCTGACTAGGTCCTGGCTGCTCCAGGATTTTGGTACTTTCAGTCAATGCCATCAGTCCTTGGCACTGACACTCTTCTTGTTCATATATTGATTCCATGATCTGCATAAACTCTTCTTCTTCTTCAGCAAATAGCCCTATATAGGCTTCAGCATCTGTCTCAGTGTCTGAAGAAGAAATGTCTGAAAGAGTCTTCTCATTCTTTGCAACAAAGGACTTCTCCTTCTTTCCTTTGAAGTGAGTCTTCTTTTTGTCACTGGATTCTTTCCTTCTTTCAGGACAATCAGCAATAACATGACCCTGTCTATTGCAGCAGTAACACACAATCTTAGACCCAGTTGCCTTACTAGTCTTTGTCTTTTTCTTATCCTTCTTTGAAGGCTTCTTCTCCTGATACTGGACTTCTTTCCCTTTGGAATATGAAGGTCTGGACCTCCACTGTTTTTTCTTAAGGAATTTCTGAAAATGTCTGGTGAATGCAGCAAAATCTTCATCACTTTCACTGCTTGTAGATTTAGTGCTAACAGACTCATCAGATTCTGATTCAACTACCTCTGGAGGAGGAGTTGATGACTTAGTCCTGTTCTTTCTAGGTACTTCTGACTTAAAGGCAACAGTCCTTTCCCTGTGTTCAGTCCTTGTTGACTTTTCCTCCTCTTTTCTTACTGACAATTGCATCTCATAAGATAACAACTTGCCAAACAGTGTGGGAGGAGGAATTTCTCCCAACTTTGCCATTTCTCTGATGGCACAGATCTTGGTGTCCCAGTCTTTGGTTAGGGACCTTAAGAATTTATCATTCAATTCATAGTTAGAGAACTCTCTTCCATAGGACATGAGTTCATTAACAATTCTATAAAACTTCTTGTAGCATTCAGTGATGCTATCTCCTCTTCCTTGCCTAAAGCTCTCATATTCTTGATTAAGCAAGGACTTCCTATCTTGTCTTACTTCTTCAGAACCTTCCATGTAGACAATGAGGGTATCCCACATTTCTTTTGCTGTTTTACAGTGAATAAGGTTCTGGAAGGTGGCATCATCAATTGCACTAACTATGATGTTCTGTGCCCTTTTGTCCATTGTAGCTAGGACAATCTCATCCTTGGTCATCTCAGAAAAATCCTTTGGAGTTCTCTGTGTAGCATCCAAGACTGAAATCTTCATGGGCACATAAGGCCCTTCTTTGACTGTGATGTAGATCCTAGGGTCAGAGGCCTCCATGAACAGCCTTACCCTTTCTTTCCAGATTCCAAAAATCTCCTTTCTGCATATGGGCAGTTTCATTGAACCCAATTCCTTGTGATTCTCTGAAGAACCCATGTTTCTTGATTTTCTTGAAACTGTTTCCTGACTTACACTGAATCTGCCAAACTGGATCTCCTCAGACAGTTAGTCCTTTTTGAGGAACCTCCCTCTGATACCACTTGAAAGATATGGTACCTAAACACCTAGAGGGGGGGGGGTGAATAGGTGACCTAATCCTTTCTTAGCTTTTGTTTGGCAGCACAACAGCTATTTCACTGAATTCTACAGCTAACAGCAATTACAGCATATAAACAGTAATTCCACAGCACAGCACAGAAGACACACTAATTTATAGTGGTTCCCCAATCTTTGGGTACATCCACTTTCCCCCTTCGTCTATCTAGCAGTGTACTAGATTCGGCCAAACTTCTCCACTATCTCAGAACCCAACTAGGTTCCTACACCTCAGGCCCAAAGCCTTACACTCAGCCAAAAGGCCTACACTCAGCCACCCAGGCCTACACTCAGCCAATTAAGGCCTACACTCAGAGTTCTTCAACTCCTACACTCAGGCAATCAAGCCCTACCCTCAGCCTTTATAATATAGGCTTACAATTCTCTCAGATCCAATGGATCCTACAAGTTAAAATAGAAAGTACAATAGCTAACTCTACAACTCAGAAAATAAGAGAGGAGTTGAGAGATTCTTGAAGAGTTCTTGGAAGAACTCAGTTAGATCCAAACTGACTTAGCTTCCTTCAAAGCTTCTTGATTAGAACTGAATTAGTCTGAATCTTCTGCAGTTGTTCCTTGACCTCTGTTTCTTGAAATCCAGATGACTCTGAATTCTTCTTCTCAGCCTTAGTTCCAAAGACTGAATTCTTGGTTGGAGCTCTCTCTCTCCAACTTCTTAGATCTGCCGATGCACAGCAAGATCTTCTTGTGTTGATACTCAATATACCACTTTTACAAAGATCTGAACTCTCTCTGTCAAAAACTTTTTCAACTACTTCTATATCACTTCATCTATCTTGGTCTGTAAACTATGGGTGCCTATTTATAGGCTTCCTTCATGGTAACCGGCTGGTCCGGTTCATAACAGACTTCTGATATCTCTGACAGTTGATGTAGACCGGCTGGATCGGCAGCTGTCATGTCAACCAGTCACTTCTTGAAATTCCCTAACTGTCAGATAGTGTCGAGACTTTCTGTTCTTAAGTGTCGACACTTATAGGCCAAGTGTCGACACATGTTGTGTAAGTGTCGACACAAGTCTACAAGGTGTCGACACAATTCCTTGTATGTCTCGACACAGATTCTTCTGCATGTGTCGACACTGAAATTGAGTGTCGACACAAATACTTGTACTTCATTCTTTAACTGTATTCTTCTAAGTGTCGACACAACTCCTTTGTGTCGACACAACTTTATGTGTTGAAACTGTCAAGTGTCGACACTGCTTCTTGGTGTCGACACAAGTCTTCACTTTTGTTTCTTCAGCTGAGTGTCGACACATTCCCTTAGTGTCGACACTTGTACTTAGAATATTTTGTAACTTTTCTGTTCTTTGTTAAGTGTCGACACAGCTCCTTGTGTCGATACTTTCTTCAAGTGTAGAGTCTTCAATTAAGTGTCGACACATTGTGCTGAGTGTCGACACTTTCTTCAAGTGTTGACTCTTCTGGTTGTGTGTCGACACATTGTGCTGAGTGTCGACACTTTTACTTAGACTCTGCAGACTATTGCTGAGTGTCGACACATTCTTTTAGTGTCGACACTTTCTGGTGTAGACTTAGCTCTTCTAGGTGTCGACACTTCTGCTAAGTGTCGACACAGCTTTTCTGCATACTTCTTCACTGAGTGTCGACACAGCTCCAAGTGTCGACACTTTCTGTCTGGTGTCGACTCTTCTTCTCAGGTGTCGACACAATTACTCCAAGTGTCGACACTGCTTGTCTGGGTGTCGACACAAGCTTTCTCAAGTGTCGACACTTTCCCTCTGGGTGTCGACACATGGACTTAGAAACTTTTAGCTTCAGTCTAGTGAATACCTAACCTGCACAAGTAACTCGAACACACATCAAATACATTATGATGTATATCATTTAGTTAGGTGAGGCTTCTTCAAATCAGGTACATTTGACCAATGTACCCAACAGTTCTAGATTTCGGAAAGCATTGGGAAGATCACCTATACATGGTGGAGTTTGCATATAACAATAGCTTTCAAGCGAGTATTGGAATGGCACCTTTCGAGGCCTTATATGGGAGGAAGTGTCGTACGACATTGTCTTGGTTGTAGACAGGCGAGTCAAAGTTGTATAAACGTCAAGCGGTGGAAGACGCCACTTCAATGGTATGTACAATTGAGGAAAGGTTGAAGATCGCTCAGGACATGCAAGCAAAGTACTATAATGCCAAGCATAGGAACGTGAAGTTCGGCGTTGGCGACTGGGTGTATTAAAAAATCAAGCCGTTCAAGGGTATTTCGCAGGTTCGACGCTTGAAGAAGCTGAGTCCGAGATACCTTGGACCATTTGAAATCCTGGAGCGTGTTGGCGAGGCAGCGTATAGATTGAAGCTATCGGTGGAGTTGAGTGGGATACACGATGTATTCCACATATTGATGTTGCGGAATGCGGTGCAAGAGCCTTCGCAGATAGTTGCGGTTGATCAAGTGCTAGTGGATTATGAGTTGATGACAAAGGTCAAGCCTATACGTATAGAAGACGTTGAGGTCAAACGGCTCCACAATAAGGAAATCCGAATGGTTAAGGTTCGTTGGGATAACTGCGGACGTGAGGAGCTTTCTTGGGAGCGAGAGCAAACTATGTTGGAGGAATACCCCAAGTTATTCCACTCAGGTAACATTTAATTTTTGTATACCTTTACTTAATTTCGGGACGAAATTCCTTAAGGGGGGAGATTTGTAACGCCCCGAAAATCGTTATCGAGCTGGTCGCGTCCAAAAGTAATGTTGGTGCCTGTATAGGGGAACACGGCCTAGGACACGGGCGTGTCCAACGCCGTGTCTGGCGTGGTGTTTTGGCCGATTGTATCCCAAGAAGGACACAGCAAGAAACACGGCAGAATGACACGGGCGTGTCATTTGACACGGGCGTGTGCCTACCCGTGTCAGTACCCGTGTAACATAGAGTCGTGATGGTTGGCGTGACGGTTATTCGTGACACGCCTCCGGTCACGGGCGTGTCCAAGACCCGACACGGGCGTGTCAGGTTGAGACACGGGCGTGTCTTGCCCGTGTGGATTTTCTGTGTTCGACGATCGTGCCAAGATCGAGGCACACGGCCTGGGATACGGCCGTGTGCAAGGCCGTGTTCGGCCCAGGTTTGAGGATTTCTGTACAGATCCGAGCCGTTCGTTTTCTTTAAGTAAGATCTGACGGCCCAGACGTGTTCCTGCTCTGTTAAGGCCGGGAATGGTGGTTTAACTCCTCATTTCTCCCTTAAGCTTTGTCTTTCCAAGGAGTTAGAGCAAGGAGGAAGAAGGAGGAGGATTTCGGCCGCCGACGGAGCATCGGAGCACCGTTTAGAGAACCGAGAGCGGATCCATGGAGGAAATCCCGTTGCGAAGACTTCTATCCGTGTAAAATTTTCCATGGCGCAAAAGCGTACTATAAGGGTAACGATTCTCTTCTTAAGCATGTGAAGCTGTCTTCCTTTTTGCATAGGGAAACCCGCTCCCGCAAGTGTGCGGAGAGTGTGCGGCGTTCCTTGGGGTTGACGGGAATTGCCCCCCTTGTGTTGCATGTAGAGTCCGGAATCGAAGTACGGGCATAGGCATTGTGTGTGAAGCCTACCCAGACATGTTGGTCTGGATCGGTGATGTTGCATTTGTTATGATTTGCCGGAGAAGACTCAGTGCTTTGGGTTTTTGGGTTTCTACGCGGTAGATTACAGCAGGGATCCTTGGGGATTAACTCCAAGACGCACCCGGAAAACTGAGTGGAATCATTATTCTGCTAACTTGGCGGTCTGGTAACCTGCCTTGAACATAACTGGTTATGTGATTGTTTGGAAATGGCAGGATCCGAGAGAAGCTTGGCTCGTGTGTACGTCTTAAGGTGTACTACGCGTTGTGAGCTACGGGCAAGTGGAATCGGACCTAGGCTATGTAGTTAGGTGCGAGAGACCCGAAAAGGGGACTGGACGTTGGCATAGTCGGGAGCCTTAGACAGTGGTCAGAATGGCTAAAATGTTAACGTTGTTGCCATCCCGGGGGTGGTGGTGAAGACGCTGAAGTGTCAGGATTCACCGATAATGTGCCCTGAGTGCACGGGGTGTTTGGCCGTGCGAGCCTACACCTGTGGCTAGCATGTTTGTACTATATTATTTTAGCTGGACTAATGAATTGCAGGAAAAGAGCACCGCCGTCCCGAGTTAGGGGCGGGGTCGTTATAATTTGGTCGGCTTTTGGCTGACCCTTTGCTTTGTTTGCCACCATGCGGTGGAATGTTGCTTGCAGGTTCTGCGAAGCCGAGTACCAAATAGAGGGCTGGAGCCCATGTTGCTCTGCTAGCCCTAGAAGGCCAAAGAAAATAGTTGTACTTTATTTTGTCATGTGTGGCCGGCCTGCGAGCAGATATATGGAAAACATTATTTAATTAAGTGATCCTCTGTAAGGTCATAATGTCGTGTACCTTTCTGTGTATTTGTTTTCATTCCAGTTGTAGTGGTGTTGGGCATTCATGTTATTTGGATACAAGTTTGGGTTCTTTCAACTGTTTAAAAGCTTCCGCTAGAATGTTCTGTGTTAGGACGAGTAGTCTTAATTGGATAGTTTGGTTATTCATACGTAACCCTTCCGACTGTCCGTGGTATATGGTGTCAGGTTCCAGCTGGACCTTCTACTATATGGCATATGACGGATAGGGGTGTTACACTTAAGACCTGTAAATAAGAAAAGAAAAACAACCGCAGAAAAGCACACAGTGATTTATAGTGGTTCCCCAATTGGGTAAATCCACTTTCCCTCCCACCTATCCAACTAACTTGTTGGACTAGGCACAAACTCCTCCAAACTACTCCTAAGAGCTTACACCACAGATCCCACAGGATCTCCAACTCTCCTCCAAGACAAACTTCTTAGCCACAAAGGCCTACACTAAGTGGTCAGCAGACCACCTACCTCAGGCTACTAAGCCCTACACTCATGCTGGGAGGATAGCCCTACATCAGATCCAAAAAGGATCCTACCTCAGAGATCTGCAGTGCTCCTATACTCAGTGACCTGCAAGCCACCTACCTCAGCCTAATCTCTAAGGCCTACAGCTCAGGCATTTCAGCCCTACAACTTCAGGCACAAGGCCCTACTCTTAGAGTGTTGCAGCACTCCTATAACTCAGTACCCCTCCAGGTACCTACCTCAGTGTCCCTCCAGGCACCTACAACTTAGTGACAAACTTTTCACCTACCTCAGGCACAAAGGCCCTACACTCAGAGAGCACCACTCTCCTATCTCAGGCAATTAAGCCCTACAGCTCAGATCCACACTTGGATCCTACCTCAATACCCCAGCATGGCACCTACAGCTCAGTGACTAAATAGTCACCTACAACTCAGATTTAGGTAAACTGAATCCTACAGGATGAAGGTGGGTTGATGGATATTATTGACATAAGAGATATTTCTCTATGTCAAGCTTCTGGACAGATATAAACTCAGCCCATCAATGACTACAGGAATTTATTTCCTGAGTCTACTTTCACTGAACTAAGATATACTTAGTCCTAACTACTTCCACAGAACCAAGTAATTACTTGTACTGGATGTTACTTGTAGAGCAATGTTCTGCCACGACCTGAATTGAGACTGAAGCTAAGCCCTAACTACTTCTTCACAACACTATGGATTTTCCTTCAGGTCAGTGAAGTTACTGCACCTAACTGCTGCTACCTGAGCTGAGAAAATCACAGCTCTAACTTTGCAAACTGGAATATCTCTGCCTCTTGCTCCTTTCCTGGGCAGAGGTGATTCAGCCCTAGCTTTGACTCCTGAGGAATAGTCCCCTGAGTCTTCCTTCACCTTCTTCAAGCTTTCTTCTCTTCACAGCTTCCAAATAAAGATCTTCAGGTGCTTGTGTTGTTGGAACTGTGAAGAACCGGCAGCAAGGGTCGGCCCTTGGCTGCTATCTTTTCCCTCAGAGAAAATACTCTGAACTAGCTTGTTGGTGCAGGTGAGAATGGCACCAGCAATCATGCTGTTGAAGGTCTTGATCTAATAGCTAACTTGCTCTCTGTCCTGTAGACTTGAGCTTCCTGTTCTTCAGCTCCACAACAATGGCGGAGAAGATGAACTAACTTGATTTCTTTTTCCTTTAAGTCTCTTTTCCTTTGTACTCCTCTTTTCTTTTATTAATTTTTGACCCAACGGCTCTTTAGCAGTATGCCCCACATAATTAATGGCCTGCAATAACTTGCTTTAACACCAACTACCATACAGTAGGTCTGCGACAACATTTGTCGCGTACTGTAGCCATCCCGCCATTAATTTGAACTTTGTTGACTTGCTGACGTGATCAGGTGTGGACTTAGCCAAAAATCAAACATCAATAGCTTAGGTATTGATTAAGTAAGCATCACTCAACGCCAAAACACTTAGACAGATTTTTGTCTCATGGTGTTGAGGGAGTAACCTTCACTCAACGCCAAAATACTTAGAATATAAATTTGTCCCTAGGTATTGGGTGATTCTACTCCACTCAACGCCAACTTGCTTTATCAGCTATCTGCTGCTTGGTGTTGAGTGTGTGAGTATCACTCAACGCCAAACCCCTTAGACAAAATTGTATCTTCACTAGGCGATGGCTGTGTTCAGTGAGCAACCTCCACTCAACGCCTTTTTCCTTAACCATTTTTCTGTTTAACTTGTCTCAGTGCTTTCTTATTCTCAGCTGAGACAAACACCTATCTCAGCGGTTATGCTGAGACCAACTCCTGTCTCAGCAGTTTTGCTGAGACCATCTCCTATCTCAGCGGTTTTGTTGAGACCAACATTTCTCTCAGCGCTTTTGCCTTGAGCTTCTTAGCTGTCTCAGTTGTCTCAACACTTTCTTCTCAGCGGTCTTAGTGCTTTTTGCCTTTGTAAATTTTTCTGGATTTAGCTCGACAAGTGTTGAGTTGCGTTCGACGATCTGTGCACTGAGCTCGACGAACTCTGATCTTCTCAGCGGTCTCAGCGCTTTTTGCCTTAGTCAATTTTTCTGCCTTTAGCTCGGTAATTGTTGAGCTGAGCTCGACTATCTGTAAGCTGAGCTCGAAGAACTGCAAACTGAGCTCGACAAACTTCAAACTGAGCTCGATGAACGTATCCCAAGAAAAGTTGAGTTGAACTCGACGAACGCTGAACTCATTTTGACGAATTCTCTAAACTAAGTTCGACAAATTATGAACTCAGTTCGACGAATTCCTGAACTGAGTTCTACTCATAGCCTTTTATTGTATGGCATTGAGTGTGTCTTCATCACTCAACACCTGTGGACTTAGACAGATTTCTGTCAGCCCACAACATAGGTAAGAGTTTACCTGTCTTTGCCACTTAGGCTACTTCTTGCCTTTCCAGCATCTTCACTTTGTCTCCACTTGTCACATCACTTAGACCACCTTTCTAGACTTGTTCCATGGAACATCCTGCACATGTCACATCACTTAGAGCACCTGTCTAGTCTTGTTCCATGGAACATCCTGCATATGATGAGCTTAAACAACATCAAATACAACTATGCTCTTAGTGTTGATGGAGATGTGTCTTCAAATCCGATCTAGGGAACATTGTGGACAATTGACCCAACAATCTCCCCTATTTGAATAAGGGAGAACACCCAGCAATACTAAGAGGCATTATCAAAATAGACAGAATAATTTCATGCAGCTGCAGATTATATTCTGCTACACCTGCTAGCTTAAGCTACATTCATTCAATGTGCATCATCATACTAGTTGAGCAATTGCTCAAGTAATATGAACTCTCCTTTATACCACTTAATATTTAAATGAAGCACTAGCCTCAATGTATGCACTAACACAATCATGACTCAACATGTGGTCAGTCATTACATTTCTCATACAACTAGAATCTTTTCCAGTAATATGAACCTACTCATCATGACCTTGTCATGTCAAATATTGCTTATATATCTCCCTCATATGTATTGTCACACATATATCCGCCTTTCTATCTTCTTTAATAGGCATATCTATTGAAGGAGTAGAAAATATCATAGGAGAAATTATCTCTTGATCCTAGACAAAGTCCTATGTTGATACTGTTAAGGAAATCAACCTAGTGATCATTTTACTTGATTAGGAGTCATACCTTATGTGTTGATACATTTATACAACACAACACTATAACATTTAGGCTTGTTGCACACATAATTCCACTTGCTGATGTTGTATCTACAGAATCAGCATCCATTTGTGGTGATATCATTGACACACCACATCACTGTAGCCCCCCCTTGGCACTTGAGTAACCCAAGGATCCACTTGAGCTGGCTGCTAGATGTTCCTCTTCTCATAATCCCCCCTGAAAGTGAAGGTTAGATCTGAAATACTCTAGAGGGGGGTGAATAGAGTATTGTGGTCTCTTAAAAAAAACTTTACAGCTTTTGTTGTACTCCTAAGTGAACAAGTTAGCAAAATGAAATAATAAAATCAGCAACCTATCAATTCACAGAACACAGCCAAAAATAAAAGAAATGGGCAACCAGACGACACAAGAAATTATAGTGGTTCCACAACCTGGGTACATCCACTCTTCTACCACCCTGGTAGGAATCCACTCAGATTTTTGATCAGGTGCCTGACACCAATGAGCTTTTGTTCAGGTGCTCAAAAACCAAAACCTCAAGTCTTTTGGTAGGATACTTGCAACCAGGAATAATTTTGAAGGTATTTAAAACCTTGTACAGAAGATGAAAAGGGGTGATGGTGTCTTCTCTTTCTCAAAATCAACTGAGAAGACTAGTGGACTAATTTCAGCAAATTGCTCCCACTGAGATCTTGAATGGATCAGGAAATCTGAAGCACTGCTTCAGGGTGACAGGTCTTCAAAGACTTGATTGTCTTAACCAGAGATTGCTTCAGGAACTTCTTTGACAGATAGAAATATTGTTGTCCTTCTGAAGTTGTCCAGTAGGGTTGAAAATGATGTTCTCTGGCTTAGGCGGATTGCAGTGTAAAACTTTTTGATTTCTGAAAGACTTCTTGAATGTAATTTCTTGTGTGTGCAGGACTGCTTGATCTTTTCTTTTCTTTGAAAACTCTTCTGAAAAACAAAAGCGCATAAGAAATTGAATCTTCAGAAGTAAATGTAGTCGGCCTGGGAAGGAAGCGAAAATCAATGAATTCCCTAACTGTCCCATGGAAAAACGGCATGTAATAATCCTTGATCAATGCTCGTTCTAACGGTAACATTCCGAGAGGATTGGGCATTAATTACTCAGGAATCATCGCCAAGAAAAGGGACGAAAAACTGGAGAAGACCTAGTCTGGAATCGTCGAACGAAGCACACAAATCGTCGAGCTGAGTTTATAGTTCGTCGAGCTGAGATGATGAGTTCGTCGAGCTGAGCTTGATGAGTTCGTCGAGCTGAGCTTGATGAGTTCGTCGAGCTGAGCTTAATGAGTTCGTCGAGCCGAGCTTGATGAGTTCGTCGAGCTGAGCTGATGAGTTCATCGAGCTGAGCTTGATGAGTTCGTCGACCAGACAATAGCAATTAGTCTTCAAGGGAATCTTGTCAATTCTACTCCAACCTTCATCGAACTGACAATTATCATTCGTCGAGCAAAGATCCAAATTCGTCGATCGAAGAATGATTGTGGACTTAGAATCTGAGAAGTCTCTAGCTGAGAAGAATTCAAATAGAAGACCAGAGATCGTCGACCAAGGCATGAGGTTCGTCGAGCTGAGATCGACGAACGTCGAACACTTTTCCTTGAGCTGAAAATATCTCTAAGTCAAATAGTAGACCAGAGTTCGTCGAGCAAGGAATATAATTCATTGAGCTGAGATCGACGAACATCGAACAATTTTCCTTGGGCTGAAAATATCTCTAAGTCTTGAGTTTCTCTGGCAGTCTGGAGGATGGCTGGTCCACAAGATGATGTTCTAAGCACAAACCCTAGACTCTAGGACACAACCAATGACCCTGACTATATAAGATGGGTCAAGGACATCCTAACTCAGTGAACCTAGCCCAAATCCAAACTAGGGATCCAATAATCTCCCCCTATTTGTGTGAGGTCACTAAGTGAAGACACAGACTGAAACAAAACAAAGTAGAAAAAGCATATATCTGACAGAGAATTTATAACACTTGTAGCAGATATATATAAAAGCTTTGTTCAGAAACATCACCAGAGAGTTGTAAAAACAAAAGAACAGGAAAAAAAGACTTAGATCATATCTTGCTTTTCTTGGATTGGTCTTTTTCCTTCTCTTTGTTGTTGCTGCTGCTAGCTCCTGGCTTTGAGAATTTGATTTCTCTGTTTGGATTAGCTGTCTGAGTTGCGGTTATCTTCATATCAGTTATCCCAAGCATTTTCTGACTAGAAGCTCTGGGAACAACAGCCTCTGGATGGAGCTTCACATAGTCATCAACATTGAAGAGTTTGTTGCCTTTGTCAAACCTTTTAAGTTCTTATTTTCTATACTTTGACATGGTTGAGTATCCTGATATATCCTTTCCTTCAGCTTTTGCTTTGTTAATCAGTGAGAGGCCAATCAGCTCCTGGAATCTGTCCATCTTAGTAGTATTAGCTATTTCAAGATCCTCAAAAGGAATAGGTGGAGAATAAGGTCTTTTGGGACTGTCAGCTTTCTGTTCTACAGATACATTTTGTTGTTGTTACTGAGGTTGTTGACTACCTGAAGATTGATATCTTTGTTGACTACTTCCAGAGGATCTCCCTTGATGTCTCTGATAGGTTTGCATAGGGGCAGATCTCTGAGAGCTAGAGCCAGTGGCACCAGCCTAGTAAACTCGTGAAGAAAAATCTATCTGTGGAGTACAGATTTTTGGCTGATGTTGTAGGAAAGGTGTTATTGGCCAAACACTCAGCCCATGATACCATCTCCAGGTATCAGCTATGTTTGATGGGTGCTCTTGTGGACAGAAAAAAATTGAACTGGGGAGAAGTTTTCTTTGACTTGATTAAGAAGAAGATCAACAAAAATTTTGTTAATTATGGGAGAATATTAGGGCTGTTCCTTCAGAACAGATGCCCTGCTCTGTTAATTTCCAGTGGGGTGCACATTAATGCCTCCAAGAGGCTCACCTGTGCCCTATTTGGAAAGTGGGACAGGCAAATAGTGAAGCCCAGCAGGCTCTCTGCAAGTGCAACTTCAGGCACAAGGACTGTTGCAGTCTCTTCCCCTCAAGTCTCTGCCCCTGCAGAAGACTTGTCTGCTTCTTCTCCTCCTCCTCCAGCTCTTATTCCATCTCCACTAGTCACATCCACCATTACAGTTTCCTCCACCATCATAATTTCAACCCCATCTCCAACTTCTATCCATTCTCCAACTCTTCCACTAACTGAAGAAATCTTCCACCCTTTACATCACTACCCTCACCAAGACATTGATTCATCCTCCCACATTCCATCTTTCAATCTGATAGATGATTCCTTTATGGATGATTCCCCTTCATCCCCTCCTGACCTACCCTCTTCATCCACATCCTATCAACAATTGCTTCAAGATATAATTGCTCAACCTTCCTTCACCCCATATGTTTCCATTCCATTATCTTCCATTGCCATCATTCTCACCTCTCTACCTTCATTTCCACCATCCACCAGCTCTCCACCATCATCTCCTATTGCTCTAACATCAACTTCTACCTCTACTCAAGTCCATCTTGAGCATGTAGATCTTCCAGCTCTAGCAGACAGGCTATATGAGCTGATAGCTCCCAGGCTATCACTCTTGATGGAGACATCCTTGGCTCCCCTTCTCAAAACAGTCCAAGAACTGTCTGTCAGGCTCTCCTCTCTTCTTCCCTCTCAGGCAATTCCTTCCTTTGGGTGCCTTGATCCAGCCTTCTCTGAATCTAGGCAGGGGGAGATGCATCATGAAGGAGAAAGATTGTCTGCTGCTGCTGCTGCTCTATCTTCAGTTCAAGCCTCAACAGATCCAGTTGCAGTTATCACAATGGACCTCAGGTCACTGTTGTCAGATTTTGACTCTGTTTATTTCAGCTGTCTTCCAGAGCACACTATAGTCCAACCATCTGAAGATCTCTCTAAGGCCATTGTGCCCATCTCCAGCTGTGACACCAGTATAATTAACTCTTTTGTAAATTTCCTCTATGATGTTGCTCCTTCAGTTTCTGTTGAAAGTACTGATATTGTTGATATTGCTGTTAATTTTGATGTTTTAATATCTGAGGATATATATATGACAGAGGCACTTATTCTTGAGCCTGCTGTTATTGCTGCTGTTGCCCCTTCTAGTGATGATTTTCCAGCTTCAACTGATACTACTGCTGATGTTATTTCTGTTACTGAAACTGCTGTATCTGAAAGTATTATTTCTGAAACTGCTAAATATGTTGTATCTGAATCTGCTGCCCCAGCTACTGTTGTATCTACTGCTGCTGCCACAATGATGGCGCGGCCCCTCCAACACGTCCTGATGATGACCCGGTTGCTGCGGCCCCTCCAACACTTCCTGATGATGACCCGGTTGCTGCGGCGCAACAAGTTAAAGATTTGCGGCGTCATGACAACGCCACGGACGCTAACGGAAAGCTGCGATACAACCTCCGTCCGCGGCGCCCAAAGCTTGCTTAATAATTCTACTTAGTTTAATTTTAATTGCTTAAAACATTTGGCTTGTATTATTTTTATTTTCATGTTGGTGTGCTATTAAACCCTTGGTGTGTATGTAACCGCCCGGATGGATGAGATTTCATCTCCATCATGGATGGTTGGATCTCTTTTGTAACTCCTATTTAAAGGAGGCTATTATGATGAGTTACATATTGGAAAAAGAAACCTAAAGAAACCCCCCTTGAGGAATTTCGGCCACCATGGTGGAAGCCATAGCCACCTCCTCCCCTTTGGTGTGAAGCCAAGCCTTGCCTCCTCCATCCCCGTTCGGTGCGACTCCGGCGTGGCTTCTCTCGGTGCGACTCCGTGGAAGAAGGAAGCAGCCCCTTCGGTGTGAAACCGGTGGAACCGTGGAGAGAGTGATTCTCCCACAAATATTGTGTGATCTTCTTCTTGGTTGGGTAATCTCTTCCCTATCTTTGTGTTTCTTGCTGTGAGAATTTTGTGGAGGTTATTCATCCGTCTTTTCCGCGATTTTAAAGTGTTTTTCGCTTGCAAATCTGAATCGAACGTTGCTATTGACCCTCTTGTTTTCCGGATTGGAAGATCCGCTAGAGAACAAACTAGGCCAAGCCTTGACTTGTTCTCCAAGATTGGGCACGCTTTGGTGCTAACAAGGGAGTTAATCTCAACTTGTTCTTGATCCCTCCTTATCGTTTACCGCCGCTCCTAAATATATTTTTGCTGCGATTGACGGCTTATTGTGAAAAGAATAGATGCTTGTGTAGGTACGGTGAGATGTGTGCTTGTTGGAGAGGTAGGTCCTAAGGTCGTGGTATCGAGTCCGGCTAGGCGCGAGTTGTGTGCTTGTTGGAGAGTAGGTCCTAAGGACGTTGTATCGAGTCCCGTATTTTGAGAGCCAACCGACCCCTTTTCGTTCGCTTTTGGTCGGAGCACTCTCCTTTTTTTCTATGTTCTGTGATGGGTACCCGCCGTTAGCGTAAGCACGTCCATCTCACAAACATCCCTACACCAATTTGGTATCAGAGGCGGTCGTTTCAACTTTCACGTTGCAAACATCCTCTCTGCGTTCCTTGATAGAGATCCGATCGTTAGAACTCAAAAAAAAATTATTTTCTGTGGTCTGCAAATAGCGGGCTGAAATCTTTATTTTTCAGCAAAATTTCAAAAAAAAAAAATTTTTAACGATCTACGTGTTATTCACAATGGGAGTATATAAAAATATCTTATTTTCAATATAGCTTCCGTCCTAGGAAAATTCATCTTGCCTGGGGCCTCCCAAACCTGAATGCGCACTAGGCTAGGAACAGAGTACGCAACCCCGTCTACGTCTAGGATGGCTGCGAACGAGCATGGTGATCCCAACACCGAGGCTATAGCAGGTCTTCGTGCCGAAATGACAGAGCTTAGGAACGCCTTAGCCCAGATCCTACAAAATCAAGCAAGGCCACCCCCACCTCCCGTTAATGCTGCGCAGCCCAACCGGCACCAACCGAACTTTGATTCGGATTCTGAGGGAAACTCTCCCCGTATGCCCCCTCGAGAACCCCGCCCCGAGCGAGGCTTTGATATCACGAGGGCTATCAAGATAGATGCCCCCACCTATGATGGCATGGGAGATCCCCAGATCTTCCTCCATTGGGCTATAGACATGGAGTGCTATTTCGAATGGCACAACCTCACGGACCCCCAAAAGGTTCAAGTTGCCAGGATGAAATTAATGGGACGTGCCAAAACCTATTGGCTGAATGAAGAACGTAGGTTAGGAGCTGGGCACGGGGTCCCACTCATTGGATGGGCTGTTATGAAGAACCTGCTAGCCGATCAGTACGTTCCCGCGTACCATCGGACGCAAATGTTCGATGAGCTTGCCACCCTTCGGCAAGGCTCAATGTCTGTTGCTGAATATATGGGAGAACTTAAGGACCATATGGTACGATGTGACCTTCGAGAGATCCCCGAAGTAACTTTATCTAGATTTCGAAAGGGACTTCACCCCGACATTCAGCGGAAACTCTTGCGTTATGGTCACACGGACTTGAATACGACTTTCAATGCCGCCTTGGACATTGAAAAGAACCTAGCATCTAAAGCTCACTCCCGTTATTCTAATGCGAAGAATAAGTCCACCGCTGGGGCATCTTCTTCCACTTTTCCTGATAAAGGAAAATTTAGATCCTCCGAGTCGAAATCCGTTGTGATTACCGCGAGAAATACCAAGAACCCCGCTAGTGAGCGTATCCCCGTTGGAAAGGTTAGCAAGGCTAACACCACTTGTTACTCATGCGGTGTTCAAGGCCACTATGCCTACGAATGCCCCACCAAGACGAAGGCCATAGCCTTACTAGAGTCCACTACCGACCCTGACGACTATGTCCATGAGGCCGAAGAGGAGAGCGACCTTGACGGAGTCCCTAGTGACTTGGAGGATGATCACCGCCTTATGGTGATGCGTTGCATTATGACCACTCCTCGTCCTGTAGACGACTGGAAGAGGACGAGCATCTTTTCCCTGATCTTTAAGAGTGGAGAAAAACTTTGCAAATTAGTTATTGATGGTGGTAGTTGCGTAAACGCTGTTTCTGAGAATGCCGTTAAGCGTATGTCCTTGACTGTCGAGCCGCACCCGACCCCCTACCAGGTCGCTTGGATTAGTAAGGTTACTATTAAGGTTACCCAACGATGCCTAGTCCACCTGTCTTTCAAATCCTACTCGGATGAGGTTTGGTGCGACGTCCTACCAATGGACGTTTGTCATGTGTTATTAGGCCGCCCTTGGCTATATGACCGTGATGTGACGCACTATGGTCATGCCAACACTTATGAGTTTAAATTCAATGGCAAGATCGTCACCTTGAGACCGACTGTGCCAAAAGAGCCGGTAGTGTTGGCTAAGGATACCACCATCCCAGTTGAGAGGAAAGCCTTGAGTTTAGTTGGTAGGAAGGAATTTGTGAAGGATCCCTTTATTGGGGGAATAATGTACGCTCTTGTACTTCTGAGTGAAAAAACTGACGGTGGCGTGTTGGAAGATTTACCCCGAGAGCTACGGGTATTGTTGGATGAGTTTAGGGATGTATACCCGGAGGAGTTGCCTTCGTCGTTACCACCGCTTAGAGATATACAACACGCAATAGACCTTATCCCCGGATCGTCCTTACCCAACCAACCACACTATAGGCTTAATCCAACTGCCCACATAGAGTTACAAACCCAGATAGAGGAGTTGTTAAATAAGGGATTTATTAGGACGAGTATGAGCCCATGTGCTGTCCCTGCTCTTCTTGCCCCTAAGAAGGATGGCACCTGGCGCATGTGTGTTGATAGCCGAGCTCTCAACAAAATTACTATAAAATATAGGTTTCCAATTCCGCGACTAGATGATCTCTTGGATGTCCTATCGGGTGCCACTATCTTCTCTAAACTGGACTTACGGAGTGGTTACCACCAAATCAGGATCCGAGAGGGGGATGAGTGGAAGACGGCGTTCAAGTCTAAGGACGGGTTGTATGAATGGCTTGTGATGCCCTTTGGGCTATCCAATTCCCCCAGCACCTTCTCCCGGATGATGACGCACATCTTTAGGCCATATATGGGGAAGTTTGTTGTAGTGTATTTTGATGACATCCTAGTGTTTAGTACCTCCCCCGCCGAACACCTCTCTCACATCAAAGTAGTCCTCTCCACCTTAAGGACTGAAACCTTATATCTAAATCTAAAGAAATGCACATTTTATGTTTCGGAGGTTGAATTCTTAGGTTATATAGTTGGCTCTGAAGGAATTCGTGTTGACCCAGGAAAGGTTCAAGTGATTAGAGACTGGCCCGAGCCCACTAGCCTTCGTGAGGTGCGTAGTTTCCACGGGTTAGCTACCTTTTATCGTCGTTTCATACGTGATTTTAGTAGCATTATGGCACCCATTACGGACTGCATGAAGAAAGGAGAATTCACATGGTCCAAATCCGCCACGTTTGCATTCCATCGTATTAAGGAGCTTATGACCGAAGCACCGGTGTTACGTCTCCCTGACTTCACCAAGGTCTTCGAGCTTACTTGTGATGCATCTGGCGTAGGGATTGGAGGTGTCTTGAGTCAAGAGGGTCACCCGGTTAGTTATTTTAGTGAGAAGTTAGCGGGTGCCAAATTAAATTATTCCAATTACGATAGGGAGTTTTATGCGGTCATTAGATGTTTGCATCATTGGAGGCACTACCTCCTTCATAAGGAGTTCGTGATCCTCTCTGATCATGAAGCATTGCGATTCATCAATGGTCAGCACAAAATCAGCCCGCGCCACGCTAAATGGGTATCCTTCTTGCAAGAATACACATTTACTCTCAAGCACCTTAAGGGGACCGACAATCGAGTTGTCGATGCACTCAGTCGCCTCACCCTCTTACTTTCCTCCATGCAAGTCCACGTGGTAGGGTTCGAGCGCATAAAGGATGAATACGCCACATGCCCTGATTTTCAGGAGCCATACTTATCTGCCCAGGATAGCTCTCCCACGACCATCACGGCCTATTCACTTAGAGACGGATACTTATTCAAACACGGAAAATTGTGTATCCCCCACTCCTATCTGCGACTCCACATCATTTGGGAGTTACATAGTGGTGGCTTGAGTGGCCACTTTGGCAGAGACAAAACGATAACGCTCGTGGAGGAGAAATTCTTTTGGCCTAAACTAAAGGCGATGGTTGGGAAAGTTGGGAGCAGTTGCCGTACGTGCCAAGTTTCTAAAGGTACTAAGTCCAATGTAGGTTTATACACTCCGCTACCTATTCCGTCCGTCCCGTGGGAAGACGTGAGCATGGACTTTATATTAGGCCTTCCCCCCACCCTGCGACATCATGATTCTATACTCGTTGTTGTGGATAGGTTCTCCAAGATGGCGTACTTCCTCCCCTGTAGTAAGACCAACGACGCCTCTCACATTGCGAAACTGTATTTTAAAGACGTCGTTAGTCATCGTGGCGTTCCGAAGACTATTGTCTCAGATAGGGACGTCAAGTTCACTAGCTACTTTTGGAAAACCTTGTGGGTTCTTATGGGCACAAAATTATTATTCTCCGCGGCTTATCACCCACAAACTGATGGCCAGACGGAAGTAGTCAATCGGAGCCTAGGAAATCTTCTTCGATGTCTCGTGAGCGACCATAAAGGCACTTGGGATTTACTGCTTCCACATGCACAACTGGCTTACAATAATTCTAAAAATCGGTCCACGGGTATGTCTCCGAATGAAATTGTCCACGGGTATAAGGCCCCTGTGCCACTTGACTTGGTCCCCTTACCTCCCACATATAAAACAAGTCAATTTGCACAATCCTTCGCCCAACATATTCACGACTTACATGCACGTATACGAGCTACCTTGACTGCTCAATATGAGTCTTATCAAGCGCACGTTAATCTACATAGGAAGGTGTCACACTTTAAGGTCGGCGATCTGGTTTTAGTACGGTTAGTTCCCGAACGAATGCCAACTGGCACCGTTAAAAAGTTAGCTCCAAAACGCGCCGGTCCTTTTCGGATTATCAAGAAGCTAGGTGACAACGCTTTCGTTTTGGATTTGCCTGCTGAATGGGGTATCTCCCCTATTTTTAATGTCTCGGATTTGACGTTGTTTATTGCGCCTCCACAAGAGTTGGTTTCTTTGTCGTCTTCTCCCTCCACTGAAATTTCTAATGGGTTGGGGAGTGGTAGTTTGGATGATCTCTCTCCTCCGGTCCCCGCAGGTATAACATCGGATGGTACGTTGCCTTCTTTTATTCCTACTTCTGACATGTTTCCCAGGTTTCCCAAGATGTTTCTCCATCCAGATATGATACTCGTTGCTGAGCCACTTACTACTCCTGACGGTACTACCTACCGCTTCCTCATCCGTTGGCGTGACCGCCCACCGTCGGACGACTCATGGGTACTCGCGACAGAGCTTCAACGTTTGGATGTCAAGCTTCTCCGCCGTTTTCTATCAGCCCACGCATCGGAGATGCGCGATTTTGAGTGGGGGAGGATTGATGGCGCGGCCCCTCCAACACGTCCTGATGATGACCCGGTTGCTGCGGCCCCTCCAACACTTCCTGATGATGACCCGGTTGCTGCGGCGCAACAAGTTAAAGATTTGCGGCGTCATGACAACGCCACGGACGCTAACGGAAAGCTGCGATACAACCTCCGTCCGCGGCGCGCAAAGCTTGCTTAATAATTCTACTTAGTTTAATTTTAATTGCTTAAAACATTTGGCTTGTATTATTTTTATTTTCATGTTGGTGTGCTATTAAACCCTTGGTGTGTATGTAACCGCCCGGATGGATGAGATTTCATCTCCATCATGGATGGTTGGATCTCTTTTGTAACTCCTATTTAAAGGAGGCTATTATGATGAGTTACATATTGGAAAAAGAAACCTAAAGAAACCCCCCTTGAGGAATTTCGGCCACCATGGTGGAAGCCATAGCCACCTCCTCCCCTTTGGTGTGAAGCCAAGCCTTGCCTCCTCCATCCCCGTTCGGTGCGACTCCGGCGTGGCTTCTCTCGGTGCGACTCCGTGGAAGAAGGAAGCAGCCCATTCGGTGTGAAACCGGTGGAACCGTGGAGAGAGTGATTCTCCCACAAATATTGTGTGATCTTCTTCTTGGTTGGGTAATCTCTTCCCTATCTTTGTGTTTCTTGCTGTGAGAATTTTGTGGAGGTTATTCATCCGTCTTTTCCGCGATTTTAAAGTGTTTTTCGCTTGCAAATCTGAATCGAACGTTGCTATTGACCCTCTTGTTTTCCGGATTGGAAGATCCGCTAGAGAACAAACTAGGCCAAGCCTTGACTTGTTCTCCAAGATTGGGCACGCTTTAGTGCTAACAAGGGAGTTAATCTCAACTTGTTCTTGATCCCTCCTTATCGTTTACCGCCGCTCCTAAATATATTTTTGCTGCGATTGACGGCTTATTTTGAAAAGAATAGATGCTTGTGTAGGTGCGGTGAGATGTGTGCTTGTTGGAGAGGTAGGTCCTAAGGTCGTGGTATCGAGTCCGGCTAGGCGCGAGTTGTGTGCTTGTTGGAGAGTAGGTCCTAAGGACGTTGTATCGAGTCCCGTATTTTGAGAGCCAACCGACCCCTTTTCGTTCGCTTTTGGTCGGAGCACTCTCCTTTTTTTCTATGTTCTGTGATGGGTACCCGCCGTTAGCGTAAGCACGTCCATCTCACAAACATCCCTACACCACACAACCACTTCTGCCAGTTTTGCTTCTACACCTCTTCCTATAATTATTGCTGTTGCTACTGCTGTTTCTTCTGTTACTTCTGCTCCATCTCAACAACAAAAAGACTACCTTAAAAGGATTGATGCACTATATGATGATCAAAGCTCAGAAAGTGATCAGTTCACGACTGATTCAGATGATTCTTCTGCTACTATTGCAAGGAAAAGAAAGACCAGAAGCAAAGCAATGAAGAGAGTCCCCCCAGCCAAAGTAAAAGATACCAATGATATTCCGTATTACATACTGCATAGCTGCCCTATCACAGAACATTGGATGCAATATTCCAAAAATCAACTAAAAGCTATGAAGAAAAAGAGAAAGTATGACAAAGGATCTTCTCAGTTCAATCATCCTCCTCTACCTCCTCCCTCACCTGATGCAGGTGCAGGTGGTAGTTCTGCTGTTCAACCTTCTGCCAGAAGCCAATCCTCTTATCAACCTCAAGGTAGATCTCAATACAGAGGAAGCCAATCCAGAGGCTACCAGTCAAGCAGAGGAAACTACAGAGGAAACCAAAGAGAATTTCAAGTCTATTCCAAAGGGTATTCCAGACAACATCAATATTCAAGGGAAGGACAAGGTCCATCTGATACAACCTCTGGTCCCTTTCCCTACAAGCTTAAAGAGTTAGTCTCCTCCAGAGCTCCTCCAGACAATCCCTCAAACAGATATGAGCCTCCAGTTCCTTTTGAGGATCCAGAGAATAATCCTACTTCATGGACAGCTAGGATGAAAGAGTTAGCTGCTTTGGATTAGATTATGAAAGCCAGAGAACAAGGCAAAGACACTTCCAGCATTACTACATTATCAGATCAAAGGAAAAAGGAACTTGAAAGATATTCATCCAGCAAGTTTTTTTACTATGAAAGCTACATGAAGCTGCACCCTGAAGCTGTAGTGCCTAGGCCCAAGCAACAAACCTCTTTAGGTGCAGCTGATGACAGAAGATCTAAAAAGGAAGCTCTCAATCCAAACAGAGAAATAGTACTTATAAAGAGCAAGGAAAAGGAGTAATTCTGTAAGATGACAATATATTCTATTTTCTGATCTATCTGAGATTATGTCTGTGATTCTGCAATGTTTTGTTTGTTGCAATTCTGCTTTATAAGTTTTTATTTTTCCAATATCTATAAATAGTAATCCTAACCCAAATAGGGGGAGATTGTTGGAACACCCTATTACTGATTTGGGGAAGGATCACTATGTCTCTTAGGAAATCTGTTTTGACCTCATTGTATAGATCTAAAGGTCAATTAGAATTGAGTCTAAGGGTTAGTGTTTAGGTTTGGAAGCTGGCCTCAAGACCAGGTTTTTCAGTTTTGGAGACCAAGTCATTTCGTCGAGCACAGTACGACGAATCGTGAAACTCCATTCGACAATCGTTGAGCTCACTTCGACGAATTGTCGAACTCCATTCGACGATCGCTGAGCTCAACTTCAACAAGTCGTCGAACTCCATTTGACGATCTTCGAGCTCAGATCGACGATCTTGACTCCAGTTTGATTCTCTATCTCTGAGCTCAGTTCGACGATAGTTGAGCTCAGATCGACGATCTCTGTTTCTATCTAAGTCCAAATCTCTGAGCTCAGTTCAACGATAGTGGGGCTCAGTTCGACGTTTTTCTGAAGATTTCAATGATTTTCAAGATTCAAATTCAGACAGTTAAAGGAATTCTTGTCAGCATTTAATTCAGAGATCTTGTAGCCGTTTTTAATTAATCTGGAGCAAGTTTCAAGGAATTTTCAAGGAATGTTTTATTGGACTTTCCTCCAGAAGACAAAAGCAATTAAGGAAGTAATTAATGACAAGCTAACGGCTATCTTGGACTGAGGATCATTTCTTTTCAGACAAAAGGAATAAAAGTTTAGTTTTTCACTATCCTCTCAACAGTTAGAAAACTATTCTCTGCAACAACAACTCTCTGCAACAACAAGAATTACAGCTTTTACAACAACAATCACACAAGAGAAAGAAAGAGAGTTGCAGACATTCTCAGTCTCAAGGATTCATACAAGAACAATTATCACAAAAGGAGATCAATCAACTAGAACTTTCAGATCTCTCCTGATTCAAGTGTTCAAAGGCCATCATCATTCAAGACTCCAGACACCTCACATTTCAGCTGTTGCTGAAATCATCATTTGTTGGAGATCAATTTTCTGAAGGCCTATCACCCTACTGCAAAGCTTCACTTCCTGAACAACTCAAGATTTTAGGGGGAGCTTTGACAACATCCACAATCTTCTCTCTGATTGTTGACAGAGAAGATCATCTCTCTCCCTCTCTCTCTCTCTCTGCTATTAAGGGTTTTTCAAACTCCCTTCAAAAGTTTGTGATTGGTATCTGAGACCTTATCAAAACTCAGTGGTGGCAAGACACCTGATCAAAAAATCTGGTTTGGTTTTTGAGCACCTTATCAAAAGCTCATTGGTGCCCAGGACACCTGATCAACTCATCCTGCAGTGGATTCCTACCTAGGGTGGTAGAAGAGTGAATGTACCCAGGTTGATTGGGGAACCACTATAGCTCCTTGTATAACAGCCCAAATTGCTGAAAAAGGAAATTGTTGGGTGACACGGCCTGGGACACGGGCGTGTCCCAGGGCGTGTCAGTTGACACGCCCTGCGACACGGGCGTGTCGCAGGGCGTGTCGAGGTTGTGTCGACGATCGGCCTTTATCTCGACGATTTTTCTCTCGATGATGCGTCGAGAGGGGGGCACATGGCCCAGGACACGGGCGTGTCCAAGGCCGTGTCGTATGCTCGACGATTTTGTCTCGACGATCGTCGAATGTCAAAAAGGGAGTGTTGAGTGTTGAACACGGCCTGTGACACGGGCGTGTCACAGGGCGTGTCAAATCAGGCGACGAACTCAGCCCACCGAGGATTTTGACAGGGCGTGTCTTTGTGCCGTGTCTGGGCACACGGCCTGGGACACGGGCGTGTCACAGGCCGTGTGAAGTCTCGGGATGATTTGGGATTTTTTTCACCCAGGTACACGGCCACAGACACAGGCGTGTCTGAAGGCGTGTTGGTGACACGGCCCATGACACGGGCGTGTCCCATGGGCGTGTCACTGGTTTGGATAAGTCGGTTGACCACCGCTTAAGGCACACGGCCTGGCACACGGCCGTGTCAGAGGCCGTGTCGGGTCAAAATCAGTGATTTTGGCAGAATCGTGGTCGTCCATTCCTTCAGTCTGGATCCAAGGGCTGAAGCCTCTTCCTCTTTTTCCTTAAAGGCCGAAATTAGAGAAGGATTAATCATTTTGATTTGGCCTTCATCTTTCTTCAAGAGAGAGAAAAAGAGAGAGAAAGGAGGAGGAAGAAGGAAAGGGGGCTGCTGCTGGTAGTGCTGCTGGTTACCGACGAGAAATCTGAAGCCGTTGTTGCGGAGGAAACGCTCTTGCGAGTCTTGCAAGCTAGCTTGGAGGTCATGGCACCGAATCGGTCGGCAAGGGTAACGACTTTTCTTCCTAGCCATGTGAAGGCTTCCTTTTTGGCATATTTTGTGATTTCCCCCACCAATAGGTGGCTGGTTTTGGAAATCTTTGGGTGGATACGTGAAATCCCCTTTGGTAGCATATAGATCCGGAAATGGAGTACGGAATAGGCATGCTGTGTGAAGCCCATCTGGACAGGTTAGTCTGGATTGGTGATGTTGCATACGAACCGGAGAAGACTCCGTGATAAACGTGTAGTGTAAGGAGTCTACGGGTTATGCCTGCGAAAAGGAGTAGCAGGAAGTACTGGGGTGGTAGCCCAGGAAAATAGCCATGTGATGGTTTTGGGTCCAACCTGTGATTGAGGCACAGGAAGTACTGGTGGAACCAGGAAAGGCCCTTTTGGTGATGCTTGATGTCGTAGGGTGTCCACCTGTGAAGCGAGTAACAGGAAGTACTGGCATGTGAGCTAGGAAAGACCCCTGACATTTGTGCTTGTGCGGTGTCCACCTGTGGAGAGAGTCACAGGAAGTACTGGTGTGCCCAGGAAAGACCCGTTGTTGCTGTGAGGAAATGGGTATAGAGAAATACCCAGGCTTGAATGTCAAGAACAGGATTGGTGAGACCGACCCGCGCCTTTGATGTAGCCATGAGTACGCTGTACTCGGAGAAGGCAAGGCGATTTGAGCAACGGGGGGTGGAGGATCCGACCTGCGCTATGTCCGTCCGACGTGAGGCCAAAAAGTGCGGTCTGTTGGAGCGCATAGCAAGAGTCTTCGGCCTGCGCGCCATGACACAACAGGGGGCTACGGGCCATCCCGGTGTCCGAAGACTAACTCCGGCTGCACGCCATGGAGTAAATGCTCAAGAGATTTACCGTTGGGTTGTGACCCTGAATACGGTGGTGGGCAAGAGGTTGCCGGAACACCAAGAATGTGCCCTGAGTGCACGGACCGTTGGGCCGGGTGGCGAACGGTTGTGATGGCTTGTGTGCGTGAAAGCACATTTTGATGATATAGCTCGTCATACTTGTGATCTAATATGCCTGCAGGGAAGAATACCGCTGCCCCTAGAGAAGGGGTAGGGTCGTTATAATTTGGTCAGTTGAACGCTGACCGTTGCTTTTGTTTGCCACCGGTGGGTGGATTGTCCCTTTCCAGGTGCTGGAGAGCCGAGCGGATCGCATAGAGGCTGATGTTCCTGCGGGTGTTGTTGCTGCTGCTGCTAGCCCTTGAAGGCTAGCTGTGTTCTTTTGTGTGTTTTCTTTTCTTGTTGCCGGCCTGCGCGCCAATTGTTTAGGCCACTGTGTGAAAGCCCTGTATAGGCCATAAGGCCAACTCTTTTGTACGTGGTGTAAGACATTCCTATATGATATAAAATGTGGAGTTTTATGTTTGGACATTCATGAGGAGTTCAAGTTGTAGTCTAGGCTTCCGCTAGAATGCTTTGTGTTAGGTGCGATGCGCGACTCTGGTATCATCTTGTACCTTCACCGACTGTTTTGTGATATATCCTGTGGGGCCCCGGCCGGACCTTCTAGAATATATCATATGAACGGATGGGGTTGTTACATTTTTGGTATCGGTCGTCTTGGTCGTTCCCTCTCGAAGTCGTGGTCGACTTCTTTTGTGGGGTGGCGAGCACGTGTTTGTGCACACCAAAGTCTACGAATGAACTCTTGAATGTCCATGATAGGAATGCATATTTGTGTGTTTGAGGAACCTGTGTGTTTTTCTTTTGTGTTGATTGCTTGGGTACGACCGCTAATGTGTGTGTCTTGTCCACCTTTAGGTGACACGAAGTGGAGCTGGGCCGTCTGAGTCCCAGCATTCTGATGAAAGTATGGCACCAGCCGCGGTGCCTACACCTCCACCGTCTGCGGAACATGTGTGTTTAGTTGCGGAGGCCTTATTTACCATGATCCAAGGCCAGCCACTTAGGCAGGAACAAGCGGCTGTAAGGCCAGAACAGGTGGCGGTAAGGCCTGAACCTGTCGTGGGTGTGGCCCCTCGAGCGGCTGAGAAGCAGCTAACGCGGTTTATGAGTTTCCATCCGCCTACGTTCTCGGGAGCGGGAACCCCGACGCAGGCTGAGGATTGGCTATCGCGTGTCAAGCGAGTAATGACGGCGATCGGAACGGCGGAGCATCAGAAAGTTACTTTAGCCACCTTCTTGCTTGAAGGAGAAGCTCGATTATGGTGGGATGAGATGGAGTTACATCACTTGGCGGGTCGTCCGTTAACCCAAGTATCGATGGAAGAATTCTCCAGGCTCTTCCTCGCGAAGCACCTTCCTGCGGCTCAGCGGATAGCCATGGAAAATGAATTCCAACGGTTGACTCAAGGTGATGGCAGTGTTGACGCGTACCTGCATGAATTTACTCGCTTAGGGCGGTATGCGGGTTCTATTTTTGCTGATGAGCAGAGGAAGACTAATCGGTTCTATGAAGGACTGAGGGACGAACTGAGGTTCCTTGTGTCCAGTTCTGGGAACCAAGGTTTCCAAGCGCTGGTTGACACCACGACCGCGTTGGAAAAGGATATGAAGAGGGTGTAAGGGAAGAGAGCTTTGGCTGTGACGCAACCGGAGTGGAAGGCGCCCCGATCGGGAAAACCGTTTTATAAGAAGAGATGGGGTAAGAAGTCCAAGCCTAGTGGACAAGCTCCTTCGTCAGTTGCAACGGGAGCAACATCAGGGGCGACCTCAAAGCCAGACACTCGTATCTGCTTCAATTGTGGCCGGATGGGACATATTGCGCGAGATTGTCGGATGCCGCCAAAGAGTGAAAAGAAGTCGGGTGCATCTTATGCGGAGAAAGGAAAGGCGGTGGTGGATTCCTCTGCCTCGCAGGCGCAACCCCGGGTCTACAATCTTGGCCTGCAAGAGGCCATCAAGCAGAGTGACGTGGTCACAGGTATGAGTTTAGTTTTACATATGCTATTGTTTGTATGCTTTGCTTAGTACCCCATGTTTGCGGTTTGTGTGTGTGTGACATGTTTGTCATAGGCTTTGTGATGATTCGGGACACGCTGGCGCGAGTACTGTTTGATACAGGTGCATCGCATTCTTTTCTATCTAGTGAGTTTCTTACGCGGCTTGGGATACCCAGTCGTACAAAGGCAGATAGCGTCAGAGTGCTGTTGCCGAATGGTTGTTGGATGCTTGCGGATCAAGCTTGTGATGTGGCGGTTCAGTTCGGAAGTCAGGATTTTTGTTTAACCGCATTTGTTTTGCCAATATCAGAATTCGATGTAATTTTTGGGATGGATTGGCTTGCGGAGCAGCATGCTATGATTGATTGCCAGTCCAAAGAAATCACGTTGGGCCAGAATACCGAACAGAAGACCAAGTTTGCGGGTATGCGAGGAGTGAGCGGGACGTTGATGTCTGCACTCCAGGTAGTCAAAGCTGTTCGGAAGGGTGCGGAGTGTTACTTTGCACTAATTCTGGCTGTGAAGCCTAAGGCCACCTTGTGCGAGGTTCCGATTGTGGCAGAATTTACAGATGTGTTTCCCACGGATCTCCCTGGGCTACCACCCCAGCGGGAGATTGACTTCACAATTGAGTTGGTGCCAGGTGCGAAACCCGTGGCCCGCTCGCCATATCGCGTTGCGCCTAAAGAGATGGCTGAGTTGAAGGTTCAACTACAAGAAATGCTAGAGCAAGGTTATATCCGCCCAAGTATGTCACCTTGGAGCGCGCCTGTGATTTTTGTAAAGAAGAAAGATGGTGGGTTATGGTTGTGTATCGATTACCGTGAATTGAATAAGCTGACCGAGAAGAATAAGTATCCTATACCCCGGATTAATGAATTATTTGATCAGCTGGTGGGATCTACCGTCTATTCGAAGTTGGACCTGAAGTCTGGTTATTACCAGTTAAGAATTCGGGAAGGTGACATTCCCAAAACCGCATTTGGAATACGTTATGGGCATTATGAGTTCACAGTCATGCCCTTTGGATTGTGTAATGCGCGCTCGGTGTTTATGGATCTGATGCACCGTATTTTTCGTGAGTACCTGGATCTGTTTGTGATAGTGTTTATTGATGATATCCTGGTGTACTCAAAGTCCAAATCCGAGCATGAGAGTCACTTGCGGTTGGTGTTGAATACGTTGAGGCAAAATCAGCTATATGCCAAGTTCTCGAAGTGCGAGTTTTGGCTATCGTCAGTGGCATTTTTGGGCCATGTGGTGAGTGGAGCGGGCATTACAGTGGATCCAGCGAAGATAAGAGCCATACAAGAGTGGCCAAGATTGTCTTCCGTAGCCGAGGTCAGGAGTTTCCTTGGACTTGCGGGCTACTATAGATGATTTGTGGAGAACTTCTCACGGATCGCTTTGCCGCTAACCACACTGACGCGAAAAGATCAGAAGTTCGTTTGGACGCCAGAGTGTGCACGAGCTTTTGAAGAGCTGAAGGTTCGGTTGACCATGGCGCCGGTATTGTCCTCGCCATGTGGAACCGATGGCTTTGTGATTTATAGTGATGCCTCAGGGAGCGGCTTAGGCTGCGTTCTTCTGCACAGCGGAAAGGTGATTGCTTATGGCTCACGCCAACTAAAGGTGCACGAGCGAAACTATCCCGTCCATGATTTAGAATTAGCGGCGGTGATTTTTGCACTCAAGTTGTGGCGACACTTCCTTTATGGAGTGAAGGTGGAGATCTATACCGATCATAAGAGCCTAAAGTATCTTTTGGAGCAAAAAGACTTGAACATGCGACAACGAAGGTGGTTGGAGTTCCTTGGGGACTACACTTTTGAGATTCACTATACGCCCGGGAAGGGGAATGTTGTCGCGGATGCCTTGAGTCGGCGAGTTCCGGCTAGAGCAAATTGGTTACAAAGGCATGATGAACGTCTTATCCAAGAGTTGGAGGCATTGGAGATCTATTGTGTTGACAAGAATTCCACTGCCATCGCATGTTTGAACTGGACTGAAGTGCAATATGACCTTGCAGACCGAGTTCGACGGGCAACGGAGTTGGATGAAGATCTCTTGCGCTATGTGAATGAAGGGCCAGAAGGCAAATTCACCTGAAATGACGGTCTTTTGCGAAAAGAGGGCCGTTTGTGCATCCCGAATGTGGGGAAATTGAGGGAAGAACTGTTATATGAAGTGCATTATACAAAATATTCCATTCACCCCGGGAGCACAAAGATGTTCAACGATATGAAGAAGCTTTTCTGGTGGCCAGGGCTCAAGAAAGATGTTGCCCTTTATGTCTCTAAATGCCAAACATGTGCGATGGTGAAGGTGGAATGCCAAAAGCCGGGTGGATATTTGAAGTCACTGCCGATCCCAGTGTGGAAATTTGATGATATTTCCATGGATTTTGTGCATGGGTTGCCAAGATCGCAGCGAGGAAATGATTCCATTTCGGTGATTGTTGACCGGCTAACGAAAGTAGCACATTTTCTCCCGAACAGGCGGGATGATTCAGTTGAAAGTTTGGCAAAGTTATATGTTGACCAGATTGTGCGGCTGCACGGTGTTCCTCGGAGCATCGTAAGTGATCGAGATGGGCGATTCACGTCAAATGCTTGGAGGCTAGTTCACCGACTGTTGGGTACGAAGTTGACTTTCAGTACGGCCTTTCATCCCCAAACGGATGGCCAAACTGAACGTACCAACAGAACAATGGAGGACATGCTCCGAATGTGCGCCCTTGATTTCGGAAAGAGATGGGAAGATCATCTCTATATGGTGGAGTTTGCATATAATAATATCTACCAAGCAAGCATTGGGATGGCACCATATGAAGCTCTATATGGAAGGAAGTGTCGTACTCCCTTGGCTTGGGTAGAAGCGGGCGAAGCTCGGGTTGTTAAACCAAATGAGGTTGAGGAAGCAAACTGAACCATACGGACGATTCGAGAGAGATTGCTTATTGCTCAAGATCGACAAGCGAAGTACTACAACGCCAAGCACTGGAACGTAGAATTTGTGGTTGGCGATTGGGTCTACTTGAAGATATCTTCAAGCCATTCAAAGGTGTCTCCAGGATTCGACGATTGAAAAAGTTGAGTCCCAGATATTTGGGACTTGTTTTGTGGAATTTGAACGTTCCAATGATTGCTTTTAGCAATTTGTTTGTTGTCTAATCGTGTGTCTTTGCTACTATAGGCAGCTAGAAGCGGTGCTGGTCGGTCAGAGCGTCCGCAATCAGCGGAAAGTAGTGCACCAAGGGACGTGCCTGCTACACCTCCTTCAGTGGAAACCATCAGGATGGTGGCTGAAGCCGTATTTGCAATGATAAATGCCCAACCTACAGGGTAAATGCATCGCGCTCCTCCTACGAATGAGCAAGAACCGATTAGGGCGTCAGAGCCGAGAGTGGTGGAACGCGCAACAGTTGAGTTGGTAGAGCCGAGGAGAGCTACGGAGAGGCAGCTAAAGCATGTGATGGGCTTTAATCCTCCGAGGTTTAATGGGGTTGGAACGCCAACTCAAGCTGAGGACTGGCTCTCTTCGAAGAGGGTGTTGACGGCCACAATAACTGAGGAGTGGCAGAAGGCCACCATAGCGACTTTTCTTTTGGAAGGTGAAGCGAGGCTGTGGTGGGAAGAGTTGGAGTTTCATCTTCTAGTGGGAATACAACTTGCGGATGTGCCGATGGAGGAATTTTCAAGATTGTTCCTAGCCAGATTTGTACCCTCTGCTCAGAAGTTGGAGATGGAGAATCAATTTCTTGGGTTGACTCAGGGATCCAGAAGCGTGGATGAATATCTGCATGAGTTCACACGGTTGGGTAGTTATGCTGGTGCTGTGTTTACAGAAGAAGAGAGGAAGACCAACCGATTCTATGAGGGTCTTCGCGGCGATTTACAGTTACTCCTTGCTGGGCCTAAGGCGCAAGGCTTCCTAGCCTTAGTCAATTCGGCCCGATCGTTGGAAAAGGTTGCGAAGAAAGTTCAAGAGAAGAAGGACCCAGGAGAAAGGAAGACCGAGTTCAAGGTGCCAAATAACAAGTCAAGTTTCCGTAGATGGAACAAGAAGCGAAGGACTTCGAACTCAGCCCCTTCGGCTGATGCGTCGGGGGAAACTACAAGTCGAGTCCCCGGAGCTTGCTATAACTGCGGGAAGACGGGGCATTTTGCTCAGGAGTGTTGGAGCGGACGTTCAAAGTCCGCGAGGAAACCTGGAGCGACTTATGAGGAAAAAGGGAAGGCGGTGGAGTCAACCGCATCCCATCATCCTCCAGCCCAGCCTAGAGTCTACAACCTTGGTCTGCAGGAGGCCATAAAGCAAGCGAACATGGTGACAGGTATGAGTTAAATTACAGTGGTTTAACTTTTATAGTTGTTACCTTCATATTTGTTAGCTTACGTTTGTTAGTGCTAGGCTTTGTGTTAATCTTTGGGTTTCCGGCGAGAGCCCTTTTTGATACGGGAGCATCACATTCCTTCGTGTCTGAAAAATTCATATCGCGCATCGGAGTTCCGTTCTCGATGGCAGAAAACAAGTTGGATGTGTTGTTGCCTAATGGGTGCTCAATGCATGCGGATAGGATTTGCGTTGTGAAGATTCGGATTGGAGACCTGGAGTTTGATTTGCCGGCGTTGGTTCTACCATTGGTGGAGTTCGAAGTAATCTTCGGTATGGATTGGCTCTCGGAGCAGAGTGCATGCATTGATTGCAACCATAAGGAAGTCAAGTTGGGTCTGGACACAGATCGGGAGACAATTTTTGCGGGCATGAAGGGGTCAGGGAAAGTTTTGATGTCGGACCTTCAGGTGATCAAGGCAGTTCGGTCAGGGGCAGAACTGTATGTCACTCTAGTGCAGACTTCGACGCCTAAGCCTAGTTTGGACAGCATCCCAGTTGTGTCCAAATATCCTGATGTGTTTCCAGATGATCTCCCAGGAGCCCCTCCTCAGCGGGAGATAGACTTTACTATAGAGCTGGTACCGGGTGCCAAACCGGTGTCACGCTCCCCCTATCGGATAGCTCCAAGAGAGATGGCAGAGTTGAAGGTGCAACTGCAAGAGTTGCTAGAGCAAGGTTATGTACGTCCAAGTTTGTCGCCTTGGAGCGCACCAGTTCACTTTGTTAAGAAGAAAGATGGGAGCTTGCGGCTTTGTATCGACTACCGGGAATTGAACAAGCTTACGGAGAAGAACAAATATTCAATCCCGAGGATTGACGATCTGTTTGATCAGTTGGTTTGGTCAACAGTATATTCGAAGTTAGATCTGAAGTCCGGTTACTATCAGTTTAGAAAAAGGGAGAGCGACATCCCAAAGACAGCATTCAGTACGCGGTTTGGGCATTACGAGTTCACGGTCATGCCGTTTGGGTTGACAAATGCTCCATCCGTGTTTATGGATCTGATCAATAGGACGTTGAGAGAATACCTGGATCATTTCGTGATAGTATTTATCGATGATATCCTGGTGTATTTGCGGTGCGAGGAGGATCAATACAAGCATTTACACATGGTGTTGGAGACATTGAGGAAAAGTCAGTTGTATGCAAAGTTCTCCAAGTGTGAATTCTAGTTATCCTCGATAGCGTTCCTTGGTCATGTTGTCAGTGGAGAAGGAATAGCGGTGGATCCGGCGAAGATAGTGGCGATACGGGAGTGGCCTAATTTGACTACAGTGGCAGAGGTCCGGAGTTTTCTGGGGCTTGCTGGCTACTATAGGCGCTTCGTAGAAAACTTCTCGCGGATAGTGCTACCACTCACGACGTTGACAAGAAAGGATCAGAAGTTTGTGTGGTCTCCGGTGTGCAAGCAGGATTTTGAAGAGTTGAAGAGGCGGTTGACCACGACGCCTATTCTATGTTCGCCAAGTGGAACCGAAGGGTTCGAGATCTATAGTTATGCTTCGGGCAGTGGTTTGGGCTGTGTTCTGCTACAGCATGGGAGAGTGATAGCTTATGGTTCACGACAACTGAAGGTTCACGAGAGGAATTATCCGATCCACGACTTAGAGTTAGCGGTCGTGATATTTGCTCTAAAGCTTTGGAGTCACTATCTGTACGGTGTGAAGGTCGATATTTACACCGATCATAAGAGTTTGAAGTACTTGTTGGACCAAAAGGATCTGAACATGAGGCAGCGGAGGTGGATGGAGTTCTTAGGGGACTACACCTTCAAGATACATTATGTGCCTGGGAAGGGAAATGCAGTGGCGGATGCGTTGAGTCGAAAGATTCCCGCACAAGCCAACTGGTTATCGGTACATGATGAGAGATTGGTCCAAGAGTTGGTGGCATTGGAGATATCTTGTGTCGACAAGCAGTCTACTGCCAAGGCGAAACTGTTTTGGACAGAGGTGCAGTGTGACCTAGCGGATAGAATTCGGCGGTCTTTGGATCAGGATAGCAGCATGAAGCAGATATTGGAAGAATCTTTGGATGGGTCAAATTCCCAGTTTGCTGTTGAGGATGGGTTGCTAAGGAAGGACAATCGTCTATGCATTCCTAGTGCGGATAATCTTCGGGAGGAATTGATGTATGAGGCCCATCATACCAAGTACTCAATCCACCCGGGAAGCACGAAAATGTATAGAGACATGAAGAAATTATTCTGGTGGCCGGGTTTGAAGAAGGATGTGGCACTTTATGTGGCCAAGTGTCGTACTTGTGCATTGGTGAAGGCGGAATGCCAGAAGCCCGGAGGTTTCTTGAAATCTCTTTCTATCCCAGAATGGAAGTTTGACGACATATCTATGGATTTTGTACACGGTTTGCCGAAGTCGCAGAAGGGAAACGACGACATATGGGTGGTCATAGATAGGTTGACAAAGGTGTCGCACTTTATCCCAGTCAGGAAGTAAGATCCGATGGAAAAGTTAGTCAAACTCTACGTGGATAATATTGTACGATTGCATGGTGTGCCCCGCAGTATTCTTAGTGATCGAGATGGACGCTTCACATCAAATGACTGGAGGTTGGTACATGGTATGTTGGGTACTAAGCTAAAGTTCAGCACAGCCTTTCACCCGCAGACAGATGGCCAAACCGAGAGAGTCAACAGGACTATGGAGGACATGCTTCGCATGTGCGTCCTAGATTTCGGGAAGCATTGGGAGGATCACCTGTACATGGTAGAGTTTGCGTACAACAACAGCTTTCAGGCAAGTATTGGAATGGCGCCTTTCGAAGCCTTGTACGGGAGGAAGTGTTGTACGCTGTTGTCTTGGTTGGAGGCAGGAGAATCGAAGTTATATAAGCGTCAAGCGGTGGAAGACGCCACTTCAATGATACGGACAATTCAGGAAAGGCTGAAGATCGCTCAGGATAGACAGTCAAAGTATTACAACGCCAAACATAGGAATGTGGAGTTCAATGTTGGTGACATGGTGTATCTAAAAATCAAGCCGTTCAAGGGTGTATCGCGGGTTCGACGCTTGAAGAAGCTGAGTCCGAGATACCTCGGACCATTTGAAATCCTAGAGCGTGTTGGCGAGGCGGCGTATAGATTGAAGCTGTCAACGGAGTTGAGTGGGCTGCATGACGTGTTCCACGTATCGGTGTTGCGTAAGGTAGTGCAAGAACCTTCGCAGATCGTTACTGACAGTCAGGTACCGGTTGATTATGAATTAAAAACAAGGGTCAAGCCAGTACGAATTGTAGATGTTGCAGTCAAACGACTCCGCAACAAGGAGGTCTGAATGGTTAAAGTCCGTTGGGATAATTGCGGACGTGAGGAGCTTTCTTGGGAGCGAGAGCAAGCTATGTTGGAGGAATACCCTGAGTTATTCCACTCGGGTATTATTTAGATTTTGTGTACCTTTGCTTAATTTCGGGACGAAATTCCTTAAGTGGGGGAGATTTGTAACGCCCCGAAAATTGTGTGCGAGTCGGTCGCGAAAAAAGGTTTTTGGTGCCTGTTTAGGGGTACACGGCCTAGGACATGGGCGTGTCCAAGGCCGTGTCTGGCTGGCGTTTTTGGTCGTTATCATCCCGAGAAGGACACGGCCAGGAACACGGCCGGATGACACGGGCGTGTCATCCGACACGGGCGTGTGCTAACCCGTGTCCATACCCGTGTCCAATTGGGTCGTGTCCGTTGTCGTGGCGATTATGCGTGACACGCCCACGAACACGGGCGTGTCGAGGAACCCGACATGGGCGTGTCAGGTGCGACACGGGCGTGTCTTGACCCGTGTGTCGTTTCTCAGTTCGACGATTGTACCTGGATCGAGGCACACGGCCGTGTGCCAAGCCATGTTTGGCCTAGGTCTAGAGAATTTTGTGCAGATATGAGCCGTTCGTTTTCTTTAATTAAGATCTGACGGCTCAGATGAGATCCTGCTCTGTTAAGGCCGGGAATAGGGGGTTAATCCCTCATTCTCTCCAAAGCTTTCTCCTTCCAAGGTGTTAGAGAGAAGAGGAAGAAGAAGGAGGTTTCCGGCCGCCGGCGGAGCATCGGAGCACCGTTTCGAAATCGGAGAGCGGATCCGTGGAGGGAAGGTCGTTGCGAAGAGTTCTGTCCGCGTAGTTTTTCCATGGCGCCAAAACGAACTACAAGGGTAACGATTCTCAACTTGAGCATATGAAGCTCTTTCTTTCTGCATAGGGAATCCCGCTCCCGCGAGTGTGCGGTGAGTGCGTGGTGTTCCTTGGGGTTGATATGTATAGTCCCCCTTGTGTTGCATATAGAGTCTGGAATCGTAAGCACGGGCATAGACATTGTGTGTGAAGCCTACCCGGACGTGTACCGTCTGGATCGGTGATCTTGCATTTGATGTGCTTTTGCCGGAGAAGACTCCGTGCTTTGGATTTTTTGGGTTTCTATGCGGTAGATTGCAGCAGGGATCCTTGGAGGTTAGATTCAAGGCGCACCCGGAAAACTGCGCTGAAATGTGTTCTGCTAACTTGGCGGTCTGGGAACCGGCCTTGATCATAACTGGGTTATGAGATTGTTTAGGAAAAATTTGGGATCCAAGAGAAGCTTGGCCCGCGCGTAGGACTTAAATTGTATATGCGGCGTGAGGAACGGGCAAGTGGAATTGGACCTAGGCTATGTGGTACGGTACGAGAAATCCAAAAATGGGCACTGGCCGTAGGCATAGTCGGGGCCTTAGACGGTGGTCAGAAAGGCTAAATGCTCACATGTTATTGCCATCCTGGAGGTGGTGGTGAATGCACTGATTGGTCAGGTTTCACCATGAATGTGCCCTGAGTGCACGGGGTGTTTGGCCGTGCGAGCCTACACCTGTGGAGAAATATAATTGCGCTATATTATTGTATTGGACTAATGCTATGCAGGGAAAGAGCACTGCAGTCCCGAGTAAGGGGAGGGGTCGTTATAATTTGGTCGACTTTTAGCTGACCGTTGCTTTGTTTGCCACCGTGCGGTGGTATGTGCTTGCAGGTGCTGCGGAGCCGAGCGCCAAATAGCAGGCTAGAGCCCATGTTGCTGTGCTGGCCTTAGAAGGACGTAGAATAGTTGTTTTTTTTACATTTATCATATGTGGCCGGCCTACGAGCCGATGTATGTAGGACATGTTATATTAAGTGAACATTTGTAAGGCCATAAGGCCATGTACCCGTTTCAGTGTATTTGGGGTTTCATTCCTGTAGTTGTAGTTGTGGACATTCATATTTGTTGGTTTTAAGTTTGGGTTCTTTCAACTTTAAAAGCTTCCGCTAGAATGCTCTGTATAGGACGAGTAGTCATAATTAGATGGTTTGAATATGCATTTGGTAACCCTTCCGACTGTCTGTGGTATATGGCTTCGGGTTCCAGATAGACCTTATGTTATATGCTATGCGACGGATGGGGGTGTTACACTCAGTACCATGATGACTTCTGATCAATGTAACTGGAGTAGAGTACTCAATCTGTATGTTCCTGAGAAAATCTGTAAGAACCTTGAAGTTATCAGACTTAGATCTTAGAAAGAATACCCAAGTGAATCTTGAGAAGTCATCTACATTCACTAAAGTATAAGATTTCCCTCCTAGACTTTGTACAGCAATAGGGCCAAAAAGGTCCATATGTAGCAAGTACAATATCTTAGGTGAGTCACTTTTATTTATAGTTTTAAAGCTATTTTTAGTTTGCTTGCCTAACTAACAAGCCCTACAGAGGCCTTCCTGCTTGTAGGGGCCAGAAGGCAATCCTCTAACAAGGTTGTCCCTAAATAACTTAGCAATATTTTTAAGATTTACATGTCCTAATCTTTTATGCCAAAGTTCATTTTGATTGCTAACCTGATTAAATAAATAAAGTTCTGAACTAGCTGATTTAAAATTTACTATATATATGTTGCCTTGTCTAATTCCAGTTAAAACAGGTTTGTTTTCTTTACAAGAAATAATACAGGAAGATGAGTTAAAAGATACCTGATAACCTTCATCACATAATTGACTTATGAATATTAGGTTGTGCTTTAAGTCACTCGCATAGGCAACTTTCCTGAAGGTGATTGCTCCAACTTTAACATCTTTATAGCCTTTAGTTTGGCCACAGTTGGAATCACCAAAGATCACCTTTGGACCTAGCTTGGACTTACAGTTTGTTAGATTGTCCTTACAAGCAGTCATATACTTTGACCATCCACTGTCCAGATACCATTAGTGATTAAATACTGGACAGTCCTTCACTTGCATAGAAAGAAATTAGGGGTTCTTGACCCAGGTTACCTTGGGTCCTTGTTTTTTTTATAAGAGAAACTGGAAATAATAGAAAATTCTGGTTGATTTTTATATCCTAATGGATGATATCTTCTAGGTGATATTTCCCATTGAGTAAAAGGATTTATAGATTCTCTGAATTGATTGAAGTTTCTAACAGAGTTATAGTTTTTATTAAACCTGACTGGGTTCGACGAATTATTATAAGTTCGTTGATCTACGTTTGACGAATAGGGATGAGTTTGTCGAACTCTGCTCAGAGAATGAACATAGTCATTTTTTGCCCCAATTTCGTTGATCGCTGCTTGAAGAACCATATATAGTTCGTCGATTGTAGTAAGATGAATTATTATAGATATAATTTGCTTTCATAGATCGACGATCTGGGTTCGACGAACTATACACATTTCATCGATCTGAGTTCAACGAAATCTGTTGAATATAGTTTTTTTTTAGATTCTTATTCTTTTTCTTCTTACTTACATATTTTTGAGATACATTTGGTTGAGTAGTTTCTCCTATTTTCTCTTTACCTTTTTCAGACATAAATTTAATTGGTGTTGACAGAATATTTTCCTTTAATATGGGGGGTAATCTTGATGAAGCACCTAAGCCTAGTTTGTCATTTAATCTGGCATTGACTGTGCTTGTGTTGTCCATCAGCTTGAGGCTTCTCCCATTGAGAGATTCCTCAAGTTTCTTTGCCTCACATAATTCAATTTTTAGTGACATGATTTGTTTATTAGCTAAGTCTAAATCATTTTTTAGTTTGATATTTTCAGCAAATAGATTATCAAATTCAAATTATCTATCTCTAAGAATTTTTATTTCCTTTTCTGACTTGATTAAATCATTGCATAAGGATTTAAATTCAATTTTAAAATCTTCTAAATTAAAATCAAATGAAGAGATTACCTGATCTTCCTCAAATTTGGATTCCTCTTCTGATTCTTCAGCTTGTTCCTCAGCATTAGATTTTCTACTGGAGGCATTAATAGCCATAGGGCAAACTTTCCTTGCCTTTGCCTCCTCTTCATCTTCACTTGTGCTGGAAGATGAGGATTCTTCATCTGCGTCACTCCAAGTCTCAGCAATGAAACATTTCTCCTTTCTCTTGTGTTTGTTGGAGGAGTGCTTGCTTGATTGCCTTTTATTCTTCTTTTCTTTTCTTCTATCTTTCTTTTGCGCCTCTGGGCATTCAGGTAGAATGTGCCCAGGTTTTCTGCATCCAAAACAAACAATCTCCTTGGTAGGAGTCTTGTCATATCTTAGCTTGTCATCATTTTTGGATGACCTTCTTCTAAAGTCTTTCTTGGTCATTTTATAAAATATTTTAGCCAACAAGCTCAGTAATTCTTCATTAGCTGGAAGAGCTTTTGATTCATCTGTTTCTTTGAAAGCAATGTTGTGCTCCTTCCTTGAAGATGTGGAAGCCTTCTGTTCAGCAGCCTCCCTTATCTTGATCAACTGCTCATAAGACTTGAGCTTGCCAAGGAGAGATTCTGTGGAAATCTCATTTAAACTTCTAGCCTCCTTAATTGTCCACATCCTAGAATCTCAAGTGCTGGGGAAGCACACTAGGATTTTTTTTCATTTATCTCAGTTAATGAGATGTCCTTGTCCAGGGTTCTCAGTTCATTTATGATGATATTAAGTCTGTTATACATCTCAGCAACAGTCTCTGATTCCTCCTTGAAATATTCATACTGTGATATGAGGAGGAAACACCTGACTATTCTTTCATTTGATAAGCCAGCAACTATTTGGTTCATTGAGTCCCAAATAGCCTTTGCAGAGGTGCACTCAGCCACGTTCTGAAAGATGTCATCTAACAATGTCTGTGCCAGAATATTCATTACTTTAGCATCAGCCATCTTGGCTTTCTTTTGTTCACTAGTCCACTCAGGTGGTGGAACTGCTGAAGTACTTGTTGAAGTATCAACTGAAGGTTGAGCGGGACCTATCAAAATAGAGTTGAAAATGTCCTCATCAATAAAATTCATGTAGAGTTTGATTCTTTCATTCCAGAGTGCAAATTTATTCAAGTTGCACACAGGTGGTGTGGTGCTAGAATATTCCTTATTATGCGTCATGCTGTAAACAAGAGGCAAGAGAGAAAAAGATCTACCAAAGGATCTTGGTTCAGATGTAAGTCTGTGAAACCAAAGCAACCTAAACACTCTGATACCAATTGAAGGATGGTAAAAGCTTAACCACCTGAGAGGATAGATCTATTTAACTCTAGAGGGGGGTGAATAGAGTATTTTAAAAACTTAACTGGTTTTTATAGCGAAATTAAAATAGTGATAAATATATCTTAAGAGAGTGCAGGAAAGAAAAACTAACTAACATAGCACACAGCAATAAGAAAACATAAAACAATCCAGACGACACAAGAAATTTATAGTGGTTCTCCTAAACTTGGGTAAATCCACTCTTGTACCACCCTGGTAGGAATCCACTACAGGTTTTTGATCAGGTGCCCTACCACCAATAGGTTTTTGCTCAGGTGCCCTGTCACCACAAGATCTATTTGGAGGGAGATCTCACAACCCTTTACGCTTTTGATCAGGTGCCCAAAAACCAAGCTAAGTCTTTTGATAAGGAGACTTAAGAACCTGGTGGTTAACTTTTGAAGGGAGTTTAAACCCTGTGTACAGTGAAAGATAGGGGTTAGATCTGATTTACTCTAGAGGGGGGTGAATAGAGTAATAAAACTTCTGGTTGTTTTTTACTTTTATCAGAGTAAATAAACTAGGTCATACCAGTAGTAGTAAAAGAAAGAAAAGATAATCTAATCTAATCTAATCTATCATAGCACAACAAACTAGTCTATCACAGCCACAGCAAGAACAATAAGAAAAAGGGCAACCAGATAACACAATAAATTTTATAGTGGTTCCCCAACCTGGGTACATCCACTCTTCTACCACCCTGGTAGGTCTCTACTAGCAGGTTTTTGATCAGGTGACTGCCACCACAAGATCTATTTCCAGGGAGATCTCACAACCCTTTGAGCTTTTGATCAGGTGCCCAAAAACCAAACAAACTTTTGAAGGGAGTTAATAAACTTTTTATACGGGAGGGGGAGAGAGATTTGATGATGTCTTCTCTTTCTCAAACAACTGAGAAGACTTAGTGGATTATTGTTGTCAAGACTCCTTCAGAATAACTAGGAGCCTTGCCCAGGGTGTAGGTCTTCTACCTTGACTTGAAGTAATCCAGGAACTTCTGAATGATAGTGATTGTTGTCCTTGAAAGCTCCTGTAGTTGAAGTTGAAGAAGACTCTTGATTTTGTGTTTGTTGTTCTTCTTCTTCTTCCGAAAGATCAAGGTGAAAACAAAGTGTTTTCTGCACTGAGAATGGCTGAGTGTTGTTTCTGTATTCTCTGTTTATTCTCTGTGCTATGTTCTTTCTTACCGTCTGAAAGATAAAATCACTTTTATATTCTGTAGTTGAATTCTCCTTTGAATTTTGAATTCTCTGCATTAATTGCTGACTGCCTGGAGAATGAAAATCGGCTGGAGAATATTTGCTTTAATGAGTTTTCCCCAACTGTCCCAATTAATTAAGCAAGTAATTAACATGATGAAGACCATAATTAATGTTGCCAATAACGACTATATTCAAAGAATATAAGCATTAATTACTCAGAAAATTATTGCTAAATAATATATGAAATAAGGACAGAAAAGGAGGAAAATTCTAAGTCTGGAACTACACCAGAAATCATCGACCATATAATAGATTTTGTCGACCGGAGATCCAAGTTCGTCGTGCTGAGAAATCCTATTTGTCGACCTGATAAAACTTGTTCATCAACCTGAGAACCAAGTTCGTCGACCTGAACTCAGTGCACTGCATTCTGTGAATAACTTGCCAATTCTGCGGTCCAAGTTCGTCGAGCGCAGATTCTGTCTTCGTCGAGCTGAGTTCAGAGAAAATATCCTGAAAAGAATGTGTAGAAGTTGAAATCTAAGCTTCGTAGACAAGAGCTCGAATATCATCAAGCTCAACTCATATAATTAACTCTGAGTTCGTAGATCGACGATCTACGATCGTTGAGCTGAGTTCAACGGACGTCAAACTTATATACTGAACTTGATTTCTTCTAAGTCCTGAGTCAATCTGAGGTCTTCTGCTGGCTGGTCCATGTAGGGTTGAGCCTAATAACTTAGGCTAAACTCTAGTACTCAAAGAGATGACCCTGGATATACATTGTGGGTCAGACATCCTAGTTAGTGAACCTAGCCCAAATCCAACTAGGGATCAACAATCTCCCACTATTTGGGTGAGGTCACTAATAGAAATGAAAGAAAACAATCACAAAGCAAAATAAATATATCTGGCAGAAAAATTTAAATCATTCAGCAGATATGTACATAATCAAAATCTTTGCGATGGTTCAAACAAATATAGTTCAAAAAAACAAAACTAAACAAGATATTCATTTCTTCTTCTTCTTTTCCTTATCAGCTTTGTCTTGCTTAGAAGGCTGTGTGAACTTGATTTCTCTATTAGGATTGACTGCATCTCTTTTGGACATTGTCATGTCAGCAGCACCAATTATGTTGAGAGATGTAGCTCTGGGTACAACAGCCTCTGGATGCAAATTCATATAGGCATCTACATTGAAAAATTTATTAGCCTTTTTATACATTTTAAGTTCTTCTTTTTTATATGATAACATAGTGGAATATTGAGAAGGATCTCTGTCTTCAGCTTTAGCTTTGTTAATCATTGATAATCCAACAAGCTCTTGGAATCTGCCCATTCTTGCAGTATTTTCTGTTTCAAGATCCACAAATAGGACTGGAGGAGAATCTGGCCTTTTTGGAATATTAGCTTTTTCAATTTCAGATGCTTGTTGTTGTTGCTGTTATTGTCTGCTGCTGCTAGAATACCTGTGCTGACTGCTTCCATGTGATCTTGAGGATCTATCAGGTTGTCTTTGATATGTTCTGGCATATGGAGTAGACCTCTGAGAAATTTTACCTGAAGCACCAGCAGTAGGAGGAGGAGGAGGAGGAGGACCTCTCCAGTTCCTTGGAGAAGGAGGAGGAGGAGAGTACCTTCTACTCTTCTTCCTGGCTTTTTGTTCATTTTTATAAAACAACATCCATGCTGGCATCCCTGGATATGGAGTGATATTCTGCAGAATATAGTATGGAGTATCATGAGTGGGATTAAGCTTAGGGGGCAGCTTTTGGAACAGGCTTTCTCTTCTTAGCAGCTTTCTTCTTGGCTTTAGCATTGTCAGAGTCATCAGAATCATCATCATCTTCATCATTAGAAGATCCCTGAGGATTGTTATATAGGTCATCAAGTGCCTTCAGAATATCTTGGGAAATTTATTTTTCAGCCTAGGGAGCCACTGAAGGTTCTGGATGAGCTAGTTGAGCAACAATGGTTTCAGAAATACTTTTAGCAATTAACTAATTTTCTTCTTCAATATCAACCATAAGAATTTCATCTAAATCTGGTACAGTACTATCATCCATCTTGTATGTAGGAGAGGAGATAGACTTTTGTTCTGGGGAGGAGACTAACTCAAGAATATTCTCAGTAGTATGTTCTTTTATGCTCACTGGAGCAGCAAAACTTGACTTGAGTTGCTTGGCAACTGTGGGGCTTATTGGTGAAGTATATGGTACAATAGCCATAAAAGGCTAATGAGAAGAACTAGGGAGAAAATCTCTGTAAAAAAAACTGAAAGAATCTAGGTTGACTGTGGGATTTATAATGTAATCGCCAACAGTATTTATTGTTGTTGTAGCTGTGTCATCCATCTATGTATCAGAATCAAGTAAATTAATCATCTCTATAGGAGGAGCTATTTCTACTGAGTCATCAGTCATCTCAGAATCTGCTGCTGCTGCTTCTGCAGATTTATAGGGGGAACTGGAGCTTCTTCATAGAACATCTCTCCTGAGTGGGTTCAGGGGGCCAGAAGCCAGTCCTCCAGAAGAAGGGACAGAGGACAGAGCAGCAATTCTAGAAGATAGAGAAGTGATGGAAGTGGAGAGAGGAGCAATAACAGTGGCTATGAGTTTTTCAAGAGTGGGAGAAATAAATGCAAGAAGATCTTTAGCTATATCAGAAAATTTAGATATAGAGATTTTGGAGCAGAGGGGGAGTAAGGAGTGTGATGTCCACGGTTTGAACACACAGAGAAAATATCCTGGAAAGATATGTGAAGAATGTCGATGAATATCTGATCAGTATGTGAAAATGAATCAAAATCGATACCAAATCCTGTGTCGAACTTCATTGCAGCAAGGTTGTTCGCCGGAATCACCATTAGTTCGCCTGCAAAAGAAAAATAGAGATCAAGTGCAAGGGAATAGAAAGCGTTGGACGGAGCTTGAAGAAAACCTAGATATATGGTTTTCAGAATATGAAGCAGCAGACTCCGTCCGACGAAAAGTAAAAATTCTTCGATTTAGGTTCGACGAAATATTTTATTAACAAAAGAATTCGTCGATCTCAGTCAGAAGAAGTGAAAATATTTCGTCGCGTTCAGTTCGATGAAAATTTTCTGAAGTAATATCGTCGATCTCAGTTCGACGAAAAGAGCTTCACACATAGAGAATTCGTCGATCTCAGTTCGATGAATTTTCCTAGAACTCTTCTCAGTTAGTCGATCTCCGTTCGACGAATTGAGGCAAATTCTTCGACCACAGACAGAAATTTAAAATAAGGCCTCTCCATTGATCATACCTAGCAGATTTATAAATAATAGATGGTTTCTCTCATCCAATGGTTAGGTGAAGATGTCTGCTCTTTATAAATGAGTGTAGATATAGACAAGCTTAATTTTATTTTTGTCCACACACTCTCTAATGAAATGATGCATGATGTCTATATGCTTAGTTCTACTATGATGCACTACATTTTGTGCAATGGAAATTGCACTTGTGTTGTCACATAGTAAAGTTGAATTATTTAAGTTGAACCCATAATCTAGGAGCTGGTTCTGAATCCACAGCATTTGGGAACAGCAGCTACCAGCTGCTATGTATTCTGCTTCAGCAGTTGAGGTAGACACAGATGCCTGCTTTTTTGCAAAACCAAGACACTAGTCTCATACCAAGGAACTGGCATGTCCCTGAGGTACTTTTTTTATCTACTCTACATCCAAGTAAAGTCAGCATCTGAGTATCAAGTCAACTCAAACTCTGACTTAGTTGGATACCAGAGTCCTAGACTAGGACAACTCTTTATATATCTTAAAATCCTTTTTAAGAAAATAAGGTGAGATTCTTTAGGGAAAACTTGGAACCTAACACAAAGACAAGTAGAAAACATAATATATGGTCTACTTGTTGTAAGATATAACAGGGACCCAATAATGGCCCTATATAATTTCTGATCAACAGATTTCTCATGTTCATCAGAGTCAATTACAGCATTTGTAGCAATAGGTGTTTTCTTGGCTGAGGCATCTGACATCCCAAACTTTTTGATTAGCTCTTTAACATACTTAAATTGGGATATAAAGATGCCATTAGGTCGCTACTTCACTTGGAGACCAAGAAAGTAGGAGAGCTTACCCACGCTACTCATTTCAAACTTTGAATGCATGCCAGAGAACCTCTTGCATAGTTTGAAATCTGTAGACCCAAAAATAATGTCATCTACATAGATTTGTACTAACAAGATTTGATCCTTATGGTGTCTAGTGAATAATATACTATCTACAATGCCCTTAGAAAACTTATGCTCTGGAAGAAATCTAGCTAAGGTTTCATACCAACCTCTTGGAACTTGCTTTAAACCATAGAGAACTTTATGCAATTTAAATACATAAGAGGGATGAGTTTGAGAGATAAAACCTGGTGGTTATTCCACATGAACTTCTACTTTAAGTTCACCATTCAAGAAAGCACTCTTGACATCCATTTGGTACAATTTGAACTTTTTGTAGGCAGCATATGCAAGGATGATTCTGATTGCTTCCAGCCTTACAAAAGGTGCAAATGTCTGGTCATAGTCAATCCCTTCCTCTTGCCTATAGCCTTGAACAACCAGCCTTGCCTTGTTCCTTATTATAATACCTTGGGAATCTAGTTTATTTCTGAATACCCATTTAGTTTCAATGACTGGGTAGTCGTTTGGTCATGGAACTAAATCACATACTTTGCATCTCTCAAATTGGTTGAGCTCCTCTTGCATTGCAATAATCTAGTTGGGATCTTGCTCGGCATCTTTAATGGATTGGGGCTCAATTTGAGATATGAAGCAGGCATGCATCAAGTCTTGGTTGAGTTGATGTCTGGTCTGCACACCAACCGAAATGTCTCCAATCACTTAAGATACAAGGTGATCTCTAAGTGTGACAAATTCAGTAGGTGGAGTTGGTTAAGCAACAGCTTGGGGAATAAATTCCTCTTGTGGAATTATGGTAGCTGATGTTGGCTCTACACTGACTTCAGTGTCTTCATATTCACTTTCTTCAGCAATATGTGTAGAAGGTTGGCTAATAGCCTCATTGGTGAGGGTCAGTTCATTTATCTTCTCACACAAATTTGGTTCCTGCAAAGATTTATTGGTAGAAATTTCTTTCTCCTTGTAAAACATGTTAGTTTCATCAAATAAAATATGTACAGATTCTTTAATTTTCATGGTAGATTTATTAAAGACCCTATAGGGCTTGCTTACTTAAGAATATCCAAGAAAAATTCTCATTTCAGCCTTGGCTTCAAATTTTCTAATGTGTTTCTTATTGTTGTTGTGAATGTAACATAAGCAACCAAAAACTTTAAAATAGTATACTTTAGGTTTCTTCCCTTTAAGTAGCTCATAAGGAGTCTTATTCTTAAGCTTATGTATAAGACTTCTATTCAATAAATAATTTGTTGTGCTCACAGCCTCTACCCAAAAGGATAGGGGCACATGAGCATCTGCAGGTAATGTGCCTGCATATTCAATTAGGGTTCTATTCTTCCTTTCAGCAAACCTATTTTGTTGAGGTGTTCTAGGAGCTGAGAAGTAGTGCTTGATACATTCTTTTTTACAGAACTCTTGCATAAGAAGAGACTCAAACTCAGTACCATGATCACTTCTAATCAATGCAACTGGAGTAGAGTACATAATCTGTATGTTCTTGAGAAAATCTGTATGAACCTTGAAGTTATCAGACTTATATCTCAAAAAGAATACCCAAGTGAATCTAAAGAAGTCATCTACAATCACTAAAGTATAAGATTTTTCTCCTAGACTTTGTATTGCAATAGGGCCAAAAAGGTCCATATGTAGTAAGTACAATATTCTAGATGAGTCACTTTTATTTACTGATTTAAAACTACTTTTAGTTTGCTTGCCTAATTGACAACTCTTGCAAAGGCTTTCCTACTTGTAGGGGCAAGAAGGCAATCCTCTAACAAGGTTGTCCCTAGAGAGTTTGGCAATATTTTTCAAATTAAAATGACCTAATCTCCTTTGCTAAAGGTATTATTATTGATACTTTGATTAAACAAACATATTTTAGATTTAGCTGACTGGAAATTAACTATGTAAATGTTTCCTACTCTAATACCAGTCAATACTACAAGGTTATCTAAAGAAGTAATAATACATGAAGTTTTATTAAAGGATACCTGAAACCTTTTATCACATAATTGACTTATGGAGATAAGGTTATGCTACAATCCATTTACATAAGCAACCTTCTTGAAGGTAATAGCACCATTCTTGTCCTTTCCATAGCCTTCAGTCTGGCCACAATTGGAGTCACCAAATATTACTTTTGGTCCTAACTTTGACTTGAAGTTGATTAGGTTGTCCTTGTTTCCAGTCATGTGTTTAGAACAGACACTATCCATGTACCACTGTTGCTCTGTGGTGGGATAGTCTTTCACCTACAAAGAAACAGATTAGCTATTCTTAACCCAGGTTACCTTGGGTCCTTCTTTCTTCACATAATTAAAACTGGAAATATATGAGTATTCAGGTTGATATTTATAACCTAAAGGGTGATATCTTCTAGATGGTATAATTCATTGGTTAAATTGATTTATGGATGATCTTGGTTGTTTATGATTTTTAAAAAAATAAGAATTTCTGTTAACTTGAACTGGGTTCGACGAATTTAAGTGAGTTCGGGGATCTGAGTTCGACGAATGGGGATGAGTTCGTCAAACTCCACTCAGAGAATGAGAATATCCATTCTCTGTGCCCCAAAATCATAGATCTCGGGTCGACAAACCATACTTGTTTCGTCGATCGTAGTTCAACGAATTATTATAATAGAAATCTGCGTTCGAAGTTCGTCGACTTGAGTTCGACGAACTGTACATATTTCATCGATCGGAGTTCGATGAAATCTGCTGAACATTATTGTAGTTAGGATTTACCTTATTCTGTTTCTTTTCTTATTCTTTGGTTTTAACTCTGTTTGTTTAACATTATTATCTATCTTTTCTTTTCCTTTCTCTGAAATAAATTTAATTGGAGTTGATAATATGTTCTTCTGGATTAGAGGAGGTTGACTTGATGAAGCACCTAAGCCCAGCTTGTCATTTAGCCTGGCATTAAATGTGCTTGTGATGTTCAACAACTTGATGCTTCACCCATTTAGGGATTCTTCAAGTTGCCTGGCCTCAGCTAACTCAGATTTTAGTGATATAATTTGTTCTTGAGCTAAGGTTAGTTCATCTTTTAATTTAATATTTTTAGAGAAAGTTTTCATGATCAGTTAATTTTTCCCTAAGTGTTTTAATTTCTTTTTCAGAATTTATTAAATCTATACACATGGATTTAAATTTAGTTTTAAAACTATCAGAATTGTAATCAAAGGATGATAATACTGATCTGCTTCTGATTCAGATGTTTCATTACCTGATTCTTCTGATTGTTCCTTAGCATCTGATGGGCTGCAAGCGACATTTATAGCCATGAGGCAAACTTCCCTTGCCTTTGCTTCTTCTTCATCTTCACTGGAGCTAGAAGATGAAGATTCTTCTTCAGTATCACTCCAAGTCTCATCTACAAAGCAATTCTCTTTTCTCTTGTGCTTGCTGGAGGAAGGATTGTTGTAGTGATGCTTCCTGGAGTCTTTTTCTTTTCTTTTCTCCTTCTTTTGATTTTCAGGACATTCTGAAATGAAGTGTCCTAGTTTCCTTCACCCAAAACAAACAATTTCTTTAGTGGGTGTTTTGTCATACCTGGGTTTGTCATCATGCCTGGATGACTTTCTCCAGAAGTCCTTCCTTGCCATCTTGTAGAATCCCTTTGCTAAGAGACTCAGGAGTTCTTTACTGGCAGTTGGAGTTTCTGTTTCTTCTGCAGCTTTAAAAGCTATGTTCTGCTCCTTTCTTGATGTTGTAGGAGGCTTCTGTTCTACAGCTTCTCTGAACTTTATAAGTTGCTCATATGATTTGATCTTTCCAAGAAGAGATTCTGTAGAAATCTCATTCAAGCTTCTGGCCTCCTTAATTGGTCATATCCTGGAATCCCAAGTGCTGGGGAAGCACATTAGGATTTTTTCATTCACCTCAGTGAGAGAGATGTCTTTGTCCAAGGTCTTTAGCTCACTGATAATTGAACTTTATCTGTTGTACATATCACTAACAGATTCTGATTCTTTCTTCTTAAAGTTTTCAAACTGGGAGATGAGAGTTGATCACCTATCTTTCCTCTCATCAGCTGATCCAGCAACCATCTAGTTTAGAGAGTCCCGGATTGCTTTTGCAGATATGCATTCAGCCACTTTCTGAAATATGTCATCTGACATAGTCTGAGCCGATATATTCATGGCCTTTTGCATCTACAATCTATGCCTTTTTCTGAGCATCTGTCCACTCAGGTGGTGGAACAGCATGTGTGTTTGAAGTTGAAGTAGATGTAGTAGCAGCTGTTGGTTGAGTAGGACCTGTCAAAATAGAGTTATATATATCCTCATCAAAAGAATTCATATACAACCTGATTCTTGCCTTCCAGATTGCAAATTTATTCAAGTTGCAGACTGGAGGTCTAGTGCTTGCATAGTCTTTGTTTTGTGTCATGCTTTGTAATAAACAAACTAAGATCAGATCTAACAAAGGATCTTTTGGTTCAAGTGTTAGCTTGTACAACCAAAGAAACCTACTCTGATACTAATTGAAAGATAGGGGTTAGATCTGATTTACTCTAGAGGGAAGGGGGGTGCATACAGTAATAAAACTTCTGGCTGTTTTTAACTTTTATCAGAGTAAATAAACTAGGTGATACCAGTAATAGTAAAAGGAAGAAAGGATAATCTAAATCCAATCTACCACAGCATAGCAAACTAGTCTATCACAGCCATAGCAAGAACAACAAGATAAAGGGCAACCAGACAACACAAGAAATTTTATAGTGGTTCCCCAACCTGGGTACATCCACTCTTCTACCACCCTGGTAGGAATCCACTAGAAGGTTTTGATCAGGTGACTGCCACCACAAGATCTATTTCCAGGGAGATCTCACAACCCTTTGAGCTTTTGATCAGGTGCCCAAAAACCAAATAAACTTTTGAAGGGAGTTAATAAAACCTTTATACAGGAGGGGGAGAGAGATTTGATGATGTCTTCTCTTTCTCAAACAATTGAGAAGACTTAGTGGATTGATGTTGTCAAGACTCCTTCAGAATCACTAGGAGCCTTGCACAGGGTGTAGGTCTTCTGCCTTGACTTGAAGTAATCCAGGAACTTCTAACTGATAGTGATTCTTGTCCTTGAAAGCTACTGGAGTTGAAGTTGAAGAAGACTCTTGATTTTGTGTTTGTTGTTCTTCTTCTTCTTCAGAAAGATCAAAGTGAAAACAAAGTGTTTTCTGCACTGAGAATGTCTGAGTGTTGTTTCTGTATTCTCTGTCTATTCTCTATGTTTTGTTCTCTTCTTACCGTCTGAAAGAGAAAATATCTTTTATATTCTGTAGTTGAATTCTCCTTTGAATTTTGAATTCTCTGCATTAATTGTTGACTGCCTGGAGAATGAAAATCGGGTGGAGAATATTTGCTTTGATGAGTTTTCCCCAACTGTCCCAATTAATTAAGCAAGTAATTAACCCGATGAAGACCATAATTAATGCTGCCAATAACGGCTATATTCAGAGAATATAAACATTAATTACTCAGGAAATTATTGTTAAATAATATATGAAATAAGGACAGAAAATATGGAAAATTCTAAGTATGGAACTGCACCAGAAATTGTTGAACATAGAACAGATTTCGTCAACCTGAGATCCAAGTTCGTCGAGCCGAGAAATCCTGTTCGTGGACCTGAGAAAACTTGTTCGTCAACCTAAGAACCAAGTTCGTCGACCTGAGCTCATCGCACTGCATTCTGTGAATAACTTGCCAATTCTGCGATCCAAGTTTGTCGAGCATAGATTCTGTCTTCGTCGAGCTGAGTTCAGAGAAAATATCCTAAAAAGAATGTGTTGAAGTTGAAATCCAGACTTCGTCGACCTGAGCTCGAATATCGTCGAGCTCAACTCAGAGAATTAACTCTGAGTTCGTCGATCAGCGATCGACGATCGTTGAGCTGAGTTCGACGAACGTTGAACTTATATACTGAACTTGATTTCCTCTAAGTCCTGAGTCAATCTGAGTTCTTCTGCTAGCTGGTCCATGTAGGGTTGAACCTAATGACTTAGCCTAAACTCTAGGACTCAAAGACATGACCCTGGCTATACATTGTGGGTCAGACATCCTAGTTAGTGAACCTAGCCCAAATCCAACTAGGGATCCAATATACAGTGGGGTGAAAAGATGTGATATTGTCTTCTATTTCTCAAACAGCTGAGAAGACTTTAGTAGATTGCTTGATGATGTCAAAGCTCCCCCTGAGATGAATATTCTTCAGGAATTTGCTGGAAGCTTTGTAGGGTGTAGGTCTTGTTTGATGAAATCCAGAAGCTTTAAGGACTGATTGTATTTTGATGTCTTTAAAAGCTTGGTGAAGAGTTGCAGATTGATGAAGGCTGTATGAGTATGCAGACTGAATGAATGTGTTCTTTATCTGCCCTGTGTCTACTTTTTTTTGTTTGTGAATTCTCTTCTCCTTTTTTTATATATTCTGCAGAAATTCTATCTCTGAATTTGAATTCTTCTCCATAATTAACTGCAGAAATCTTGGAACTTGGACAAACGGCTAGAAGGCAATAAATTGATTCCTTAACTATCCCAGTTATTAAGCCGAATAATAACTCTGTGAAATCCAGTAATTAATGCTTCCAATGAATGTCTATATTCATAAGAATATATGCAATTAATTACTCAGAGCAATATAGGCAATAATATATTATATAAGCCTTGGTCAATCAGAAATTTAACTGCAGAGAAGAGAAATAAAAAACTGACAGAATTCATCAGGCTCAGAACAGATTTCTTTGACCTGAACTCCAAGTTTGTCAAGCTGAGAAATTGTCTTCGTCGAACTGAGCTCAGAGAAAGTTGATCTAGAGAAATAAACTGTCAAAGCTGGGCTCCAAGTTCGTCGACCAGAGATAGAAGTTCGTCGAGCTGAGAACTTGAGAGAAGAGAGAAGATCGTCGACCTGAGCTCTAAGTTCATCAAGCCCAACTCAGAGTAGGGACTCTGAGTTCGTCAATCTGCGATCGACGATCATCAAGTTGAGTTCGAAGAACTTCGAACTGATTTTTTGAAATCTTAATGACTGTCATTCTTCTAAGTATGGAACTCTGATTTTTTCTGAGGGCTGGATCAAAGATTGACTAACCTAGTCTGACTAACCTACACCTAACAAAAATGACCCTAGGCAATACATGAAGGTTCAACAACCTAATAGTGAACCTAGCCCAAATCCAAACTAGGGATCCAACAGTATCTGTCTGCATCGATCCTACAATAAAGAAGTCATTGAATGTGGTGTTACCCCCGCTTGATTATTCAGTTTGCAGACAAACTGGATTAGCGGAAGCAGTGGTATGCCCATTTGTGATTCACACTAAGTGTCCACCTGTTACCCTACATTTAGCCAACCTGACCCAAAATCTTTGTTTTGTACGTAGATTCTGGTACATACAGATCTGACGATGGGCATTCCCGTTCCTCTGATCCCTACTTTGTTCCAACAATCAGAGATAGGGCAGACCTTAACTACAATCTTGGATGCCTTCATGTCTTAGTAGGCTCCAGTGCAGCAATAGGCCCCGGGCTCTAATTTGTTGAGTACCTTCCGAGCTCTGTCTCCACCCGTCTACCATGGGACTAAATCGACCATTTGCCCAAAGGAATGACTAGATGTTGTATACGAACTGATGGCCGGAATAAGATGCCTAGCTAATATGGTTGTTAGTGTTGGTGTTACTATGGTGATCTGGAAGTGATCAAACAGGTAGCCTCACTGCCAACACAATATGAGCATATGGGGCCGCATATAAGAGCATTGGAGAAGTTGGAAAGGTTTGTATTGGACTTGCTCATATGTGATATGAGTGAAATACCAAGCCTTTGACGTTCTGGATGTGAAGGATTTTCATTTCGGGACCTATATTGTGAATATGGCTCATCAGGTAAGTGGTCGGAAGAATCTAAGGGAAATTCGCCGAGTATAGTCTTGAGGTTTCGACGAATAGTTTTGGATTTGATGACTATAGTAATGACATCTCAATGAGTCTATCTGAATTCATCGAGTATTGTAATGTTATCTCGACAAATTGGACTTGGTTCGCCAAGTATCGTAATGACAGTTTCGACGAATTAAATTCTGATTCGTCAAATATCACCTTAATACTTGGACAATTTTCTATGTCTTGATTCGTCGAGCATGTCCGTGTTATTTCAACGAATGGTTTTTGATTCGTCGAATATCGACGTATATACTTGAAAATTTTTGTATCCTCCGGTTTATTTCTTTTAAGTCTAGTTCGGCGTAGTCTGCGGGTATCAGCTGGTTCGGTACTATATATATACGATATGTACAGTAAACCGAGTTAGTTACTGTTTGTTTTGACTTAATCGAGCTAGACGATCTTTCTTCCAGACGGAACTGTTCCGCTAGGTCGCGATCGCTGCTTCTTGTCGTCGAGAGTTCGCTGATCTACCGTTGCCTCCAGAAATAGTTTCCAAAGGCTTCATCTTCGTCGTTGTCGCCTCTCCCATAACGATTCTAGCAAACCATGGAGACGTTGAGGGCATACCTTCTTCCAACCTAGATCTTCTGTGACAAGAGTCTAAGGGTTCTCTGTGTTCGTGTGGATATCCGTAGAGGCGTGGACACTATTCTACTCTCAGAACTCCGGCTGTTAGCATTCGTTGGACTTCATCGGAGCACCTTGGTTGAGTATTGACTCAATCCCTCAAAGGTATAATTTTATTTATGGCCATGTTACTTCTTGATCAATGGTTATCGCAAGATCCGTATTTATTTTGGATTTTCTTATTCATAATTCCGCTGCGCACAAGTGTTGTGACGTATAGCAAAACCCAACGATTACCTTAGTTGTGTCCATCCTAGAGTCCCACACAAAAAGGTGGTGGAAGTCCCTTATGGGCTCCACTTTTCAAGGACATGTATACACCGACATCAGCTGGAATGAATTTTTTGAGGCCTTCTTAGAACATTTTGTTCCCTCCATGACTCGAGATGAACTTGAAGGAAGAGCCTTGCAGTTGAAACAAGGATCTAAGTCTGTAGTGGAGTACCAACGAGAGTTTCAGCATCTTGCTAGGTTTGCTTACTCCTATGATTTGGATGATCGTGGATATTCGAAATAATTCTACAAAGGTTTGCGAGACCCCCTAAGGGAAGCACTTTTGTTTATAGCCGACTCGAGCCTCGCCCAGATAATTAGCATGATAACAAGATTGGAGGCAGACCATCTTGGAATCCAAGCTAGTGGTAAGAGACCCGCTGAGGGCGTGATGGAAGCAGGACCCATCTTCAGAAGGAGACAGAATACTATACATGGAAGAGGAAACAAAAGAGACGACAGTCATCTCCATCAGAATTTTAGGATGGAACGTCCGGCCCTACAACTAACATTACCTCTACACCCGCAGTTCCAACCCAATCAATAACCCAAAGGGCCATTCAGACAAGTCTGTTTCCATTATCATTAGTTGGGCCACATTCGGCATTTCTGCCCGCAACTGGGTGGAAATGTCCCCCCTGTTTTCCTTTGGCAACCCAGTAAGGATGAGGGCAAGTTTGTGGAAGAGGACAAGGACCACGAGGTAGGAATCCTAGACCTGCTAGAGAGCAGATGTTTGCTTTAGATATGACTCAAGAGGGGAATTCTCAGGACGTGATTGCAGGTATTTCGTAGTCAATTAATATGTTATATGCATTCGTCCTTAGCATGCATGAGTTTGTTCTAGAAATCTAGCATTGAGATTGTTATAACTGATATTTAGGCACTGTGATTGTTAGTGAGAGACCAGCTCTCACTCTATTTGATATTGGTGTCACTCATTCATTTGTCTCGGCGGACTTTGTAAAAGATCAAGATGGTGTGCAATATTTCACTGGTATCACTCGGAGAGTATGCCTCCCAGACGGCTCTGAGATGACTATGTCCGCCAAGTGCGACTTGGAAGTGTATATTGGAGGAAAACTTTTTGAAACCCCTGCATCAGTGTTGGTTATGCTGGAGTTTGACCTTATTTTGGGTATGGTGTGGCTAGATTGGCACCATGCTAGGATTGATTATGCTGCGAATCAAATCACCTTGAGGCACGGAGATTCTAAGATAATATTTCAATGTATTAAACTTATACCCCCGAATAATGTTGTCTTCAACTCAGGCCATTAAGGCCCATAAACAAGGAAATGAGGTGTATATGATATGTTTGAGTTAAAATAAATGGTGACTAGAATAGCGAATTTTCCTGTAGTTCGGGATTTTTTGGATTTTTTCCGGAAAAGCTGCCAGGATTACCCCCATCTATAGAAGTGGACTTTCAGATCAAGCTAGTGTTGGGTGTCAAGCCCATCTCTTGAACCCCTTATAGGATGGCTCTAAAGGAACTAGCAGAGTTTAGGGTGCAGTTGCAAGAGTTGGTGGAATCAGGGTTTGTTCACCCCAGCTCATCACCCTGGGGAGCTCATGTTCTATTTGTTAAGAAGAAGGACAGATCATTACGATTATGCATAGATTATTGGGAGCTCAACCAATTTATGGTGTGGAACACCTACCCTTTGCCCTGAATCGACGATCTATTCGATCAGTTGGTAGGAGTGCATTGGTTTTCCAAATTAGATTTGTGCTCGGGGTATTATCAGTTGAGGATACAAGAGGAAGATATTCAGAAAATAACGTTTAGCTCGAGGTACGCCTTATACGAGTTCACAGTGATGTTGTTTGAACCGTATCTGGACATTTTTGTCATCATATTTATTGATGGAATTTTGGTCTACTCAAAGATAAAAAGAAGAGCATGTTGAGCACTTGTCCTTAGTTTTGAGGAAACCAAAGGAGCACTGCTTGTTTTCTAAGTTCAGCAAATGCTAGTTTTGGCGTCGAGAAGTTGCTTTCTTAGGACAAGTTATAAGTGGAGCAGGATTAGCAGTGGATCTGGACAAGATGCGTGTCGTGAAGGAATGGTCTCCTTTGAGGTTAGTGGTCGATGTGCGAAGCTTTCTTGGAATTGCTGGGTACTACTACAAGTTTGTCGAAGGATTTTCAAAGATCGCACTTCCCCTCACTGCACTGAAAAAGAAGGGTGTGCCATTTGTGTGGACACCCAAAAGTGAAGCCGCATTTTGAGAGTTGAAGGATCGCCTTACCTCCGCGCCAATCCTTTCCCTACCATCCGGAAAGGAAGGATTCTAGATATATACTAATGCATATTACCAGAGCATTGGGGCGGTGTTGACGCAACACGAACATGTGATTGTGTATGCTTCTAGACAGCTTAAGAAACACAAAGCAAATTATCCAGTACATGATTTAGAATTGGGAGCAGTGGTGTTCGGCTTTAAGAATTGAAGACACTATTTATATGGCGCTCACTATGAGATCTTTTCGGACCATAAGAATTTAAAGTACATCCACACTTAGAAAGAATTGAACTTGAGATAGCGGCGGTGGTTGGATTTTTAATGTGACTATGAATTTGCATTGAACTATCACCTCGGGAAGGCGAACTCAGCGGCCGATGCTTTAAGCAGGAAGGCACCCGTGTCAAGCACTGAGACTCAACTGATGGTTATGAAGTTGGCTGGAGTTCTTGGAGAAATGGAGATTACACTAGTGACTAAGGCTTGTCCCGGGGCCTATACGGAGTACTTGTCTACCATGAGCATAGTTTATGACATCTGAGATCGGATTCGGGCAGAGCAAGGGAAGGATGATGCTTTGGCCCTAGTGACTCAAGAAATTATGGGAGGAACAATGGAAGGATATACGCTGAAAGAGGACCTCATTCATTTCCATGGCCAACATTACATTCCCACAGTTGGTGGGATCCGGGAAGATATTTTGAGAGAGGCTCACTGCACCAAGTATTCAGTGCATCCCGAAATTGTCAAAATGTACATTGATTTGCGAAGGATCATGTTTTGTCCAGGGATGAAGAGGGATGTCACATACTATATTACGCACTGTGAGGCTTGTTATAAGGTGAAGGTGGAGTGCAAGAGCCCCGGTGTATTATTTCAATCATTGCCCATTCCAGAGTGAAAGTTTGAGGATATCTCCATGGATTTTGTTCATAGTCTTCCCCGATCTTGCTCAGGGAATGACTCGGTTTAGGTGATAGTGGATAGCTCGACAAAGGTTACCAGGTTTATTTTGATGAAGGAGGCACATGTTGACGTGTTGGTGCATCTCTTTGTGGAACAGTTTGTTCGGTATCATGGAGTGCGTCTCGGACCATGATGGTCGTTTCACCTCCAAGGAATGGAAGGCAGTTCAATCATATTTGGGTTATCGCCTTACCTTTAGCACGGCCTTCCACCCTCAGACTGATGGTTAGTCTGAGAGAACAATCAAAATAATGGAGGACTTGTTGAGGTTATGCGTTTTGGATAAGGGAGAGCCGTGGAAAAGACTTTTACCATTGGTGGAATTTTCATATAATAATAGCCACCAAGCAAGCATCGGAATGGCACCTTAGGAAGCACTTTAAAGTAGGAGGTGCAGGAACCCTTTATCATGGGTCCAGGATGAGGATCCTAAAGCGTTGGGAGCAGATTATATCAATGACATCGATGCTATGGTTAGGTTGATTCGAGATTGCATGCTAGTGTCTTAGAGCCGACAGAAGAAGTATTATGATGTGAAGCACATGCTGGTGGAATTTCAAGTGGGCGACAAGGTATTTCCAAAGATTAGGATGATGCATGGAGTATCATGTGTTCATGGGAGCAAAAAAGCATACCCCGCAATACATGGGACTGTAAGCAGTTTTGGAGAGAATTGGTCCCCTAGCTTATAGGCTGGAGCTGCCACAAGAATTGGAGAACTTATATGATGTCTTTCATGTGTCTTCCCTTAGGAAAGCCCTACTTCGGCCTGAGCAGCATGTCACCACTACAAATGGAACAGTGGCAACTGATAGGTCTATTCGACTAGAGCCGGTACGGATAGTGGATGTCGAAATAAGCAGCTTGCGGCAGAAGAGTGTTCCTTTGGTGAAGGTCCAATGGCCTAATCATGGAAAAGAGGAGTACACGTGGTAGCCAATGGATCTTATGCGGTAGCGCTACCCAAAGTTCTTTCCCCGAGGAAAACTTAAACTCACACCTTGTATTCTTCATACTTTATTTTCCCCCACACTCTTAGCCTGATTTTGAGGATGAAAACCTTTATTATGTTTATAGGATTTGCAACATCCTGATTCGTGTTAGACCCCTCACACGCGTTTTTAAGTCAAGAGAGTTGACCCGGGCTTGAGGTACACTGGTGGCCAGGCTTGTGCCTGAGCCGGGAAGTACCGACTCGACAATGAGTGTTAGGATGGTACCGCACGGCGGTAGTAGGTACCACGCGGCAGTAGCGATTGTCGAGTGTACACGACGAATGTCAAAAGGAGTTGAGAGCACCGAGTGGACTTAACGATCGTCGAGTGCTACCGCATGGCAGTAGGAGGAACCGTGAGGGGCAGTAGCGTTCATCGAGAATACATGATGAATGTTAAGTGGAGCGGACTAGCACCAAGTAGACTCAACGATCGTCGAGTACTACCGCGAGTCTATAGCGGGATACTGCACGGCGTTATTCCGGCTGAGTATTGACATATTGCTCAGTTAGCAACCGTGTGGCGTTAGTAATACCAGTGGCGGTATCCCCTGCTAAATTATTGGTATATTCCTCGGTGATATACTTCACAGGGGTAGAAGTATACCGCACGGCGGTAGAAGTACAGGTGGTGGCGCCTGAATGGTGGGTTTGGAGGTACCGCGTGGCGGTAGCTCCCGGATCAGGAAAACATTAGGTCTATTTGGTCGCTCCTTTATATACATTGTCCAAGTCTTGGCCGCCAGCCTTCTTCTCTAGGTGCCGAACTTCCTCGCAGGAGAGAAGGTTGACGTCATCATGCCGCCAAGGAGGAGGACACGATCCATGGCCGAAAATTACGTGAGCTTCCTACCCTGTCACTTGGTGCTAGATCTTTAGATCTAAAATACGGGAGAGACATCGGCTCTAGAGAGCTTGATTTGGGAGTTTAATTGAGATTTCCTAGGAAGGGACCATGCTAGAACTTCGTTCTAGGACACCGACCATCGTATGATAATCTTCAATCATCTCCTCTCTTCATTATGAGGATGGAGGACTTGATCTCGTGACGCATCATGGTCAAATGATGGAGAAAAGGTAGAGATGTTAGTTGGGTTTTATACGATGGTTGGAGAAGATGATGAACCGATGTCATTCATCCTTCTTTGCGATGCATGCAAAATGCTGTATAGAAATCTGTTTTTGCGCTGCAGGTTTCAAGGCTATTTTTGGGCATGCTCCGGTCTGATTTAGGTCTTGGGCTCACCACGAAAGTAGTAGCCCTCGGAAATACCTTTCCAACGGATTGTTACCTGTTTTCATAGGAGCTCTGTAGCTCCGGGAATGTTTAGTCAAAGTTGCTGCACTATAATAACATAAGTGTAGGATGCATTCTGTCTAAGTGTATGTGGTTGGATTGAAATCCAATTTCAGGTGTGATGGATTTGGATTTAGACCCCAGGATCAACGCGGAAGTTGTAGCCCTCGAAGATACCTTTCTGATTTGGGGTTGCTTGTAATTATTGTTGGATTGTAGCTTCTTGAAATCCGGTTTTAGTAATTATGGCGCATAGTCGTGATGTCCTAATAATTAATGATTGTCTTGTTTATGAGTTGATTACTGGATTTTGGATGGCAAATAACTGTTGATATTGTAATCACACCTTGCATGATTAATAAATTTGGGAGTAGTATATATGTTGTGATGAATTTCAGGTTTATGAAATGAGCTCTGGTTGAGATGATTGAAACGATAAAATTAATGTGCACATGTTTAATTCCAAGAAAGGATTGGATGAGGTATACCCCATGGCCATGAGATGAGTTGAACCTCGATCTCAATATTGAAGGGATGATTGATGTAGTCCACTTCTTAGAGTTGTGTCTCCCTACGGGTAGCAGTGCAGGACTACTGTAGTATATAAGGTGGTTCGCCACCTCTGTAAAATGTGAACCTTGCAGGCTTGGAGCACAGGCAAATTGTTATGAAGGGACTCAGTGTAGAGCCCTTCCGTGTTTTTGAGAACGAGTTTGATATGATGATAAGGGACTAAGTGTGGAGCCCTTTGATGTTTGATGACATGGCTAAGTGTAATTGCATGCGGTGTGTGTTGACATGTGTCATAATCCTGGGTTAAGGATAGTGTGGCAGGTCTACGGGCTCGCCAGTCGTCACAGTTACGGGAGTTGGAAGATAAACCATGGGCGGTTGGGCTTGGTCCTCGGTGCTCAATCCCGAGCCTCCTTTTGTGCCAATGGACGGTTGGGTTGTGTTCTTCGGTGATATGCTCCCGAAGATCCTTTCAGTGACGGTTATAGGCCAGTTAGGTTGGACTCTTGGTACACATTTACCCGAGAACCTTCTGAGTAGTAGCACACAGAGGCTCTGTTGTTGTGTTCTTAGCATTGAGACATACATAGGCCTAGGCCTTGGAGTGTGGATACCCGCCTAATAGTGGAGACGCCCACTCTACTATCACCATTTGGCCACGAGGGATGACGCCTGTGAGGTTAGCTACCTGCTCGAAAAGTGGGAACTACAAGTCTATGTCGGCATAGCAGAGTGCGCGTGTGTGAGCATGTGTGAGTCTTCATATTGCATTCATATCATAACATTACATTGCACCATATAAGATCCTCATCATATAAATTTGTATGAGCACTTTTATATGATGAGCTACTTTGATGTACCCGACCCTTAACTTATAAATTTGTATGGGTATTTTTATAAGTTGAGTTAATTTTTGTTCTTATGATTAATGCGTTTTTAGCGTAGACTGCCAATTATTTATTGTTGATTACCGTTCATACATGCTTAATTTAATTATGCGAATACTTACATATATGAACTGTTATAAGATAACGCTCTTGTCACTTGAATGTTGATATATAATATTATTGTATTGAGCTCTTCCTTCTCATTCTCCGTCTGGTGCCTACGAGTCGATGGGGTGAGCGGATGTGACAGCCACTTAGTCTTTATGACTAATAGTTGTTACGTCTACTATTTTAGGCGGATACCCCATCGATGGAGCAGCAGCAGCACTATGTGCAGGAGGACAGCCATGCTAGGGAGTCAGGGCTTGATACGATGTTACCCTCACTTCCTTTGGTGAACAATGTGAGTTTGAGTATTATGATATAGCCTTCGGACATTGTTTTGTATACTCTGACATTAAAGAAGATGAATGGCTTCTTATTTATTGATTTACTCTTTTGGACACATACTTATGTGATATTATGACTTGTGTGCTCTTCATTTTGGTTGGGTTGGCATTGTAATATCGGATTGGCTGGCAGGATAGGCGGCTTGTGGTACAGATTATCCTGTGTGATGATGCTACTGCAAGGCGGCTGTTCTAGGCATAAGACTCACCTCGGTAGTGTCATATGTTCTAGGAGGGGGTGTTATAGATGGTCTGTCACCACCCTGATTGAATGTGCCTGGAAGTACGGCCTGAGCCTCCGAGCTGAGATGACTAGAGCAAAAGCTAGCTTCTCCAGGATCGGGTATCGAAGCTCTGCCTTCCTCAGGACCCTGCTCACATAGTAGATTGGGAGCTGCTTCTTTCCCTCCTCCTGGATCAGGATGGAGCTCACGGCCTCGTCCCCGACTCCAAGATATAGGGATAAATCCTCCCCCTCCTCTGGTCCTTGGAGAAGCGGGGCCTGGGTGAGCTGTCTCTTTAGGGTCTGGAAAGCCTCCTCACACTCCTTGGACTGTTCGAACTTCTGGCCTACCTGCAACACTTTGAAGAAGGGAGAGCATTTCTCTCCTACCCGAGAGAGGAACCTCCTTAGCCCCGCAAGCTTTCCTATTAGGCGCTGGACCTCTTTGGTATTTCCATGCGACTACAATTCCATCAACACCCTCACCTTGTCAGGATTGGGTTCCACCCATATAGGAGTAAGGAGATGACCCAGGAAATTTCCCCTGCTTGCACCGAAAACTACCAGCTCATGTGTCGACTCGCCGAAGCTACCAACTCAGCCACAACCTGGCACAGGCAGAGCAGGAGCAGGACATCGTGAAGGACAATGCTGCCGCAATGGAGAAGAGGCTGGAGGTCGTCGAGAGCCTCCTCGCCAAAGCGGTCAGCAGGGTGGTAAATATCGACTGACCCCTTCATCCTTTGACTTAGGTTTCCCATAGTTGCTTATCTATTCTTTCCTGGCAGGATGCTGAGACCGCAGACCACATGTGTGCTCGCGCCTCCGAGTTGGAAGAGCAGAACCGAGGCCTCCAGAGCGAGGTTAATCGCCAAAAAGGATTTAATAATCTGAGTACACCTCCAAGGTTAGCTATAAGACATAAGAATGGGGTCTGGTGTAAACTACAAGAAACTAGGGGCCGTGAAACTACTAATCTGCAGAAAGGAAGGATTTGGCATCTGGAAGGAAAGGGTTACACTATTCATGGAATCTGAGTACACCTCCAATGTTAGCTATAAGACATAAGAATGGGGTCTGGTGTAAACTACAAGAAACTCGGGGCCATGAAACTACCAATCTGTAGAAAGGAAGGATTTGGCCTCTAGAGGCTAGAGTAGCAGGTCGACACGATCCTCATTCCTCTTCCTTGTTGGAGTCTGATACACCACCTGCCCCACTGGGGCCTCCTGCCTCTACTGCTCCCTCTCTGCTACTCCAGCCTCCAACCTCCTCCTCGCTTCCCAGAACTTTGGATAGGTTAATGTCCCATGCCCCTCTACCCGATGAATATCATAGTAGAGGGGAATCTTCGCCTCCTAACGCATCGTCCGTTGCTCCCTCCCGTGATGCTTGAAGGTCTCTTCCAGATCCTGGAGATGAGACCTCGCATCCCGAATCTTCATCGTGAGTTCATCCACGTACTGATGGCGCGGATGCCCCGCCATTTGCTCTTTCCGACATGGATCTCATTGATCGACGCCGCTACATGTTCGTGGACATTGATGGCCGTTGCCGCAACTGTCGTCGCTGCCGCCGCCGCCGTCGCCGCTGCCGCCGCCGCCGTCGCCGCCGCCGCCTACGTCGTCATTATGAATATAATGTTATTTCCATTTTGAAATAATATTATATTCCAAATGTTTTACGAATCCACTATTTGATCTTCCTCTTGATTTTGTGGGCTGGCACCCGGTGGATTTTTCTTGGACGTTAAATCCGTGTTTTGACGGTGAGTATGACTTAGCTCCTCCGGCATCGACCATGTCGACTCCCCTGCTGAGTCACTTGACTCGATTAGATGATTTGTTAGGGACCGAACTTGTCATTTCTCGTCCGAGATATTTGGAGGTGCCTATTTATCTAGCTCCCTCGTTAGACTTACCTAGACAGACGTGTGTGGGCGAGTTGTTAGTTGTTGCGTTCGGTCCTACCACTCCAGTTCATAAATCTGACTATGCTTTTCCTAGGATGGGCCGTTCATCTGCCCGCTTGGCGTTTGGTGAGGCTTTGTGTTGGACTGCTAGTGCTTCCTTGGCTCTGGGTATTTTTGATGTGGTGTCCCCTAGACACACTTATTTGCCTAGCCCGGTCGCACGCATTTATCCTCCACCTTTTGATGATCCGTGCATGCACACGTTAGTGAACCTAGTTGGATATGTTGAGTTGTATCGCACGTGCGTCCTTTCAAATCCGGGAGCGCCCAAATCTCTAGTTGGTGGTGAGCATTTTTCGTTGGTATTTATTTATGAAATTTTTAAATCAAAATTTAAAACTATGACGTTGGACTTGTTTTGTGGGCTATGCATTAGTGAGTGTCCGTATGCGAACAAGTCTTCGTCTGCGACTGCGTGTGATTTCACGGCGACTGTGCCTTTTGATTTGGTGTCCTCACGACATTATTACCCATCAAATCAAATTGCACATATTTTTCATCCATCCTGGTACGATCTGCACGTACACATGTCGTCACCTTATGCCAGTGTCTGTGGGTTGCGTCACTTTTACGACTGTTCACCTCCGAGAGCTTCTGACTGCCGAATTGTTGATTCCAATTTAGTCTGGTTAGCCCACGAGTGGATACCTTCGGGTTCCGTAACAAAATTATTACGTTGGAGCGCCGATCCTTTCATGATCTTCAACAATTTTGGATTTAACGCAATTTTTTTGGATTTTTATGATGCAATCGGTGTTTCGCCGTGGTTCAATTTTTCGGATTTAAATTTTGCATATCTTGTTTCCACCCGAGTGGTTTTCTCCGACGTTTCTCTCTTCCACTTCAGATTCTCTTGGGTTGAGAGGTGAGATTCTTTTCGTGTCGCACTTCCATTTGGGTTTCCTGGTTCTCGCATTGGATGGTAAGATCTGTACTGCTTTTCTTTATGCTGGCACATCTACGACGTTTCCTGCTGTTCTTGCTCATCACAGGTTATGTTCTATTGTGGATGCTTGCACTGCTTGTCCTGCCCCGTGGATGTTCGCTCTTGCTATGCTACCTGTGGAAGCTGTTGTCTCCTGCTATTCTCTCCCTGGACACTCATCGGGGATGAGTGATTTTGAGCAGGGGAGTATTGATGGCGCGGATGCCCCGCCATTTGCTCTTTCCGACATGGATCTCATTGATCGTCGCCGCTACATGTTCGTGGACATTGATGGCCATTGCCGCAACTGTCGTCGCCGCCGCCGCCGCCATCGCCGCTGCCGCCGCCGCCGCCGCCGCCTACGCCGTCATTATGAATATAATGTTATTTCCATTTTGAAATAATATTATACTCCTAATGTTTTATGAATTTATAAGTCCTAAGATTTATAAATTTCAAAATTATAAAATTTATAACTATGTTATTTTACAAGTGTATGTTTTATGTCATATTGAACACTAGTGGTTAGGATTGGTTATGCTTTGATGAAGGGTGGATGGAGAGGGGTGTAATATTATATATATTTGTGAGGTATTGGAGAGGGGATTATGTTGAAGAAAAAAACCTAAACCTAATCTTGAGTTGTGTGAAGCAGCCCCCCCATTCGGCCAGGCCGAACCCGGTACCCGCGCCCCTGGAAAAGTCGCGCCTAGCTGCTGCCGCCGCCCCCTTCTTGGTGGCGATCCTGCTGCTCCGGAGACCTCCAACCTCCTCCGGTGTGACTCCGAAGAAGGCGGCTCGGTTCTCTCCATCCGGTGCGACTCCGGTGGACCCGTGGAAGTGTGACTCTTCCATAGTTATCTTTCTCCTCCTCCTCTTCATTTTCAGATTTTGGGTAACGATTTCCTCTTCTCAAACTTGGGTAATGATTCATCTTAGATTGTGAGAGATGTGGAAACTTGATATCATATTTTTTCCTAAAGTTTGATCCTCATTTGCATTGCAAAAATCTGAATTTGTATTGCTTTATTTCCGAATTTTCGCGAAGGTTTTTGCAAGGATAGGTCCCCTTGAACGTTTGCAAGCCGGGGTTGGTTTAGCCTTTGGTTTCGAGCGGATCAAGAGGATTTGGTATATCCTCGTTTGATTTGGTTTTGAGGGATGCATTTGGACTTTTTCCGAATCGAATTTCTTAGTCCAGAGCTCTCTCCATGTGGATGGGAATGCGGTGATATGACACTAGATGTATGGCTAGGTTATGAAAATGCGTATGTGAACTTCTCGTGCAGGTTTGGATGGGAAATTCCCCCTTGTGAGATCGCAACATTATAGACGAAACTCTGCCGAAAATTTAAGTTTTACGTGCACACCACATGTTCGTTAAAATTCCCCTTAGGAACCCCTTTGCCATTTCGTGCCTTAATCCCATTCCCGGGAGTGTGCTACATCACGTACACCTCCAAAATTCTTCTCTTTTGGTCCCGGAAGATCCAGTCTATCATTCTTTGATACGTTGCTCCTGCATTTTTCAGCCCAAAGGGCATCATCTTGTACCACTAGCACCCATCCCCTGTAATGAAGGAAATATCATTTATGTCTGGCGGGTGCATCCTGATCAGGTAGTATCCTGAAAAGGTATCTAGAAAACTCATTAGAGAAAAACCGACGGCTAAGTCAACCAGCGCATCGATTCGAGGAAGGGGATAACAATCCTTAGGACAGGCTTTATTTAAAAGTGAAAAATCAATACACATTCTCCAGCGCCCGTCTCCCTTCTTGAAAATCACCATGTTGGAGACCCAGCTTGGATACTTGATCTCTGATACAAACTCCGCCTTGAGAAGCTTACCCACCTCCTCCCGGATGGGCTCGGCCAGCTTGTCGGGGATGGAACTCTTCTTCTGTTTGATGGGGCGAGCACCGGGATCAAGGTTGAGGCAATATCAAGCCACGTCCGCATCAATCCCCGACATGTCCACCGCGCTCCATGTGAAGATATCAACATTCTTTTGGATTCATTCCAACATCTTCTCCTGATCCTCCTGGCACAGACCCCCACTGACTCGCACCTTCTCCACTCTTCCTCCCTGGGTGAGAACTTTCAGCTCCACCACTTCTTCCACCACTTCCAGTCGGGACTGCTCTTCCAACTCGCCTGCATCCTTTTTCTCCTAGGGCGAGGGATTCCTCCTCCTCGACTTCCTCCACTGCCACCACCCTAGTCTGCTCCTCCGGATCAAGGTTGAGGAGGTGGAAAGCCACATTTACATGAATCCCCAGCATGTCTGCCACGCTCCATGCGAATATATCCACGTTCTTTTGGATGCATTCCAACATCTTCTCCTGATCATCCGAGTCCAGCCCCCCACTAACTCGTACCTTATCCACCCTTCCTCCCTGGGTGAGAACTTCCAGCTCTACCACTTTTTCGGCCACTTCCAGTCGGGACTGCTATTCCCACTCGCTAGCTGCCCTTTTCTCCTAGGGCGAGGGCTTCCTCCTCCTTGACTTCCTCCACTGCCATCACCCTGGTCTGCTCCTCCGGAACTTCTGCTCCGCGCACACGAGCGAGGATCTCCACCTCCTCCACCTCTATGTCCTCAGCTTCTCCCACGGCTTCCTGCATGGACAACTCCTTAATTCATCTCTCCATTTCCTCAGCTCCCTCCTGCCATAAGATGGTGTTGGTCGTGGTGACATATTATTCCCTCTCCGACTTGGGGTGTCCCCGGACTCAAACTTGGACTCTTTCGGTGCTAAATTTGAGGCATTGGTGGAGGGACAAGGGTACACAGCGAAAAGCACTGATGAGGGGGGTGTCCGAATATCACATTATAGCTGCTAGGAGTGTCTACGATGATGAACGTGCATTTCCTGGACTGACCCCACAAGGTGATATGGAGTCCTACTCCCCCTTTGTGTGAACAGAAAACAAGCAGACCGAAAATTTGAAGTAACAAATTTTTTATTATCAAAAAAGGTGAGTATTACAAAGGTATGACCTCCCTTTTATAGAATGGAGGAGATGAGAGAGATTACAAATAAGCAATGTGCGACTAAATAATTACAAGTATATGCGGCTTTACAAATAAACAAACCGAACAAGTGATGCGGTTAGACGAGTAGGCTAACCGCTCGACAACCACCAGAAGGAGAGAACAAGCGGCCACAGAGAACAAGCCGCCACAGGAGACCTCTAGACCACCGGTCTCTAAGTCGCCTGAGACAAACCGCCAGACCGCAACAGCAATAGCCCGGCAGACAAGCCGCTGAGAAAACCTCCAAACCGCCCGGCCTCCAAACAACAATAGACCGTCTGGCCTCCATACTGCAACACTCCTCCTTAAGCTAGAGCATAGATATCAATCATGCCCAGCTTGTCGCAAATGTGGAAAAAGGAAGCGGACACCAGCTTGGTGAAGATTTCTGCCAACTCATTGTCAGAAGTGATGAACGGAGTACAAATATGTTTCTTCAAGATCTCTTCCCGAATAAAATGATAGTCGACTTCTACGTGTTTTGTTCTCTCATGAAAGACCGGATTTTTGGAGATGTATATCGCGGCCTTGTTATCGCAAAACATATGAAGAGGATAGTTGTAGACCTCTCATAAGTCAAGCATAAGAGCTCGTAACCATTTCAACTCACATATGGTCGATGTCATACTACGTTATTCCGCTTCTACATTAGACTTGGAGACCACAGATTGTTTCTTGCCCTTACAGCTCACAAGATTTCCTCCAACAAATGTGGAAAAACCCGACTTTAACTTGTAGTCTCCTTTGTCATCAACATAGCTCGAATATGAGTACGCTTCAACCCTTAAGTGACCATTCTTCTGAAAAAGAAGTCCTTTCCATGGCGCTGCTTTAACATACTCCAATATCCTCAGGGCAGATTGTAGATGGCACTCCATAGGAGCTTGCATGAATTGGCTCACCTTGCCAACAGCATAGGAGATGTCATGTCTGGTTACCGTGAGATAAATGAATTTGCCAAGCAGACGTCGGTACCTCATAATATCGGATATAAGAGGCAAGTCATCTGTCCAAGTTTTGTCTTCTCCAGTAGTCGTCGGACATCGGGCAGGCTAGCACCAGTCAACCCTGCCTCTTTTAGTTGATCAAGAGCATACTTTTGTTGGGAAAGGACCATGGAGTTGGGTTTTCTAGAGATTTCAATCTCCAGAAAGTATTTTAGGGAGCCCATATCCTTTGTGACCAGGTGTTGACGGAGGTGTTTCTTTGTCAAAGCTGCCCTAGCCTGGTCATCACTAGTAAGAAGAATGTCATCCACATATATAGCAAGAACCACCAGACACGAGGAGGTTTTGCGAATGAATAAGGAGTGATTGGCTAAACTTCTTGCAAAACCAATGGCCGCAACAATGCCGCTGAACTTTTCAAACCAATCCTGAGGGCTTTTCTTTAGGCCATAGATGGCCTTCTTCAGCCGACGTACTCGTGTCTCCCCCTGAGCAACATACCCAGGAGGTTGCTACATGTAAACATCTTCCTGAAGATCACCAAAGAGAAAGACATACTTAACATCCAGCTGTGAAATGGGCCAATCCCTGTTTACAGCCACAAAGAGAAGGACCTGAATGGTGCTGAGATGAGCAACAGTAGAGAAGGTGTCAAAGTAATCAACACCATAAGTCTGAGTGAAGCCTTTGGCGACCAGGCGTGCCTTGTATCGATCCGCGCTGCCGTCTGGACGGAACTTTACAACAAAGACCCAGCGACAGCCAACCACATCAGTGCACAAAGGGGGAGGAACAAGGGTCCAGGTAACCCTTTCAGTGAGGGTAGCAATTTTGTCATCCATGGCAGCCTTATAATGAGGAACGACAAGAGCTTCCTGGTAGGTGTGGGGAGTGTCAGTGGCAGAGATAGCCAAGGCAAATGCTCTGTGAGAAGGAGTTAGACGATCATAGGAAAAAACAGCAGCCAGCGGGTGCTGGGTACACGTCCACACCCCTTTGCGAAGAGCAATGGGAAGATCCAGGTCGGCGTGTTCCGCAGAAACCGGAGCATCCGTGGTGGAGAGAGCTTCCCTGGGAGTGGAGAGAGACGGCCGTGGAGAGGAGGGAGAGAGAAATGGTGGTGCTGTAGAGAGAGAAGGAGGAGACGGTGGAGTCGATAGTGGGGAAATATCGATGGGAGTAGACGTGGTGGAAGGGATGGTAGGAGGAGAGGAAATATCTGGAGAGGGAGAGGGGTCAGAAGAGAAATAGGATGTATTCTCGAAGAAGGGCACATCCGCGGATACGTATTGCTTACGAAGAACGGGGTCAAAGCAACAATAGCCTTTTTGAGTAGTAGAGTAACCCAAAAAGACACACTTGGTGGCACATGGGGTGAGTTTATCATGAGTGGCGGAAGGAGCATGCACAAAAGCCGTGCACCCAAAGATACATAGAGGGAGAAGAAACGGATCCTTGCCGGAATATAGAATGGAGAATGGGGGTTATCCGTGGAGAACCGTGGACGGAATGCGATTAATGATATAACAGGAGATGAGGATAGTGTAGCCCTAATAGGAGAGAGGAACATGCATCTGTGTCATCAGAGTGTGAGCAACATCGAGGAGGTGACAGTTTTTGCATTCCGCCACCCTCATTTTACTGTGAGGTGTAGAAATAGCTAGTTTGATGAATAATACCATGTTGCATACAGAAAGAAGAGAAAGCAGTACTAAGATATTCCTTAGCATTGTCAGAGCGAAAGATTTTAATAGATATATCAAACTAATTCTTAATCATATTATAAAACGATGTTCATACAGAAAACAGTTCAGAGCGATCCTTTAAAAGATACACTCATGTACACCTAGAGAAATCATCAATAAAGGTTACAAAATATGAACTACCCCGACCTATGGTGAGGGTTGGAGCAGGATCCCAGATGTCGGAGTGAACAAGATCAAACGGTCGGGAAGATCCATGACCTTGCTTCGGGGTAAAGCAGGAGCAGTAATGTTTGCCAAGCTAACATACATCATAGTTGACAGGAGGACTCTGCGGAGCAAGGTGGGGTAGAAGCTGATGAAGAAGTCTTGGAGGAGTATGACCAAGACGAAGGTGCCACTGCAGAAGATCAGTATAAGAGGAGGAGAAGGCAGACAGCGTGGAAACATTATCAAGGAAGTAGAGGTCGCCGCTCTCAGTCCCAGTAGCAATCGTCCGTTTGGAGTCCGGATCCTGAAAAGAACAAGTAGTAGAAGTGAATATTACAGAGCACTGTAGTTGCTTGCAAAGAGGAGTAACAGATAACAAATTGCAAGGGAACTTGGGCACGTATACGGTGTCCGCCAAGCGAAGAGACGGAGTGACTTGAACCACTTCTATTCCATTGTCTGGTGAGGGAGAGCGGTTCGTAATAAAGATCGGGGGCAACCGATCATGCTGTTCTAGGAGAGAAAAGCATTGTGGATTATCGGTCATATGATTGGTAGCACCAGAGTCGATCAGTCATTTACCTTGAGTAGCAACGTGGGCACTACCTGAAGACATGACCGCGGAGGCGGACGACTTCTAAGAGGAGGTGGAAGCATCCCCAGTTGGTCGAAGATGAGGATGCTTCTTCCAGCAGCAATCAATCATGTGGCTGGTGAGGCCATAGTGAGAACAGAGAAAGCGGGAAGCACCGCGGTCGCCGGATGGGTGGTTGCGGCCACCAGAGCTACTATGCCGAGTTTGGTGAGCGTAGTTGTTCGGTTGAGGAGGGGAGGATAACAGCGGACGTTGTAGCATAGAGGTAACCGCAGCTATGCGGGTAGCAGTCGAATCCCGGGTGGGAGACTCCACCTCGCCAAGGATTTGTTGACATATCATGTCATACGACTCAAGAAGTCATAGAAGATAATACACAACCAGAAGCACATGTAAGTGTTTGTGTTGCTCAGTGAGATCCGCAGAGAAGGGGCGATTTTGGAGAATTTCGGCTCCAGAGCCTGAACTTGTTGGTAAGTAGTAGCAGGAGACATGGAGGGACAGGCAAAGAGGTCTGCATACAGAGTATAGATGTGGGAAGTCTGAGCCCCCTTGGAGTAGAGAGCGGCAATATGAATCCAAGCTGCCTTGATCATTTCATCATGACGGATGATGGGTAGGTATTCATCAGAGAGGCTGTTAGCCAGCCATGTGCGGATAAGAGCGACGATGGCATCCCAATCGTCAAAGAGAAGGGAATCTTGTGGAGGAGGGTCATCGGTGAGATGATGGCATTTTCGTTGAGAGCAGAGAAGGAAGGTGAAGGAGACACTCTAATCCGGGTAGTTGGGACCGATGAGTTTGGAAACGGTGCCAAGGTTGCCCGAATGAGTATGAGGAAGAGGAGGAGGAGCGACAATGGGAGTAGTGTTAGCAGATATATCGGAGGTTGCCATAGAAGCGAGAAGAACAAGCCGTGACGACTTAGGAATAGGTCGCGGCAAGAGGAATAGATCACGGCGACTTAAGCACAAGTTGCGCTGACTTAAGAGGAGAAAGGGAGTGCGCAGTAACTAAGCACAGGTCACTGTAAGAAGAAGAGATCGCGGAGCCTTAATAATAGGTCGCGACGAGAAGGAAGGAGAATCTAAGAGGCCGCACACACAAAGGGCATTGACAAGGAGAGAAAGAAATCACGCGAACAGGGCGCAAGCAGGCGGAAGAAACAAGTCGCGAATATAGGTCACAGGAAGAAGAATCAAGCTGCGCGGACAGAGAGAGCTCAAAGATCGAGTCCTCTGATACCATGTGCGAATAAAAAACAAGCAGACCGAAAATTTGGAGTAACAAAATTTTTATTTTCCAAAAAGTTGAGTATTACAAAGGTTTAGCCTCCCTTTTATAGAATGGAGGAGATGAGAGAGATTACAAATAAGCAATGTGGGACTAAATAATTACAAGTATATGCGGCTTTACAAATAAACAAACTGAACAAGTCGCGCGGTTAGACGAGTAGGCTAACCGCTCGACAAACACCACAGGAGACCGCTAGACCGTCGGTCTCCAAGTCGCTTGAGACAAACCGCTAGACCGCTCAGATACCAAACAGCAACAGCCCGGCAGACAAGCTGCTGAGATAAACCGCCAGACCGCCTGGCCTGCGAACAGCAACAGACCGCCCAACCTCAATACTGCAACACCCTTCCATCTATTTTCTCTCTCCAGAGAATCCGAACAAGGGACCATCTGATGTCAATACCATCTTGGCCTCCACCTTCATCGCATCAAACGTCTTCTTGAAAACGAAGGTGACGGAACTCCCGTTGTCGATGAGGATCCGAGCGACAGTTAAATTTTTGATGGCGGCTTGGAATACCAGCGTATCGCAGAATGGATCCTCATGATCCAGCATGTCCTTCCAGGAGATGGTGATCTTTTGATCTTGGGGCGGGGATTGGGACGCCGAGTCAACACCCTGACGGTACATGGTGTGGAGACCGCCAGACCACCCGGCCTGCGAACAACAACAGACCGCCCAACCTCCATACTGCAACACCCTTCCATCTAATTTCTCTCTTTATAGAATCCGAACAAGGGACCATCTGAGGCCAGTACCAACTTGGCCTCCACCTTCATCGCATCAAACATCTTCTAGAAAACGAAGTTGACGGAACTCCTGTTGTCGATGAGGATCCGAGCGACAGTAAAATTTTTGATGGCGGCTTGGATTACCAGCGCATTTCAGAATGGATCCTCATGATCCAGCATGTCCTTCCGGGAGATGGTGATCTTTTCATCTTGGGGCGGGTATTGGGGCGCCGAGTCAACACCCCGATGGTACATGGTGTGGAGACTTTCCTTGCTGATGTCCTCGACTCCCCCCCACTCCCCCCCCCCCCATGGATCACTCTGATCCCTCCTCGTCCTCCTACGTCGTCCCGATCCTCACACCTGTCCTCATCCTCCACTGCAGGCCGAACTTAATCTATCCGCACCTCCTGACGGCGTTGTTGCTGCTGTGAGGCATGCTCTCTTGCCCCCTCATTTCTAAGAAATTCGGGCAGCTGGCCGTCACGTGACCTTCCTCCTGGTGGAAATCACAGTAGGGCAGTTCCGCCTTAGCTTCCGGCCTTCTGCTCTGAACACCTCTCCTCCTCCCTGGAGCTATCATAATAGCATGGTGATGTTAGGGGAGAGGGGTTCTCTGGCCTTGCCTCCAGCCTGGGAGGTGGAACTAGCCTTGCCCCCTTGATAGTTTCCCCCTCTGTGGAAACCTCTTCTTTGCCCCTGGTCGTGCCACTCTTGCTGCCTTCAGTCGAGCTGGTTATTCAGCTCCTGACGACCCCATCTCGTCTACTGCTGCTGCTACTCCCGCTACCTGGGCTCTCCCCTCCTCACCTCCTGATTCCTAACTCCTAACTCTTTCTCCTCCTCTGCGGCCCACTTGGATAATCTCTTGGAAAATGCCAGATTTGATGATTCTCCCTCGACCTCCTTCGCTGCCCTCTCCATCAGCTTTTCAAAGGATATTGGAGGAACTCGCTTTAACTCCATTCTGAAAAACCCCTGCTACAGCCCCAGAGTGAAGGCTATCATGAGGGTATGCCCAGGCATCTCCTGAACTTGGAGAACCTCCTCCTGGAACCTGTCGACGTAACTTCTCAGCATCTCCTCCATGCCCTGCTTGATGAGAAACAGGGACTCTGACTCCTTCCTCTTTATTAAAGTTAAAAACCTCAGCAGGAACCTCTGATGCAGGTCCTCAAAGTAATATATGGAGCTGGCGGGAAACTAATGGAACAAATCCCTTGCCTTCTCCTTGAAGGTTATGGTGACGAGCCAGCACTTGAAATCATTCGACATCTGCCAGATTGAGACCACATCCTTAAACCACTAGACGTGTTGGACAGGATCAAACCTACCGGTGTAGTAGTACATCTCCAGCTCATGGAACCCCTCCGGGACTGGGGCAGATGCGACCAGCTCGCTAAAAGGACTCCCCTCCCCTGTAGGGCGAGCTGGACAGTCTCGCGCCTCTACCTCGCCGAACCTCCCCGCACTCGTTGAACCGGGGAACAGCGTTCGCCCTGAGAGGTCTCGCTCGCTGCCCTCTCCCTCAACCTCCTTCCCATGTCACTTGACAAGGGCGTTTTTGCCCAGAAATGGGGTGACGACTACTAGGATAGAGGGGGTCGAGCACTCGCTGTAAGCCGCGAGTGTGAAGAGTACTAGATCTCTGACTTCCTTCTTGAAGTCCTCAAACATTCCGAGGGTGGCAAGGGGAGCAGGAGGCGGTGAGTCAACCAGATCAGCTCCTTGTCCTTCACCTCCAGTCATTGAACTCACTAAGGATTTTCGGTGTTGGTCACGATCCACGCTCACCGCACCAAATGTTGAAACCGAAAACCGGCTTCTATGGAGTTAGGACCCTAAGAATGGGGTGTGACCGCACACCTACTTCTCCAAGTGAGCTCACTCAACTTGAGATTTAGTATTGGAGAATGACCCGCGGCTGCAGCACGGAGGTCCCACCGCACACCAGGAAGATCCTAGAGCGCTTCCCCTCCTTAGCCAGTGCTGAGCTAAGGGCACATCATAAAGCGCTACAAGACCTGGAATGACAAGCTTGCCCTCTGAGGTACCTCTATGGGTCTATTTATATATTTCTGAGTCTGGCCTGCAAATAACGTAACTCCGCCTTTTTTTTACTATATGCAGCCCAAGATGGGTCTGCCAACAGTGAAACTCTTTTGTTTGAAGGAACTACTGGCAGACCAAATTATATCAAACACATGCTATTAGCACCTCATACACGGGAGGGAGCTCGAGCTAGCTTATCAGTCCTCTGAGCGGGTGCGGCCCTGCTCCCGCGACTCACCTACCTCTTAGGCGGGCACGAGCTGGGTTCCTGCAGGCACGCCCGATTGCAAGGCGGACGCGGGATGGCTCATCTCGGCTCGCCCACCTGCCGAGCTAAAGTGGTCCGGCTCCCTCGGCTCGCTCACCTTCTTGGCAGATGCGGCTGAATCATCTCGGCTCGCCCGCCTACCGAGCTGATGCGGGCCGGCTCTCGGCTCTCCTGCCTGCCGGCCTGAAGCTGACTGCTTCCGCTCCCACTCCCAGATAGAGGATGAGGTCTTTAATTTCATACGGGTCTTGGAGTAGAGGATCTTGAGTTAGCTGCTTCTTGAGCTTTCCAAAAGCCTCCTCACACTACGTAGTCCACTCAAACTATTAGTTGACTCGGAGAGCTTTGAAAAAAGGAGAGCACTTCTCCCCAGCCTTAGACAAGAAGCGGCTAAGGCCTGCCATCCTTCCTATCAGCCTCTGGACTTCTTTAGGATTCTTTGGGGACGCCATCTCCAGAATGGTCTTGACTTTGTCTGGATTGGGCTCGCCCCCCCCCCCCCCCCCCCAAGGAGTGAGGAGGTGACTTAAGAACTTCCCCCTCCCAGCTCCAAAAATACACTTAGCTAAGTTGAGTACCATCTTATTGGTGGGCCAAAACCCGAACAGGCAAGCGTACCTGTCGAATTGTAGTACCAAGGTCGTATTTAAATACGGGGTTGTCAAGTACTTCTACTCGCGCTCTAACTATTATCCTACCGGAAAATTAAAGGGATTTGAGAATTTTTTTAAGAAGCAAAAGGAACGATAAATTGCGTGACGAAAACTTATATAAAAAAGGCTAGCATTCGATCATTGATTCACCATGAAATGAAACGAGAAAATAAAAGGGCATAGTTTTAAATTTGCAAATCCAACTTGGCCGTGACGGATCCGAAAATAAGACAAAATCTCGCTAGAGCATTAAGTCTCCTAACTTATAGACTTTTCGATCGAAATCTCTTTACAAACCGAAAAAGCCTAAAGTTGCATTATCGAGGTGATCCGCACTATTGGATTTGACTCCAATCCGGAGGATTTACGTCGTCCTAACTCTAGGGTTGCGTTCAACTCCTTCCTTCTTTGAGTGATCTTTCACATCCACGAGCCTCTCGGCTACTCGAATATGAGATCATAAGCCTACTACCGTATACCGGAAATACGGAGTCGACACAAAATAAATCAAAGAAGGACCGAGTAGAATTACGCGAAAATAAAACTATGAAATAAAAATAATTCTCATTTCAAATCATGGATCCTCATGATCAAATGCTAAAAGAAGATTAGCTACGCATATTGCAAAAAGAAACAATGAAACAAATAGAAGAGAATTTCATTACTTGCAAATAAAAAGAGTGTACAAAATATTAAAAAGACTAGATTAGGCTATAAGGAAAACTTGCACTAATTGAAAAGAAAAGATTACACTAACAACATGTAAGCAAAAAGAAAGCACTCTCTTGAACTAGAACTTCACTTGCTCTCCAAAATCCAACTCTTCCAAGCATGAGACCATGGTGCCTTTTATAGATGAGGAGGGAAGATTCTAGAATGGAAAGAAGAAGAGGGAGCAAGGGGGGTGGCCGGCCAAGTAGGATGGAGAAGATGCATGCACATTATTTAATTTGGGGGAAGAAAGAGGAGGTGGGTTCAATGTATTGGTGGCAAGGTGCATGGATAGAGAAATTAATGAGAGAGAAGGGATGAGTGGGGGATGCATGAGGAATAAATGGAGGAGAAAATAATAAAAGGGGGGAGAGAGGAGAGGGGCCGGCCAAGCATGAGTGCATGCATGCAATAAATGGAAGGGAGAGAGAAAGAAAACATGCATGTAATTGATTAAAAGGTGGCCGGCCATGTAGGAGGAATGCATGAATATAATATTGAATGATAGAGAAATCAATGAGGAGGGAGAGGGAATATTATGATGCATGCATGGATTGAAAGGTGGCAAGAGAAATAAAGGAGAGAGAGGGGGTGGCCGGCCATGTGGGCTTAAATGGGCTACATAGGGGGCTCGGGTAGGCTAGGTGGGCTGCTTTGGGTTTGGGTAGGGGCTGTTTGGTGGCTCGGGTAGGGGCTTTGAGGGCTGCATGGGCTCGGGTTGGCTAGGTGGCTCGGGTAGGGGCTTGTTGTGGCTCGGGTTCTACATGCAATGGGTTGGACTTGAGCTTGAGGGCTGCATCATGTAGGCTTTATCAATGTGGGCTGCACCAATGTGGGGAAGAAGCCGGCCATGCAAATTGTGGGCTGCACCAAGCTTGGACTTTAGACCTAAAAATAAAACAAAACAAGACATGAATTAGTCATAACAAAATTAAAACAAAGTTAAAACATAACATAACATAACACTATATAGATTTTAAAACATAACATAACAAAGTTAAAGTTAAAACAAGATTTTAAACATAATAGAAATATTACAACCTTAAAATTAAAACGTATCATAACATAACATAATATATAATAACATAACACATAAAGTAAGACTATATAGAATTTTATATCAAAACTCTAATAACACTAGGAATTAAAATATTTTAAAGAAACATTAAAACATGAAATAACAAACATAAAATATAAATAAAATTAGGCATTTTGAAAACTAAATTACCCCCAAAAAGGATGACTAAAACTAGTCATCACTTATACTTTCGTAGGATTGCGAAGGTCTCCATCAGATCCTTAGTGTGCTTTGCGATGCTCCTGCTCTTGACCAGGAGGTCAGCAACGTACACTTCTATATTCTGCCCTTTTTTCCTTTTAAGACTTGATACAACATTCTCTGGTTGGTCGCGCTTGCGTTCTTAAGCCCAAATGACATCATCTTATAGCTGTAGCAGCCATCGCTAGTGATGAAAGAGACGTCGCGGCAGTCGGGGGATGCATCCGGATCTGGTGATACCCTAAAAAAACATCAAGAAAACTCATCACAGGAAACCCGACGGGTGAATCAACCAGTGCGTTGATTTGAGGCATGGGGTAACAATCCTTCGGGCAAGCTTTATTTAACATCAAAAAATCGATACAGAGTCTCCAGCCCCCTCCGGCTATCTTAACAAATATAACATTGGAGACCCAGCTAGGATATTGGATCTCCAAAATAAAACCTGCCTCCAACAGCTTCTCTACCTCCTCTCAGATCGACTCGGCCAGCACGGCGACGCTCTTCCTCTGCTTCTGACAGACGGGGGCAACTTTTGGATTCAGGTTGAGGCGATGGCAGGCAACATCTGCATCAATTCCTTACATCTTCGCAGCACTCCAAGCGAAGATGTCAACATTCTCATGCAGGCATGTGGTCATCTTCAACTTCCCCTCCAGCAGCAGGGATCCTCTGATCTTCAATAGCTTTGGCTCTCATCCCCGAGTGAAAGATATTTAATTCAAGGTTAGATAATCACCTAGAGGGGGTGAATAGGTCTTTGAGCTTTAGTAAAATCTTTTGCTATTTTTAAAGTTGTTCTAGCTAGAGCATGTCCTTAAGTCCTGCAATAATAAAGAAAAGCAAGCACAGAACAAACACAATCATTTATAGTGGTTCCCCAATTGGGTACATCCACTTTTCCTCCCACCTATCCAACTTACTTGTTGGACTAGGCACAACTTCTCCACTATGCTCCTCAGAGCTTACACCTCAGGCCCTCAGCCTTACATACAAATTCTTCTCAGAATCCAACTCAGAACCATAAGGGTTCCTACCTTAGAGCTCTGCAGAACTCCCACAGCTTAGTGATCTAGAGATCACCTACCTCAGCCTTACTTCTAAGGCCTACACTCAGTCTCTTCAGCCCTGCAGCTTCAAGCACACGGCCGTACTCTCAGAGTGTTGCAGCACTCCTACAACTCAGTACTCTTTCAAGTACCTACTGCTCAGCCTCCTCCAAGGCATATAATCTCAGTGACAAACTTTTCACCTACAGCTTAGTGACTCTTCAGTCACCTACCTCAGGCACAAGGCCCTACACTTAGGCTGGGAGGACAGCCCTACCTCAGATCCACACTTGGATCCTACCTTAGAGAGCAGCACTCTCCTACCTCGGGCACTTAAGCCCTACAGCTCAAATCCTCACTTGGATCCTACCTCAATGCCCCGATAGGGCACCTACCTCAGTGACAAATTTGTCACCTACCTCAAGCACAAAGTGCCCTACACTCAGACTCAGGAAACTTGAATCCTACAGGAAATAAAACAGTATGTTGAAGAAAATAAAATAACTGCCTCAGAGAAATAACTCTGTGTCAACTTTGCCAGACTGAGCAGATTTCAGTCCAGCTCACTTGTTGTAGAAGGAATCAGCCTTCTTCTACAACTATCTCTTTTTACTACTGCACAGATGAGCAGCTTCCACCTTGATGATGAGATGAATCAGCTAAAACTGTTCTATTGAGAACAAACTTGTTGAGCTTTAAAGTGCTTCAGCTATCCTCATTTTGCCTTCAGGCTATCTTGGCTGGACTTTAGCTTTCAAGCTTGACGGGAAGAAAAATGTCCAGCCGCCTCTATCAATTTCTCTTTCCGCTCTCTTAATTCGTTAACCCTAATCCCTTTTTTGTTTCCCCTTTTATATGTGTTGATTTGAATCAATGACACAATAGTATGTGGGCCCACCAAGGATTAGTGAGCGCCAATTCCATCAGAAAGGGACAAAACATCATTCGGCGTTATAACAGCTTTCTCGCAATGGCTTCCTGCAATTTTGACTTTGATGACGTTAGCAGTGGTCATCAACATCTGGACTTAGAAAATATTCCAAAATCCCATCAAGCGTTGAGTGATGTTGAGAAACTCAATGCCATCATTCTTGGCTCTCAGCGCTTCTGGACTTAGAAATTTTTTTGGCTTTGTCTCAGCGGTCTCAGCGGTTTTTCATTATTAGCTGAGACAAGCCTTTGTCTCAGCGCTTTCTTCTTATCTCCTGTCTCAGCAGTTTTTGCACTTAACTGTCTCAGCGGTTTTGTCTCAGCGGTCTCAGCAGTTTTTCATTATCAGCTGAGACAAGCCTTTATTTCAGCGCTTTTTTCTTATCTATTGTCTCAGCGGTTTTTGCACTTTACTATCTCAGCAGTTTTCCTCTTAACAGTCTCAGTGCTTCCTTCTTCATTAGAAGCGTTGAGTGAACCTGCTTCACTGAATGCTTCTGGACTTAGAAAAAATCCAGCTAGTTTTGTTTCAGTTATTACCTCTTAACTGTCTCAGCGCTTCCTGCTTTATTAGAAGCATTGAGTGAATCTGCTTCTCTCAATGCTTATGGACTTAGAAATTTCCAGCCAATATTATCTCTGTTGTATCAGCCATCTCAATGCTATCTTCTCAGTTGTGTCAGCTGTCTCAGCGGTCTCAACGCCTTCTTCTCAGCGGTCTCAGCATTTTTTCCATAGACAGATTTTTTGGCTTCTAGCTGCGTTCGACGATCTGTGTGCTGAGCTCAACTAACTTTAATCTTCTCAGCGGTCTCAGCGCTTTTGCCTTAGAAAGATTTTCTGGCTTTAGCTTGACAAGCTTTGAGTTGAGCTCGATGAACCGCAAACTGAGCTCGACGAACTTTGATCTTCTCAGCGGTCTCAGCGCTTTTTACCTTAGTCAATTTTTCTCTTGCTTTAGCTTGACAAGCGTTGGGCTGAGCTCGACAAACTGTAACCTGGGTCCTTGAGCTTAACCCAAGGAATGTTGAGTTGAGCTCGACGATCAGCGACCTGAGTTCGACAAACTCAGAGCTGAGTTCGACGAAATTTCAGTTTATTGTCCAACTCATTTTTCTTCACCTGTCCAATCATGGACTACCTGCATGCAAGAACTAGATCACACATCAAATACATTATGCTCCTTAGCATGATTGGTGATGCCACTTCAAATCCTGAGGAATATTGTAGGGCACAATTCCCAATAATCTTCCTCTATTTGAAGAAGGCAGAACACACATCCATGCTAAGGTGCATCAACATAGAAAAAATATCATGATAGGTCTAATGAAACTATATCATGACAACTAGCCATCCCAGTACAGGATAACTCCCCCTAGATGAGATGGCTTAACACTATGATTGATAGACTAATGTTATAGGTGAATTAACAATCATTGACAATGTGAAAGTATGATTAACAATAAGAACTTTAGTAATCATTTACAAGGTAAACATTATGATCAAGATGAACCTAATCATTAACTTTATCCAAACAATAGCAGCATACATGTGATTACAGGAATTTTATGAATGAATATCATATTTATCAATCACTGATATAAACAGAGAGTTATATTATAGATTTATCACCTCAATATGGACAGGGACAAAACATATTAATTTCATTGATAAAGATTTGAAATTTTCTTTTACATTGTTGATGATCATTACAAGACATAAATCAGATAGAATAAAAGAAACTTAAGTCTTGCAGTCTTTTATCAGTTAGTCTTTGAAGAGCTTTCACCAGCATCCTTGGTTGCAGCAGTCTTCTTCAAGTTATCAGTTTTGTTCTTCACCCTCTTGAAGTAAAAGAATGACTTTGGAATATATCTGGAAGGTATTTTCTTGGGGTTGCTCTTCCTTACCAGATTCTCCTTGAACACTCTTTCCCTTAGGGAATTTCTTTCCAAATGTTTTATCCATTCCTCAGAAGGTTATACACTATCAATGTTCTTCAAGATTTATCCATGGCTTACCCAGGCATTGATAATGATGGATTCAGAGGCCTCACTTAGCTGTTCATAGTCTGGGTCATCTCTATTCTCAGCACTCCTCTTTGTCATGAACTCTTCAGTCATTTGAGTTCCTTCCCTCTTTCTTCTGGCAGCAAGTTGTGCATCATGTGCAATTCTGGCTTGTGTAGGGAAATTTAGGTCCTCTTGCCTCTTTCTATCCAGGAGGGGCAGGTGTAGTGCCACCCGGGTGCCTTGAATTACATTGAAGGCTTGATCTTCAATGAGTGTTGATGTCTTAGCATGGCTGCTATCCCCCTTTTTGCCTTCTTCAGATATTGTCTTTTGTAGTAATGAGGTGTTGGCTTCAGTTTTGCTTGATAAAGATTGCAGCATTCTCTCATTGTCAGTAAGCAGCTCATTCCTCAAGAGAATTGCCTGCTCCATGGAGTGGAGAGCAACCTTGGTGACATGTTGATCGACATGGTCTGCTGTACCGTTGATCACTTCATCAGTTGTACTCACATAATTCTTTACATATACTATGTCAGCTGTAGTGAGTTTTTGGCTTGTGTACAAAGATTCCATGAGGGTGGTCAGCTTGATTCCAGCAGTTCCAGCCTTGTCAAATCAGGTGGTGACCTGTTTGTTTAAGTGTGAAATTTCTTCTTTAGTTTCAGTTACTTTAGATGACATCTCATCCCTCAGTTTGGCAACAGATTAATCAACATACTCCTTGAGGTTTGTGGTCTGATTATCCAAGAGTACTTTAATTTGGTTTAAAAATTCCTCATTGGAGATGAGGGTAGATGAAGTATGGCTCATAGGAGGAGCTATAACATGATGGGCAGGGATCTTAGAAGGCTCCCCCTCAACTACAACACCTATAGAAGGAAACATTTCCTTAGCTAAAGTTATTTTAACATTATTAATTAAGAGGGAATGATTTTTACCTATAGTGGGTGCATACTCAACTATCTTATTGACAACGTGACCCAAGTTTGTCAATTCCATCTGATCATGCTCCCCCTCAGACTGAGCATCCTTCTCTTGACTTGATCTATTAAGATAAGTATATAATTCTTAGGAGGCTCCCTGTTATCTTCAACAGCAAGCTCTTCTTCAACAGAATTCTGTGACACCTCTCCTGATCCTGGGCTGACAAGGATTTTATCAACATGCACATCAGCATCCTGGAGTTGAATGTTTGCAGAGGATTGACTGAGAGATAACTCAACCTGCAGACCAGCATCAGCTGGCGAGGATGATCAAAGCACTGGTTCAGGGCTGGAAGTTCTTTCTTCCTTGTACCCTTGGAGGATTCCTTTATTCCTGTAGGTTGGCTCATAGGGAGGACTCTAGAGAATATGTCCAAAGTCTTTATGTTCATTCTTTTTAGGTAGTGAATCTTCACCTCAGATTCCTTTTTGAAGGTGTCAGTATAGGTCTTCACTAGGTATAATGTTGGGTTTTGTATCCACAATAACCTAGATTTGTGTGAAGACACCTTTGAACTAAGATGAATTAAGTTGTATTTGATGTATTGTTTGAGTTATGTGTTTGCAGGACTAATTTGTCAAGTGTATACCAATGTCAGTATACAATGGATCACCAAACACAGGACCATACAATGTAATCCCTCATTGTGTGATCCATGATGTTGACTCATGTGTAGCCTCTCTATTGGGATACACTTCATTTTTCAAGCACTAGGATTGTTGGAGAAAGACGTGTTGTTGATTTTATTGAAGAAAGGAAAATATTCTAAGTATTTCACTCGAGTATATGCTTGAGTACTCAAGTTGAGCTCTTAGTAAATACTCGAAGTCTGTTTGAATTCGAGTAAGGGAAATGGTTCTCGAGTAGTCTGAACAGAGCTCTCGAGTGGCCAAGTCCATTACTCGAGTAGACTTCTTCTTATTCTCGAGTTAATAGTTTTTACCTCTCAAAATTATTCTAAGTCTTTTACTTGAGTGGTCAAGTTCACCACTCGAGTAGATGAATACTTTGTCTCGAGTGATAGAAGGAAGATTCTCGTGATGTATTTTCCCACTCGAGTAGTTCAGTTCATGTACTCGAGTAGTCTATCTGCTTCTTGAGTAGTCCAGCTCCAGTACTCGAGTAACCAGATTTTCTCCCATAATTTTCACCAAGTCCTTTTGTCGAGTAGTTCTTCTCCACCACTCGAGTAATCCTTCTACCACTCGTGTGATACTTCTAGCACTCGAGTAGGCCTTTTTCTACTCGAGTGATTACACATTTTGTTCTGAATTATTATCAAGAAATTCTTCTCAAGTCGTCTAACCTTGTCCAGTCGAGTACTCATCATTGTACTCGAGTAGTTCATATTCCACTCAAGTAATTCAGTCAAGTTTTCAGAAAAATTCGCTAAGTCCTTATCAGACGGGATTTTCAAATGATATGACGTGATTGGTCCACGTGGACATCATTAATGCTAATTATGACTGTTAGGGAGATCGTATATAAGGTCTTGTCAAATTCGACTAACCCTAACAACAAGCGCTGTAAATAATATTCTTAAGAATTCTGAATCTTGTTTTCTCTTTCCAAAAACGAAAGCCGCTGCCGACCATCATCGTGTAAATCTCCAAGGGCTTTCATTCAAGAAGATTCAGATCAAGTCGACTTACAGATCGAGATTGTTCTTCAACTCCTCATCATCTCTCTGATCGTGTAAGTCAAGAAGTTTTCAGATCCAAATCTTGTCGGGCCTCTTCTTCAAGTTTTCTAATAAAGTCGCAAGTTCAAAGGAAGAAGACCTTGGCCGAGATTTTCAAGATCTGAGAAATATTACTGTTTGTATTTCATTTTCTCAATTTAGTTTTGTATGAGATTTCTCTCCGAGTGTAGGAGCTTTTGTCTCCGAGTTGTAGGAAGTTTTCATCTTCCGAGTGTACATCCGTGTTGTGGATCAAGTTGTAGGAACTTTGTTCCGAGGCGTAGGATTGGTTTTCAATCCGAGATAGTGGAGTAGCCGAGTCTAGTGCTTTGCTAGATCGGTGAGTGAAAAGTGGATGTACCCAAGGTTGGGGAACCACTATAAATCTCTTGTTGTCTGTGAATGCTTGGTAGATTTTTCTATGCATAGATCGCTAACTTATATTCTACAAAAAGACACACAACTCACTTATTCACCCACCCCCCTTTAGGTGATTTTGGTTGACAACTGAACTCTTTCAATTGGTATCAGAGCCAGGTTAATCACTAAAAGGTTAACACCTTAATCAGATCTGTCCCTAGTTGTCTTTTGAGATTTTCCAAGCATGGACAAGGCCAAAGATTTTGCCAAGCTTCCCTTGTGCACAAAGAATAACTTTCCCATGTGGAAAGAGAGAATCAGATTTTTCATGGAAGCTGTGGATCTAAGGATCTTCATAATCGTTAAAGAAGGTCCTTACGTTTCGATGACCATCTCCACTATAGATCCAACAAAGAAGGTTCCTAAGAAATTGATGGATCTCGACAAAGACGAGATTGCACTTGTGTCTTTAGACAAGAAGGCCAAGAATATTATAGCAAGTGCAGTTGATGACTCCATGTTGCAGAACCTGATCCACTGCCAGTCCACTAAGGAAATGTGGCAGTCCCTCGTCACTTTGATGGAAGGCATAGAAGAAGTTAGGGATGATAGAAGATCCCTTCTTAATCAGAAATATTAAGCCTTTCGACAAGGACCCAAGGATACCATTGCAGATACATTTGAAAACTTCTTCAAGATAATCAATGGCCTAACAATCTACAGCCAAGTCTTCACCAACGGAGAACTGAATGACAAGTTCTTGAGATCCCTAACCAAGGAATAGGATAACAAGGTTTGTGCCATTCGGGAATTTGGAAAGCTAGCTGAGACATCCCGCAGAATCTCTTCGAGAAGCTTATGTCATATGAGCTGCAACTCAATACAAGAAAAACTGAAGAAGAGAAGAGCAGGTCTTCTTCCAAGGATAAGTCTATTGCTGTCAAGGCAGACACCTCAAGGAAGTTCAAGGCTGCCTCTCCTGCCCCAGCACAAGAAGTAAGTGAAGAAGAAACCTTGGAGCCAAGTACCTCAGGCTCAGAGCTATATTAAGGAGAGTTCTATCTACTCTTACGACAGTTCAAGAAATTCTTGAACAAAAAGAAGCAATGGAAAGGCAAGGATGCCTCACACAGAAGATCACGACATGATGGTGATCGACACAGAAAAGGCTCCAGCAGCCATGATAGGTATACTACTAAACCGAACAAACATATCTCCACTGACATCGTTTGTTATTGCTGCAATAAGCCAGGTCATGTCATTACTGACTGCCCCCACAAGAAGGAGGGTGGAAAGAGAGAGGAAAAGAAGTTCTCACACAATAAGAAGAGGACAAAAAAGAGCCTAATAGCCAAGAAGGGTGATGAGTGCGATTATGATAGGCTTTTTACTATCATAATTGTAATCATGTCCACTATTTTCTGCCTCTTTGTGTAGTAATTTCGCAAGATTAGTTGAGAAATTGTCTTATCATAAATAGGAGAGCGCAGTTAGGATTTTTTGGTTACTCCTTGTATTAAGCTATATATTTATTCTTTCATTTTTCTAATGCAGGTAATGCCAACCAATGGAACTAAAAGTCTTGTAGCAAATAGAGGAGTTCACGGTGTCAACATGGTTAATGACAGGACAAACATTTTGCGCACACGGGTGGACACACAGCCATGTTAATACCTGTGTCCTATGTGCCCTGGACCTGAAGAAATTGGACGCAGGAGACAGAGACTCACACGGGTAGGAACACGCCCGTGTGCCTACCCGTGTCAAATTTGAACACGACTGCCGACCAACCCGTGTCTGAAGAACATGAAGAACAATACGGCCGTGTCAGTACCCATGTCATCTGACACGGCCCACTACCAGACACGCCTATTTGTGTGGAACCGCCTAAGAACCGTCAACACGGCCTGACACACGGCCGTGTTGGAACCCGTGTCCGACCTGTTTGCAAAGGGACTATATAATTCCTATAGAAAAATTAGAGAAGAACTTTTGGATCATTTTGGAATTGGAAAACTTCTGGAGCACGAAGTGGAGCATCCAAGAGAAGGAGGATTTGAAGTGTATTTTGTATGCATTTAATTTTTCATTAATCCCTTTTAATCTTTCCCTTCTATTGGTGATTCAACTTTGTTTTTTTTTAATTTGCATGAACTTATATTTGAACGATTTAGTAATCATGTATCGCTTTGTTTACATCAAATTCGTGGTATTTTATTCATATTTAGGCTTACAAACAAAGGGTTTCATTTCCATTATGGATTGCTTCTTTGCTTTACATAATTTGTAAATTTGTAGATTGAGAAATTAGTTGTTTGTGATGATATTTGTATGTCCATATTGTGGTGTTAACTATATTTGTGAATCAAACTCCATGATCGAGAGATATGTTGTTTGGAAAATTGAAATACGAGTAAATGGATTCATGGTATTTTAGAGATAAGGTTTCATGAATTTATGTAGTAATTAGGGTGCTTTACTTAATGCAAACTTGAGTGTTGTAAATTGTTCGAGAGAAAATTTACTAACTTAGGTTTAGGATTGGAATTGCTCAAGAGAGAATTTGATGAACGTTAACCTTTACATTACAACGAATTTGATAGTCTTATTTTTTCATGATTACTTAGAATTGAGTTAACAAATGAGTTTGTTCATGTAAAAACTCATAAGCTTCCTGCTTTTTACCATATTTACTTCTCCAATATTGAATTATCCAAATACTCATAGTTAGGTTAATTTTAGATTAAAAATCAATTTTAATTATTGGTACGATAATAGAGTGAGGGTGAGTACGAATATTTGAAATGACCCTATGGAATACGACACGAGATGTAGATTTCTCTTGTACTATAATTGATAGGTGCACTTGCCTGAAAGTTAATTCAATCTAGCTTATGCCCATCTACATAGTTATACTAGAATGTAGAATGAAATCGCATTGAGTTATTACTTGTTAGCAAAGGAAATTATCAAGTTTTTGGCGTCGTTGCCGGGGACTCGATTTCAGTATTTTGAAAGCCAAAACTTTATTAATCTACCAATTTTTATTTATTAATGTATAATTGTAAATTAGTTATGGAATAATTATATCGCTTAATCTCTATTTTGTAGTCTTTAGTCTATGACAGGGGCGGAAATTCTGGGCTAGTACCATGTCATCCTGACCCAGAGCGAATTATCCATAACACCAACCAAAGGGACGTGGGAGTCAATACCACAGATATTTCAAACGAACTAGTAGAAGAAGAAACAGTTAACCAAGGAGAGAATCATCCGAAAAATTTGGATACCATGGCCAACCATAATGAGCAAACTATGTCTGACTTTGCTAGACCTAATCTCCAAGGAACTGGGCCAAGTATCGTTAGACCTCCAATAGTCACCAATAACTTCGAATTGAAGCCTAGTGTCATACAGATGGTCCAACAGTATGTCCAGTATGATGGCCTGCAAGATGAAGATCCTAACACCCACTTGGCCGGATTCCTGGAGATATGTGATACATTCAAGATCAATGGTGTTTCCAATGATGTCATTCGATTGTGATTGTTTCCATTCTCGTTAAGGCATAAGGCGAAGCAGTGGTTGAACTCATTACCTAGAGGGTCGATTACTACTTGGGATATGATGGTTGAAAAGTTTTTGATGAAGTATTTCCCACCGGCGAAGACTGCAAAGCTAAGGAATGACATTTCTACGTTCATGAAATTGGAATCTGAATCGTTGTACGACACATGGGAACGATTCAAGGACCTTTTGAGGAGATGTCCCCACCATGCTTTACCTTCATGGCTTTAGATTCAGACCTTCTATAATGGTCTAAATCCGGCGACTAAACAGATGATTGATGCAGGTAGTGGAGGCACTTTGAACAACAAGACACCTGAAGTGGATCAGCAGTTGATAGAAGACATGGCGATGAACAACTATCAATGGACTACCGTAAGACAAAAGACTAGCAAGGCTGCAGGAATTTATGACGTGGATGTTGTCACCGCCTTAGCCATTCAAGTGGAGAAGCTTCACCAAAAGATGGACAACCTTGCCTTATCATCACCCTCCATGGCACCTCAACAATGGGACCCTTCATATAGCGGAATGCCTAGTTGTGAACCTTCAGTACAATAGCATGTTGACTATATGGGTAACAATATGAGACCTCCTTTCAATCAAGAGAACAACCCATATAGTGCTACATACAATCCTGGATGGAGGAACCACCCAATTTCTCTTGGAGAGGACAAGGCAATCAAGGGGAGCAACCCATGTTTGGACAATAACAACAACCGGAACCATGGAAGCCTACATTGGAAGATGTGCTCACCAAATTCATGCAAACTACCGATGTAGCCTTCCGAAATCAAGAGGGATCGTTTCGGAATTTGGAGAATCAGATTGGACAGCTTGCAAGGATGGTTTCTGAAAGACAATAAGGGACACTTCCAGGAAATACTGAGATAAATCCTAGGGAGCATGCAAAAGCCATTCAATTGAGGAGCGGAAAGGAGTTACCAGACCCAAGGATTACGAAGGAAGCGCCCCAAGTTGAGTGTTGCGGCGAAGGACCAAGCGAGATGAATGTACAACCGATGGAGTATCAACCAGCAGTACCATACCCAGCAAAGCTTAGCAAGGAGCACATGGATGCGCAGTATGGTAAATTTCTATCCATGTTTAAACAATTACATGTCAATTTACCTTTTTCTGAAATTATTCAAATGCCTAAGTATGTGAAATTTCTTAAGGATTTAATTTCTAATAAAATGAAAATAGAGGAATTATCTTTAGTAACACTTAGTGAAGAATGTTCTGCTATTTTGCAAAATAAACTACCACAAAAAATTAAAGATCCCGGTTCATTCTCAATTCCATGTTTAATCGGAGATTTGCAAGTAAATAAAGCTTTAGCGGATTTAGGAGCAAGTATAAATTTAATGCCTTATAAACTATATTTGAAACTAGGTCTAGGAGAACTTAGCCCAACTAGAATGAGTATTCAACTAGCAGATCGATCGGTTAAGTATCCTAGAGGAATAGTGGAAGATTTATTGGTTAAGGTAGATAAGTTTATATTTCCTGCTAATTTTGTTATTCTAGATATGGATGAAAATATTGAAGTACCACTTATATTAGGTCGTCCATTTTTAGCCACGTCTAGAGCGCTTATTGATGTTTTTGATGGTAAATTAGTTTTGCGAGTAGGAGAAGATGAAATCACTTTTCAAATTGGCAATACTATGAAACAATCTTTAGATAATGATGATTATTGCTATTTTTCTCATGGTATTGATAATGTTATGCCTTCTATAAATTCCAATTTTTATTATAAAAATCCTTTAGAAATTTGTATTACGAACTGCTATCTAGAAGAAGAAAAAAAATAAAGATATTGTTGAACATTTATTTTTTCTAAATAATAGTGTTGCGATGAATAGAATGACTGAATATAGTTTGATTACTCAAGGAGATCATGAAGCTCGTAAGAATAATACTAAGAATCCACCAATAGTAGAACTTAAAAAATTATTGGATCATCTTGAGTATGCATTCTTAGGAACTAATTATTCTTATCCAGTTATTATTTCCTCTAGTCTGTCTAATACTGAAAAAGTTAAATTAATAATTGTATTGAAGAAATGTAAAGGTGCAATAGCATGGAAAATATTTGATATAAAGGGTATAAATCCTAGTTTTTGCACTCACAAAATCCTTTTGGAAGAAAACTATAAATCTTCTATTCAACCGCAATGTAGGCTAAACCTGAATATAAAAGAGGTAGTTAAGGCGGAGATTGTTATGTTGTTAGATGTTGATATTATATACCCTATTTCGGATAGTTCATGGGTTATTCCTGTCCAAGTCCTTCCTAAGAAGGGCGGTCTAACAGTGGTAGCTAACAATAAGAATGAGTTAATTCCTACGCGAACAGTAACAGGTTGGCGTGTCTGTATTGACTATAGGAAATTAAATGATTCCACTAGGAATGACCATTTCCCTCTGCCTTTCATTGACCAAATATTAGAACGTTTGTCAGGACATTCCTATTATTATTTTCTAGATGGACTTTTTGGATATTTCCAAATTCCTATAGCACTAGAAGACCAGGAAAAAACAACATTTACATGCCCATTCGGTACATTTTCCTATAGACGTATGCCTTTCGGGTTATGTAATTCAACCGCCACTTTTCAAAGGTAGCCATCTTTAACGAATATGTTGAGGATATCATGGAAGTATTTATGGATGATTTTTCTGTTTTTGGCGACTCGTTTAATCTATGTTTGGAGAATTTAGAAAAAGTTCTTAGGAGGTGTGAGGAGACTAACCTAGCACTTAGTTGGGAGAAATGTCATTTCATGGTCAAGGAAGGGTTAGTGCTTGGTCATAAAATCTCAAGTCAAGGAATCCAAGTAGATAGAGCGAAAATTGAGACCATCGAAAAGTTACCACCGCCAACCTCCATCAAGGCAGTGAGAAGTTTCTTAGGACATGCGGGATTTTACCGCCGGTTTATTAAAGACTTCTCTAAAATAGCTAAACCACTTACCAGGCTGTTAGAAAAAGACACACCTTTCATTTTTGAACAAGAGTGTCTACATGCCTTTGAGTTTTTAAAAGAGAGATTAATTAATTCTCCTATTATGATCACGCCCGATTTTAATCAACCATTCGAGATCATGTGTGACGCTAGTAGTTTTGCGGTAGGGGCTATTTTAGGACAACGCCGAAACAAACACTTTCATCTTATATACTACGCTAGCAAAACACTTAATAATGCACAGGAGAATTATACAACTACAGAAAAAGAACTCTTAGCAGTGATATTCGTCTTCGATAAATTTAGATCTTATTTAACATTATCTAAAGTGGTAGTATATACCGATCACTCTGCCCTAAGATATCTATTAGCCAAGGCGGAAGCCAAGCCTCGTTTAATCCGTTGGGTTCTCTTATTACAAGAATTTGATTTAGAAATTAGGGATAAACGGGAGCAGAAAACTTAGCGGCAGACCATCTTTCACGTTTAGAAAATCCACTACGATCAATGTTAGATGAGTCTGAAATTTCTGATACATTTCTTGAGGAATCACTATTTGTCATATCTACAAATATACATCTTGATTATCCATGGTTTGCGGATTATGCAAACTATCTTGTAGCTAAGGTTCTTCCAAAAGAATTTTCATATCAGTAGAAAAAGAAATTTTTCTCTGATTTGAAATATTACTTTTGGGAGGACCGCTTTCTTTTTCGGATATGTGAAGATTCCGTTATACGAAGGTGTGTATCAGCGGAGGAAGGTTGGAAACTTTTGGAGCAGTGTCATTCAGTCCCTGCCGGTGGTCACTATGGAGCAAATCGCTCAGCAAAAAAGGTTCTTGATTCTGGTTTTTATTGGCCCCTGTTAAAAGTAGCGAATAGAAAAGAACAAACAGATAGACTTTTGAATAATTGAAATTTTATTATCCAAAAAAGGTATCTATTACAAAGGTATGCCCTCCTTTATATAGAATGGAGGAGAGATGAGAGAATACAAATAAGAGATGTGGGACTATAATTTACAGGACTAAGCGGACTATACAAAATAAACCGCACAAACCGCGCGGTTAGACAGCAGGGCTAACCGCACGGCTACCACCAGAGAGGAAGAGAGACTGCCAGGGTAGACCGCCAGACCGCCCGGTCTCCAAGCCGGCTGAGACAAACCGCCAGACCGCGCGGTCTTCAACCCGCCAAGACAAACCACCAGACCGCCCGGTCACCAACTTCAACACTCCCCCTCAAGCTGGAGCATATATATCGATCATGCCCAGCTTGTCGCAGATGTGGAAAAAGGAAGCGGACACCGGCTTGGTGAAGACATCTGCCAACTCGTTGTCGGAAGTGACAAATGGAGTGCAAATCTGTTTCTTCAATATTTCTTCCCGAATAAAATGACAGTTGACTTCTATGTGTTTTGTTCTCTCATGAAAGACCTGATTTTTGGAAATGTGTATCGCGGCCTTATTGTCACAGAACATAGGAAGAGGATAGTTGTAAACCTCTCCTAAGTCAAGCATGAGAGCCCGCAACCACTTCAACTCACATATAGTCGATGCCATGCTGCGATATTCCGCCTCTGCACTAGACCTGGAAACGACAGACTGTTTCTTGCTCTTCCAACTCACAAGATTGCCTCCAACAAATGTGCAGAAACCTAAAGTCGATTTGCGGTCCCCTTTGTCATCCGCATAGCTTGAATCAGAGTACGCTTCAACCCTAAGGTGACCATTTTTCTGAAATAGGAGTCCTTTCCCTGGAGCAGCTTTAATATACTCTAATATCCTCAGAGTAGATTGTAGATGACACTCCCTCGGAGCTTGCATGAACTGGCTCACCTTGCCAACAGCATAAGAGATGTCGGGTCTGGTTACCGTGAGATATATGAGCTTGCCCACCAGATGTCGGTATCTCGTAAGATCGGAGAGAAGAGGTGAGTCATCTGTCCAAGTTTTGTCTTCTCCAACATCTATAGGACAACGTGCAGGTTTAGTACCAGTCAGTCCTGCCTCCTTTAAAAGATCAAGAGCATACTTCCGTTGTGAAAGGACCATGGAGTTGGGCTTTCTAGAGATTTCAATCCCCAGAAAGTATTTCGGGGAGCCCATATCTTTTGTGACCAGATGTTGACGAAGGTGTTTCTTGGTCATCAATACCCCATCCTGGTCATCGCCAGTAAGAAGAATGTCATCAACATAAACCGCAAGAACAACAAGACCAGAGGCGGTTTTCTGAACAAACAAGGAGTGATCTGCTGAGCTTCTTGTAAAACCAATGGCCGCAACAATGCCACTGAACTTGTCAAACCAGGCACGAGGACTCTGCTTGAGGCCATAGATAGCCTTCTTTAGTCGGCATACCCGTGTCTCCCCCTGAGCAACATACCCAGGAGGTTGCTCCATGTAAACATCCTCCTGCAGATCACCATAGAGGAAGGCATTCTTAACATCTAGCTGCGAGATGTGCCAATCTCTGTTGACAGCCACAGAGAGAAGAACCTGAATAGTGCTGAGACGAGCCACGGGAGAGAAAGTGTCAAAGTAATCAATCCCATAAGTTTGGGTAAAACCCTTGGCAACCAGGCGAGCCTTATAACGATCCACACTGCCATCCGGGAGAAACTTCACCACGAAGACCCAGCGACAGCCAACAACATCTGTGCCGAAAGGAGGAGGAACAAGGGTCCAGGTACCCCGTTCAGTGAGAGTAGCAATCTCCTCATCCATGGCAACTTTCCAATGAGGAATAGTAAGGGCCTCCTGGTAGGAACGGGGGGTGGCAGTGGCCGAGATTGCCAGTGCAAAAGCTCTGCGAGAAGGGGTAAGACGATCATAGGAAACAACTACAGCAAGCGGGTGTTGGGTACAGGCCCGAACCCCTTTGCGAAGAGCAATCGGGAGATCCAGGTCAGCAGGTGCCTCAGTATCCGGAGTATCCGTGGTGGAGAGAGCTGGCCCGGGAGTAGAGAGAGATGGCAGCGGAGTGGAGGGAGAAAGCGGAGTAGAGGATGGAGATGAGGAGGATGGGGAAGATGGTGGAGTGGGTGGAGAAGGTGGAACAGCAGTGGGAGCAGAGGGAATGGATGGGTTGGTATGAGAAGTAGGATCAAGAGGAATAGAAGAGGAAGCGGGAGAGAAGTAAGAGGCATTGGCAAAGAAGGTGACATCCGCAGAGACAAATTGCTTGCGGGTAACAGGGTCAAAGCAGCAATATCCTTTCTGAGTGGGAGAGTAGCCCAGAAAGACACATTTGGTGGCACGTGGTGAGAGTTTATCACGGGTGGCAGCGGGAGAGTGCACAAAAGCGGTGCACCCAAAGATGTGTAGAGGAAGAGGAAAGGGATCCTTATCTGGATAAAGAATGGAGAAGGGGGTAGCACCGTGGAGAACTGTGGAGGGAAGGCGATTGATGAGATAGCAGGAGAGGAGGACAGCATATCCCCAATAGGAGCGAGGGACATGCATTTGAGTCATCATAGTGCGAGCGACATCAAGGAGGTGACGGTTTTTGCGTTCTGCCACCCCATTTTGTTGGGAGGTGTAGACACAACTTGTTTGACGAATAACACCATGGTGAATACAAAAGGAGGAGAAGTCGTGGATAAGATACTCCTTAGCATTGTCAGAACGAAGGAGTTTAATAGACGTATCAAACTGAGTCTTAACAATAGAATAAAAGGAGGTCCAAACAGAGAATAGCTCGGAGCGATCTTTGAGAAGATATACCCACGTACATCGAGAGAAATCATCAATGAAGGTGACAAAATAGGAACTACCCCGACCGATGGTGAGGTTAGGAGCGGGACCCCATATGTCAGAGTGAACGAGGTCGAACGGACGGGAAGAGCCCCGACTTTGCGTTGGTGGGAAGGATGAGCGGTGATGTTTGCCAAGTTGACATGCATCACAGTTGAGAGGAGGATGATGAGGAGGGAGGTGCGGCATAAGCTGGAGGAGAATTCGGGGAGGAGCATGTCCAAGGCGAAGATGTCATTGGAGAAGATCTGTAGAGGAGGAGGAGAAGGCGGATAGAGCAGAAACGTTGTCGAGGAAGTAGAGGCCACCACTCTCAGTCCCGGTAGCAATCGTCCGTTGGGAGTCCGGATCCTGAAAAACACAAGAGCTAGGGGTGAAGATGACAGAACACCGCAGTTGCTTGCATAAAGAAGTAACCGATAATAAATTGCACGGAAACTTGGGCACATAGAGGGTATCAGCCAGGCAGAGAGATGGAGTGACTTGAACCATGCCCATCCCATGGACCGGGGAGGGAGATCCATCAGCAACAATGACCGGGGGCAACTGAGCATGTGTGTCAAGAAGAGAGAAACATTGAGGATTGCCTGTCATATGATTGGTTGCACCAGAGTCGATGAGCCATCTTCCTGCGAGTAACAACATGAGCACTACCAGAAGAGGTGACCACGGAGGCGGACAGGCTGGAGGAGGGGACAGCCATGGAAGCAAGAGAGGAGCAAGCCGCGATGATAAGAACAAGCCGCGAGAAGAGAAAAGAGCACCAAGCCGGGCGAACAGAAAAAAGGTCGGGCGGCTAGGAAGGTCGCTACCAAGAAGCAGAGCAAAGCAGAGGGAAAGAAGTCGCACGGCTTGAAAAAGTCGGGCGAACAGAGGAGAACAGGTCGCACGGCAAAAGATGAGGCCGGCGCGACTAGCAAGCGGCTAGCAAGAGGTCAAAGGCACAGCGAGGAAGAGGTCGCGCGGACTGAAAAGGCCGAGCGAACAGAAGAGAGGAGAAGAGCAGGTGACCGCGACCAAGATGCGGGTGAGAAAGGAACAACCCGCACGGTCAGGCAGATCACAGCAGCAAACCGCGAGTATAGGGGCAAGTGGATATGGGGAAAGCAGAAGCGGACAGGGAGAAGAAGTCCGCAGCGGGTAGACACAAGCCGCAAAGACTAGGAAGTCGGAGAGGCAAGAAAGAGCAAGGGGCGCGGCGACAAGGAAACAGGTCGCTGCGACAAATAGCAGTAGGAGAAGAGAACCAAGAAGCAAGCCGCGCGAACAGGGCAGCGGACAGAAACAAGCCACTCGAACAGGGCGGCGGACAGAAGAGAAGGCAAGCCGCGAGAGAGGTCGCGGATAGCGGAAAACAAGCCGCTAGAAGCAGAGAGCGCATAGAATCAGGAGGAAATGACCGTGCCCTCTGATACCATGTTAAAAGTAGCGAATAGAAAAGAACAAACAGATAGACTTTTGAATAATTGAAATTTTATTATCCAAAAAAGGTATCTATTACAAAGGTATGCCCTCCTTTATATAGAATGGAGGAGAGATGAGAGAATACAAATAAGAGATGTGGGACTATAATTTACAGGACTAAGCAGACTATACAAAACAAACCGCACAAGCCGCGCGGTTAGACAGCAGGGCTAACCGCACGGCTACCACCAGAGAGGAAGAGAGACTGTCAGGGTAGACCGCCAGACCGCCCAGTCTCCAAGCCGGCTGAGACAAACCGCCAGACCGCGCGGTCTTCAACCCGCCAAGACAAACCGCCAGACCGCCCGGTCACCAACTTCAACAGCCCCTTCTATTCAGGGATGCCCAAAGGTATGTGCTTTCATATGATTCTTGTCAGAAAGCAGGTAATATTTTTAAATTACATGAAATGCCACAAAAATATATTCTTGAATGTGAAGTATTCGATGTGTGGGGGATTGATTTTATGGGACCATTTTCAGTTTCTTTTGGGAATAAATATATTTTAGTAGCTGTGGATTATGTATCGAAGTGGGTTGAAGCACAAGCTTTGCCTACTAATGATAGTAGGGTAGTAATCCGATTTTTAAAATCCTTCTTTGCACGATTTGGCACACCATGTGCACTTATTAGAGATAGGGGTTCACATTTCTGTAATTCGCAGTTAGATAAAGTATTGGAAAAGTATGGAGTTACACATAGGATAGCCACTCCTTATCATCCGCAATCTAGTGGTCAAGTTGAAGTTTCCAATACAGAGCTTAAGAGGATCCTAGAAAAATCTATAGAAGGGAATAGGAAGTAGTGGTCTAGAAAACTTAACGATTGTTTGTGGGCATATAGGACCGCCTTCAAAACACCTATAGGGACCACCCCCTTTAGATTAGTCTACGGTAAATCCTGTCACCTGCCTATAGAATTAGAACATAAGTTGTATTGGGTGATACGCTCTTTGAATTGTGATACTAATTCTATAGGGGAGAAACGTAAACTTCAACTTAATGAGTTAGATAAGTGGAGAACCATGGCCTATGAGAACTCCCAGATTTATAAGGAGAAGACCAAGCTATTTCACGACCGTCACCTTCGCAAACCAAAGACATTTCAGAAAGGTGACCAAGTCCTCCTTTTTAATTCCCGTCTTCATTTATTCCCAGGCAAGTTAAGGTCTAAGTGGTCCGGACCCTTCAAGGTTAAAGAAGTCTTCCCCTACGGCACTGTCGAACTTACTCACCCTGAGAAGGGAGATTTTAAGGTTAATGGACATCGACTGAAGCCTTATTATGGTGAGCTTCCTAAAGACTTCGCTCATCAAGAGACCTGTCTCCGTCAAGATTAGGATTAAGAAAAATATAGTAATGTTCATAAGTTCTAAAATTTTTAGTATAAGTATAGTTATAAGAAAAAAATTTAAGTTATAAGAAAGAACAAAAAAACATTTTCTGTAATTAATTTCACCTAAGGAAAAAATTTGAATTTTGGAGGCGCACACGGGTCACCACACGCCCGTGTGGGTGGCCGTGTGCTCAACACAGCCTCAGGCCCAGCTGTGTCACTTAAATCTGGAATAGGACGTTTTCATCCCGAGAACAACAAGGGTTCACACCACCCCGTGTTTCTGGTCGTGTCTCTTTGCTCGACGATCGTCGAGACCACTGTGTCGACACATCCGACACGCCCGTGTCGGATGGTATATGCCAGTGTCGCGTGACACCTACCAACCCGTGTATTTTTAATGCGATGTGCCAGATCAGACACGGGTCCACACACGGCCGTGTCGTGGCCCATGTCCGCCTGCCGCACTGTCTCCTGTCAGTTTGACCGCACAGCCCCCCACAGCCGTGTTTCACGAGGCTGAGATTCCTCAACACGGGTACGCACACGGCCGTGTGCGTACCCGCCTACTATATATAGGGGTCGTGTTCTTTCTTTCCTTTTCATCCCCTGAGTACAGCCAAGCCTCCCGTTTCTTCCAATACCAGAACTCGGCTTGAGTATTCTTTGCCTCCAAAATTCGCGGATTCGCCTCCTCTACTCAATCTTCCCTCCGTGGTAACCATTTTTCTATTTATGATTTTATGCTACTTATCCTCCCCCTCCGCTCTTTTCTCCACGTTCTCACTCTCCCATTTCCATTTTCAAACTAAACATAACAAAAAACTTTTATTTTTTATTTTTTTCTGCTCAGATAATGTCTTTTGGAAGAGGCCAAGGCAGTTGTCGTCATCGACCGGAGCTTCAGGCTCTATCTACGGAGCGGCGTGATGCTCCTGTACCGCTAGTGTTCATCGATCCTACGCATTCCGCCCGTTACAACCGCCTCCAATCAAAGAAATTTCAATACATCCGCACCAATTATTGGAGTGTATTAGAAAAAATAAACTTAGCGGGGGATGTCCGGGAATTAATTTCTATATTGGGTTGGGAGCAATTCTTTGCGATAGAAGAGTTAGGCTTCAAGGAACTCACACTCGAGTTCATGTCTTCATTTTACTTAAATATTACGCCTAAACTGATTGATTCTGATCGCGAGCACGAGGGGATCATCTCCTTTCGAGTAGGGGGCACTTTCTACACACTTACCCTACTCCAGTTCACCCAATACCTGGGTGTGTATGAGGCATCTTTCCTCTTTAGTGCCGCTTACTCCGACCTTCATTTCAACCTCCCCTCTCGCGATCTTGCCGGCGGTATCTGGGCTCGGCTCGCTTTTGACCTATTCCATATGAGGCCAAGAGGACAAAGGCATCTTTGGAGGTTCAGACCGAGGAATTACTAAAGGCTATGGTATGATCTCTAACGGTAGAGTATCCTTCTCAGATGTGGCTTATGTTGAAGGACTGGAACACAATCTCATAAGCATAAGCCAACTTTGCGATAAAGGATATATTATTGAATTTCATGCTGATAAGTGCTTGATAAAATCGGTTGACAATATGGAAACGATTCTATCAGGCACTCGAAGCAGAAATATATTTTGTTTAAATTTCATTTGTATAGACTCTTCTACACCAGTGTGTTTTATGGCTAAAGATAGTGTGTCTCTTGGTGACCAATGACACAAGAGATTAGCATATATTAATTTCAAAACTATTAATAAATTATTTTCACTGAATTTAGTACGTGATGCAACAAATTCAAGTACGTTAAAGATAGACCTTGTCACGCATGTGTAAAAGGTAAGCAAACAAGGGCTACCTTTAAAATCGTTATCGACAAAGATTCTAATAGATGTTTACATCTACTTCATATGGACTTGTTCAGTCCACTGCAAGTTAGAAGTTTGGGAGGTAAGGATTATATGTTGGTTATTATTGATGATTACTCGTGCTTTGCATGGGTATTCTTTCTAAAACATAAGTCAGATACCTTTGACATCTTTACAAATTTTGTCAGGCAGGTGCAGAATGAATACAACTATTCTGTAGTCAAGATCAGAAGTGACAATGGAACAAAGTTCAAGTCTGGGGCAATGAAAGAATTCTGCGAAAGCATGTGTATTTTTCATGAGTTTTTCTTTCCTCGTACTCCTCAACAGAACAGAGTGGCTGAGAGAAGAAATAGAACACTCATAGAGGCCTGCGGGACCATGTTGAGTGATGCCTCACTACCGAAATACTTCTGGGCTGAAGCCGTCAACATTGCATGCCACGTGCAAAATCGAGCACTCATAAACAAGAATCACAATAAGACACCTTATGATCTTCTAAAGGGCAGGAAACCGACTATTTCATATTTTAGAATTTTTGGTTGTAAGTGATTCGTCCTTAACAATGGCAAGTATCATTTTACCAAATTTAGCGAAAAGAGTTTTAAGGTATTTTTGTAGGGTATAGTAGCCATAGTAAGGCATATAGGATATTTAATATAAAAACTCTGGTTGTAGAAGAATCCATACATGTTGTATTTGATGAGACGAGCATGCTGCAAAGTGACTCTTCTAGTGTGTTCATTGAAGATGCAGGTTCAAAGTTGAAAGAACTAAACTTGGGTGAGCCGACTGAGAAAAAAACGTGAAAAGTTCATCAAGATCACCTCTCCAACCCCGATTGGAGAGGTTGATGATCAAGATGAAGAAATCGTCCAAGTTGATGAAGTCACTCCGGTGATTGAAGAAGAAGTTCCAGATGCAAGTACTCTAGAGCTCATACATCTGAAGGATCACCCAATGGACCAAATCATAGGAGATCCCTGGGATTGTGTCAGAACTCGTAGAGGTACAACTAATGAGAATTTATATTTGAGTTTTCTCTCACATGTTGAACAGAAAAAGTTTGAGGAAGCAAACTCAGACGCATCTTGCATAATGACGATAGAAGAAGAACTAAATCAGTTCAAGCGCTGTCAAGTATGGAAACATGTTCCAAGACTCAAAGGTAAGAATGTCATTGGGACAAAGTGGGTCTATAGGAACAAGATGGACGAGGATGGAACGATCATAAAGAATAAGGTTAGACACGTCGCCAAAGGATATCGTCAAGAAGAAGGAATCGACTTTGACCAAACGTATGCTCTAGTGGCAAGGCTGGAGGCAATCAGGTTATTCCTAGCATATGCCGTTCTTAAGGGCTTCACCGTCTACCAGATGGACTTGAAGTTTGTCTTACTTAATGGTGACATAAAGGAAGAGGTGTATGTGGAACAACATCCAGATTTCGTTGACTCTAACTTTCCTGATTATGTTTATCTATTATCTAAAGCTTTATACAAGCTCCTCGAGCTTGGTATGAGACGATGTATACCTTTCTCCTTGAGAACAAGTTCACGAGGGGAAAGATAGATAAGACATTATTTCTTAGTAAAATAAAAGGCAAGATTTTGCTAGTGCAAATCTATGTCGGCGACATTATTTTTAGCTCTACTAACGACAACCTCTGTAAGAAGTTTTCTAAACTTATGCAAGGGAAGTTTGAAATAAGCAGTATGGGCGAGCTAAACTATTTCTTAGGGATTCAGGTGAAACAATCTGAAGATGGAATTTTCATCTCGCAGACTAAGTTCACCAAGGAGCTAATTAAGAAATTCGAAATGGAGAACACAACCTCTATGAGGACTCCAATGGGTTCAACTGTGTCTCTAGATAAGGATGAGAAATGGAAACCTTTTGATGAAACCAAATACAGAAGCATAATTGGATCCTTGCTCTACCTTACTGCTAGTAGACCAGACATAATGTTCTCAACATGTGTTTGTGCTAGATTTCAAGTGAACTCTAAGGAATCTCACTACACTGCTGCAAAGCGAATTTTGAGATACCTCAAGGGTACACCAAATCTTGGCTTATGGTACCCGAGAAGTAATGATAGCGAGCTAATTGATTTTTCAGATGCAGATTTTGCAGGTAGCGAGGACGACAGGAAGAGCACTTCCGGAACTTGTCAATTCCTTGGAAGAAGGCTCACTTCCTGGAGTAGCAAGAAGCAGAACTGTGTTGCAATCTCAACAGTCAAGTCAGAGTATATCTCTGCAGGCAGTTGTTGTGCACAATTGCTATGGATAAAGAATCAGCTAGAAGATTACAATCTCAATGTCCAAGACATCCCTTTGTTTTGTGACTCCTCCAGCGTGATTGCAATAGCCAACAATCCAGTCTCTCATAGCCGGACAAAGCACATAGAGCTGCGGTACCACTTCATTCGGGAGCATGTGGAGCATGGGGACATAGATCTACAATATGTTCCAACAGACAGGCAGATTGCAGACATATTCACGAAGCCGCTGGACGAGGCCAAGTTCTCGTTCTTCAAAACAGAACTTGGAATGCTCAACAAAGAAGATTAGGGAAGGTGGACTTACAACAAAGCTCAAAGGTCAAGAAATCAGTCAAAAGTTGAAATTTCTCAAGTTCAGACCTTATGACTCGAGTAAGACAAAGACCACTCGAGTACTACTTCAGCCTACTCGAGTACTCCTCCAGTCACTCGAGTAACACTACTCGAGTACTAAGTTCTTCTCGAGAAGCAGGAAGACGTCACTCGAGTACTATATTTATTTCACTCAAGTACTATCTTTAATTTACTCGAGTACTGCCGATCCACTCGAGTATCAGGAAGTAAATTTTCAACTTCGATTCAAATATCTTTATTCGCAACCCGAGGCTTATACCGCCAATTTCAAAGGTATGTTAGCTTAATTTACTTCTTAATTATCGATAAATTAGTGTTATATAAATAGGAAAAGTCCGGATTTCAATTTTCTACACGATTCAAAACCCTTCCACTCGAGTAAGACGAAGGACTCTTCGTCTTTCGCCGACTGACGCAGAACCCGCGCCGTCCTCTTCCCCACACCAAATTTCTCTCAACTTTCTGGATCATGGAACCGCCTCAAAGATTAGGATCGGTTCTGAACTCGTCACCACCGGTATTGCCGAATTGTCCGACGATTTCACGAATCTACTCATCCTTCTCGACACCGCCGGCCTGACACTTATTCTACAGCAACCGTGCAAAATCTTGTTTCCAGAGGTTGAAGAATTCTTCAAGAACATCAAGGTAAGAAGAAATGGCAAAGTTCTCAAGTCCACAATCAAGGGTATCAAGATCAAGCTCAACAAAACTCTGTTTCTAACCTTCTTCGGCTACCAGTCGTTGATGAAGAAGAACATCTTAATCATGAAGATTCTAACCGATCCTGTATATTTTGTGGTCTCTCACTAGAAGTACTCACCATTCTACGATTAGATCTCAATCCAGAGAGCAAATTTCTAGTTGACATTATTGGAAAAATCCTCCTGTGCAAGACCAGTTCAATCAGAGACATTTCTCTTAACATGTTTTACATCATGACAGCCATTATCTGCAGGAAGAAATATCAGTTTGGTATGTTAATTCTTGACAAGATCAGGGAGAGCATCATGGCTCCAAACTATGCCAGGATCATCTCTTTGATGTTGCATGAGATCAATCCTGAAGTCTTCAATTTCTCCAAAGGTACAATACTACACCACATGAAGAAGGTATCAATTTCTTCCATTTAGAGATGGGATTTAAAACTGCCGAATCCTGCCCAGTCTGCTAGAGCCCATGATCTTCCAGCTGCAGAGGACAGGACCCCATCTCCCTCTCCACCTCATATAGCCAGCACATCTGGTGCAGTTGCTGAGGGGGATCCTGCTCCTTTTGTTCCAGAAGACGGGATTCCTACTCCACCAGCTGCTGTCTCTCTCCCTCCATCCACTCCTGAAGAAACACCATCAGATGCTCAGATTTATGACACTATTCTATCTATAGAAGAAGCCATAAATCAAATGATTGAAGAGTTAAGTACTGATGAACCTCTTCCTCCCCTCCATTCAGAGCAATCTACTGAACCATCAAAACAACAAACACCAGTACCTTCACTCACTCATACTCCATCTCATGTATCCCATGTTCACCACTCTCATGCTGCTGACAAAGAGCAGGTTGAGACTATATTAATTTTTGATGAGAAAGAACAGTCCCCAGAACCAGTTGAAGCTCCCCTGAAGAGCTTGGATTTCCCTCTACCCAGCTTCTTTGATGAAGAAGGTGATGCTCTGATTCACCCACCAGAGCTAAGAGCTCAGGCACTATTGAAGAAGTTATTACATGGTCTGCTCCTCCTCTTCCAGTTCCTTCTACTGCTACTACTCCTCCTACTGCTGCAAATGATATTGTTGGTAAGATTGGACAGATGCTACAAGAACAAAAAAAGTACTTTGATGACTCCTCAAAGTTATCGACTCAAGAGGTCATCAACCTGACGTTTGAGCTCAGCATGCTCAGTAGGACTCATCTGATAATGGGGTAAGTTTGGGAGCGTAGATCCAGGAATGAGGTCCATTGCAGTTGGATACTTCTTAATGGTGGTAGTTCAGTTGGTAACTCTTCTAGACAAACATCCTTGAATTCTTGTAGGAGGTCACTTACCTCAGATGTTAATGTGTTCATAAGTACCATACTGGTGAATTTAAGATAACTAGAGCAAACATAACAGGGTGGTCTATTTCCTTTTTGAAATCATGTCTATTAATGATATGAAGTGACTTTTGTTCAATTGGGGTCGATGAAGTTACTGGTTGTTTTGGTGCATCTTCTTTAGATTTAGCAAGTTTTAGCATTACACACTTACCTCCAAAAATAAATGAATATGTGTTTGATTGACCATGATGTGTCACATCCAAATCATATAACCATGGTCGTCCTAAAAGTATATGTGCAACATCCATGGGGAGTACATCGCACCATATCTTATCACTATATCGACCTAACTGTATTGGCACCAAACAACTTTGAGAGACAGATATGGATGTTGTATCTATCCACGCAACTTTGTATGGTCTAGGGTGAGGTTCAGTAGTAAGATTTAGTCTAATAAGAGCTATACTTGAGACAACATTCATGCAACTTCCACTATCAATAATAATTTTGCATGTCTTTTCTCCTATTTTAGTAATTGTAGTAAATATTTTTGTACGCTTCCAATCTTCATCAATTTGTGATGTTGTAAGCATACACCGCACAACTGCTAACTGATTAGAATCAAGTGCTTCGTCAGGTTCTCTGTCTTCTTCTAATAGCTCTACTTCACTATCTTCTAAGTCTTGTGATAATTGAAGGGGTTCAAATCCTATATAAAGGCTATGCGGGCACTGAGATGCATAATGCACAATTTGTTTGCAACTAAAGCATGTGATATTTGTGTCTTTGGGACAAGTATCTCTGTTAGTTCACTTTGAGCCAGATGTCCCTGCAACAGCCTTTCCTTTAGGATCGGGGAGTGATGTAGAAATAGTTGATGTGGGCATGGACGGTGCCACCCTTGGTGTTTGGTTACGTTGAGTGGAGGAATGAAATTTATGTTGTTGTTGGTTCTTGAGGTAAGTCTCAATTCGAATTGCCATGTGAGAAGCTTCCTCTAAAGTGTTCACATCTCGAATGGTCATTTCGACCTTGACATCTGGTCGTAACCTAGCCTTAAATCGAGCAATAGATGCCTTAGGAGTTTCTAATATATCATATCTAATCATTAGATCATCAAATCGAGCTGAATACTCAGCCATTGTTAAGGTTCCTTGCTTAAGATCATGTAATTCTGAGAAAAGTTGATCATTATATGACTCGGGAAGGTATTTCTCATATAAAAGTGCTTTCATCTCCATCTAACTACCTACCTCCCGATTTTTACGCTCCTCCTCTCCACAACCATTCAGTAAGTTCGAGCGGGTCCTTTTAACATTAACCTAGCAAACCTGACTTGAGAGTTTGGTCGAATATTAATCCAATCAAAATATTGTTCAATATTAGTGAGCCAATAAGAAAAGACTCTAGGATCTAAGTTTCCATCAAAGGTTGGAGCTTCGATTTTATCTCTGCGAGTAAGGTCATCACCAATATTTCTTTCTAGATTCCTCGAAATAACATGATTATGGCCAAACCTTTGGTCTTCTTGATGGTAAGGATGCCTTACAAATCATATTGGTTCTTGATCAAGATGATCATCTAACTCAAAATTAGAAAAATGATTTCCTATGAGTTCAGTATTTTGAATGTTAGGCCATTGTTTAGGTTTATCTTGATCAATCGGGTGTTTGGGTGTCTTAGTGGGAGTGTGTCCACTATTATTTTCAAGCGTCTCTACTCGATCCACCAAAATTTGGTTGAAACTTTCCATTCTTCCCAACCTCTCTATTATGTTTTGTAACATGACTTTGATGCTTATAGATGTATTTATAGCATATTGTGCACCACTACGAGTAGACATTGATGAAAACATTATAGGGCGAAAAATACTTAACTATGGTAAAGTCACAAACCTTAATTTCTAGACGACTATGAGTTCTATATTAGGGCTTACTTTCTTCTATAAAGTTATAGAGGACTTCAAAACAAAGAGATGAAAATTTATTTCATAATTTTTGGTGAATTATTCCAGGATTTATGATTTTTTTAAAAAAAATAGGCAGCATGCTGAATTTCAGAATTCAGCAGTGCATGATTTAGAAGAAACAACGACATTTATATATAATCTTTGAGTTTCATGCTCAAATTTTGGATGTTTTTAGGGGATACACTAAAGTTATGATCTGGAGTGTTTCAATTATTTTTGAGATTTTTTAAAAGAGTTTTCGCAAATAAAGTTAAGCTAATAATGTTTACGTGAATGCAGAAAAAAGAATAAAATATGTCAATGATTAGAATTTTTTTAATATACCAAATTTTAATTGAGCTTCAAACTTTTGTGAGATATTTATAAAGATTAAAAGAGCTTACTTTTAAAATTTTAGCACAAAATACTTTGATTTACTATTTTTAAAAAAAAAATTTATAGATAATAATGCATGAGGCAACAAAAATTTCTTTTTTTGGATGTTCCCTAGACAAGAGTTAGGAAAACCTGCCTTTAATACCAATTTGATGTAGGCTAAGGGGTTTTATTTGGTTATTTAATATGACGTTTGAGTTACTTTGGAGATTCGATGTTCTTTTACGTTAAATACTTGAGATATACGAAAGTTGGTCGTAAACAAATAGCAAGACGGAAATGTGATCGTCAACGATTGGTGTCGTGTGATGAGTTGCTAACCGATAACGTCTAATCTTACAACCATGTAGAAGAATAATAGTAAGGCTTTGAAAGAGAAATACCGTAGCAAAACTATATTTGTATTTTAGTTGAGGGATAACTCGAGCTAGTACCGATCGGGCAGTCCTTCGCCGGGTCGTTGCCTACTCCTTCCTTGAAAGTCCTTCTTCAAGGGTCATACACTCTCAATCTTAGTAGTCCTTCACTCAGAGGAAAAAGTACAAAGAAGAACAATATAGCAATAGCTAACAATTGCAATTTTCATTCATTCAAGGGATGATTACAACAAGAGCATTCATGCCTATTTATAGATCTTAAGAGCCATGAAAGGTGAGGAGGGAATGACTTTGGAGTTTATGTATTTGGTTAGAGGTTGGGCAATCATTATGGTGGTCTTTAGTCACATGTTTGAATGATGATAAAAATAAGGTAGCTTATGTGTGAAAGGAGAGAACTTTGTGGTGGCTATTAATGACATGAAGAAAATAAAGTGATTTATGTGTGAAATGAGGATGGTTTATGGTGGCTAATAATGACATGTAGGAAATAAAGTGATTTATGTGTGAAAAGGGGTGGTTTTTGGTAGACCTTCATGACTTGTAGAAATTTAAGCGGTTATGTGTGAAAAGAGGGAGGTTTCTGGAGGTCATCATGACATAAAGAAAAAAAAGTGGTTTATATGTGAAAAGGGGGTAGTTTAACATGTGGGCTAAGTTTGTTGGGTTTGGATGGTATTAGGCTTGGCTTGCTCAAGATCTATAATTTATCTTGCAATATGAAAAGGCCATATTACATAAGTAATAGCCCAAAATACCTAAGACTTAAAATGCGAGTGAGCTTATAAGTATTGTTAAAATAAAATACATAATAGAAATACAAATTTAATTTGAAGATTCATTGACATCATGCGTGTCGATGTCAATGTTTTCTACCGTCTTGATTTAACTTGTCCTACATCATTTCCCTTACTGATTGGTTGTATAATAGAGCTTTTCTTTTACTTGACAATTTACTAAGTCAAGTAAAATAGAAGGGGACCTAACATGTTAATGGGCCAGTTCAATTGGCACCCAATTTATGCATTATTTTGCCCTAAAGCTTGCTAATAAGTTATTTGAAGAAAAAACATTTTCCTTGAATAAAGCCTGCTAAAAGCTTGCAAATAACTTGATTAGATTCATCTTGAGCACAACCAACATACTTTAACAAATAGCAAACTAAATCTCTATATAAGAGAGAGTGATATACCTTGAGGCTTGCTTCCTCTAGCTTCTGAGGATTACTTACTTGATAGCCTCAACTTTAATTTGTTGCTTTTATTGGAGCATATTCCAAGAGCAACTATCATGTCCCAGTCATTTCCCTGGAACACTCATTGCCCAAATACCAAGTCTTAAGTGGACAGGTACTTGGACTATCCTGCAAAATAGAATTCATTTTCCTTAGGCACCCAATGATAATTGGGTCCTAGGTTCTTGTTAGCATCATAAAACATCTGCCCAACTCTCTGCCTGGGCTGAGCACCTTTTTTTCCACTAGTCATAGTTAGGTTATGTCAACAATCAATGGCATAGTGACCCACTTTCCCACAGCACCAACATTTATGAATGTTGTACCTTCTCTTTAGGACAGCACAGACTTGTTGTCCATGAGAGATGTGAGCAACACCAGTCTTTATTGGATGAGCATTGCATGATGCTGCACCCTTCTTCCTGAGTGAAGGTGCTGAGGAACTAAATAGAGCTGGTCCAAAATGGGCCTGATGTATTTTTGGAGTCTGTCATGTAGTGGACATTCTCATTTCCTTAAATAGAGGATACTTGGATCCAGATATAAAGTTCTTCTCCTGAACTTTGTGGCTAGAGTAGATAGTGTCACTCTTTCTTGGATCATGTGCCTTCACCCCACTGATGGAGCACACATTTGATTGATCCTTCTGAAGTGGTGCAAACTTGACAGTTTTAGAAGGTGTATTTGCCTTTTGAAACACTGTCCTCTTATTAGAGAAATCAGATTTGAAATGGTGATTGATGTGGTCAATACCCAGCTTCTCAGGGACTTGGCAAGTTGCAGCTTTTGGCAACTAACCCTGTGACTGAGAAGGGTTAATCATAATCCCCAACCTCACTGAGAACTTTTGTTCCAGATATCTGATGTGCTTCTTCTTTTCTTCTATAAGCATGGTCTGACACTCAAGATTTTTCTTGAGCTCCGACATCTCATGACTTTTCTTATAAAACTCAATAGATTTATTGTTATAGAGAGTTTTATAAGGCTTTAGGACCTCCATTTCCTTGGCTTGCCTTTTGGCAAGTATTCTGCTCTCCTTTAGAGCAATTAGGAGTAGTCCAAACTTGTCAATAAATTGATTGACATCAGTCACAGATTCATAGCAATCTTCATCACAGGATGAAGATGTACCAGTATCTGGACTGGATTCAAAGTCAGAGAAAGATGCAGAATTTGAGAGAAATTGTACCTTGATTGATTCTTATTTTTCCTGACTTCTTTCTTCTACAGACATTGCCATAAACCCATGGCCTCCATAGTTTTCTTCATCCTCCGTATTGTCACTATCTGAGCGTGACAGAGGGGCCCTGATTCCTATCCTGACAGTAGGATATTCCTCCTCTTCTCCTGGATCTGCAACAATAGATATCAGCCCTATATAGGCTTCTTCCTCTTTATCTTCAGAATCTGAGGATGAATAATCTGTCCAGCTTCTCTCCTTCTTAGCCACAAAGGAATTTTTCTTCTTCTTCTCATCTTCAGACTCTGAACCACTGTTAGAAAGACTGACTTTCGCTGTCCCTTCCATATAGCCAGTGAGAGAATCCAACATCTCTTTGGATGACTTGTAGTGGACCACTCTCATGAGGGTTGAGTCATCCATGGCACTCACCATGATGTGTTGTGTCCTCTTGTCCATAGATGCAAAGTTGATTTCTTCTTCAGACATCTCTGTATAACTCTTTGGAGTCTGGATGCTTGCATCTGATGTTGAGACCTTCATGGGAATGAAAAGTCCTTCTTGAACTGTTGCAAGGACCCTAGGATCAGAGGCTTCCATGATTTGCTTGACCCTTTTTTTCGAGTCTTAAAGTTTTCCTTGTTGCAGACTTGAAGATCCATTCCTTGTGGTTCTCTTTTGAACCTATAGGTGTAACCCTTTTAGGGTCTGTTCGGGAGAGCTCTTGCGGCTGGAGAAGCTCTTTCCCAGCCGCCAGAGCTGTTTTATATTTGTTTGGGATAGCTCCTTATGAAGAGCTCTAGTCTCTGGTATGCTAAATTTATGGACGGCGTCTTCTCCTACTGCGCGGAGGAGCGGGTGATGGTCTTCATGGCGAGCAGCAAGAACACGCTCGATCCGATGGTGATCTGGTCGGTCCTCCTCGATGTCCAGATCCACTTTCCCCTCTGCGATTTCACCGCCTTCAAGATGCTGGCGAGCAACTACCTCGTGCTGAAAGATCACAAGCTCTACCAGTAGGTGGAAGAAGGTTTTCAGGCGGGGTCAAGGCTAATCCCCGTTGAGATCGGCGAGATCATGATAGCACACCGCAAGCTTTACGGACTTATAGGACGGTGAGGGAGTTTCGCAAGCTTTACGGCCTTATACGGTTGCGGAGCGGGAGCAGGAAGGAGGGTGCGTTGGCAGTGGAAGTTTCTGGCGTCGGCGTTGATGCAGGCGGGAGGGCGGTTTCCCCTCTCTAGCCTCCACCATGGCCGACCAATGTAGGGCGGGATGCAAAATAAACTCAACCCCCAAAACTCTAGATCTGATCCTGCAAACTCCAGATCTGATGGAGATCCACCTTCCTCTATGGCCGACCAAAGCACCTCTCTCTCTCCACTCCTTCAGATGGAGATCCACCTTCCTTCGTGGTCGAAAATCGCTCTTCAAAGCGCACTTTTGCACAGAACACCCAAACACTCTGTAGCTTTTCAAAACTGCTCCCCAGTGATCTGTTTTAAAATAGCGCTATCCGGACAACAGCTTTTCAATCCGCCAGAGCTATCCCAAACAGATCCTTAGCTAACCTTAGAGGTATACTAAGATTGTTAAATCCTTTTTGAGCAACCTCCCTCTGATACCACTTGAAAGTTATTTAATTCCAGGTTAGCTAATCACCTAGAGGGGGGTGAATAGTTATTTGAGCTTTAGTAAAATCTTTTGTTGTTTTTAAAGTTGTTCTAGCTAGTGCTTCTCCTTAAGTCCTGCAATAACAAAGAAAAGCAAGCACACAGCAAACACAATCATTTATAGTAGTTCCCCAATTGGGTACATCCACTTTCCCTCACACCTATCCAACTTACTTGTTGGACTAGGCACAGCTTCTCCACTATGCTCCTCAGAGCTTACATCTCAGGCCCTCAGCCTTACACACAGATTCTGTTGGATCGTGCAGCGCCCTTAGAGAGGGGGTGAATAAGGTTTCTTTAAATTTTTCTTAAATTCAAACAAATTTGCTTGATGAATAAAAATAATACAATTAAAGAATGAAAATGTATACTAGTAAAAACAACAATGATATATTTCAAATGTGATAAATTTAATACAAGGTATCTCTACAGAGCTAGAGACAAAGGCTCATGAAACAAATAATTTACTTGTATTTTCGCTGGTCCTTCTACCAAGAACCGGCAGGCTAAAGCGTATCTCTTCCTAGATCTTGCTACTAGCCTCCCCCTAGATCTAATCACGATCTAGACGTTGCACACAAGGCAACGATTTCTCCCTAATCCGCACAAGGAATTGGACGCCACTCATAAGGCGGCGATTTTCTCCTAAGCCACACAAGGACCTAGACGGCACACACAAGGTGGCGATTTCCCATCTCGATTATAATGAGAAAATAATAGAAACAATAACAAAAAAAATTGAACACTTTAGGCTAGACACTCCCTTCAAACAATGCGCTGAAGATGCCGACGAATCTTTGCTAGAGTTGCTTCGAATGCTGCGAACGTGCCATCAATCTTCCGTGCCTTGGCCCTCTTGAAAGTATGGAGTATATATGAGATCTGGAGCTCTCTGAATCGTCTTTACAGGAGAGTATACTCCAGGTAATTAAAATCCTTGATTTGCACAAGAAACTGAATGGCTTTTATATTATGGTGATATCGCCTGGCGATACTGGGTATCGCCACCTGGCAATATCAGTAACTGCTACCACGTGTCCCATAAACTCCTCATTTTCGCATCGCAGATCCGTCGAGCGTGCACTATCTCTTGGCGATACTGGATATCGTCATCTGGCGATAGCGATGTAACTGATGCCATGTCGCACACGAGCTTCGTCGAGCGTCGAATGAAAATGCGTTGAGTGGCGCTATCGCCTATTGGCGCTACTCATTATCGCCTGGCGATATCTCCTGCGCTTAGTTCTGATCCAATTCATCACCCAAAAGACATTAGAGATAGACCTGTGATATCTGCACACCAAAAACACCCAACAATCAAATACAAACAAGATTTGTTATTAGCAAACCAGGAAGCGTGCAATGCATGCTCCAACAATCTCCCCCTTTTGATAATAACAAATTCATTAAGAAAGAAATCATGAATGTTATAGGGTCCACCCAATTTAAGTATCAAGATGAAACATGTGTATGTGCACAAATTGCTCTTGGATGAAACACTCCCCCTACATGTGTACTCCCCCTAAATTGAAGTATAATGAACTTTTTCGTGGTTAATATAAGGATTATTCATGTATATGAAAATTCTCAAGGATTATGAGTGTATATGAATGATTTACTTTGAAAATTCTCCCCCTTTGGTATTGTCAAAAGATAGATTAGAGTGGGGAGGAAGCGAAAGAAGGAAAAACATAAAGGAGAAACTATAGATAGGACAGGGGAGCAATGTATAGTAAAGAAAGAAATGAGTAAACACTAACATTGGCAAAGTTCAGCCAGCTATATCACAAATACATATACTAGTGAATAATATTTTTGTAAAAAGTTTTCAGTCCAATTCTCATAAGAAGAACTTATAGAGAGGATAATGTTGTGTACACGTGATATGGTGTCGGAAACACTTACGCAGACTCTTACAAATACATGAACACGGGAATGTTAAAAAACAACATAACATAGAGTTGGACATGCTAAACTATACTTGTACCCAAGAGTGCAGAGCACACAACAGAAAAAATATCCAGTTAAAGATTTGCACAAGACACTTTACAACTCTTTCCAAGGTGCTCAACCTCACAATGCTTATTAAGATTTATCAGGAGGGTAAGTAGTGCTTGGTGGAGGTTCCTTGTCAGCCCTTCATTATTTGTTTTTTTTTGTTTTGTGTGAAACGTATCACCAAAGGTGTGCACTTTTGGGACCATACAATTTTTTATCACATTTTTTGTTTGGCTGGACAAAGGAGTCTGAATTCACTTGTGAGAGCATACAGGATATTTAAATATTAGTGGTGCATTGTACAAACTCGGATAAGGTATTAGCAGTAACATGCAACACTAGCAGTTATGGTAGAACATTCACAATTCACACATGTAGTAAGGTGAATGCATATGAATATTTGCACAATCGTGAGTGAAAGAACATTATCATAACTAAAAGATTTCTCATACTTAGAGGCATGCGAAAACAATTTCACGAGTTTAAGAACACTAGCACTTAAGTATGTAGAACGGATATATGAATGTTGAACTATGAAACCAAGCTATTGGGAACTCAAAAAAACATTACACCATGACGAAATCTAAGTAACGAAGAAAAATTGGTGGAATAGTGAATTGTCACTGTCGCCTGGCAATACCGGGTATCGCTGATTGGCGATAGTGTGAAAATATAAAAACGGTGGCATTAGGTCAAAGGCATGAAATCTATCAGTTTTACCTGAAGGCTGGTCGCGGAACTCGAAGCAGATAGCGGCGAAAACCTAAGACCAAGGTAAGGAACTTTGATTTTTTGCTTTCATGCTTTAGATTTTTGTGGATTTAAGTGTTTGTATAGTGGAGCATGGAACTCTAGATGAGAAATTTCCAAGTTTTGAAGTAAGATGGACCATGAAAAATTTTCTTTGTGTTGGTGAAAATTGTGTATATATTGAGGGATCTAAGTTTTATAATTTATTTCGTTAAAAATACTTTCAGATCTGGTAGTTTGGATGAGTTAAAACCCAGATTTGGAGTCGGAAATGGAGGAAGATTAATTTCTGATATCTCCCGGCGACAGTGGGTGCCGCCGGATGGCGATACCAAAAAAATGATTCTTTTTGGTTGTTAAAAAAAACTTTTTATTTGCAGCAATGGCTTCCAGTTCCAAAGCCCGTAGAAGCACATGCAATGATTCATATTCTTCCTATCAAACATTTCCAGGAATTGAAAATGCTAACATAGGGATCGGACGGGTGATTGAATTCGACCCTGCCCGGCATGCACACATCCACGACCTGTTAGCAATTGCGGGAATAATGTCTATTATTATTCCAGATACATTTTCCTCTGTACTAATTAGAGAGTTCTATAATTATCTCAAAGATTTGTGGTTCACGGAACTGAATAGTGGAGTACGATCTAAGATACAAGGACAGGCAGTAGAGATAACCCACTACGACCTTAGAGAAGAGTTTGGGTTAATAGAGCATGAAAATACCTTAGATGTAGTAGAGAACTATCGGAAGGATTGAGATTGGACACTATTGAATTTGGTTTTGCATGGAAATTCCACCAAAACACTTATTCAATCTACGGTCACGCTCACTGAGGATGCACGATTAGTGCAAGACATACTGAGGCACACTGTCTTACTCAAATCCGGTGATACATGGAAGATAACGGCTCAACTGAGTTATGTTACATACATGATTTTGGAGCGGGAGCCGTTTGACATGGCGGACTTTATCCTTTCGATAATACGCTATGTATTTAGGTTAAAGAGTTCTAATTGGAAGAAACTAAATACACTACCACTTGGAGCCGTCATCCAACATTTTTTATATAAGAAATACACTTGATAGACCCGGATTTGTACTTCAACGATTGTATTCCATCCAAATTTTCGACGAGTGGAACACCTTCCATCAGCCGATCAACACGAGGAGGGTCATCAAGGAGTAGTGAACTTGTGTCCACTATCCGTAACCCGCCAATTCCAAGAGGTGGATCGTTGCGAGAAGGGTTGGACGAGTTGCGAGAGTCGTTCGAAGAACATAGGAGGGAAGTGAATAAAAACTTTTTGGGAGTTCAGAAATTTTTTAAATTTCTGACTAAAAGCCTCAAGTTGAAGCCCACTCCATCAGAGACGGCAGAATAGGAGAATCTGGTCATGGATCCTCCCCGTACATCTACTCGCTGAGCATGCCGGACGGGGAGCAGTGAGCATAGTTCAGCTAATGATCAAGGGGAGACAAGTGCAGGTGATAGTAGAAATTTCTGAAGATTTTCGGGATGACTGGACAAGTTAATGCTATGGCAATTCATTAGTTTGAAATGTCTAGGATTCCTAGTTCTAATCTTAACAATGAAAAACGGGAATCTGGGAGGGGTTTCGTGAAAATATCGACAAGCTGTGAATCAGTGCTTATAAAATTGACTTTGATCGTATTTTGTTTTATGTGGTCTCTTATGAAATGGTGGCGTACGTCAATGTGTTTGGACCTAGAATGATAAACTAAATTATATGTTAATTCAATTGCACTTTTATTATCAGACTTTAATTCAATTGTTTCATGAATAATTCCAAAGTCTTCTAAAGTTTGCTTCATCTACAGAGCTTGTGCACAACAACTGTCTAGTGCCATGTACTCGGCCTCAGTGGTGGATAAGGGAATAGAATTATGTTTCCGACTCGACCATGAAATTAGTGAAGGGCCAAGTAAGTGACAGATGTCACTGGTGCTTTTACGATCTAATGAACAGCCAGCATATTCAGAATCAGAAAAGCCATGTAATATAAAGGTATCGTTATGAGGACACCACAAACCTAACTTATATGTGTCAATAAGATATCTAAAAATACGTTTAATTGCTTTTAAATGAGACTGTTTGGGATTAGTTTGAAATCTAGCATATAAACATACAGCGAACATAATGTCAGGTCTAGAAGCAGTCAAATACAACAGTGATCCTATCATTCCTCTATATAGTGTTTGATATATGGATATTCCACTTTCATCCTTTCCTAACTTTAATGAGACACTCATGGGGGTATTTGCTTGTTTTAAATTTTCAAACCCAAATCTTTTTAAAACATCATGAATATATTTAGATTGACAAATAAAAATTCCATCATGCTTTTGAGTAATTTGAAATCTAAGAAAATAAGTGAGTTCGTCTAACATGCTCATTTCAAATTCATTCTTCATAATTTCTATAACACTATCACATAATTTTTCATTTGTGGATCCAAAAATAATGTCATCAACATATATTTATAAAACTATAAGATCATCATTAATATGTTTAACAAATAGAATACAATCAGCACTACCCATTTTGTAATCATTCTTTAATAAATAAATAGTCAATCTATCATACCATGCTCGGGGTGCTTGTTTCAAAACATAAAGGGCTTTTTCTAATTTAAAAAATGATCAGGAAATTTAACATCAACAAAGACTGGAGGTTGTTTTACATAAACCTCCTCCTTAATATACCTGTTAAGAAAAGCAGCTTTAACATCCATTTGAAATACTTTAAATCTTTTAAACTAGCAAATGCAAGAAATATTCTAACTGCTTCTAAACGTGCTACGGGTGCAAAGGTTTCATCAAAATCTATTCCTTCTATTTGTGAATAACCTTCTGCTACAAGTCTAGCTTTGTTCCTAGTGATCCTAGATTCACTATCTAGTTTATTTTTAAAAATCCACTTAACCCCTACAACATGATGATTTGACGGTCTTTCTACTAACTTCCAAACCTTATTATCTTCAAATTGATTAAGCTCGTCATTCATAGCTAAAAACCAAAAATTATCATTTAAAGCAGCTTCAACACTTTTAGGTTCTATATCAGAAATAAAGCACATATTAGAGAATAACTCATGTACGGATGAATGAGTACTTACCCCTCTTGACGGTTCTCCAATAACCAAATCTTGGGGATGATCTTTTGAGAATCTTAGTTTGCTTGGAGGCACATATTCTTGCTCTTCTTCTTCTCGTTCGACTCCTTTTTCTTTATCTTTATCTTCAAGAATTTCATCATCATACAACCTTTGTAGAGGGGAGAACTCTTCATCTTTACATGTATTATTAGATTCTACTACTCCAATGCCGATGATTTTTCCTTTTTCGTTGTCACCAAAAGTAACTACTCCTCCTTTCTTCATCTCTAGGCTAAGGAACTTTGATCTATTGCCCGTCATGTGCTTGGAATACCCTGAGTCCAAGTACCACACGTCTTCTTTGTCCTTAGCCTGCCAACACACCTAGAAAGAGTATGAGAGTAAAGATCTGGTTACCAAAGTGGTTCCTCACATAGAATAGGTGGAAACCTTAGATACCCAGATTTGTTTAACAGAACAGTGTACTGTCTTCTTACAAGTGTGTGTTGTGTGACCAAACTTATTACATTTGGCACGCTTGATGAAGGAAGTCGACGGGTTTTTTAAAATAAATTTTGACCTTTTGCTGGAAGCTACAGGGACAGTAGTTTTATTATTTTTAATTTGGAAAAAGGATTTTCTGAACTTTTACTGTCGCCGGGCGATATTGTTCAGGTGAGTATCCAAGTCTGAATTTTTCAGAACCATAGTACTGATTTGCCAAAATCATATTTAGTGATTTTTTCCCACTCCAAATTTGTTAGTGGTCATTTCTAAATCACGGACTTGTCCCCTTAATACATTATTTTCGGCAACAATGGTGTCGCATCGGTTTGCAAAGGATTTTCTGTTATCTTCCACTTGAGATTGAGAAACCTTTAGAGATCTCTCTAAGGCCTCTTTCTCTCTTGTAAGAGTTTCAACCTAAGTTTGAGTCTTAGAGAGATCTTTCTCAAGCTCTAGTATCTTTGTCAAAGAGGGACAATCCTCTTGACATGTTGCTTTCTTCTTTCCAAGTGCTTTTACTTCATTTTTAAATTTTTTATTTTCTTTTACTAACAATTTATTTTCAGATTTAATCAATAGAATTTCATCCAGTTTTTTATCTAAATATTTGCAGGTTCTTAAAAATTCAGAATATAAATCATCATAAGTTTCAGTAGTTACCTCAGTGTCGCTCTGGACACTGCTTCCATCATCATGTGATGAAATGCTTTTTCCCATCAAGCAGCACATGTTGGCCTCCTCTTCAGTTTCTGACCCTGAACTGCTTGATTCCTCAGAAGTGGCTTCATCTCATGTTTCTGCCTTCAGAACTTTCTTCTTATCTTTCTTTCTGTGTCGCTTCTCCTTCAGCTCTTTCAGATACTTAGGACACTTTCTCTTTATGTGGCCAATTCTCCTGCAATGATAGCACTCAGGTGCTGATCTATCTTTGTCATCCTCTCCATCAACTTGGGCTTTTCCTTTCATATTCTCATATTCTTGCTTCTTGAAAATTATCTGAAAGAATTTCTTCTTTCAGGATTTCTCATGAATTTCCTGAATTTCTTCACAAATAGCCTTTCTTCATCTCCATCGTTACTTTCATCGGGCTCACTTTCCTCTTCCTTCTTGGACTTCAACGCCAAGACTTTCTTTCTTGGCTCCAGGATATACTCTTGTTGTTGAATCCTCAACTCTACTTCATGGGTTTTTAAGTTGCATATTAGATTCTCAATTTGGAGAGACTTTAGATTGTGTGACTCTAAGATGGCAGTCACTTTTGGATTAAACTTTGGGGGAAGTGATTTAAGTATTTTTCTCACCAAATCTCCATTTGAGAATTTCTTCCCTAGAATCCTTGAGTCGTTCACTATCTTGCTGAACCTTGTGTACATGGAGTCTACATCCTCATCAACCTCTATTTTGAACTTCTCAAACTTTGATTCTAACTGGAAAATCTTCTAGTCTTTTACCTGCGATGTACCTTCATGAGTAACTTCAAGAAAATTTCATATATCATATGCAGTATCACATGCACAAACAAGATTAAATTCAGTCCTATCAAACGCACAAAATAAGGCGTTCATTGCCTTAGCGTTATTTTTACAACAAAGCTTATCAGCTTCATCCCATTTATCCTTGGGTTTTTCCATTAAGACACTTCCTACAACAGTTATAAGAGCAGTGTAGCATGTTTCTACCATGCCCCAAACATCGATGTCTAGTGCTATTAGAAAGCATCGCATTCGAGCTTTCCAATAGTTGTAGTCAGTGCCCGTGAATAAGGGAGGTCTACTTATACCTTGCCCCTCAGAAAATGCGTGAGTGTTTTGCGCCATTACTCCAGGTGGTGAAACCGATTTTGGAGTAACCTTTCTCCGATACCAAGTGTTGGATCGTGCGGCGTCCTTAGAGGGGGGGTTAATAAGGTTTCTTTAATTTTTTCTTAAATTCAGACAAATTTGCTTGATGAATAAAAATAATATAATTAAAAATGAAAATGTATACTAGTAAAAACAACAATGATATATTTCAAATGTGATAAATTGAATACAAGGTATCTCTATAGAGCTAGAGACAAAGGCTCATGAAACAAATAATTTACTTGTGCTTTCGCCGGTCCTTCTACCAAGAACCAGCAGGCTAAAGCGTATCTCTTCTTAGATCTTACAACTAGCCTCCCCCTAGATCTAATCACGATCTAGACGCTGCACATAAGGCAACTAAAAGAATTGGTTCCAAAACACCTAGAGGGGGTGAATAGGTACAATTCCTTTTTCTTCTAAGGCAGAATATTAATTCAGTTAATTAATAGAAACATATAGTTCTACAGCTATCACAGCACAGAAATAACAATACCACACAAAATCACAGATGACACACTGATTTATAGTGGTTCCCCAAGGTTTGGGTACATCCACTTTCCCACTTCGCCTATCTAGCAGTGTGCTAAATTCGGCCTAACTTCTTTCCTTCTCCTCAGATTCGCAGATCTTACAGCTTAGAACCCAAATAAGGCTCCTACAATTCAGAGTGAGTCCACACTCCTACAGCTCAGGCAATCTGCCCTACCTCAGCCTTCAACAAGGCCTACAACTCAGAGATGAAAATCTCCTACAACTCAGGCTCTCAGCCCTACCACTCAGAGAACTTAATCTCCTACAACTCAGCCTTTATAAATCAGGCTTACAACTTAGATCTTAAAAAGATCCTATTGAAAATAGATGTAAATTTGAAATTTACCACCACACTGGTTGAGAGAGAAAGGATGGAAGGTTTCTTGATCAATTCTTAAAATAATCTGATGTTAGAGATCAACATGTCTTAGCTTTCTTCAAAGCTTCTTGAATCTGAACATAGTAGGGTTGATCTCCTTTGAAGTTGATCTTCAATCAGCTTCTTTCTTGAAATTCAGAAATAAATCTGAATTCTTCTTGGCAGACTGGTTCAGAATCTGCACTTATGAGACTTGTTGATGTAAGTCCATTTCTTCACTTGAATAGATGGAGCTCTCTCTCTCCAAATTCTTCTGAAGATTCTTCTGAATTTTTCTTTGAATTCTCTTGACAAACTCTGAGTAGATCACCACTTGAGAATGTCTTCTTAGATCTTCTGTTGAAAATCTTCATTTGTTTTTCGTGTTTTTTTATCTCATATCATCTGTGTCTATGTCTCTTCTGTTGATAGAGAATGTCTTTATATAGACTCCTCCATGGAAACCGGCTGATCCGGTTTCTAACGAACTTCTGACAGCTCTGACAGCTTCAGTAGACTTGTTGAATATCACAGTTGTCAAGTCTTCAGTCACTTCTTGAAACTCTGTCTCTGTCAGCAAAGTGTCGGGACTGAACTTCATCATGTGTCGACACAAGTAGACTAAGTGTCAACACAAGCCTTTGTGGTGTCGACATAGCTCCCTTGGTGTTGACACTGCTTCTCGACATAGCTTCTGTAGAATGTGTAGACACTAGTTCTGTGTGTCGACACAGTCACTTCTTCTCTTCACAAAAATCAACTATGTTGAAACTCTGCTATGTGTCGACAGAAGTCCTGTGTGTCGATGCAGTTGATGTCGACAAAGTCTTCTGTGTGTCGACACTACCTCTGTGTGTCGACACAGTTGATGTCGACTAAGCTTTTTTGTGTGTCGACACTGCCTCTGTGTGTCGACATAGTTTCTTCTAGTGTCGACACAGCCTTTCCAAGTGTCGACACAATTGACTCCAGGTGTCGACACAGCTTTTCTCCAGTGTCGACACAAGCCTTCATAAGTGTCGACACAGCTTCTTCTAGTGTCGACTCATGGACTTAGAAACTTTTCCTGCATTCCTGTATTTTCTTAACCTGCACATATAAACTCAAAACAACATCAAATACACTTTGATGCATATTATTGAGTAAGGTGAGGCTTCTTCAAATCTGGTACACATTTTCCAACGTACCCAACAATCTCCCCCTATTTGGAGAAGTCATAACCCTTAGTCAATGATATACACCATTCATAATAAACACACATTATGATGTATAAAAATATTACATGATAGGGTAACTTATAAACAAAGCATGTATAAAATGTCATCACAGAATAATGATGCAAACATAATGAGCACTAATCATTGTTTTGTTTAAACTTTCAGAAGTTTCTTAACAATAGTTTACGTAGATTTTTAAAACTAAATATTACAATGTTGTAAAATCTAGTCAATCTATTCTAAGGCTGATCAGGCTCCTTGATGACTATGCCTTTGACTGACTGAATCTTGGCTTTTACTGGAGCTTCAGTTTCTTCAGCTGGCTTCTTGCCCTTCAGATCTTTCTTCTTTTGTTCTTCAGCCCTTATCCTTTGCCTTTCAAGATAGTGAAAAGGCTTTGGGAAGTACTTGCTAGGCTCCTGAGCATTAGAAGATAGCTTCCCAGCTTTTGTCTTTCTTCTATATTGTAGAATGGCTTCCTGCCTAGCTTCATGCTTGTTTCATTCTTGTTCTGTGTACCATTTACCCCTATCATGGGTCTTGTCCTTCACAGCCTTCCAGGCAGTCAATATAATATTCCTGGAAGTAGGACTCCATTGCTCAAAATCAGTCTTCAACTCAGCCTGTTCTTTGAACCTTTTTTTAGATAATAGAGCTTCCTTCTAAGCTTCATTGGCAGCCTCTGACATTTCCACTTTCTCAATAATAATATTATCAACCTCCTATGGAGGACTATACATTGACTGTACTGCTTGCTGAATCATATCAAAATCTGCTGGAGGGTAAATGACCTGAGCAACTTCAGGTTGATCACCTTCAAAATAAGCAGGTTGCACACCTGACTCAGCTACATTATCATCATCACATAGGCGTGGATATCCAAGGGTGGCTTTGATGCTATTAGATATCCATTTAGCATGATCTGAGCCTGCTTTGACTAACACTGTCTCCCCCTTTATGACTTCTCTCTCAATATGAGCTCTGAGGTCATCTTTCTGAAATCTTACTTGGGCATCTAGATAATTAACACTATCGTTATAAAATGACCTTAGTTTCAGTAGCTGATTAGAAATGATCTTTTGAGAATTCTTAATAGCTGTTTGTACAGCAGCTAGTTCTTCCTGTAATTGTTTATCAAAATCTGACTTGTCTTTAGCCCTTGCCTTAGTCAAGGCAGTAGCAGTATTCTTTAATTCTATAACAATCACATTATGTGATTCAGTCAGATTGTCATTCATCCTTAGTTGATTTTCTAGGACATATCCTTGCTTAACAACAATATCATCAACTTGAGTCTTTATGCCTTCTCTTTGTTTTGCCAGAAAAACTACAGCATTACCTCCGTTATGGAAGCAATCTGTCATCTCCCTCTTGTTCTGATTTACTTCAAATCTTATGGATTTAATATCTTGAGATAATGATAACTGCAATTCATTATGTCTCTCATCCATATATTTCTCCATGGCTATTCTTTGTTCATCTAATTTGACTTTCAAAGATACCAGTAAGTAGTTATAATCAGTGGTTGTGGCAGGTTGTGGAGCAGTTTGCAATGTCCTTTTATAGCTTTGGCTTCTTCTTTTGAAAACCATCAGCTTTCTTTTCTTTGCTTGAATTTTTGCTTCATCTTCAGAAGCTGAGGTACTTGCTATATCAACTCTTTTTTGAGGACTAGGAGGCAGTTCCTTTTCAGTCCTAGGTTGCTCCCCCTCAATGTTAGCTTGCTCCCCCTCAGTTCTTGCTTGCTCCCCCTCAGTTCTTGCTTGCTCCCCCTCAGTTCTTACTTCCTCTATATCAGGGAACAACTCTTCAAGGGTAAACTCTTGTTGAGGTTGGACTGGAGGCACTCTTAACTCTAGAGCATCAGTAGCTGTAGATGTATCCTCCATGATAACATCCTGTGCTTGATTATTGAGTTGAGTGGTCTGGTCAACATCAATCAAGGGCACAATTAGTGTTTCATCCTCATTATGGAAAATTGATTGATTAACTTCTTGGATTACCTCAAGAATAGTTTGATTTGTCATTTCACTATCTAAGTGTGTTGGCTCTTCCTCAAGATGAGGCTCCCCCTGCACCTGAGCACCATCTGTAATGTCTTGCACAGGAGATTTTTCAGCAATCTCTGGCCTCTCTTCATCAGGCATGTCCTTTGTTAGGACTCTGTCCCATCTGGAGATTATCCTTATATCCATTCTTCTCATGTGGTTGATCTTAGAACCAGTAGTCTGTTCCATTACTTCTAGAATTGTTCCAGCCAAGTATAGACTCATGATTCTTCCCATATTTGGCTTCTTGATACCTTCCTTAATTTTTTCAAAGATTACTGCAGATTAATCTGTGTTCAGTCTAAAGATAATCCTGTTCATCAGGCTGAACATATAGGCTGAAACTCTATCATGTCCCCCTAGCTTGCAGAGAATGACCTTTCCAACCACTTCAGAAAGGAATTTTCCTTGCAGATTCATCCCTTTCCTTTTCATTGCAGATCTAATCTTCATGGTGGGATCCAATCCACACCACTGGAGTGCTTCCCTGGTCTTGGTAGAGGTAACTTATTCATCTTGTTGAGTTTTGGGCAGATGAAGAGTTTTTCGTATGCTCTTCATGGTGAGTTTGACTTTAGTACCTTGGACTGAAGACCTAATCTTTAATCCAGTAGAATCCTGAGTTGCAGCTCCATAGAACTCAAGGATTTCCTTCTTCCATATCTTAGTAGGTTCGGATACCAGAAATTCTAAACCATTTTCTACAATTAGGGCTATCACTGTTTTAATCTCGGGTTCTGCATTATCAAAAGCATTGTGAACGAGCTCATAGCCTTCGTTGACGTTATCTTCAAGCTTTTGCGTCATTGGGGTTGAGGGAAATCTTGGATTGAGAAGAGAAAATTTGTCGACACAAGGTTTTGTTCTCGAAAATATGGAGAGTGTGTCGACAGAGTATGTTGTTGACCTATTTATACCCTTCTAAATAATGAAGGTCAAAAGGCACGTCAAAATTCTCTTAATGTGTCGACACAGTTGAAATGTGTCGACACAGACTTCCAATGTCTCGACAGATGTGTTGACTTCTATGTGTCGACACCAATTGATGATGTGTCGACACAGACATTCTTATCAGTTCGACAGAAATTCTGTGTTGACTCTAATTCTAAGTGTCGACACAACTTCTGGATGTGTCGACACAACTGCTCTAAAGTGTAGACACCAATTTTCAAGATGTGTCGACATCACTTTCCTTGAGTGTCGACACCAACTACTATGTGTCGACACAAACAACTTTTTGTGTCGACACAATTTTACTTAGCCAAATTTGTTAAACTAATTTATGTTCAACATTCCTAATTCAATTTTGAAATTATTGAATTTAGTTTCATCTAATGGCTTAGTGAACATGTCAGCAATTTGTAAATCTGTATTAACAAATTCTAAAGAAATATCTTCTTTTTCTACATGATCTCTAAGAAAATGATATTTTATTTCTATATGCTTTGTTCTACTATAAGAAATAGGATTATGAGCAATAGAAATAGCACTAGTAGAATCACATAATAATGGAGTTCTACTTACCTGAATACCATAATCTTCTAACTGATGTTGTATCCATAATAGCTGTGCACAGCAACTTCCTGCAGCAACATACTCAGACTCAGCTGTGGAAATTGCCACACTAGTCTGCTTCTTACAGCTCCATGACACAAATCTTCCTCCTAGAAATTGACAGGTGCATGTTGTGTTTTTCCTATCTACTTTGCATCCTGCAAAGTCTGCATCTGAATAGCCTATTAGTAGAAAATCTTTATTCCTAGGATACCAAAGGTCTAGATTAGGTGTGCCCTTAAGATATCTCAAAATCCTTTTGACAACAGTATAATGAGATTCTTTAGGGCATGATTGGTACCTAAGACAAACAGATGTAGAATACATGATGTCTGGTCTACTAGCAGTCAGATAAAGGAGTGAGCCAACTATCCCTCTATACAAAGACTCATCTACAGGTTTCCCTGCATCATATTTGCTTAGAGATATACTTGTCCCCATTGGAGTTCTCATGGTAGTGGATGACTCCATACCATACTTCTTAATTAACTCCTTGGTGAACTTAGACTGGGATATGGATAAACCATCATCAGTCTGTCTTACTTGGAGTCCTAAGATGAACTTAAGTTCTCTCATACTACTCATCTCAAACTTCCCTTGCATAAGTTTAGCAAACTTCCTACAAAGGTTGTTTTCAGTAGAACCAAATATTATGTCATCAACATATATTTGGACTAGGATGATCTTTCCTTTGGATTCTCTAAGGAATAGAGTCTTGTCTATTTTTCCCCTTGAGAATTTGTTCTCAATGAGGAAAGTAGACAGGGTTTCATACCAAGCCCTTGGGGCTTGTTTCAACTCATATAAAGCTTTCCTAAGTTTATAAACATAATTAGGATTGAGTGGATCAACAAAACCTGAGGGTTGTTCTACATAGACCTCCTCTTTTAAGTCTCCATTTAAGAATGCTGACTTAACATCCATTTGGAACACTTTGAAGCCTTGATATGCTGCATAGGCAAGGAATAGCCTTATTGCTTCCAACCTTGCCACTGGAGCAAAAGTCTGATCAAAGTCTATGCCCTCTTTCTGCCTGTATCCTTTGGCAACTAGTCTTACCTTGTTCATCACTATGATCCCACTCTCATCAAGCTTGTTTCTATAAATCCACTTTGTCCCTATGACATTGTGGCCATTTGGTTTTGGAACCAACTCCCAGACCTTGCACCTTCTGAATTGATTTAACTCCTCCTGCATAGCATCAATCCAGTGTGGGTCTTGAATAGCTTCTTCAAATCTCTTGGGTTCCAGTTGAGAAAAGAAGCTTGAGCAAAGAACTGTGTTTAAGTTCCTGCTTCTTGTTTGTACTTCATGTCTTGGATCACCAATGATCTGGTGTGTAGGATGATCCTTTAAATGTCTAACTGCTGGAGGTAATCTATCAACAGTTTGACCTTCTTCAATCTCTTTATTATGCTGCACCTCATGGTCTTCATCAGCCTCTTGAGTGTCTTGTACTCCCCCTGGACAGCAACTACCATTTTCCTCATCCTACTTTGCAGTTGGATCTTCTCTGATAGTAAGCTGGTCCATCTTCTGCAGTATACCTGTAGAGCTACAAGAACTACTAGGCAACTCACTGTTAATAAGTCTAGATTCATCAAATATAACATGAACAGACTCTTCTACAACTTGAGTAGCCAAATTGCAGACCCTATAAGCCTTACTATTGTTGCTGTACCCAACAAATATCTCATCTTAGAATGTGGCAGCAAACTTAGTTAGGTGAGACTTGTCATTGTTAAGCACATAGCACTTGCAACCAAAGATCCTAAAATAGGATAAGTTTGGTTTTCTTCCTTTCATAACCTCATAGGGTGTCTTTTTGTGGCTTTTGGTGATGGAAGCCCTATTGAGCACATGGCATGCAGTGTTTACTGCCTCAGCCCAGAAATATTCTAGGAGAGTGGTGTCACACAATAGTGTTCTTCCAGCCTCAATCAATGTCATATTCTTTCTTTCAGCAATGCCATTTTGCTGAGGTGTTCTAGGTGAGGAGAATTCCTGATGAATCCCAAATTCTTCACACAACCTTGTCATACTTTCAGATTGGAATTCAGTTTCATGGTCACTTCTGATTTTGACCACTGAACTATCTAATTCATTCTGAATTTGTTTGACAAAATTGCAGAAGACATTTGGGGTTTCAGATTTCTGCCTCAGAAAGAATACCTATGAAAATCTAGAATAGTCGTCTACAACCACAAAAGTGTAGACCTTCCTACCTAGACTATAAACTGGCATACGACCAAATAAATCCATATGCAAGAGGAATAAGCACCTCACTGAGTCTTTGGTTTCTAGGCTATGAAAGGAGGATCTTGTCTGCTTGCCTTTTTGACAAGCTGAGCATATTCCATCCTTAAAGCACTTAACTTGAGGACCATTCCTCACTAACTCTTTACTAAAGAGTTGGTCATTAGTCTTGTAGTTAAGATGAGCTAGCCTCTTGTGCCATTTGACACAATGAGAGGCTTTCTCATCAGCCACAAGACAGATAGGAGAATTTTTATTCTCACTCTCAAAGTTTAGGCAATACACATTTCTTTTTCTATAGCCAGTCAATATGACTTTTTGATCACTTGACCTCTTGATATGATACCCATTCTTGATAAATGAAATGTCATATCCAAGATCACTCAGCTGGCTTATGCTTATTAGGTTGTGTTTCAAACCCTTCGCATAAGCCACTTGAGTGATAGTGATTAAGTTGTTAGAAATGTTACCAAACCCTTTGATGACTCCTTTTTCAGAACCACCAAAGATTACTTTAGTCCCATTCAATATTGGTGAGTAGTCCTTCAGCAATCCTCTTGTTCCAGTCATGTGCCTGGAACATCCATTGTCCAAGTACCACATAGGGGCATGGCAACTTGAACTCACCTGCAACAAAGATTACTTAACCTTAGAACCCAAATAACTTTTGGGTCCTTGGTTCAAGTTAGCCTGAAACTTGACAAATCTTCCTGCAGCTCTTCTAACAGGTAGACTGCTATTTTTCCTGACACTGGTGTTGTGCCAACAGTCTAAGGCATAATGGCCTATCTTGCCACAGCACCAGCACTCATACTTATTATACCCCATTTTAGGTACAATCTTAGTTATATTGTTGGCAGCAGATCTTTTGTTTTGTGCTGGGGTTTTGCCTTTATTATTGGACTGAGCAGCCCATTCAGTTCCCTTAAAGCCTAATCCTGCCTTACCCTTTTGAGACACAAAGTCATCAATTAAGGGTAGGACATATTTTGGCTTAGAGAAACTAGCCACTATTTCCTTCTCTTTCTGAAGTCTGCCTTCCAGACTTTTGATCTGATCATTTTTGAATGTGATTGTACCCAACTGAATAACAGTTATGTTTTTCAGCTTGGCAATCTCATTCATCTTCTGATCCAGCAGCTTTTCGGAATTAGATGCAGCCAACTTAAGAGCTGCAATTTACTTAGCCTGATTTTTGGCCAGGTTTTTGCTTCTCTTGAGTGCATGCAACAAATCCCCATATTCATCTATAAGCTGATGAATATCTCCTTCAGATTCAGACACATACACATCTCTTGATGCAGATGCATCTGATTCTGACCCAATGTAGTAATCAGAATCTACAGATAAACTTTTTACCTTACTGGGACCAGGTTGATCCTGGCACTAGTCTTCTTTAGACACAGCCATCAGTCCTTTACACTGATGGTCTTCTTGCTCATTGATAGAGTCCAGTAATTTCAAGAACTCATCCTCTTCTTATGTTACAAACAAACCAATATAGGCCTCAGACTCAGATTCAGACTCTGAAGTTGATTGATCTGTCCAACTTTTCTCTTTCTTAGCTACCAAGGATTTCTCCTTCTTGCTCTTGTGCTGAGACTTCTTTTTATCAGCAGACTCCTTCCTTTTGTCTGGACAGTCAGCCACAACATGTCCAGGTCTGTTGCAGCAATAGCAAATACTTTTTGATGTAGTTGACTTGCTAGGCTTTGTCCCACTCTTGTCCTTCCTGAATGATTTTCTCTTCTGATAATAGTCATCCTTGGACTGAGATGAGGATGGCTTAGATTTTCACTGCTTCTTCTTTAAGAATCTCTGAAACTGCCTTGTGAAAGCAGCAAAGTCTTCATCAGAATTACTGCTGTCTGAACTGTGAATATCAGAATTTTCTGAGATCACTTCTGCAGCTTTCTTAGGAGAAGATGGAGACATCCTCCTATTCCTCCTTGTGGCTTCTACCTTGAAGGCCACTGACTTTTCTCTGTAGTCAACCTTTGTATTTTTCTCTTCCTCCTTTCTGGCCAACATCTGCATCTCATAAGACAGCAATTTGCCAAACAGTGTTGGAGGTGAAATTTCTGCCAGTCGGCCACTTCTCTTATAGCACAGATCTTTGTATCTCAATCCTTAGTCAAAGACCTAAGAAATTTATCATTAGCTCATATGTACTGAAGATTCTTCCATAGGACATTAGTTCATTTACAATTCTGTAGAACTTCTTATAACATTCAGTTATGCTATCAGACTTAGCTTGTCTAAAACTCTCATATTCTTGATTAAGCATAAACTTTCTATCTTGCCTAACCTCTTCAGAACCCTCTGTTGGGTCCGGCGTTCCTTCACTTGACCTGTGGCGCTCTTCTAATTATTTAAGAAATTAAGTAGCGCCCTTTCCAACAGTCCGAGCTTTTGGAACAGTTGGTTATGCGCTTGATCCTTCAATTGGTATCAGAGCCAGGTCACGAGTTCAAGACCGGGGGAGCGCTATTAAATCCTGATTTTTCCCTTCTACCTATGTGGGTCCGGCGGGTCAGGCAACCATGGACATGTGGTAACCCCACCTCTGAGCCGTACAACCGTGGACATGTGGTAACCCCACCTCTGAGCCGTGTGGGCCATGTGGTAACCCCACCTCTGAGCCATGTGGGCCATGTGGTAACTCCACCTCTGAGCCGACGGGTTGTGCTGGATGCCGGGGGGGATTGTTGGGTCCGGCGTTCCTTCACTTGACTCGTGGCGCTCTTCTACTTATTTAAGAAATTAAGTAGCACCCTTTCCAATAGTCCGGGATTTTGGAACAGTTGGTTATGCGCTTGATCCTTCACCCTCCATGTAGACAACCAATGTGTCCCACATCTCCTTGGAGGTTTTGCAGTGAATCAGATTCTGGAATGTTGAGTCATCTATGGCACTCACTATAATATTCTGTGCTCTTTTATCCATTGTAGCCAAGATGATCTCATCCTTAGTCATTTCTGAAAAATCCTTAGGAATCCTTTGATTAGCATCAAGAATAGAAACCTTCATTGGAATATATGGTCCTTCCTCAACTGTTATATAAATTCTAGGATCAGATGCCTCCACAAATAGTCTGACCCTTTCCTTCCATATTCCAAAGATTTCCTTCCTACAGATAGGCAACTTCATTGAACCAAGTTTTTTATGATTTTCTCCTGAACCCATCTTACTTCTGCCTTACAGATCTTACTCAGACTGTTAAGTCTTTCTTTGAGGAACCTCCCTCTGATACCACTTGAAAGAATTGGTTCCTAAACACCTAGAGGGGGGGTGAATAGGTACAATTCCTTTTTCTTCTAAGACAAAATATTAATTCAGTTAATTAATAGAAACATATAGTTCTACAGCTATCACATCACATAAATAACAATACCACACACAATCACAGATGGCACACTGATTTATAGTGGTTCCCCAAGGTCTGGGTACATCCACTTTCCTCCTTTTCCTATCTAGCAGTGTGCTAGATTCGGCCTAACTTCTTTCCTTCTCCTCAGATCCGCAGATCTTACAGCTCAGAACCCAAACAAGGCTCCTACAACTCAAAGTGAGTCCACACTCCTACAGCTCAGGCAATCTGCCCTACCTCAGCCTTCAACAAGTCCTACAACTCAGAGATGAAAATCTCCTACAACTCAGACTCTCAACCCTACCACTCAGAGAACTTAATCTCCTACAACTCAGTCTTTATAAATCAGGCTTACAACTCAGATCTTAAAAAGATCCTACTGAAAATAGATGTAAATTTGAAATTTACCACCACCCTTGTTCAGAGAGAAATGATGGAAGGTTTCTTGATCAGTTCTTGAAAGAATCTGATGTTAGAGATCAACCTGCCTTAGCTTTTTTCAAAGCTTCTTGAATCTGAACATAGTAGGATTGATCTCCTTTGAAGTTGATCTTCAATCAGCTTCTTTCTTGAAATTTGTTGAAGTATTAGACCGGGCGGCTTAGCGGTCTGATCCAGCGGTTTGTTGACCGAGCGGCTTAGCGGTCTGATCCAGCGGTTTGTAAACCGGGCGGTCTATCGGTCTACCTCTGCGGCCTGTTCTATCCTGCTGGAGTTGCCGAGCGGTTAACCCATCTGTCTAACCGCGCGGCCTGTGCGGTCTCCATTATTCTAGCCGCTCAGTACTGTAAATGTTTAGTCCCACATTGTTTGTATACTCACTTCTTATCTCCTCCATTCTATATAAGGGAGGTCATACCTTTGTAAATGATATCTTTTTTGGATAATAAAATTCATTTATTCAAAAGTTTATTCGCTTGTTCTCTACTTTTTTGCTTCTTTCCGCTACTTTCTAACATGGTATCAGAGGGCACGGTCATTTCCTCCTGATTCTGTGCGCTCTCTGTTGTTCGCGGCTTGTTTTCTGCGTTCTGCGACTTGTTTCGCGGCTTGCCTTCTCTTCTGTCCGCACGGCTTGTTTTTATCCGCGCGGCTTATGTCTGTTCGCTGCCCTGTTCGCGCGGCTTGCTTCTTCTTGGAGCTCTTCTCCTATCTTCTGTTCGCTCGGCCTTTTCAGTCCGCGCGACCTCTTACCCGCTGTGCCTTTGACCGCTTTCTAGCAGCTGCTGTGATCTGCCTGATCGTGCGGGTTGTACCTTTCTTACCCGCATCTTGGTCGCGGTCACCTGCTCTTCTCCTCTCTTCTGTTCGCTCGGCCTTTTCAGTCCGCGCGACCTCTTCCCCGTTGTGCCTTTGACCTCTTTCTAGCTGCTGCTGTTCGCGAGGCTTCTTCTGTTTCCTAACCGCTCCTGTTCGCGCGGCTTCTTCTGCTTGCCGGGTTCCATGACTACCTCCGGTCTCACCACTACTCCTGCAGCTCCTTCTCCTCCTCCTCCTTCGGGCAACCTTGGCACCCTTTCCAAGCTTGTTGGCTCCAACTATCCAATTGGAGCGTTTCTTTCACCTTTCTCCTTCGTTCTCAACGCAAGCGTCATCACCTCACCGATGACCCTCCTCCTCGCACCTCTCCTGAGTTTGATGACTGGGATGCGAGTGATGCTCTTGTTCGCACCTGGCTGGCCAACAGCCTCTCTGATGAGTGCCTTCCCGTCATTCGCCATGATGAGACGGTCAAGGCCGCCTGGCTTCACCTCGCTGCTCTCTATTCTAAGGGGGGCCAGACGTCCCGCATTTATACTCTCTATGCGGACCTCTTCGCCCGCCCTTCCATGTCACCGGCTGCGGCTTATCAGCAGGTTCAGGCTCTTGGTGCTGAAATCCTCCAGAATCGCCCCTTCTCCGCGGACTTGGCCGACCAGCACAAACACTTCCAGGAACTCCTGGTTGTTTGTTATCTTCTTCGTCTTCCTGACTCTTATGATATGATCCGCCAGCAGATCTTGGGTGAGGCGGAATCCCCTACTTTGGATGCCACTGCGGCTCGCATTGCCGCTGTTACTTCGCTCCTCCAGCGGCCTCTGTTGGCCTCCCCCCCTTCCCCGGACTCCTTTGCTCACCAAGCTCAGAGGGGGGGCCCTAGTGGTCGTGGCTCCTCTGGCGGACGGGGTTCCTCCCGGTTCCTCTGCTCTCACTGTGGTCGTACTGGCCATATTGTTGACCGCTGCTGGCAGAAACATCCTCGTCTTCTCCCTTTTGGTGATGCTCCTTCTTCGGCCTCCACCTCTTCTAGGCCATCTGCCTCTGTGGCCACGACGTCAGGTAGTGCCCACGTCGTTACCCAAGGTAAATGGCTAATTGACTCTGGTGCCACCAATCATATGACGGGCAACCATCATTGCTTCTCCCGTCTTGAGACCCATGACCGCTTACCCCCAGTTCGTGTGGCGGATGGTTCCCCGTCCCCGGTTCATGGGACGGGCATGGTTCAACTCACTCCATCGCTTTGCTTGGAGGATACCCTCTATGTCCCGAAGTTCCCGTGCAATTTGTTATCCGTTACTACTTTATGCCGGCAACTTCAGTGCTCCGTCTTATTCACTCCTACTACTTGTTATTTTCAGGACCGGAGGACCCAGCGGACGATTGCTACTGGGACTGAGAGCGGCGGCCTCTACTTCCTCGACGATGTTTCCGCTCTCTCAGCCTACTCCTCCTCCACCGATCTCCTTCAGTGGCATCTTCGTCTTGGACATCCTCCTCCTCGGCTTATTCATCAGCTTCTGCCCCACTTACCTCCTACCAGTTCTCCGCTCAACTGTGATGCGTGTCAGCTTGGCAAACATCATCGCTCCTCCTTCCCACCGAAGCAAGGCCGTGGCTCCTCTCGCATTTTTGATCTTATTCATTCTGATGTATGGGGTCCTGCTCCTACCCTCACAGTTGGTCGGGGCAGTTCCTATTTTGTCACTTTTATCGATGATTTTACTCGATGTACCTGGGTGTATCTATTAAAAGATCGCTCTGAACTATTTTCTGTTTGGCAATCATTTTACTTTATGATTAAGACTCAATTTGATATTTCTATTAAAGTCTTACGTTCTGATAATGCCAAGGAGTATCTCACTCATGAGTTCTCCGCGTTCTTTCACAAACATGGCCTCCTTCATCAAATGACTTGTGTTTACACCTCCCAGCAGAATGGGGTGGCGGAGCGTAAAAACCGTCACCTGCTTGATGTTGCGCGTACTCTCATGACGCAGATGCACGTCCCTCGCTCCTACTGGGGCTACGCTGTGCTCCTCGCCTGCTATCTCATCAATCGCCTTCCCTCCACGGTTCTCCACGGCCAGACTCCCTTCTCCCTTCTCTACCCCCACCAGGAACCTTTTCCTCTTCCTCTCCGTGTCTTTGGCTGTACGGCCTTTGTTCACGCTCCCTCCGCTACCCGCGACAAGCTTTCCCCCCGTTCCACCAAGTGTGTCTTTTTGGGGTACTCTACCACTCAAAAAGGCTATTGTTGCTTTGACCCCCTTCTCCGCAAGCAGTTTGTCTCCGCCGATGTGACTTTTTTCGAAAATGCTTCCTATTTCTCTCCTCCCGCTTCTCTTCCTTCTCTTCCTTCTGATATCTCCGTTCCTTCCACACCTCTCCACGTTTTCCCACCTTCGTCTCCTCCTCCACCCACTCCTTCCCAGTCCGTCTCTCCACCCACCCCTCCACCATCCTCTCCGCTGCCGTCTCTCTCTAGTCCCGGGCTAGCCTTCTCCGCCACGGACGCTCCGGTCGCTGACGCTCCCGTCGTCGACGCTCCCGTCGACCTGGATGTTCCCATTGCCCTTCGCAAAGGGGTGCGGGCGTGTACTCAACACCCGCTCACGGCTGTTGTTTCCTATGATCAGCTTTCTCCTTCTCGCAGGTGTTTTGTCTTGGCTATCTCTGCTACTTCTACTCCTCGTACCTACCAGGAGGCTCTCGCTCTCCCTCATTGGAAGTCTGCCATGGATGAGGAGATGGCTACTCTTACTGAACGGGGTACCTGGACCCTGGTTCCTCCTCCCGTGGGCACTGATGTGGTTGGCTGTCGCTGGGTCTTCGTTGTGAAGTTTTGCCCCGACGGCACTGTGGATCGCTACAAAGCCCGGCTGGTGGCCAAGAGCTTTACTCAGACTTATGGCGTTGATTATTTTGATACCTTCTCTCCGGTTGCTCGTCTCAGCACCATCCGGGTTCTCTTTTCTGTGGCTGTTAACCGGGCTTGGGCTATTTCCCAGCTTGATGTGAAGAATGTCTTTCTCTATGGCGATCTTCAGGAGGACGTCTATATGGAGCAACCTCCTGGGTATGTTGCACAGGGGGAGCCACGTGTCTGTCATTTGAAGAAGGCCATTTATGGCCTAAAGCAGAGCCCTCGGGCATGGTTCGACAAATTCAGTGGTATTGTGGCTACCATAGGCTTTCAAAGGAGTTCGGCCGATCACTCCTTATTCATTCACAAAACAGCCTCGGGACTGGTGGTTTTGGCTGTATATGTGGATGATATTCTCCTTACTGCGATGACCGAGATGGGGTGGACTTGACGAAGAAGCACCTCCGTCAGCACTTGGTCACGAAGGATATGGGCTCCCCAAAATACTTTTTGGGGATAGAAATCTCTCGGAAACTTGACTCCTTGGTTCTCTCTCAACGGAAGTATGCACTTGATCTTCTACGAGAAGCAGGATTGACAGGTGCCAAACCAGCTCGTTTTCCCATGGCTGTTGGAGAAGACAAAACGTGGACGGATGATTCGCCTCTTCTATCTGATGTCACACGGTACAGACGTTTGGTAGGCAAACTCATCTATCTCACGGTGACTAGACCTGACATTGCCTACGCTGTAGGCAAGGTCAGTCAGTTTATGCAAGCTCCCAGGGAGTGCCATCTTCAGTCCGCTCTGAAGATTTTAGAGTATATCAAAGCAGCACCGGGCAGAGGGTTACTCTTTCAGAGGAATGGTCATCTGAGGGTTGAGGCCTACTCAGATTCAAGTTATGCGGATGACAAAGGCGATCGTAAATCCACATCAGGTTTTTGTACCTTTGTTGGAGGTAATCTCGTGAGTTGGAAGAGCAAGAAACAGTCCGTTGTTTCCAGATCCAGTGTCGAAGCAGAATACTGGAGTATGGTGTCAACCACGTGTGAGTTAAAGTGGTTGCGGGCTCTCATGCTTGACCTGGGCGAGGTATATGACTGTCCTCTCCCTATGTTCTGTGACAATAAGGCCGCTATACACATATCCAGAAATCCGGTCTTCCATGAGAGAACAAAGCATATAGAGGTTGACTGTCACTTCATTCGGGAAGAGATTTTGAAGAAACAGATTTGTACTCCTTTTGTCACCTCTGACAAAGAGTTGGCAGATATCTTCACCAAGCTGGTTTCTACTTCCTTCTTCCGTATTTGTGACAAGCTGGGCATGATTGATATCTATGCTCCAGCTTGAGGGGGAGTGTTGAAGTATTAGACCGGGCGGCTTAGCGGTCTGATCCAGCGGTTTGTTGACCGAGCGGCTTAGCGGTCTGATCCAGCGGTTTGTAAACCGGGCGGTCTATCGGTCTACCTCTGCGGCCTGTTCTATCCTGCTGGAGTTGCCGAGCGGTTAACCCATCTGTCTAACCGCGCGGCCTGTGCGGTCTCCATTATTCTAGCCGCTCAGTACTGTAAATGTTTAGTCCCACATTGTTTGTATACTCTCTTCTTATCTCCTCCATTCTATATAAGGGAGGTCATACCTTTGTAAATGATATCTTTTTTGGATAATAAAATTCAATTATTCAAAAGTTTATTCGCTTGTTCTTTACTTTTTGCTTCTTTCCGCTACTTTCTAACAAAATTCAGAAATCAATATGAATTCTTCTTGGCAGACTGATTCAGAATCTGCACTTAAGAGACTTGTTGATGTAAGTCCCTTTCTTCACTTGAATAGATGGAGCTCTCTCTCTCTCTCCAAATTCTTCTGAAGATTCTTCAGAATTTTTCTTGGAATTCTCTTGACAAACTCTGAGTAGACCACCACTTGAGAATGTCTTCTTAGATCTTCTGTTGAAAATCTTCATTTGTTTTTGTGTTTTTTTATCTCATATCATCTGTGTCTATGTCTCTACTGTTGATAGAGAATGTCTTTATATAGACTTCCTCTATGGTAACCGGCTGATCTGGTTTCTAACGAACTTCTGACAGCTCTGACAGCTTCAGTAGACTTGTTGAATATCACAGCTGTCAAGTCTTCAGTCACTTCTTGAAACTCTGTCTCTGTCAGCAAAGTGTCGAGACTGAACTTCATCATGTGTCGACACAAGTAGACTAAGTGTCGAAACAAGCCTTGGTGGTGTCGACATAGCTCCCTTGGTGTTGACACTGCTTCTCGACACAGCTTCTATAGAATGTGTCGACACTAGTTCTGTGTGTCGACACAGTCACTTCTTCTCTTCACATAAATCAACTATGTTGAAACTCTGCTATATGTCGACACAAGTCCTGTGTGTCGACACAGTTGATGTCGACAAAGTCTTCTGTATGTCGACACTGCCTCTGTGTGTCGACACAGTTGATGTCGACTAAGCTTTTCTGTGTGTCGACACTGCCTCTGTGTGTCGACACAGTTTCTTCTGGTGTCGACACAGCCTTTCCAAGTGTCGACACAATTGACTTCAGGTGTCGACACAGCTTTTCTCCAGTGTCGACACAAGCCTTCATAAGTGTCGACACAGCTTCTTCTGGTGTCGACTCATGAACTTAGAAACTTTTCCTGCATTCCTGCATTTTCTTAACCTGCACATATAAACTCAAAACAACATCAAATACACCTTGATATATATCATTGAGTAAGGTGAGGCTTCTTCAAATCTGGTACACATTTTTCAATGTACCCAACAGCAATGATTTCTCCCTAAGCCGCACAAGGACTTGGATGTCACTCACAAGGCGGCGATTTTCTCCTAAGCCACACAAGGACCTAGACGTCACGCACAAGGCGGCGATTTCCCCTCTTGATTACAATGAGAAAATAATAGAAACAAGAACAAAAGAAATTAAACATTTTAGGCTAGACACTCCCTTCAAACAATGCGCTGAAGATGCCGACGAATCCTTGCTAAAGTTTCTTTGAATGTTGCGAACGTGCCGTCAATCTTTTGTGCTTTGGCCCTCTTGAAAGTATGGAGTATATATGAGATCTGGAGCTCTTTGAAACGTGTTTACAGGAGAGTATACTCCAGGTAATTAAAATCCTTGATTTCCACAAGAAATTGAATGGTTTTTATACTATGGCGATACTGGGTATCGCCACTTGGCGATATAAGTAACTCCTGTCACGTGTCCCACGAACTCCTTATTTTCACATCGCAGATCCGGCGATCGTCGAACGTGCACTATCGCCTGGCTATACTGGATATCACCGTCTAGCGATAGTGATGTAACGGATGCCACGTTGCCCACGAGCTTCGTCGAGCGTCGAACTAAAATGCGCCGAGTGGCGCTATCGCCTGTCGGCGCTACTCAATATCGCCTGGTTATATCTCCTTGTAACACCCCCTATCCGTCGCATAGCATATAGCAGTAGGTCCGGTCGGGGCCCGAAGCCATATACCACAGACAGACCGGGTGGTTACTCAATGGAAACCATCCAACCAATCCAACGTCCTACGCAGAGTCATTCTAGCGGAAGCAATTAAAAGTTGCATTAATAAAGAACCCAACACAAGCATGAATGTCCACTAATATGACAAAAGGAATGAAGTACAAATACAGAAGTACAGGCCTTATGGCCTTACAATTGTTTTTCTCAAATTACATGTTTTTCAAACCTCGGCACGTAGGCCGGTCATACATGAATAAAAGAAAACACTCAAAACTAGGCCTTCGAGGGCCGGCACAGCAACTTGGGCTTTAGCCCGCTATTTACTGCTCGGCTCCGCAGCACCTGCAAGCACAATTCACCGCAACAGTGGCAAACCAAAGCAACGGTCAGCAATGCTGACCAAATTATAACGATCCCGCCCCCAAATTGGGGCAGCGATGCTCCTTCCCTGCACTTTATTAGCATAACCAAGCAGTATAAAAATACATTGCATCACAGGCATTGGCACGCACGGTCACCCGCCCAGTGCTCTCAGGGCACATTCTCGGTGATCGCGGTCAAAGTCCGCCGACTCACCACCGCCCCCAGGACGGCAATATCTCGTGAGCAATCTGGTCTTTCTGGACACTGCCTAAGACCCTCCATCTATGCCAACGGTAAGTTCCAAGTAACTTTAGGTCTCTTTAACCGAACGACATAGATCGGGTACGGTTCCACCTGACCCGTTGCTCACACCGCAACGTCAAATTAAGTCGTCTGTGCGAGTCAAGCTTCCCCGAGTCTCGTATCTCCCATACATATCACATAACCCAGTTATGTTCAGGTTGGCTCCCAGGCCACTATGATGGCAGAACCACGTGTCCGCCCAGTTTTCCGAGTGCACCTTGGAGTTAATCCCCAAGGCTCCCTGTTGTAATCTACCTCGTAGAAAACAAGAAAAACAAACATTCGCACGGAGTCTTCTCCGGCCACTTATGCAATGCAACATCACCGATCCAGACCAACTTGTCTGGGTAGGCTTCACACATCATGCCTATATCCGTTGTCGATTATAGACTCTATAGGTACACAACGGGGACTATTCATGTCTACCCGAAGGAACGCCTCAAACTCACTGCAAACTCACGAGAGCGGGCTTCCCTATGCAAAAGAAGGAGAGCTTCACATGCTCAAGTAGAGAATCGTTACCCTAGCGTTCTCCCTTGGCACCTTGGAAATGTAAGTGGCTGAAAAGCACCGCACTCTCCTTGCCTCCATAGATCCGAAGTCGGTTCGCGATTTGGGGCTCCGAAGCTCCGCCGGTGACCGGATCTAGGCTTCTTCTTCCTCCTTTGCTCTCCCCTCTCTCTAGAATTAGAAAGAGAACCACTCAAGTGAAATGAGGTTTCAAAGGCCCAATCCTGGGTATATCCCAGTAGGAACAACCCCCAACCGTCGGATCCCAAAATAAGGAAACGAACGACTACGATCCGTAGCTGAAAAGTAAAACCTGGGCCGAACACGGCCTGCGACACGCCCGTATCCAGGGTCGTGTCCCTCATTCGTTGTCAAAATCGACGCATCTCGAAAAACACACGGGCATCCAACACGCCCGTGTTCGACCTGACATGCCCGTGTCAGCCAGTACACGCCCGTGTTCCCGGGCGTGTTCCCCCATCAACACGGGACCAACACCAACCCGAGACTCACACGGGTCTTGGACACGCCCGTGTCCTATTTGACACGCCCGTGTCAAACCCGAACACGCCTGGGCTCCAGGCCGTGTTCACTGTCTCGACACTTCGTCGAGCGCAGTTCGTCTACCACCCGACACGGCCTTGGACACGCCCGTGTCTTAGGCCGTGTTCCCTGTCTCGACACATCGTCGAGCAAAAATGTCGACTTCCCGGGTCGATCGTCGACACGAGCTCGACATGCCCTGAGACACGCTCGTGTCTCAGGCCGTGTTCGCTGCTCGACGATCGTCGACTCCAAAATTCGTCGACCTCACGGCCAAATCGTTGACTCGAGCCTGACACGCCCTGGGACACTCTCGTGTCCCAGGCTGTGTGCCCCCTGCCAAATTCCAAATTTGGCCCAAAACGCCTCTCGTCGCTCTTTTGAGTTTCGGGGCATTACAAATCTCCCCCTCTTAAAAGAATTTCGTCCTCAAAATTACATAAAGGAAAGAAACGTAAAACTTAAACGGTACCTGAGTGAAACAACTCCGGGTACTCCTCAAGCATAGTCTACTCTCGCTCCCAAGAGAGCGCCTCCCGACCGCAATTGTCCCAACGGACCTTGACCATCCTGATCTCTTTATTGCTTAGCCGCTTGACTTCCGAGTCCTCAATACGTACGGGCTTGACCTTCGTCGTCAACCCACTATCAACCGGCACTTGATCGACAGCGATCACTTGCGTAGGCTCTTGCACCGCCTTCCGTAGCACTGATATATGGAATACATCATGTAGACCACTAAGCTCCACTGACAGCTTCAACCGGTACGCTGCTTCACCAATCCGCTCCAGAACCTCAAACGGTCCAAGGTACCTCGGGCTTAGCTTCTTCAAGCGCCGCACCCGCGAGACACCCTTGAACGACTTGATCTTCAAGTACACCCAATCACCAACAGCAAACTTCATGTTCCTGTGCTTGGCATTATAGTACTTAGCCTGGCAGTCTTGAGCGATTAGCAACCTCTCCCGAATGGTTCTCACCAAAGAAGTAGCATCATCCACCTCTAGTCGCTTATACAACTTTAATTCACCCGTTTCCAACCAGGACAACGGCGTGCGACATCTTCTACCATAAAGGGCCTCGAAGGGCGTCATTTGAATGCTCGCCTGGTAGCTATTGTTGTAAGAGAATTCCACCAAGTATAGGTGATCTTCTCATTGCTTTCCAAAGTCCAGGACACACATACGAAGCATGTCTTCCATTGTCCTATTGACCCTCTCGGTCTTCCCATCCGTTTGTGGATGAAAGGCTGTGCTAAAACTCAGCTTTGTTCCCAACATCTGTTGCACTAGCCTCCAATCATTGGACGTGAACCGCCCATCTCGGTCACTCACGATGCTGCGGGGCACACCATGAAGTCATACAATATTATCCACATATAGCTTTGCCAATTTCTCAACTGGATCATCCTTCCTATGCGGAATGAAATGTGACACCTTCGTTAGATGATCTACGACCACCCAAATTGCGTCCTTCCCTTTTTGCGACCATGGCAACCCATGCACAAAGTCCATAGTAATATCGTCGAACTTCCACTCCGGAATAGGCAAGGATTTCAAGAATCCTCCCGGCTTTTGGCATTCCGCCTTCACCAAGGCGCAAGTTCGACACTTCGCCATGTAGAGCGCCACATCCTTTTTCAGTCCTGGCCACCAGAATAATTTCTTAACATCGCGGTACATCTTCGTGCTCCCCGGGTGAATTGAGTACTTGGTATGATGCGCCTCATACAACAATTCCACCAGCAAATTGCCCACGCTTGGGACGCACTGACAACCGTCTTTCCAAAGTAATCTGTCCTCCACAACGAATTGGGAATTTGACCCATCCAGAGCCTCTATCATGACTTGCTTCATGTGGACATCCATATCCAACGCTTGCCGAATCCGATCAGCCAGGTCATATTGGACTTCAGTCCAATTCAATACTGCTTCAGCACTTGATTGCTTATCAACGCAAAAGATCTCCAACGCCTCCAACTCCCGAACCAACAGCTCGTCATGGACCGACAGTCAATTGGCTTGGGCTGGGGCCCGGCGACTCAACGCGTCCGCCACCGCATTGCCCTTACCAGGCACGTAATGGATCTTGAATGTATAGTCCCCCAGGAACTCCATCCATCTACGTTGCCGCATGTTCAGATCTTTCTGATCAATCAAATATTTCAGGCTCTTGTAATCGGTGTAGATATCATTCTTCACACCGTACAAATAATGTCTCCATAGCTTCAAGGCAAAAATCACGGCTGCTAACTCCAAGTCATGGACCGGATAGTTCCTCTCGTGCACCTTCATCTGTCTCGAGCCATATGCTATAACGCTTCAATGCTGTAACAGCACACAACCCAAACCACTGCCTGAAGCATCGCTATAAATCTCATAACCTTCGGTCCCACTCGGCGAACTCAACACAGGCGTCGTGGTCAACCGACATTTCAACTCCTCAAAAGCTCGCGCGCACTCCGGCGTCCAAACGAACTTCTGCTCCTTCCTCGTCAAAGTAGTGAGAGGTAACGCTATCCGCGAGAAGTTCTCCATGAAGTGCCTATAATAGCCGGCAAGCCCCAGAAAGCTCTAGACTTCCGCTACCGTAGAAAGCTCAGGCCACTCTCGTATCGCAACAATCTTCGTCGGATCCACTGCAATACCTTCCCCACTCACTATATGACCGAGGAACGCCACTGAGGACAACCAAAACTCGTACTTCGAGAACTTGGCATACAATTGATTCCTCCTTAGCGTCTCCAAAACCAAATGAAGATGCCTGAAGTGATCTTCCTCACTCTGCGAGTACACCAAAATATCGTCGATGAAGACGATCACAAAATGGTCCAAGTACTCCCGAAAGGTCCTGTTCATCAAATCAATGAAGACTGACGGCGCATTCGTCAGCCCAAACGGCATGATCGTAAACTCGTAATGCCCATATCTTTTATTGAACGATGTCTTAGGGATATCACTCTCCCTTATCCTCAGCTGATAGTAACCAGACTTGAGATCCAACTTATAGTACACCGTCGACCTGACCAACTGATCAAAAAGATCATCGATCCTTGGGATTGGGTACTTGTTCTTTTTCGTTAGCTTGTTTAACTCCCGATAATCAATACAAAGTCTCAAGCTCCCGTCCTTCTTCTTTACAAAGAGGACCGGTGCGCTCCAAGGCGACGAACTTGGACGCACAAACCCTTGCTCCAACAACTCTTGAAGTTGCACCTTCAGCTCCTCCATTTCCTTAGGCGCTAGCCGATACGGAGATCGTGACACAGGCTTCGCACCTGGCACTATCTCAATAGTGAAATCTATCTCCCATTGAGGCGGGGCTCCAGGAACATCTGCGGGGAACACATCAGGGTACCCAGCTACCACTGAAATACTTTCCAACGTAGGCTTTGGCTTTGCAACCTCCACTAGTGTAAAGAACAGCTCTGCACCAGCACGAACCGCCTTCACCACCTGAAGAGCAGACATCAACGTCTTGCTCGACCCTTTCAAGCCCGTAAAAGTCATCTCACGACTTGCTCCCAACTTGACTTCCTTGCGACCGCAATCAATATAGGCTTGCTTCTCCGAGAGCCAGTCCATGCCAAATATAGCGTCGAACTCCACCAACGGTAGTAACGACGCTTGCAGATCGAACTCTTGATTCCCAATGCGAATCTTAACATCGCAGATTTTATTCGCGCGCATCGAACACCCATTCAGTAACAAAACATCCAACTTGTCCTTCGCCATCGAAGAAGGTACTTTGATGCACGATATGAATCCTTCGGATAAGAAGGAGTGTGAAGCTCCCGTATCAAAGAGTGCTCTCGCCGGAAACTCACAAATCAAAACAAATCCTAAACAAGCAGTGGTAATGTAACATATGCATAACAAGTATTTAAAAAAACTTAACTTGCTACAAATTAAACTGTACCTGTCACCACATCCGCTTGTTTGATGGCCTCCTGTTGGCCAAGATTATAAACCTTTGGTTGAGCCGGAGCATAATGGGACGTGGTTGACTCCACTGCCTTGCACTTCTCTTTATAAGTTGCTCCTGGCTTCCTCTCGGACTTGGGACGTCCGCTCCAACAGTCACGGGCAAAGTGCCCCGGCTTCCCATAAGTGAAACATGCACCCGGGGTCCGACCCGTAGTCGCCCCAGAAGCACCGGAAGAAGGAGCTGGACCCGAATTCCTAGCCTTCTTAAAGAACTTACGGGGCCCAGACTTTGAGTTAGCCGGCACCTTGAGCTCAGTCCTCTTATCACCCAAGCTCTTCTTCGCTTGAACATTCTTCATGTACTTCTCCAAGGACCGGGCCGTGTTGACCAAGGTCAAGAAACCCTACGTCATCGGCCCCGAGAGTAGTAGCCTCAAGTCATCTCTTAGACCTTCGTAGAAACGGTTGGTATTACGCTCCTCATCCGCGATGGTGGAGCTAGCATACCGACCCAACAGAGTAAACTCTTGGAGATACTCATCCACGCTACTCTCTCCTTGTACCAACCTCTGGAACTCATTCTCCAAAGCTATCTTCTGAGTCGAAGGGAGGTACCTAGCCAAGAACAGTCTCGAGAACTCCTCCATCGAGACGTTTGTAAGTTGCCTTCCTCTCAATAGATGCAGCTCCAAACCCTCCCACCACAGCCTAGCGTCTCCATCCAACAGGAACGTAGCTATAGTGGTCATCTGCCACTCCTCCATCTCCGTCGCTGTCAAGACTCTATTCACCCGGGAGAGCCAGTCTTCAGCTTGAGATGGGGTTCCCAACCCCGAGAATACCGGAGGATTAAAGTTCATGACATGTTTGAGCTGTATCCCAGTTGCCCTCCTTGGCACCAACGTCTCCACTACTACCAGCTCCACTCTTCTCGGCTCAACCTCTGGAAGAGGTACCTACTCCATCTGTAACACCCCCATCTGTCGCATGACATATAACAGAAGGTCCAGCTGGAACCCGACGCCATATACCACAGACAGTCGGAAGGGTTACCAAGTGAATAATCAAACCAACCAATTAAGACTACCCGTCCTAACCACAGAGCATTCTAGCGGAAGTTTTTAAAGTTGAAGAACCCAAACTTAAATCCATCAAATATGAATGTCCACATTTACAACTACAAGAACGAACCCCAAATACACTGAAACAGGTACATGGCCTTATGGCCTTACAAATGTTCATAAATATAACATGTCTTACATACATCGGCTCGCAGGCCGGCCACACATGAGAAATGTAAAAACAACTATTCTACGGCCTTCTAGGGCCAGCACAGCAACATGGGCTCCAGCCCGCTATTTGGCGCTCGGCTCCGCAGCACCTGCAAGCACATACCACCGCACGGTGGCAAATAAAGCAACGGTCAGCTAAAAGCCGACCAAATTATAACGACCCCGCCCCTTACTCGGGACGGCGGTGCTCTTTCCCTGCAAAACATTAGCCCAACAATATATATATATCGCAATAATAATTCGCCACAGGTGTAGGCTCGCACGGCCAAACACCCCGTGCACTCAGGGCACATTCATGGTGAACCCTGACAAATCAGTGCATTCACCACCATCCCTAGGATGGCAACAACATGTGAGCATTTAGCCTTTCTGACCACCGTCTAAGGCTCCGACTATGCCAACGGCCAGTCCCCGTCTTCGGGTCTCTCGCACCGAACCACATAGCCTAGGTCCAATTCCACTTGCCCGTTGCTCACGCCGCATGTCCAATTTAAGGAACTTTGCGCGGGCCAAGCTTCTCTCGGATCCCAAATTTTCCAAAACAATCTCATAACCCAGTTATGATCGAGGCCGGTTCCCAGACCGCCAAGTTAGCAGAACACGTTTCCGCTCAGTTTTCCGGGTGCGCCTTGAAGCTAACCTCCAAGGATCCCTGCTGCAATCTACCGCGTAGAAACCCAAAAAAACAAAACCCAAAGCACGGAGTCTTCTCCGGCAAAACCATATCAAATGCAACATCACCGATCCAGACAAAACACGTCCGGGTAGGCTTCACACACAATGCCTATGCCCGTACTTACGATTCCGGGCTCTACATGCAACACAAGGGGGACTATTCCCGTCAACCCCAAGGAACACCACGCACTCACCGCATACTCGCGGGAGCGGGATTCCCTATGCAGAAAGAAAGAGATTCAAGCGCTCGAGTTGAGAATCGTTACCCTTGTAGTCCGTTTTGGCGCCATGGAAAAACTACGCAGTTAGAACTCTACGCAATGACCTTCCCTCCACGGATCCGCTCTCCGATTTCGAAACGGTGCTCCGATGCTCCGCCGGCGGCCGGAAACCTCCTTCTTCTTCCTCTCCTCTCTCACTTTGGAAGGGGAGAACTTTGGAGAGAAAAATGAGGGAATAACTCCCTATTCCCGGCCTTAACAGAGCAGGATCTCATCTGGGCCATTGGATCCTAATTAAAGAAAATGAACGGCTCGGATCTGCACAAAATTCCCCAGACCTGGGCCGCACACGGCTTGGCACACGGCCGTGTCCAAGGCCGTGTGCCTCGATCCAGGCACGATCATCGAACTGAGAAATGCACACGGGCCAAGACACGCCCGTGTCTGACCTGACACGCCCGTGTCGGGTTCCTCGACACGCCCGTGTTCGTGGGCGTGTCACGCATAACCGCCACGGCAACGGACACGACCCATCAGGACACGGGTAGGGACACGGGTTGGCACACGCCCGTGTCGGATGACACGCCCGTGTCATCCGGCCGTGTTCCTGGCCGTGTCCTTCTCGGGTTGGAAACGGCCAAAAATCACAAGCCAGACACGGCCTTGGACACGCCCGTGTCCTAGGCCGTGTACCCCTACAGGCACCAAAACTCTTTTTCCGCGACCGACTCACACACAAAATTCGGGGCGTTACACCATCGCAGGAGCGAGCTGCTGCATTTCCCTTGCAGGCTACGCATTGATCATGGCAAACACTGCTTTGGCCACCAATCGTATGGTCTCAGCCGATGGAGGTGTTGCAGGAGCATCATTTGGTGCACTACTAGCCTCAGAAACTCGGCGTTCCGACGGCCCAGCACCGCTTCTGGTCACCTATAGTGGTACAAAACACCGTTAAGCGACCCAACAAAATTGCAAAACGCAATCATAGGAACGCGCAGGTTCCTCAAACACGTGTATTTTCATTCCTAAGTGGACATTCATGGGTTCTTTTGCTGTTATAACGATGACGCACAGACATGTGTTCACCACCACTTAAAAGAATTCGCCCACGAATTCATTTTAAGCCTGACCGAAACCAGTAGTCTGATACTAAATTGTAACACCCCCTATACGTCGCATAGAATATAGCAGTAGGTCCGGTCGGGGCCCGACGCCATATACCACATATAGACCGGGTGGTTACTAAATGGAAACCATCCAACCAATCCAACGTCCTACACAGAATCATTCTAGCGGAAGCAAATAAACGTTGTATTAATAAAGAACCCAACACTAGCATGAATGTCCACTAATACGACAAAAGGAATGAAGTACAAATACACAAGTACAGGCCTTATGGCCTTACAATTGTTTTCCTCAAATTACATGTTTTTCAAATCTCGGCACGCAGTCCAGCCATACATGAATAAAAGAAAACACTCAAAATTAGGCCTTCGAGGGCCGGCACAGCAACTTGAGTTTTAGCCCGCTATTTACCGCTCGGCTCCGCAGCACCTGCAAGCACAATTCACCGCAACGGTGGCAAACCAAAGCAACGGTCAGCAATGCTGACCAAATTTTAACGATCCCGCCTCCAAATCGGGGTGGTGATGCTCCTTCCTTGCACTTTATTAGCATAACCAAGCAATATAAAAATACATTGCATCACAGGCGTTGGCATGCACGGCCACCCGCACCGTGCTCTCAGGGCATATTCTCGGTGATCACAGTCAAAGTCCGCCGACTCACCACCGCCCCCAGGACGGCAATATCTCGTGACCAATCTGGTCTTTCTGGCCACTGCCTAAGACCCTCTATCTATGCCAACGGTAAGTGCCAATTAACTTTAGGTCTCTTTAACCGAACGACATAGATCGGGTACGGTTCCACCTGACCCGTTGCTCACACTGCGACGTCAAATTAAGTTGTCTGCGCGGGTCAAGCTTCCCCGAGTCCCGTATCTCCCATACATATCACATAACCCAGTTATGTTCAGGTTGGCTCCCAGGCCACCATGATGGCAGAACCACGCGTCCGCCCAGTTTTCCAGGTGCACCTTGGAGTTAATCCCCGAGGCTCCCTGTTGCAATCTACCTCGTAGAAAACCCGAAAAACAAACATTCGCACGGAGTCTTCTCCGGCCACTTATGCAATGCAACATCACCGATCCAGACCAACTTGTCCGGGTAGGCTTCACACATCATGTCTATATCCGTTGTCGATTACGGACTCTACAGGTACACAATGGGGACTATTCATGTCTACCCGAAGGAATGCCTCAACCTCACTGCAAACTCGCGAGAGCGGGCTTCCCTATGCAAAAGAAGGAAAGCTTCACATGCTCAAGTAGAGAATCGTTACCCTAGCGTTCTTCCTTGGCGCCTTGGAAATGTAAGCGGATGAAAAGCACCGCACTCTCCTTGCCTCCGTAGATCCGAAGTCGGTTCGCGATTTGGAGCTCCGAAGCTCCGCCGGTGACCGGATCTAGGCTTCTTCTTCCTCCTTTGCTCTCCCCTCTCTCTAGACTTAGAAAGAGAACCACTCAAGTGAAATGAGGGTTTCAAAGGCCCAATCCCGGGTATATCCCAGTAGGAACAACCCCCAACCGTCGGATCCCAAAATAAGGAAACGAACGGCTACGATCCGTAGCTGAAAAGTAAAACCTGGGCCGAACACGGCCTGCGACATGCCCGTGTCCAGGGCCGTGTCCATCATTCGCCGTCAAAATCGACGCATCTCGAAAAACACACGGGCATCCAACACGCCCGTGTTCGACCTGACACGCCCGTGTCAGCCAGTACACGCTCCTGTTCCCTGGCGTGTTCCCCCATCAACACAGGACCAACACCAACCCGAGACTCACACGGGTCTTGGACACGCCCGTGTCCTATTTGACATGCCTGTGCCAAACCCGAACACGCTTGGGCTCCAGGCCGTGTTCACTGTCTTGACACTTCGTCGAACGTAGTTCGTCGACCACCCGACACGGCCTTGGACACGCCTGTGTCTTAGGTCGTGTTCCCTGTCTCGACACATCATCGAGCGAAAATGTCGACTTCCCGGTCCGATCGTCGACACGAGCTCGACATGCCCTGAGACACGCCTGTGTCTCAGGTCGTGTTCGCTGCTCGACGATCGTCGACTCCAAAATTCGTCGACCTCACGGCCAAATCGTCGACTCGATCCTGACACGCCCTAGGACACGCCTGTGTCCCAGGCCGTGTGCCCCCTGCCAAATTCCAAATTTGGCCCAAAACGCCTCTCGTCGCCCTTTTGAGTTTCGGGGTGTTACACTCCTACGCTCAATTCTGATCTGATTCATCACCCAAAAGACATTAGAGATAGACATGTGATATCTGCACACCAAAAACACCCAAAAATCAAATACAAACAAGATTTGTTATTAGCAAACCAGGAAGCGTGGAATGCATGCTCCAATAGATTCTTCTCAGAATCCAAGTCAGAACTACAAGGGTTCCTACCTCAGAGCTCTGCAGAAATCCTACAGCTCAGTGATCCAGAGATCACCTACCTCAGCCTTATTTCTAAGGCCTACACTCAGGCTCTTCATCTCTACAGCTTCAGGCACACGGCCCTAGTCTCAGAGTGCTGCAGCACTCCTACAACTCAGTACCCTTTCAGGTACCTACAGCTCAGTCTCCTCTAAGTCCTACAATCTCAGTGACAAACTTGTCACCTACAGCTCAGTAAATCTTCAGTCACCTACCTCAGGCACAAGGCCCTACACTCAGGCTGACAGGACAGCCCTACCTCAGATCAACACTTGGATCCTACCTCAGAGAGTAGCACTCTCCTACCTCATGCATTTAATCCTTACAGCTCAAATCCTCACTTGGATCCTACCTCAGTGCCCCAACAGGGCACCTAGCTCAGTGACAAATTTGTCACCTACCTCAGGCACAAAGTGCCCTACACTCAAATTCAGGAAACCTGAATCCTACAGGAAATAAAACAGTAAGTTGAAGAAAATAAAATAACTGGCTCAGAGAAATAACTCTGAGTCAACTTTGCTGGACTGAGCGGATTTCAGCCCAGCTCTCTTGTTGTAGAAGGAATCAGCCTTCTTCTACAGCTATCGCTTTTTACTGCTGCACAGATGAGCAGATTCCACCTTGCTGATGAGATGAATCAGCTAAAATTGTTCTATTGAGAACAAACTTGTTGAGATTTGAAGTGCTTCAGCTATCCATCTTTTGCCTTCAGGCTATCTTGGCTGGACTTTAGCTTTCAAGCTTGACGGGAAGAAAAATGTCCAGCCGCCTCTATCAATTTCTCTTTCTGATCTCTTGATTCGTTAACCTTAATCCCTTTTTTGTTTCCCCTTTTATATGTGTTGATTTGAATCAACGGCACCATAGTATGTCGACCCACCAAGGATTGGTGAGCGCCAACTCCATCAGAAAGGGACAAAACATCTTTTGGGACTGTAGCAGCTTTCCCGCAACGGCTTCCTGCAATTTTGACTTTGATGACGTCAGTAGTGGTCATCAACCTCTAGCTCTTCCAGCTCCTCTGCGGCTCTCAGCCCTTCCTCCTTCTCCAGAACCTTCTCCAGTCTCTCCGCGTACTCCATCCAGCTGATGGTACTTATGGTGTTCAGGTAGCACTCTATGACAGCCTTCGGATCGCCTCTAATCCGCACCTGGACGTTACCCCGACAGTACTTCAAGCACTGATGATATGATGATGGAACCGCCTTGAAGTAATTGATGAGGGGTCGCCCAAAGATGGAGTTGTAACAACTTGGGGCTTCGACGATGACGAATCGGCATCGGATCGAAGTACCCCCAAGGGTCACCAGGAGTTCCACACCTTTCTCTGCCTCTCTCTTCTCTCCAGAGAAGCCAAAGAGGGGTTCGTCCGAAGCTTGGACCCAAGCTGCTTCCACCTGAAGCCCGACGAAGGTCCTCTTGAAAATGACATTCACCGAACTTTCGTTGTCTGCAAGAATTCGGTCGACAGTGAAGTCTTCGATAACGGCATGGATGACCATGGCATCATGAAAAGGGTTTTCATTCCCCAACATGTCTTCCTCGAAAAATGTGATCTCTTCCAATGGAGGAGGAACTTGAGAGGTTGAGGCGACGCTCTTCCGATATATCTGATGGAGACTTCCCTTGCGGGAAGCTCCAAGGTCGGCCCCTACGTTGATCACTCCAACCTGCCCACCTCGTGGGTCGTGGGCAACTTATTTGTGACCTCTCAGGTCGACCCGGTCCTCATTCCTCCTCCTCCCCAGAGTTTGGAACGCTACTACTCCTGATGGCGCCTCCTGCCTTGGCTGATCCCTCTCCACCGCTCCAGCTTCCAACCCCCTCCTAGCCTCCCAAAAATTAGGACGGGCCATGGTCGTGTGCCCCTATACTCGATGCGGGTCATAGTAAAGGGGAATCTCTTCCTCCTGGCGCCTTGCTCGCTGAGCCTTCTTGCGATGCATATTTCCTTGCCGGGCAATGGCCATCGCCTCTCCTTGAGCCCTTTCTTGCCTTCCATCCTGCTGGTGGTCGTTCCTTCTCTCCTGCTGCTGGAACTGAGGCCTAACAGGTGGCCTCCACGGGGGCTGATTCACAGGATACTGGAATCACCGCGCTTCCAAATTCAAGGAATCACCGCGCTTCTTCCCTCCTCTCTGGAGCCGATGCGGGCCTCCTCTCCTCTTCCCTATGAGGCCTCTTCTACCTCCGCTGCATTGTTGCCCTCCTGGGCTCTTCTCTCCTCCTCTGCTCTTCCCTCCTTCTCTCCACCTGCCTCTCTGCCACCACTCCATCCCTAGCCTTCGAAAATCCTCCCTTGCCCTTGCTTTTGAGGTCTACTCCATCCAGCTTCGCTAAAAGTCTGAATTCTTCTCCTCTCCCTAGACAAATGTATTCGCCTGCTCGATCATCTCTTAAAAAGACCTCGAGAGCTTGGAACCGATCTCCATACTGAAGAGACTCTCCTGCAGGCCAAACTTTAGGGACAGCATCAGGGTGAAGTTGTCCACCTCCTCAACTTCCAAGACCTCCTCATGAAAACGATCAATGTAGTGGTCGAGGCTTTCGCGATGCCCTTGCGCGATCTTGAAGAGAGCAGTTGCCTCCTTCTTCCTCTTATTAGATTTCGTAAACCTTGCCATCAGGTCCTGATGCAGGATCTCGAAGTAGTATATAGAGTCGGCAGACAACTGATGGAACCAATCTCTCGCATTACCCTTGAAGGTAATGGAGAAGAACCTGCACTTGAAGGAGTCTGTCATGTTGTGGATGGACACCACATCCTCGAACCACTGTAGATGTCTGGCCGGGTCATATCTGCCAGAATAGTAGATCAGGATGGGCTCGCTAAAGCCCTCGGGGACTGGGGCTGCGAGGATCTCGTCACAGAAGGGGCTCCTCCCTCCCTAGCGGTGGCGAGTTTTGTAACACCTCCCCTGTAGTGAACGTATAATATGGGTCCGGCCGGGGCCCCACAACATACGGACGCCGCAGCTTTAGTATTAAAAATTGATATAGCTACCCACACTCAAAACACTTTGCACAACACAGCGGAAACAAAACAGGACTAGAAGTTATCCACCACTAAAGAGCAAAACAAATGGCCTTAAGGCCTTACATCAAGTGTCCAAAAGAAAATAATACATCAGTCATGAATGTGCTTAGCACTCCTAGTCTACCTCGGCATGCAAGCCGGACAACAAGAGTCTCAAACATATAACATCTCATAAGTAGAGCTACAAAAGAAAAACACTTCATGAGGCTTAGGCCTTTCTGGCCGGCGAGCTAGCTCCTGCATGCGATCCTTGCCCTGAAAAATTTATTAGCATCGTGGGTCAGCAAAGGCTGACCTCAAACTGTGTAACAACACATCTCCTCCTGGCCGCCCCTAACGGACCCCGGGGTACCCCTCCAACCTGCAAGTTAGCACTTTGTATGCAATAATCATAAGCAAGAAAAGCAACTATGGAAACAGGCTTGGATGTCACATACATCACACATGTTCTCTACTGGTTGAGCATAATATAAAAGGGCCTACTTATGCAATCATGTATGCAATAACCTGGGTTTCACCCAACGGCACATCATCACATCATATGGGTTCTCATCGATTCCCCATTGGCATAAAGCCGCAAACAAAGGGGGTCATCATTTCCCCCAACGACTCACAGGCTGCCCCAAGGAACTCTTGTCAAGGCCCCACCCGCTCAAGGTCTTAAACCCGGGCTTGCCTACAAGATCTGACGACTCATGTCAGGATTCCAACAAACACAAAACTGACCGATTCTAAGAAGCCTTGTCGGACCCCACCCGCTCATGACCTCATTGCCCGGGTTTGTCCCCATGCTTGGCATTCTTGTCAGTCACACAGAAGGGGACTAGTCTCGCCGGGACACTCTCCACACATGACGTGAACGTCACGGGATAGCCAGCCGACCACAGAGACATAGCCACGCCTTGGCACAACACAAACCAAGACAAATCTACCCTAGTCCCTCATTTGTACTGCAGCGTTTCCGCGCACCAAGGAAACCATCTCCAACTCATGCGGAGCTAACCTTGTCCACCAAGGAAAACATCTACTGCCACGAGGAGCTAACCTTGTCCGGTTCCGACTACACGTACTCACTCGAGAAAAGGGGGAAACATCATCACATCACAAACGACATCTTGCCGCAACGGAACCTCTACGAATCCTTAACGTTTTTATGCAACATCACCGAGTCGGACTAACAGTCGCGACAACGGCTTCACCCACCATGCCTAATCCACTAACGGAGCGGATCTCTAATGCACAAATATGCCGGGGACGGACTCAATCAACCCGGAGGTTCCTCTTGAACCTTGGCAAACCAAAACCCCTCTCATTTGAGAGTTTGGTGCCCAAAAATTAGAAAGAAAAAATAAATGATGCTAAAACATGCATCCTAAGACCGAGAGGAGATGTGTCGTTACCTTCCGACTACTCTTCCTTGCCATGGCAAAATAGCCGGATGAAAACCTTCGCAACGATCTAAGCTCCACGGATCTGGACTCGGCTCGCGATTTGGAGCACCAAAACCCCTCCTACAGCCCAAACTCTCCTTCTCCTTCTTCCTTGTTCTCACTTCTCTCTAGATCTTTAGTAAGAGAAAGCTTGGAGAAGAATGAGGGTTTTAAACCCTATTCTCGGACTTAACTCCCCAACAACAGTCCTGAACCGTTAGATCCTAAAATCTGGGAAAGAATGGCCACGATCCGCCTGGAAAATAAAAGACCTGGGCCGAACACGGCCTGGCATACTCCCGTGTCCAGGGTCGTGTGCCTCATTCGCCGTCTCGAATCGACGCGCCTGGAACAGCACAAGGGCATCTGACACGCCCGTGTTCAATCCGACACGCCCGTGTCCCCAGTGACACGGCCGTGTGATCGGTTGTGTGCCTCCATCGACACGGCCCCGAAACTAACCTGAGAGGTGACACGGTCTGGGACATGCCCGTATCCCAAGCCGTGTGCCAAGTCTCGACACCCGTCGACAGGCTTTGTGTCGACACCGCGGAAAAACGTCGAGCGAAGATCGTCGACCAAGCAGGACACGCCCTGTGACACGCCTGTGTCACAGGTCGTGTGCCCCAGTCTCGACACTCGTCGAGCGAAAGTGTCGACACCGCGGGCTGAGTGTCGACACGGACTCGACACGCCCTGCTACACGCCCGTGTCGCAGGCCGTGTGCCCTACTCTCGACACATTTGTCGAGCGAAAGTGTCGACACTTGTGCCGAGTGTTGACACGGCCTCGACATGCCCTGCGACACGCCCGTGTCGCAGGCCGTGTGCCCTACTCTCGACACACTGTCGAGCGAAAGTGTCGACACTTGGGCCGAGTGTCGATACGGCCTCGACACGCCCTGCGACACGCCCGTGTCGCAGGCCGTGTGCCTCCTGCCAGAAACCCAAAAACGTTTTCCAGAACTGCAGACTGACCCTCTTGCAAAACTGGGGTGTTACAACTCTCCCCCACTTAACAGAATTTCGTCCCGAAATTTCAAAACAAAAGGGTACAAAACTTAACTTGTACCTGACATGAAGAGTTCTGGATAATCTTCTAGCATGGCCTGTTCTCGCTCCCAAGAGAACTCCTCACGACCGCAGTTGTCCCATCGAACTTTCACGAGTTTAACTTCTTTATTCCGCAACTGCCGAGTCTCTGAATCCTCTATAGCAATTGGAAGGACTCGCGTCCTCAAGTCTTCCTCAATCGGCACCGATGCCGGCTCAATCACTACGCTAGCCTCCACCAAGGCTTTCCTCAAAACGGAGACGTGGAAGACGTCATGAAATCCACTCAAATCCGCGGACAACGCCAACCAATAGGCTGCTTCTCCCACCCGTTCGATAACTTCAAAAGGCCTCAAAAACCTTGTACTCAACTTCTTGAGTCGGCGAATCCATGAGACGCCTTTGAACGGTTTGATCTTCAAATAGACCCAATCGCCTACCGCAAACTCCACCTTCCGGTGACAAGCATTAAAGTATTTTGCTTGACGGTCTTGCGCCACCTTCATACGCTCTTGTATGGTCCGTACCATCTCACAAGCGTCAGCTACCACCTCCTTTCCCAAAATTTTGGTGTCTCCCGCCTCTGCCTAAGACATTGGCGTTCGACACCGCCTCCCATACAAAGCTTCGTATGGCGCCATTTTTATACTTGCTTGAAAACTGTTATTGTACGCGAATTCCACCATGAAGAGGTGATCCTCCCACTTCTTGCCGAAGTCAAGAACGCACATTCTCAACATATCCTCCATAGTACGGTTCGTTCTTTCGGTTTGCCCATCAATTTGAGGATGGAACGTCGTACTGAACTTTAGCTTCGTGCCCAAGCTCTTCTGAACCAATCTCCAGTCCTTGGACGTAAACCGTCCATCGCGATCACTGACTATGCTCTTAGGAATTCCGTGCAGTCGCACAATGTTGCGAACATACAACTCCACCAGCTTCTCCACGCTGTCCTCTTTCCGATTTGGGATGAAGTGAGCCACCTTGGTTAGGCGATCCACGATCACCCAAATAGCATCATTACCATGCTGCGATCTAGGCAAACCATGCACAAAGTCCATGGAGATGTCATCAAATTTCCACTCAGGGATTGGAAGGGGCTTCAGGAACCCGCCCGGCTTCTGACATTCGGCCTTCACCAAGGCACAAGTTTGGCAACGATTAACGTACAAAGCTACGTCCCGCTTCAGCCCCGGCCACCAAAAGGATTTCTTCATATCCAAGTACATCTTTGTACTGCCCGGGTGAATGGATTATTTGTGAAGTGAGCCTCAAACATTAACTCCTCACGGAGTTTGCCGAAGTGCGGTATACAAACCCTTCCGTCCTTCCTCAGAATCCCATCAATCATCTCCCAGACGCTGCTCTCGCCCGTTTGAGCCTCCAACACAAAAGGTTGAAACTCCACATCCAACAGAGTCGCTTACCGAATGCGATCGGACAAGTCGTTCTGCACTTCAATCCAATTCAACCGAGCCACGCTGGACTCGCCTCTCGCAACACATTCCAAACCAAGGGACTCCCATTCCCGAACCAACCGCTCATCATGAGCTTCGATCCAATTCCCTTGCCCCGAGTACTTCCTACTCAAGGCATCCGCCACCACATTGGCTTTACCTGGCGTATACTGAATCGCCACCTCGTAGTCTCCAAGAAACTCGACCCACCTGCATTGTCGCATGTTCAAGTCCTTTTGGTCCAAGAGATACTTCAGGCTTTTGTGATCCTTGAAGATCTCCACCTTTGCATCATAAACATAATGCCGTCATATTTTCAACGCAAAAATTATCACCGCCAACTCCAAGTCATGGACGGGGTAATTCCTCTCGTGAGGCTTCAGCTGTCTAGACCCAAAAGCTATCACCTTCCCATGTTGCACCAAAACGCAACCCAAACCACATCCCAATGCGTCACTGAAGATCTGAAATCCCTCGGTCCCTTGCGGTAGACTTAGGATTGGAGCCATCATTAGTCTCTTCTTCAGTGCCTCAAATGCTTGACTACACTCTTGAGTCCACACAAACTTATGATCTTTACGAGTGAGTGAGGTGAGGGGTAGAGCTATCCGTGAAAAATTTTCCACGAACCTCCTGTAATACCCGGCTAGTCCAAGAAAGCTTCGGACCTCCGCCACGGTCCTCAAAACCGGCCAATCTCTAATGGCTTCAACTTTCGTTGGATCCACTGCCACCCCTTCCCCACTAATCACGTGTCCCAAAAATTCCACCTTCTCCAACCAGAACTCGCATTTGGAGAATTTTGCATACAACTCATTCTCCCTCAACACTTGCAGAACCACTCTCAAGTGGGTCTCATGCTCCACTTGCGATTTGGAATACACCAAGATGTCATCAATGAAGACAACCACAAAAGAATACAAGTATTCCCGAAATACCCGATTCATAAGATCCATGAACACAGTTGGTGCGTTCGTCAGCCCGAACGGCATCACCGTAAACTCAAAGTGTTCATACCTTGTACCAAAGGCAGTCTTGGGTATGTCCTCATCCCGAATTCGCAACTGATAATAGCCTGACTTCAAGTCCAATTTTGAATACACCACTGACCCTACCAATTGGTCGAATAAGTCATCTATCCGAGGAATCGGATACTTGTTCTTGACGGACAATTTATTCAGCTCTCGGTAGTCAATGCATAGCCGCATGCTACCGTCTTTCTTCTTTACAAACAACACCGGCGCACTCCACGGTGAAGAACTGGGTCTGATATACCCTTGCTCCAACAATTCCTGCAACTGTACTTTAAGTTCAGCCAACTCCTTTGGTGCCATCCTAAACGGAGGACGTGACACCGGCCTAGCCTCCGGCACTAACTCGATCGAGAAATCGATCTCCCTCCGAGGAGGCGCTCCAGGAAGTTCTTCCGGAAACACATCCTTGAACTCTGCCACAACGGGCACTTCCTCAATCGTCAACTGGGAGAGACGAACCTCCAATAACGCTACAAGCGCTACACCACCCTGGTTAATAGCCCGCACCAACTGCATGGCCGAAATCAAGGAACAGGCCACTCCACAAAGGCCCTCAAATTTGACTTCTGTCTGCCCTTTTTTCCTTAAGGTCACCACCTTAGATAGGCAATCAATACTGGCGCGCTGCTCTGCGAGCCAGTCCATGCCCAAAATGACATCGAACTCCACCAATGGCAAAATCGCTGCTACCAAAACGAAGTCAACTCCGTCTAGCTCCCAACAGATGCGCCCTTTGACCCCGGTGGTCATGGATGACCCATTGGGCATGCGCACTTTCAGCTCTGCTCCCGACGAGAAAGACCCAACTCCTATTCTCCGGCGAAGCTCTCCGCGAGAAAGGAGTGCGATGCTCCCGTATCAAACATTACCCTAGTGGGGTATCCAGAAACTAAAACGAAGCATACAACATAGACAACACACACAAAAAGGGGTCTAAAAGTATGAAGCACAAAATTTCAACTTAAACTTTCTTCATACCTGTCACCACATCGGTTTGGCGGATCGCTTCCTGCTGTCCAAGGTTGTAAGCCCTTGATTGCACCGGTTGGAACCGAGAAGCACTCGACTCCGCCATCTTCCCTTTCTCTGCAGCACTGGGGCCGGAGCGCACAGTCTGCTCCTGCTTTGTCTCCTGCCCCGCTCCTCCTTGGGGACAAACACGAGCTATGTGCCCCACCTTACCGCAGTTGTAGCACGTTGGCGGTCCCCTAGAGTGAGAACCCCCAGGCGTCCAATTGCTCCTCTCACCAGATCTGGAAGTGTGAGGCTTCTTCCTCCACCTACTCCCATCAGACTTTCCATGAGATTGGGAAGGCTTCCCTTCCCCTTGCTTGGGAGTAAAACCCTTTCGGCGTTGGGTTCGCTCCAAATCACTTTCCAAAATCCTGGCAGCCTCAACTAGTTCATTAAATCCCGCCCTCTTCATGGAGATGAGGGGTTGCCTCAGATTCTCCCTCAGCCCCTGGTAGAAGAGGTTATCCCTCTCTACATCATCTGCCATCGTCGTTCCCGCGTAACGACCCAAACGGGTAAACTCCTGCACATACTCATCCACTGTCTTGTCTCGCTGCATTAAATGTAGAAACTGCCTTTGAAGGGCCAAACGTGTAGAAACTGGAATATACCTCTTAAGAAAAGCATCCCCAAACTCTTCCACAGACGGAGTGCGTCCCGGGAACTGGCGGCCGCTATGGCTCACCCACCATAACTTGGCGTCTCCTTCCAACATGAAAGCCGCATACTCAGCTTTCGTTTCCTCTGGCATCTCTGCCGCCCTTAACAGCTCTTGCATGCGAACCCACCAGTCCTCCGCATCCGTTGGCGTACCAACTCCCTTGAATGACGGGGGATGGAAGCTCAGGAAATACTTCAGGTGCCGGTCTCCATGTCCGACAACTACCCTCTCCGCCAAAGGCTCCACTCGCCAGGCTTCTCCTCCTGGCACGGCCGTCGCCGTATCCGGTGTGGCAGGGGTTGCCACCTGAGCTGCTGCTGCATCTTGAGCTGCCACCATCGCTTCTGCAAGCATGCGGCAGAAGTCGGCCGGGTTTACACCCGTGCCCAAAAGACCTGGAGTAGTAGCACTGCTCGCCGAAAGCTCTTCTCTTGCTCTCGACGTTCCCGCCTCGTTGCTTGCACTCTTCAAGAAACAAGAAACAAGGATTCAGTCTCAAATCTCAAGACTTAAACATAAGGACACCCATGGTCCGGCGTTACTCTTATGTGGATAACTTCTCTACGCATTGACCTTGAACCTAACCTCGCTTTGATACCAAATTGTAACACATCCCCTGTAGTGAATGTATAATATGGGTCCGGCCGGGGCCCCACAACATACGGACGCCGCAGCTTTAGTATTAAAAATTGATATAGCTACCCACACTCAAAACACTTTGCACAACACAGCGGAAACAAAACAGGACTAGAAGTTATCCACCACTAAAGAGCAAAACAAATGGCCTTAAGGCCTTACATCAAGTGTCCAAAAGAAAATAATACATCAGTCATGAATGTGCTTAGCACTCCTAGTCTACCTCGGCATGCAAGCCGGACAACAAGAGTCTCAAACATATAACATCTCATAAGTAGAGCTACAAAAGAAAAACACTTCATAAGGCTTAGGCCTTTCTGGCCGGCGAGCTAGCTCCTGCATGCGATCCTTGCCCTGAAAAATTTATTAGCAACGTGTGTCAGCAAAGGCTGACCTCAAACTGTGTAACAACACATCTCCTCCCGGCCGCCCCTAACGGACCCCGGGGTACCCCTCCAACCTGCAAGTTAGCACTTCGTATGCAATAATCATAAGCAAGAAAAGCAACTATGGAAACAGGCTTGGATGTCACATACATCACACATGTTCTCTACTGGTTGAGCATAATATAAAAGGGCCTACTTATGCAATCATGTATGCAATAACCTGGGTTTCACCCAAGGCACCCTAACTCGTATGCATCTAGCACATCATCACATCATACGGGTTCTCATCGATTCCCCATTGGCATAAAGCCGCAAACAAAGGGGGTCATCATTTCCCCCCAACGGCTCACAGGCCGCCCCATGGAACTCTTGTTAAGGCCCCACCCGCTCAAGGTCTTAAACCTGGGTTTGCCTACAAGCTCTGACGACTCATGTCAGGATTCCAACAAACACAAAACTGACCGATTCTAAGAAGCCTTGCCGGACCCCACCCGCTCATGGCCTCATTGCCCGGGTTTGTCCCCATGCTTGACATTCTTGTTAGTCACACAGAAGGGGACTAGTCTCGCCGGAACACTCTCCACACATGACGTGAACGTCACGGGATAGCCAGCCGACCACGGAGACATAGCCACGCCTTGGCACAACACAAACCAAGACAAATCCACCCTAGTCCCTCATTTGTACTGCAGCGTTTCCGCGCACCAAGGAAACCATCTCCAACTCATGCGGAGCTAACCTTGTCCACCAAGGAAAACATCTACCGCCACGAGGAGATAACCTTGTCCGGTTCCTACTACACGTACTCACTCGAGAAAAGGGGGAAACATCATCACATCACAAACGACATCTTGCCGCAACGGAATCTCTACGAATCCTTAACGTTTTTATGCAACATCACCGAGTCGGACTAACATTCGCGACAACGACTTCACCCACCATGCCTAATCCACTAACGGAGCGGATCTCTAATGCACAAATATGCCGGGGACGGACTCAATAAACCCAGAGGTTCCTCTTGAACCTTGGCAAACCAAAACCCCTCTCATTTGAGAGTTTGGTGCCCAAAAATAAGAAAGAAAAAATAAATGATGCTAAACCATGCATCCTAAGACCGAGAGGAGATGTGTCGTTACCTTCCGACTCCTCTTCCTTGCCATGGCAAAATAGCTGGATGAAAACCTTCGCAACGATCTAAGCTCCACGGATCTGGACTCGGCTCGCGATTTGAAGCACTGAAACCCCTCCTACAGCCCAAACTCTCCTTCTCCTTCTTCCTTGTTCTCACTTCTCTCTAGATCTTTAGTAAGAGAAAGCTTGGAGAAGAATGAGGGTTTTCAACCCTATTCTCGGACTTAACTCCCCAACAACAGTCCTGAACCGTCAGATCCTAAAATCTGGGAAAGAATGGCCACGATCCGCCTGGAAAATAAAAGACCTGGGCCGAACACGGCCTGGCACACGCCCGTGTCCAGGTCCGTGTGCCTCATTCGCCGTCTCGAATCGACGCGCCTGGAACAGCACACGGGCATCCTACACGCCCGTGTTCAATCCGACACGCCCGTGTCCCCAGTGACACGGCCGTGTGGCCGGCCGTGTGCCTCCATCGACACGGCCCCGAAACCAACCCGAGAGGTGACACCGTCTGGGACACGCCCGTGTCCCAAGCCGTGTGCCAAGTCTCGACACCCGTCGACAGGCTTTGTGTCGACACCGCGGAAAAACGTCGAGCGAAGATCGTCGACCAAGCGGGACACGCCCTATGACACGCCCGTGTCACAGGCCGTGTGCCCCAGTCTCGACACTCGTCGAGCGAAAGTGTCGGCACCGCGGGCCGAGTGTCGACACGGACTCGACACGCCCGTGTCGCAGGCTGTGTGCCCTACTCTCGACACATTTGTCGAGCGAAAGTGTCGACACTTGGGCCGAGTGTCGACACGGCCTCGACACGCCCTGCGACACGCCCGTGTCGCAGGCCGTGTGCCCTACTCTCGACACACTGTCGAGCGAAAGTGTCGACACTTGGGCCGAGTGTCGACACGGCCTCGACACGCCCTGCGACACGCCCGTGTCGCAGGTCGTGTGCCTCCTGCCAAAAACCCAAAAAAAAATTCCAGAACTGCAGACTGACCCTCTTGCAAAACTGGGGTGTTACAAGTTTCATATTCGTGAGTATCCTTGTCATACTCTCTATCATAGTGAGTATCACGGTATCTCAACTACTGCTCCACTTCTCAGAACCTGATCCCATAGCTGCTCGGTGGATGGTGTTGCCACTGCATCAATCGCTCCTCTCTCTCCCTGGCATGCTCCTTCCCTGGTTGCCTAGGCGGCGCTTCTTCATCCGATAGTGTCACGCAATGAGGCGTGGTTGCTCATCTTTATCCTACTCTCAAACTCTTCGAACGCCAACACTGTCACGAAGTCGCTTCCTCGCGCCGAGTTACTAACTCCGGTCAAGTTGTCGACTATCTCCTCATGCTCACCTGCATTCGCCATTTTGCCTACTCGCGAAACTTTCTTCCTCGGCTGCGATCCACGCTCACCGCACCAAAGTGTTGAAGCCGGGAAATTCCCTTACTCCTAAAATTCGAATCAAGGCAGCCTAAGGTTATCGGTTCAGTGGTCAAGCTCGACGACTAACGAACTAAGACACGAAAACTGTCAAGACAACTAAAAGGACCTCAGGCGCTAAGGCAAGGAGATCCCACCACGTACCTAGAAGCTTAAAAGAAGCTACCCCTCCACAACCAAAAATGGATGAGCGGGGTACGAGATATACTGGCTGATAACAAGGTCGCGGCGACTAAGCTAGATATTCACAAACTCGTGATTTATCTCTCTGAATAAAGGATCCAAAGGCTCAGCTTGTTGTCTAGGAAAAAGGTGGTCGAGATCTTTTGCGAGATTTCGAAGTCCATCTACTCGTACCACTGGGGTCCTATTTATAGGAAAATCCAAAGAGAGGGGTCTTATTTATAGCCCTACCTCTGGAGACTAGGCAACTTCTCGGGAGGAGCTCGCCTAGTTGGGTGAGTAACAGCCCTAGTCGCCTACCTGGCGAGTATGCGAGGGGAGCTCGCCATACTCACTCAAGTCTTCTGCCGCCTTGTGCGTTGACTCTGACTTCTGTCTTGACTTGTTGACTTTGACTCTTGCTAACCTAGCTCTTGAGGGGTCCATCCTCGACGAATATGGGTTGTACAAGTATGGTGAGAAGAGCAATGCTAAATAATCACGAATGGTTTCATCCCACTCAGCATTGCATGTTTCCCATTCGTTGCCAAAATCCATGTAGTTCCATATATATACCACTCCTTCAAACATTCAAACCCTATGATTTTTAGTGCGGTGATTGAAGCCAACCATAAATTACATTTTGTATGCGTTGTTACCATTATACTTAGCGGCTTTAGGAAATAAATAACAAACTCGTTCGTGTTGAATGACATGTTTAAAGTGTTGCATGCTGCTACAATGCTTATTGCCCAGTTTAGGTAAGAGCTCATGGTGGAGAGCTAGATGCCTCCATATGCACCAGTCTTTACCCATGGTCCCTCTAAGAGGACTAATCTTGGAAAGATTAGTTGGTAAAGCTCTCATGTGTCTTCAATTTCCTAGAATAAGCATGGACTTAGAAGCCCTAAAATAAGAATAAGAGAAGAGAGAATGATTCTTCAAACGTTTTAAAAAGGCGATCTTCATCATCTACCGTTCGTTCAAACCCAATACAAACTCCAGAGCGATGCTTCAAAAGGAAGAACCATTTGCATTGTATATTTGCATATATAGCGTGTGCTCGATCACAAAGACCTAGTAAATGAATTAAGGGTGGTATTATAAGCAAATCTTCTTTGGCTGTTAGCAAATTAAAATAAATTCACTTTCTTTAAATGTTTTTTTTTCATTTCTAAATTTTTTATACTAACAAATCACTCTCCTTGCACCCACCAAACTTGCCCCTCCACTATCCCCGCATCTATCACCGTCACCGCCTCGAACCCCTCTCCGTGCAACAGACGTACAAGCCTGGACGACCTAATCTACGAGGACAACAATTTTTGGGAACGGGTCTCATTCTCAAAAGTAGGAACGGGTGTACATAAATCCAACTGTATTCCAGTTGTATATCTACCTGAAATATACAACTGCATTATCCAACTGTATTAATTTAGTCTATACAACTGGAATACAGTTGGATTTATGTACACCCGTTCCTACTTTTGGGAACGAGACCCGTTCCCAAAAATTATTTTGGCAGCAGCAAGGTATAGGCGCGGAAGAGAGTTTACTTATAACACCACCAATGAATTAATCCACGATCGTGTATACAGCTTGTAAGTCTACTTAGGAATCATCCCTTAATATTACTTTAATCATTATACGCGACCAAAACAAGTTTGTCCCATGCATGTCTATTGGTTTCTACATCGCTAACTCTTCCATTAACATTATATATATACGGCGGGCTTCAATAATTTATTTATTATATTTTATATTATTGTTTATATTTTTATTATATAATTTATTATTTTTTTATAAAACTATTAAAAATTACAAAAGTTAAAAAAAGGCTATAGTCTCGAGCGGCTAAGATAGGGAAAAAATGGATTCCCAAGTTCAAGCTGTGAGGTCGGAAAGACCTGTAAACGACGACCGCAAGATGAGTCGCCTTAGGAGGAGAAATGCAGGCAGGATGTCGACGAGGTTGAATGCCTTGAAACGATGACCCGTGAAGAAATCAAGTGGGAGATGGTTATGGGGATGTCGGCGAGGTCGGGACAACCTCGAAACGACGACCGCCGGAGGAGTCGCTCTGGGAGGAGAAATGCACGCAAGATGTTGGCGAGGTCGAATGCCTCGAAACAATGTCGGCAAGGTCTTTGGCCTATATATAGGATCAGGATTCTCTTCGTTAACGATCTCAAATAGAGATCAATTTCATGACACAGATGCATCCTCACTTAATCTACTAATAGTATATGATTTTTTATTAAAAAGGATGGGATTAGTAAACTCATCCAACTTGAAAAAACCATTGCTAATGAAAATATAGACAATTTTCATTCACTCATAGACAATTTTCAATCACTCCCTACAAATTTCTCCTATAGATCAAAAACAAGAAACAAGAGTGATGGGGTTCTCCCTGAATTTTCAAAATCAAACAGAGAAGATTTCGACCGAAGACACAAAGGGAAGGCGGCTCGTCCGAATGAGTCGCACGCATATAGCCGCACTTACCCAAAGACCTTAAATCACCCCGAAGTAAGTGAAGGCTGTCTCCGGCCACCTCCGCCGTCGGGCAACAAGCCCGGGCCGTCCGGACCATCCGAGGGGCACTTTTATCATTTTGATAAAATTGGTAATCTAGGTGACCAAAATGAAAAAAAGATATTCGTCAGCACAAATTCCGCACCGGCACAATTACCAGCACATCCCTCCAGAAAACTATAAAAATGCTCACAGACCTTCATTTGAAGAAAAGTAACTCGAGAAGCTAGAGAGAGTTCTAAGATTTTCCGCCGAGAACGTGAGACTTAGATCGTTTCTCCGCTCGGAACTCGCTTCGCGCCCTCTCTAGTGCAGAGGCATCTCAAGGCTTCTAAGGCACGACATTCTTCTCCACAAAAGCACTCTCATCAAGGCTCCAACTCAGCGTGAGCGCTTACATCAAAGCTTCGAGGACTTGACAATTTTCCTCACTAAAGCGCACTCATCCAGGCTAAAGGAATTATCTTAACTCTTATAAACTCCAACGAAATAATGGATTTTGGACCGTCACAAATCCGGTCACGTGATTTTCATCCTTTCCATATTTTGCACGTCAAAAAAAGTCTTATCATTTTCAGTTATTTTTCTTTGACTTTTTGCACGCTCGGTCTAATTCAGAGCTAAGCCAGTCTGATTCTCCGAACCGAGAAAAAATCGTGCGACCCGCAACAAAGATGATGACCCAAATTGAAACTCCGTAAGTGTGATCACACTCCACCTCCAAATCAACGATCGTCCAATCAAGCTATGCACACGAATACTGGGCCCCTTACACATGTTGCCTTCCGAAATACTGCTCACCTTTGCATAATAGAAGTTACGAAGAAAAGAGTGGACATAACATAACACAAGTAGTTATAGATTGAAAAAGAAAATGACAGTGACAATGGATTTTAATGAGAGTGGATGCAACTTTTACATTGCCTCTTATTATTGCGTGATTGAAGGATCCATTGTTTCTAGGAGCCCGACAAAAAAACATCTACATCAGTGCGAGAGACAGACACCCTAAATCATAAACCCTAAGACCACATCGACAACCGCAATAAAGAACAGATCTACATACGCCTATGGTTAAACCCTGGGCAACACAACAAATATATACTATAACTAATTGACATTGTTGATGTGAGAGCTTCTAAAACAGCATGAAATGAGATGAATTGGAGATCCTGATTACTCATGGTGATGCTACAAAATTAAAAAAGGGTAACAAGATGAGTAGATTGTGTCATCAGCAATCCGCGCCGGCACAAATGGCACCACCATTGATGATGAGAACCAGTCACAGAGTCAAGGCTCGCATAGTAAAAATTATACATAAATATAATCGAGATACGGAATATATACATATATTATAGAAGTTGAACAAAGAAGGCCAGCTCGCATAACTTTTGTACTCCCTATACAATTACAGCATGTGCACATTTGGCTCATCATCCCCGTCTCTTCCTAGCCGCCGAGTAATGAGGAAGAAATTGTTTGCATTGTTAACTAACATACATGCATAAAGAAACAAAAAGTCAACCCCATTGAATGAGTTTTTTTGTTGCATGCATGCAAACAATGTAAGCATAGAGAGAAGGGCTCCATTTTGTTACGGGAGTTTGGAAAAAAAACGCCGCCACCATAAAGTATATGTTTGACATGACAACGGTAATGACCGCAACAAAGAAATTAAAGAGAACTAGTTTTCAACATAAAAGTGGATGAAATTCATTAGGTGAGATCGAGCGTTCACAAATGACGATTGATAACCACCACATTCACAACCGCCGCCACAGCGTCAAACGGAGCCAAGATCTATGAAATTATAAAAAGTTAGAAATGTCAAAGTAAATTACCTTTTATGCATATATATGTACAATTTTAATTTACACACTATTTTGAATTTAGATAAGACAGGAGTAGCACCAATTGCAGAGAAGATGCGAGAAGCTCAACTAAGATGGTTTGGACACATACAAAGGAGACCATTAGAGGCACTTGTTAGGCGTTGTGAGAGTCTAGTCACTAGGCATGTTAAACGAGAGAGGGCTAGACCAATAAAGACTTGGAATGAAACTTTAAGCAAAGACATGACGTACTTAGGTATTAGTGAGATTATGACACGGGATAGGGCAGAATGGCGACAAAGGATCCATATAGCCGACTCCACTATAGTGGGATAAAGGTTTGAGTGTTGTTGTTGTATTTTTTGTTTTAAAATATTGAATTAAGAAAATAAATCCAACTAAAATTAGTCTAAAGAGTTGTCCCCCATCAAATCATTTCATACAAGAGATAATGGACTCGGGCCCCCTTGCAATCACGGCAGTACTTCTGGTACGTCAGTGGAGCTCAATACTTCAACTATCACTCAATTTTCTAATGCACACACACGGCTGCAAGTGGGTCGCAGCTGCACAGAGTGGCCCCGTGCAAAGCCTTTTGTGTGTGTATCAATACATATATTATATATACATACATAAATGTTCTATATGTTTTATATAAAAGTTACATTAGAAAGTGATGTTCGGCCGCTCGCCTGTCGTTCTTGACACACTCGACTATAGATATAGTATTAGGCTTGCTAGGATGGATATATATATATATATTAGAACTTAAGTACTAAATACATTGTTATGCTTGTGAAATTAACATGATGGTCCTTCAAAATCCATGTACAATTATCTACTTACCTGGCTTGGAAAAACTGTCTCCTTGCTAGCAAACCTGACCACTAACAATAAAAACTTCAAATCTTCAAAATGAAAGTATAAAATTGAATGAAACATTCATGGAATGAAAGCAAACAATCCCTTCGGCAACAAATGGAATCTCTGCATGAACTGGAAGAACAAAAAAAAAGAATAATCTTCAGAGTAATAATATCAACAACACGAAAATCATTCAACTAATCATACTAGAAAAGAATAAAGAACTGAGAATAAAGAACCTATGGATGCACTGCAGGAGGCAAATAAATGCTATGAATTCAGGTTCATATCTAGGCCTGCTCAAGAAGCCTGTGCCCAATCTTTTCTGATCTCGAAGTAGTAGCTCATCTCCAAATAACATCTACCATCATCATCCACAAACTGAAACATATTGACGCAGAATTCAATCATTTTTTGTCATTTTTATAAGAAACCTTGACATATGGACTGCTATTTTCTAACCTTTGTTCTGGCAGAATAGGACCCCCTTGCAAACAATCCTGAAGGAGTGGTCTCCTCTTCCAACTCATACGTATAGGGATCTTTCTGAGGACTGAAAGTCCCCAGCATCACCTTTGTGTTCTCAACTGCACAATATATAAAACAAATTCGAAGGTTAGAGATCGAGCACGCGAGAGTAGTTTACTCAGGGGCAACAAGGGAGTATTATCTCCTCTTCGAATCCCCCTCTCTCAATCTCTCTTTCTCTCTACCACACACAATGAAAACAACTTTCTCTACCTCTCAATCCAGTCTTCCAAACAGTGTTTGTGTACCGGAGCCCTGATACAATGTTGTTGGAGACAGTGAAGGAGAACTTGAGGCGATAGCGGCTGCCATCCTTGAGAGAAAATGCATAGCCCTTCGCATTGGGAACAAAGGGAATTGGAAGAACCAGGTCAGGTCTATCAGATGTGATGATTGTGAGGCTACTGATCTTTACTTCTGGATCTGGGTTCTCTGTTAAAGGTCAGTCAAGATCACAAATCACCATTGATGGCAGTTCTTTTGTCATTGTGCCCCTATTTCGATGGCATAATTCTCTTAGGGGCCACTTTGTCATTTGTTGGATATATATATATATATATATATATATATATATATATATATATATATATATATATATATTATAACAGAATGGTATCGAATTCAGTAAATGTCTCCCATTATATATAACAGAATGGTATGGAATTCAGTAAATGTCTCCCATTTATTGGAGTCATTTAGTAATAAGAACATGAGTTGAAATAGATACATCAAGAGAAAGCTCAAAGCTCAGAACTTACTCCAAGCACAAGAAAAATGTTTTCTTTTTCTACAAGTTATATATCTAATCAAAATATATGTATATATATACACAACAACACTAAAGCCTTTATCCCACCACTGTGGGCTCAGCTATATGGATCATTTGTCACCATTGTGCCCTATCTTTAGTCATAATCTCACTAATGCCTACGCACATGTCCATTCCAAGTCTTTTTTGGTCTACCCTTCGCCCCCTACCCCCCCCCCCCCCCCCCCCCGTCTAACTTGCCTATCGGCTAAACTCTCACAACGCCTAACATGTGCCTAAAATGGTCTCTTTTGTACGTGTCCCAACCATCTTAATCGAGCTTCTAGCATCTTCTCTTCAATTGGTGTCACTCCATTCTTATCCCTGATACATTAATTTTCTATTTTTTTCAGTCTCATGTGCCCACAATCCACCTAAACATTCTTATATAATATATATATACACACACGAGTGCCCGACAAGAGGCTCCACCCCTATGGTCATGTGCGACAGTACCCGACCAGCGACGACGGGCTTCGCCCGCCCCATCAAGGCGGGTTTCTCCCGCAACATATACATATGAGTACTCAAAATGACCGTAAAAAATATACATAAATATTACAATTTTTATTTTGTAAAACAATATACGTTTTGACCTAGAAATATTAATTTTGACTTTAATAAAGTTGATTGATTTAATGTCATCATCTCGAAAATACCACTGATATGCCTAATGACAACCTTCCTTGAATAGACCGCTAACATACCTAATGATAACCTAACATAGTAGGTGTAGGAGCTATACTAAAAAACTTTTTGAATTTAAATGGATTTTCATCATTACTTCTAATTTTTTGATAGTGTAATTACTTGAATGGACATTGTATTTTAATTTCTTTGAAATAGATTATAATATATGTCAAGTCATTAAAATATAAAAATGAGGGCATAATTGATATTTTTGAATGTTTCACCAAAGACAATTTTTCCCTTATAATAGTGAAAGATATATATATATATATATATATATATATATATATATATATATATATATATATATATTGGTCGAAATTTTTTGGTCGAATTATCAAAAGAAGCTAGACTGAGGCTATTTTGAATTTATTTTGTAGTTCAATTACTTGTTACAGTGTGCATTTGGATTATACAATTAAAATATGTTTTTTGCAGGGAAGATTGTCTTCTGTTTGCTGATTCAAAGCCTAAATATTGAAGCTCTAAAAGTTTCTTCTTTCAGCATGAATTTTTGAAATCAAAAGTAAAAAAATTAGACAAGTGCGAGCTTAGGGGTGAATTGATGCTTGGTGTGTCCAACTCTATTATCTATTTTAATTCTACAATGAAAATAATGCCATGACTATTAATGAAGAATATATTTCAATTCTGAAATATTCCTCCTTTCTGTCAACTGCAAAATATATATTAATTTTTTTTCACTTACGATTAAAATCTATGTAAATTATTATTTTGTACAAACATAAATTGTGCTCTCTTTAAAGTATACCTATAACTATAATTGACTAGTACCTAGGAGTGAGGTCCTCGCTTCTCTCTCTCCCTCCCTCCCCTTCTCCGTAGAAGATGTAAAAATGAACAAAAAATAAAGAGTAAAAAAAAGGAAACTAGGGCTCTCCTTTAAGATAGTAATGGAGCCACCATATCACATCTAAATTTATTTTTTGCTTAAAAGAAAAGACGAATCGTTATAGGACCAACCATTAGACGGAGGAACCCACACGCATGCATGAAGTGTCTATTTGAAACGCACTAAAGCCTCCAGCGCTACTACTTAGCTTTTCATTACTTGTTATGTTAATTTTGTATTAGAACTTTATTTTGTAACCCTATCTGTCAGAAAAAAAATCACGTTGGACACCTTCGGTCATTAAGAAGAATTAGGGCTGCCTCTCACAGATGCACACTTCCAAACCGTCACCTTCCTCAAGTAGATGCTCAGTCCTATCCTTCGGCTCTTATTATTGCCCAATCCCGACCAGCAGATACTCAATTCCGAGCTATAGTATTCTGCAGGCTATTGCCCTATCCTGTCCTTTGGTTACTTGTTTTATCATAGTCCCACACCATGGTCATACCCTCCGCGGCTATAGACCAAGTTAAAATGATGTGGGATATGCTAGCTAGTTCCATAAAGAATGTTGTCGTACATGCCTAGGTGGGTCCAGAAATAGAGATTGATTGATAAGAAAACCTAATGGTGGAGTGAGGAGGTACAAAAAACTATTAATGAGAAGAAATGTGCTTTTAAAGAGTGGCAACAATTGAATACCACAAAACTTTTAATTGACTATAAAAACCTACAAGTTTTGTTGGGAGAATGGTGAGTAAAGCAACATCTATGTATAACCCGTAATTCGTCGAGATCAGAAATGCTTGTGGAGTGAGGAGGTACAAAAAACTATTAATGAGAAGAAATGTGCTTTTAAAGAGTGGCAACAATTGAATACCACAAAACTTTTAATTGACTATAAAAACCTACAAGTTTTGTTGGGAGAATGGTGAATAAAGCAACATCTATGTATAACCCGTAATTCGTCGAGATCAGAAATGCTTAAGGAGACGGTTATTCGCAGATTCAGCTCGAGAGCCTAATAGCTATTCGCAGACCTCAAGGAAGAGAATATTGGTTGAGTATTTATCAATATGGGCAAGTAGCACTTGTAACTCACGAGTATGGGCGCGTAGCCCTTGCAACTCACGAGTATGGGCGCGTAGCCCTTGTAACTCGTGAGTATGGGCGAGTACCCCTTGTAACTCACTAGTATGGGCGAGTACCCCTTGTAACTCGCTAGTATGGGCGAGTAGCTCTTGTAACTCGCTAGTATGGGCGAGTAGCTCTTGTAACTCGCGAGTATGGGCGAGTAGCTCTTGTAACTCGCGAGTATGATAGAGTAGCCCTTGTAACTCGCGAGTTTGGGCAAGTAGCCTTGTAACTCGTGAGAATGGGCGGGTAGGCCCGGTGACTCGCTAGTTGGCGTAGGGTATTCTTGCATACATCCCCCCCCCCTCTTGGATTTGTCTATAAAAAGACCCTAGGGGTATCAGAAATGACATGTTGAGATCCCCTCAAGTTCCATACTCGCCAAGTCAGTGTCTACCTTGTACCTCGTGTTTAACCTTTTGGTTGCGGGGGGGAGGGGCTGGGAGTTTCTCCCAAATTTATGGGCATGTGTTGGGACATCTCTGCTAGGGCGCCTAGGGTATGCTTGTAGACATCTTGCTGACTTGCTCTAGCCATTAAAGTTGTGGTGTTAGACCACGAGAACAACAACCATAGGCTACATTTAGGCAGGATGGATATAGGATTTTTTTTGGCTCAAACAATCTACATTTTTATAATTTACATAATAAATTTGAAGTAAGAAAGAAAGAGATATGAAAATATTATTTTGAAATTTTATTAAATGAGAGTTAAAGAAGAAGGTGCTCCGCAAAAGCAAAAAAAATTGCTAATAGTATAACGAGCAAAGCAAAATCTACCATTTGTATAATAGACTTGGTACTAAGATATGAGAAGATGAGATGCATAGAGTAACCAAGGCTTAAGACGAGACTAAGAAACTTCGATTAAGTTAGATGCATAAAAAGTGAACACAATATGATTTTAATTAAAGATGAAAACATCAAGAGGAGATTAAATTATTGTTTCAAACAATTATTAAAAAAAGAATAAAATATGAAAGTATTTTGGAAGAGCATAATTAATAAAATAATCAGATATATACATTGATCAAAAAATGAAATGAAATTAGATTTAAGGAAGATGCATAAAGGTCAAGCTATAAATCCCAATATAATGTGCATCGGTCAGTTAAGAGAAAAAAATGTAAATCGATTCACTTCACAAAGATATGTCCACAGCTTGTACAGTTAAGACGTGCACTGCAACTCTACTAGAAGTTGGTAGATCGCCAAAGAAAAACTATTGATATGACAACACAACAATAAAGAACGGAAAATAACCTCCCAAAAGGACAAAATAAACTTCAAACAAGTTAAATGTGTCGACAACCTGTACAGTTAAGACTCAAATAATAGTTTAGCACTACAACTCTACTAGAAGTCAGTAGATGAGCAAACAAAAACTATAGATATTTATAGAAAGAGCTCAAAAACTTGTGTATATTTCTTATGTATATAAATACAATGAGAGAATACAAATATATAAGAGAAGGAGAGAGAATCAATCCTATGCATGATGTAGGACTAAAGAGGAGAGAAGAGAAAAGGAAAAATGGGCCCAATAATGGGCTCTTTACATGGGCTTTTCTAACACTCCCCCGCAAGCTGGAGCGTACAAATCGTATGCGCCAAGCTTGGACAAGCACTGATCGAAGAGGGGCCTGGAAAGAGCCTTTGTGAGGACATCCGCAACTTGTTCAGACCCTGCAACATGCTTTAGATCGAGCTTCTTCATTTGAACTTTCTCCCGGATGAAGTGACAGTCGACTTCGATGTGCTTCGTTCTTTCGTGGAAGATCGGGTTCTTGGCGATATGTATAGCAGCTTGGCTGTCACAGAGGAGAAGAGTCGGTGAAGGTAGTTTTACACCCAGATAAGTGAGAAAACTCTCAAACCACGTCAGTTCAGACACTACAGATGTCATTGCCCGGTATTCTGTCTCAGCTGATGATCGAGCAACGACCGCTTGTTTCTTGCTTCGCCATGTAACCAACTGTCCTCCAAAGTAGGTGCAAAAAATCACTGGTTGATCGCCGGTCATCAAGGGAACCAGCATAATCAGCATCTGAGTATGTCACCACTGTTGGAGCTGAAGAAGAGGTTCTGTAAACAAGTCCTTGACCAGGAGCTGTTTAAGGTATCTGGGAATGCGTTCAACAGCCTGAAGAGGAGATCTTCAAGGGGAGTGCATGTATCGACTGACAATACCAACAACGAAGGAAATATTTGGTCTAGTTACCGTGAGATAGATCAATTTTCCAACGAGCCGACGATAATATTCTGGATTCTGGAATAGAAGATCCGAGTCAGATGTCTGGGCGCACAACTTGTGGTTTACATCCATAGTGGTGTCACTCGGCTTACAGTCAGAATAACCTGCATCATGAAGGAGGTCGAGACAATACTTCCGTTGAGAGAGGACAAGCCCATTCGGCCGTCTGGCAAACTCAAGACCCAAGAAGTATCGTAGGGGCCCCAGATCCTTTGTCTGAAAGACGGAACTTAGATGTAGTTTGACTGCTTGTATCCCTTGTGAGTCATCTCCTATAATGATGATATCGTCAACATATACTAACAGAAGGATTGTTCCTGTTGTTCGGTGACGAGTAAACCACGAGAAGTCGGCCGAGCTTCGAGTAACACCAATATCACGAAGGGCCTTACTGAATTTGTCAAACCATGCCCGTGGGGATTGTTTGAGACCATACAGAGCCTTCAAAAGACGGCAGACCTGAGACTCCCCCGTGGTCTCAAACCCGGGTGGTTGCTACATATACATTGTCTCCTGTAGATCCCCATTTAAGAAAGCATTCTTAATATTCAGTTGAAATAGGGGTCACTGGCGATGGACAGCGACAGAGATGAGCACGCGAACGGTATTGAGCTTGGCCACCAGAGAGAAAGTTTCCTCATAGTCGAGCCCCTGTTGCTGGGTGAAACCACAAGCCACGAGACGAGCCTTCAGACGGTCAATTGTCCCATCAGCAGTATGTTTGATAACAAAGACCCACTTACACCCAACCGGTTTCTGACCCGGAGGAAGGGGTACTACAGTCCATGTCTGGTTAGCCCAGAGAGCAGACATTTCTTCCTCCATGTTTGTCCGTCAGCCCGGATGTTGAAGCGCCTCCTGCACAGAGTTAGGAACAGAGACCGAAGAAATAGAAGTAGCAAATGTGTGCAGGAGGGAAGAGAGGCGATGAAGGGAGACGTAGTTGGCCAGAGGATGAGCAGTGGATGGCGGTACCTGATCAGCAGGACGCGGAGTATCCGTGGTTGAGGCCGACTGCAGAGGGGCAACGAAACCGGGAGGGCGACGAGTGTAGACACGGATAACAGGTGGTTTGGAGGGAGCAGGAGCCGGTGCTGGTGGAACCGGCGAAGGTGGTGTAGTAACGGGGATAACCTGGCGTGGGATGGATGGTGGGAGAGGAGCTGGTGGTAGATGAGCGGGGAAAGGACCAGGGAAACACAGTTGATCTTCCCGGAAGGTAACATCAACAGAGACCGAGATCTTTCGAGTAGCTGTAGAATAACATACATAGCCCTTCTGGGTGCGCGAATAGCCGACAAAGATATGTTTAGCCATCCGGGGATCCAACTTATCCGAGGACGGCCCCAGACGGTGGACGTAGCAGGTGCTGCCAAAGACACGAGGCGGGAGAGGAAAGGCCAGAGTGGAGGGAAACAGTAGGCTGAACGGAGTAGCTCAGTGGAGGACAGAGGAAGGGAGACGGTTGATGAGAAAGAAGACAGTGGAGACCGCAAAGTTCCAGTAAGGCTTGAGAACATGCATTTGAAGCATGAGGGAGCGGGCTACATCGAGTAAGTGGCGGTTCTTCCTTTCGGCAACACCATTTTTGCTGGGGTGTGTAAACATAAGATGTTTGATAAATAATCCTGAATTCAGAGCACAAAGCGGTAAATTCGTGACCGGTGTATTCTCGAGCATTATCGGTGCGCAATGTTTTGAGGGTGGTATGCAATTGTGTACGGGTCTCAAGGACAAAAGCCTGAAAAACACGGGGAAGCTCGGAGCGATCACGAAGTAAGTATAGCCACGTAGTGCGAGAGTAATCATCAATAAATGTGATAAAGTAACGAAAACCAGAAATACATGTAATCTTAAAAGGGCCTCATACATCAGAATGAACTAAATCAAATGGAGCAGCGCTCCGAGTACAATGCGCAGGAAAAGAAGAACGCGGCTACTTGCCGAAGATACATGACTCACACTGAAACGGATGAAGAGAGAGATCTGGAAGAACCCGCTGGAGGACCGGCAGAGGGGCATGCCCAAGACGGCGATGCCACTCAGTGGAAGAGACAGAAGAGAGAATGGTGGGAGAGTCGTCGAGAAGGTAGAGCCCGTTCCGCAGTGTGTCTTTACCAATGGTAGTCTGCGTCCGCCGATCCTGTATAACAAAAGAAGAAGATGTGAATATGACAGAACAATCAAGATCAGTAGTCAGACGTCCAACAGAGAGTAAATTGAACGATGAGCTCGGAACATGAAAAGCCGAGCGAAGGAAGAGCGACGGGTTGAGAGAAAGATCGCGGAGCCGGAGACGGGAACCGTCGCCCCATTGGCCACCGTGATAGACTTCGGACAAGGAGAATCCGAGTACTAGGCAGGCCGTCGCGAAGTAATGTGATGAGTGGCACCTGAGTCCACGATCCATCACGGGCTGGTGGATAAACAATAAGTACCTGTGTTGAAGACGGAGGCAATGGAGACAGAGGGCGGGTTGAGCAGCCCCTGGAGTTGCTGGAGCTGGAGACGGACGGCCTCAAGATCAGGAGGGGCAGCAGAGGGGGCGTCAGCAACAACAGATGCCGTCGGACAAGGAGGTTAACCAATTTTCCGGTAGCAGGTTGCCTCAAGGTGGCCGTCTTTCCCGCAGTAGGAACACTTCGGCCGACCACGCCCACGGTTCAGAGATCCCGAACGTCAGCCTCGAGCAGAGGTAGGAGGGGACGGTAGTAGCGAATGGGCCTGCTGAAGAAGGGTCGGGGGAGGAGCAGAAGTATCTGGAGGAGGTGACATGCGGAGAAGCATGGAGCAAACACCAGAGAAAGACGGTGTTGTGGGAGAAGTCAGGACCTGAGTTCGAATGCTCTGAAGGTGAGATGGAAGACGGGCCATCATGATGGCAATGCAGACGGCTTCCTTCTGAGCGCGCTGAGCAGCATGATCATTGGTGGGCGGTTGATGCTGGATCCAGGCCTCAGCAAGTGTTTTGGCTCGAGCGATAAAGGAGGTCATATCTGAAGCCCCGCCAGTGTCGAGAGCAAGAAGATCAGTGAGGATGTCGTAGAGATGCTGAAGGCTGTCGCGGCCTGAGTATAAGAAATGCAGCTCATTCCACATAGTCTTGGCGATGTCGTGGTACATAGTCATCTGATAAGTTTCACCATCCAAGAAATTAAGAAGTCAAGTCTGAACGCGGTCATCATTGCGGAGCCAATCATCGATAGGAGGAGAAGGAGGTGTCTGAGTAAGGTGAGGCAAGAGGCCCTTGGCCTGAAGAACCCGTCTAACAGAATGCATCCAAGGGATAAGGTTTTTCTTCCCAGAGAGAGAAATAGTATTTATCCGCAGCTCGTCGCGGGCTTCAGCAGAACAAGCCGGACGGACTACAGGACAAGCCGGACGGTCTGTAGGCGGACTAGCCGCCGGGCCAGTGGAGTTGACAGAAGAGCCCATAGAAGCAGCAGGAGATGGAGACCGCAGCGAGAAGAGCCGGAGATCGCAGGGCAAGGAGGGAAGGAGAAGACCGCGACCTTAATGCGGGAAAACAACAGTCCACACGGTCACACTGGACACCAGCGATCAGACAGACCACGACCAAAATGCGGAAAGAAGAGAGTCTGCACGGTCTGGGTGAGCACCGCAGCGGTCAGAGCAAAGGAGGCCGCAAGAAGAATGCGAGCGGACAGGGAGAAGAAACCGCGGGTAGAAGAACTCGAGCGCATAGAAGAGGAGGCCGCGAGTTGAAAAAAAACTCGAGCGGATAGAGAGGGCAGCGGGTAGGAGAAGCCGCGAGAAGGGGTCGCGAGTAGCAGAACTCAAGCGACAAGAGAAGGCAGCGGGTCCGCGGCAAAAGGTGAGGAGAAGCAGGTCGCGGCGAACTGAGACAGTCCGCAGTGAGTAGAAGAGGCAAAGGCATTGGACCGTAGAGAGTAGAGCCCGCGGCGGGAAGGAGTAGTCCGCGGCCGGATAAACCAAGAGACCGCGAGAGACCGCGGGTGAGAAGAGAGAGCGGTCTAAGGAAGAAGCTCGCAAGGAGCGGGAGAGAAACCTGGAGCGGACAAGAGAAGCCAGCAGCAGACGAGTAGAGCCCGCAGCGGATAAGAGGAGCCCGCAGCGGACTGAGTGAGAATAGCTGGAAGAAGTGGACCCCACGGGTCAGAGAGGAAGGAGGCTATAAGAAGCCCGAGGAGGAGGGTGGAACCACGGAGAGGAAGAGGGAGTGGAATCAGAGATAGAGGCCGCAGTTAGCCGAGCGGCTAAGGGAGAGGAGCAAACAGATGTAGCAGGTCGCAGGAGGCCGCGGGAGGCCGCGGGAGGCCGCAGGAGGTCGCAGGAGGCCGCAGGCCGCAGGAGAGGAAGGAGGACGGAGTCCGCCGAGCCGTCGGGAAGGAGACCGTCCAAGGTAGGCGGTTAAGAAAATAGAGGCCGCTCAAGGAGGACCGGTCCCTCTGATACCATATAGAAAGAGCTCGAAAACTTGTGTATATTTCTTATGTATATAAATACAATGAGAGAATACAAATATATAGGAGAAGAAGGAGAGAGAATCAATCATATACATGATATGGGACTAAAGAGGAGAGAAGAGAAAAGGAAAAATGGGCCAATAATGGGCTCTTTACATGTGCTTTTCTAACAATATTGTTAGAAAAGCCAATGTAAAGGGATTCATATAGCCCATGTATTTGTTTATTTTTTCTCTCTCTTCTTTAGTCCCACATTATTTATAAGACTCTCTTCTCTCTTTTTCCCTCCTATAAATATGTATTCATACTTTGTATTTGGATATAGAGAAAGTATTTACAAGTTTGAGTTTTCTCCACATGGCATCAGAGCCAGGTTGGTCACTCCCTGCGGCTAGTTTTCTGCTAACCGCCCGACCTTCATCTACTTGAGCTTGGCGCGATCTCTGTTTTTATAACCGGGTGACCACCCTTCTCTTATCCGTGCGGCTACGATTTCTCTACTCGCCTCTCTCTCTCTCTTCCCCTCTTATCTTGTGGCCTCCACCTTTTTTCTCTCTACTCTCTATCCTTTATAGGAGTTCTCTCTCTAGTGGGGCCCTCTCCCACTTCTTCTCTACCCGGGCGGCTTGGTTCTCTTCTCAGCGAGCTCCCACTTTACTTGCGGCCTCTCCATGTTGTTTTCTTCTTCTTCTCCCGCGGGGCTTCCTCTACCTGCGGCAACTTCTTTTACCCGCGGCGGCCACCTCTTCTCTTCACGGATTTCTCTACCCGTGGCGGCCTCCTTCTACTCGCGGTTAGTCTCTGCGACCTCTTCTACTCGCATGGCTTTCTCTCCACTCGCGGCCTCTTCTACTCGCGCGGCTTCCTCCTCTACTCGTGTGGTTCATCTACTCGCGGCGACCTCTTCAACTCGCGCGGCTTCCTCTTCTACTCGCGTGATTCATCTACTCGCGGCGACCTCTTTTAATCGCGGTTCCTTTCCCTCGCGGCGACTTCTTCTAACCGCGCGACTTCCTCTCTTCCCGCGACTTCTCTATCCGCGACGATTTCTGCACTTGGTCGTGGCATCTTCCCCTGCCGCTGGTGTACTCACTTTGACCGTGCGGACTTCTTGTGTCCGGCTTAGCATCGTAGTCGGTTAATCGCAGCGGTCTACCTAACCACTCCGGGCTTAGCATCGTGGTCGCGGCTTCTTGCCGCTAGGGGCTTATCACCCAGACCGTGCGGCCTTCGTGCTGTCTGATTCTGTTTTTCCCGTGCGGTCTCCCCGTCTATCCGCTGCTTGACCTCTCGGCGGCCTAGTCCTCTGGCCGCCTGGTCATGGTCCTCTATTAACTCTGCCGAACCGGCGGCTTCATCTGTTGACCGTCCAGTTCTTGCCCCCGAAATCCGTGATGAATTGTGGATTACTACTATCTCTTTGACCGGGAAGAAGAACTTTACGGAGTGGGTGCACTCGGTTCGCTGTGTGCTTCAATCAAAAGGCTTTCTTCACCATCTAACCCAAGCCGCTCTCGTTCCTCCCACTGATGATTGGCTACGCAACGATGGTCGGGTCCAGACATGGCTTCTCAACTCTCTGGATAGTGAACCATACTGCATGGTCATGTATCATGAAACCGCCAAGGTCATGTGGGATGAGCTCCGGGTCCTCTATTCTGACAAAGATAGTCTCCAACACTTCTACGACATCATCATTGATCTTCAGAATCTCGATGTTGGCGGGGCCTCCGACCCCACGTCCTTTGTTGCTCGCGCCAAGACTCTGGTCGAAGCATGAATTCAGCATCAACCTCCAACGTTGGATCTCGCTGCACAACGTACACAGAAAGAATCTGTCGGTGTGGCCATGATGATGGCTCGTGTACCGCATCATCTTCAGAGCATTCGAGCACATATTCTCTCCTCAGCGGCTACCCCATCCCTATCTGATGTGTGTGTCATGTTGCTCAAGGTTTCGCCTCCTCCTGACTGTTCTGCTCCCTCATCACCGGCTCTCCTACAACAGGCTTCGATGCCCTTACTACCTCTTCCCCCTCCTGCTCGTGGGGGATGTTCTGGCTCCCGGGGCCGAGGTCGGGGAGCTCGGCCTCGACCAAAGTGTTCCTTCTGCGGGAAGGACGACCACCTTGAGGCTGTTTGCTTTCGGAAGCATGGGTTTCCCCCTCGCCCACAAGCCACTATTGCTGCCACAGACTCCTCCGCTCGTAGTGACCTTGAAGAGGTCCGCCTTCAGGTGCAACAACTTCATGGTCTGCTCCTCGCCCACCTGCCTCGGTTGCTTCTGCTTCCTCCATCTCACATGAAGGTATCGCTTATCTCTCCACTAGTCCACGTTGGATAGTGGATTCTGGTGCTACTCATCACATCACCTATCTGCGACCAAAACAATACCTGACATCTCCTTATCCCAAGTGTATTACAGTCAGTGTTGTCGATATCGGCCGACATGTCCGACATGTCGGCCGACATAAAGGTTTTGGGTGCAAACCGCAACGAAACCGATTTGTTTGACAAAAATATCGTTTGTAAAAAAACTGCGATATTTCCCGATATATCGATATATTTCTAACCCGATATTTCGGTTATTATATTTAATATATAAAAAAACAAAATTCACGGGACCCATATTTTTCTACTTCACGAGTCCATTTCATGCATTCGGCATTTCTCGCTCTACCCTAAATTTTACGGGAGAGTAGCTCTAGCGGAGTGGTCGACACTCGACAGCTCCTTCTCTGGTGACGAGGCAACACATCGGCATCGCAGGCGAGGAGTAGACGACGACGCCGGGCTTTCTACGAATTGGCATCACAGGCGAGGATGCGAGGAGTCGATGTCGAGCTTTAGGGTTTCTGCTACTTCACTCCACTGTAAGCCCCCTTCTTCTTTCTTCTTCTTTCTTCTTCTTTCTTCTTGTTTCTGCGACAATTGAAAGTTTTATATGAAGTTATTATATTGATCAAGTCATAAGATCTAAAAGTTTTATTAAACTTGTGTTACTGTAAGATTCTTACTTATGTTATAGTTAGGTTTCTTTCTTACAATAACTAAGTTTATACCTTTATTTGTGTAAATCTGCAGTGATTTTTGTTTCTCCTATGCTAAGAAAAACTCTCCTCCAACTTTACATAATTACATGAGCTTCTCTTTTATCTTTCAAAATTATTTTAAAAAAAATGTTATAAATACTTATTTGTCTATACATTGTTATAGTTATTTATCTGTACATTTTTACTTATTTGCAAAAAATATGTTTATAAATACTGTAATCTTTATTTAAATATTAAAATCCAATATTGTAAAATATTCCCGATATATCCCCGCAATCCGACATACGACATTTCAAACTCAAACCGACATGAACCCGACATCCGACATCTACAACCTTGATTACAGTGGCTAATGGGGACATTGTTCCTGTCTCCAGCTCGACTGATAACCCTCTCACTTCATCTCTCTCTCATCGCTCAGCTCTTCACGTTCCGGGCTCCTCATTTAATTTGTTTTATGTTGGTCGTCTTACTACTGATTTAAACTGCTCAATAACATTTACTTCTTCTTGTCTGATACAAGATCAACAGACACAATTATCATTGGTAAAAGGCGGCTGCAGAACGGGCTCTACCTCCTTGATGACCCTCCAGCTATCCTGACTTCTGTCTCCTCCGTCAATTGGCATCGCAGTCTCGGGCATGGATGGTAACACCCTCATCCGTTGTTCCAGTGCCATATCAGTCAGCGGAGTTACTACTGTTCTTGTATGTATTACTCCTACTCACTGGGACTCTAAATACATGGGCTCCTACTCTGGAGCGTACAAGTCTCAAGCTCTGATTACTAGGTAGAGCGTGAGGATCTTGTTCAGGGCATGCTTGAGCTCGATCTTCTTCAATCGGATGAAATGCAATATGTTCTTAGCAATATGTATGGCAGCTTGACTGTCACATAGCTGGTGAAGATAGTTTAAAAGGTCTGACTCTCAATCCATGTGAGTTAACGATATTGATACTGCTTGTTTCTTGCTTCGCCAAGTAATCAGATGAGGTGCAAAAACAGAGATCGTCTCAATCAGTCACACAATTAGTCATCTGAGAATGCGTTCCACAAGATGAGAGCTTCGAGGAGAATGCATATAGCGCGAGTCCCACAGCGGGTCTTGTAACTAAGTTTCTCAACTCCTTGAATGAGCCCTCACAGCTAGTCCATGAAGAAGATGCAATACTTCTGACCGTAGCCACTCCTCCCCGTCAATTGGCTGTATGCTGTCCAAGTCACTTCCATGTTGTCGACATATACCAATAGGAGCACCCGTTGCCCCTTGAGAAGTCAGCCGAGCTTCGAGTCCAATTGCCCAGAAGTCGCATCTTTGAAACCGAAGGTGACAAACCCGTGACTCCCCCGTGGTCTCAAACCCGGGAGGTTGTTGCATGTGTTTCCTAGGTCGTCACAGGAAAGCGTTCTTGACGTCGAGTTGAAATAAGGGCCATTGACGATGGACAGCAACAGAAATGAGAATTCGGACCGTGTTGAGCTTAGCGACCGGAGAGAAAGTCTCGTCATAGTCGAGCTCGTGTTGCTGGGTGAAGCCACGAGCAACCAAACGAGCTTTGAGTCTATCAATGGTCCCATCAGGAGCATGTTTGATGACGAAGACCCATTTGCACCCAACATGGCCGGGAGGAAGGGGCACCAAGATCCAAGTCTGGTTCGCCCACAGAGCAGCCATCAATTCTTCCATGGCAGCACGCCACCCAGGATGTTGTAGAGCGTCCTGTACAGAAGTTGGAATAGAGACCGAGGATAGGTAGCCCTGAAGAGGTGGAGAGAGACGATGGAGAGAAACATAGTCGGATGAGCTGTAGAGGCCGGCACCGGAGCAGCAGAACACGGAGAATCCGAGGTCGAAGCCCCAACGCGACATAGACCCGAATGCGGTCACGAACGGAGGGATGGTTTCAGCGGAGTTACGTTATTAATACTGTTGAGAGACTGGGGAGTAGCCCAAAGCTTGATCCAGTTTGTCAAGAGTGTATGGACAAAGCAAGTACTCAAGTATGTAATGATACATGGAGAGATGTGAAGCATAGCAAATATATAGGATGAGAAGCATAGAGTGGAGCTAGTGTAGCATTAAGAATAGGTAGAAAAATCATATACAAGAAAGCTCGGAGCGATCATGTAGTAGATACAACAAGGTGGTGCGAGAGTAATGGGACTAACCAGAGATGCTAGAAAATGGAGAATGGAGGAGAAAGAAAAACAAAGAAAGAGGGCCACTAAATGGGCCTTTTTACATGGGCTTTTCCAATACTCCCCCGCAAGCTGGAGCGTACAAGTCGTATGCGCCAAGCTTGGATAGGCACTGATAGAAGAGGGTACTAGGTAGAGCTTTGGTGAGGATGCCAGCGACTTGTTCAGTACCCGGAACATGCTTGAGCTCGATCTTCTTCATGTGGACTTTCTCTCGGATGAAATGACAATCTACCTCAATATGCTTTGTTCTTTCGTGAAAGACCGGGTTCTTAGCAATATGTATGGCAGCTTGACTGTCACATAGGAGGAGAGCTGGTGAAGATAGTTTAACTCCAAGGTCGGTAAGGAGACTCTCAATCCATGTGAGTTCAGAGACCACAGCAGCCATTGCCCGATATTCTGCCTCTGCTGATGATCGAGCAACCACTGCTTGTTTCTTGCTTCGCCAAGTAATCAGATGTCCTCCAAAATAGGTGCAAAAACCGCTAGTAGATCGTCGATCGTCTAGGGAGCCAGTGTAGTCGGCATCAGAGTATGTCACTAGTGTAGGAATGGAAGATGAGGTTTTGTATACAAGTCCTTGGCCAGGAGCAGTCTTAAGATATCTGAGAATGCGTTCCACAGCCTGGAGATGAGAGCTTCGAGGAGAATGCATATAGCGACTAACGAGTCCCACAGCGAAGGATATATCAGGTCTTGTAACTGTTAGGTAGATAAGTTTCTCAACTAGACGACGGTAATATTCTGGATTTTGTAGAAGAAAATCAGAATCCGAGCCCTGAGCACAAAGTTTGTGATTTGCATCCATGGGAGTGTTAATAGGTTTGCAGCCAGAGTAGCCCGCATCATGAAGAAGATCCAGGCAATATTTTCGCTGAGAGAGAACCAGACCATCTGACCGTCTAGCCACTTCCAGACCGAGGAAGTACTGAAGATGTCCCAGATTTTTAGTTTGGAAGACGGAGCTCAGATGTAGCTTAACGGCCTGTATGCTGTCCAAGTCACTTCCAGTAATAATGATGTTGTCGACATATACCAATAGGAGAACCGTACCCGTTGCCCGGTGGCGAGTGAACAATGAGAAGTCAGCCGAGCTTCGAGTGAAGCCAATTGCCCGGAGAGCTTTGCTGAACTTGTCGAACCATGCCCGAGGGGATTGTTTGAAACCATATAGTGATTTGAGAAGGTGACAAACCCGTGACTCCCCCGTGGTCTCAAACCCGGGAGGTTGTTGCATGTAAACCGTTTCCTGAAGGTCGTCATTCAGGAAAGCGTTCTTGACGTCGAGTTGAAATAAGGGCCATTGACGATGGACAGCAACAGAAATGAGAATTCGGACCGTGTTGAGCTTAGCGACCGGAGAGAAAGTCTCGTCATAGTCGAGCTCGTGTTGCTGGGTGAAGCCACGAGCAACCAAACGAGCTTTGAGTCTATCAATGGTCCCATCAGGAGCATGTTTGATGACGAAGACCCATTTGCACCCAACAGGTTTCTGGCCGGGAGGAAGGGGCACCAAGATCCAAGTCTGGTTCGCCCACAGAGCAGCCATCAATTCTTCCATGGCAGCACGCCACCCAGGATGTTGTAGAGCGTCCTGTACAGAAGTTGGAATAGAGACCGAGGATAGTGAAGTAGCCAAAGTCTGAAGAGGTGGAGAGAGACGATGGAGAGAAACATAGTTCGCCATCGGATGAGCTGTAGAGGCCGGCACCGGAGCAGCAGAACACGGAGAATCCGAGGTCGAAGCCGATTGCATAGGAGCAACGGGAGGAAGAGGGCGACGAGTATAGACCCGAATAACGGGCGGTCGAGGAGGGTCAATGTTGGGAGGAGGCGGAGGGATGGTGGGAGGGGAGTGGACGGGGATCACCGGCCGTGGGAGGGAGGGTGGTGGAGGAGGTGGTGGTAGAAGTGGTGGCAAAGGAGGAGGGAAGAAGGGTTGATCCTCCCGGAAAGTAACATCAGTAGATACGGAGACCTTCCGGGTGACTGGGGAGTAGCAAACATAACCATTTTGGGTGCGGGAGTAGCCGACGAAAATGTGTTTGGCCGCATGGGGATCCAGTTTGTCAAGAGTGGGGCCCAGGTTATGGACAAAGCAAGTACAGCCAAAAACCCGGGGTGTGAGAGGGAAGGCGGGTGTGGAAGGAAAAAGAAGGCTGAAGGGGGTAGCGTTCTGGAGAACCGGAAATGGGAGACGGTTGATAAGAAAACACGCGGTGGAAACCGCAAAGTTCCAGAATACTTTGGGAACGTGCATGTGAAGCATGAGGGAGCGAGCAACATCAAGCAAGTGGCGGTTCTTGCGTTCGGCGACCCCGTTTTGTTGCGGGGTGTAGGGACAAGAGGTCTGATGAACAATACCGAAGTTTGCGCATAGAGTGGCAAACTCGTGGCTAGTGTATTCCCGGGCATTATCAGAGCGGAAAGTTTTAATGGCGGTAGAAAATAGCGTACGAGTTTCTAACACAAAAGCCTGAAAAACACGAGAAAGCTCGGAGCGATCATGTAGTAGATACAACAAGGTGGTGCGAGAGTAATCGTCAATAAAGGTTATAAAATAACGATAACCAGAGATGCTAGAAACTTTGTATGGTCCCCAAATATCAGAATGGATTAGATCAAAATGAGCAGAGCTCCGAGTACAATGTGCGGGATAAGAAGCACGAGGCTGGTTGCCAAGAATACAGGAATCACATTTAAAAACAGGAAGAGAGATGTCAAGAATCGCCTTCTGGAGGATAGGTAGAGGGGCATGCCCAAGCCGACAATGCCAATCAGTAGAGGAAACAGAGGAAAGTGATGTGGGAGAGACATCGAGGAGGTAGAGCCCGTTCTGCAGTCGACCCCTACCAATGGTAATCCGCGTATGCCGATCCTGTATCAAAAAACCAGAAGATGTGAAGGTGATATAGCAATTCATATCAGTAGTAATACGACCAACAGAGAGTAAATTAAATGGGGAGGCCGGCACATAAAGAACGGAACGAAGAGAGAGAGAGAGATGGAGGAAGAGATCAGCACATCCGGAGACCGCAACAATTGCACCATTGGCCACAGTAATAGACTGGGGATGAGGAGCATCAGAGAACCGGGGCGGCGGCATGGAAGTGATGTGGTGGGTGGCTCCCGAGTCCAGGATCCAGCGAGATCCGGAGGAAAGACAGGCAGTACCTGTAGTGGAGGTGGAGACAATACCTGCAGGGGAGGTAGAGGCAAGGGAAGCAGAGGGAGGGTGGAGGAGCCCCTGAAGTTGTTGCAGCTGAAGGCGAAGAGCCTCAAGATCCGTACCAGTCGGAGGAGAGCTATCGGTAACAGCAGCAGTAGGCGGGCGAGGAGGGTAGCCATGTTTCTTGTGACAGACCGCTTCAGTATGGCCATCCCGGCCGCAGTAGGTGCACTTGGGCCGTCCGCGGCCACCACGGCCCCGCCCACGGGAGCCCGTACGTCCACCCCGAGGAAAAGATGGTGGCGGAAGTAAAGGAGGAAGGGTCTGCTGAAGAAGGGCCGGCGAGGGCGGTGCAGGTGCCTCCGGTGGAGGTGGTACGCGAAGTAACATAGAGCAGACATCGGAGAAGGAAGGGGTAGTGGGGGAAGCCAGAACCTGGGCCCGGATACTGTGAAGGTGCGGCGGGACGCGAGCCATAATCATAGCAATACAAACAGCCTCCTTCTGGGTGCGTTGAGCAGCGAGATCAGTAGTCGCGGGCTGGTGCTGAATCCAGGCCTCCGTTAGAGTTTTAGCACGGGCCACGAAGGAGGTCATGTCCAGAGCTTTGCCAACATCCAAAGCTTGAAGATCAGTGATGAGGTCAAAAAGGTGCCGAAGGCTGTCCTTGCCCGAGTACAAAGAATGAAGTTCATCCCACATGGCTTTGGCGGTCTCATGATACATGATCATCTGGTACGGCTCACCCTCCACCGAGTTCAGGATCCAGGTCTGGACGCGACCGTCATTTCGGAGCCAAGCATCAGTAGGATGAGTCGGTGAGCCCTGGGTAACGTGACGCGCAAGACCCTTGGCTTGTAGGACCCTGCGGACGGAGTGAACCCAGGGGATGAAGTTGGACTTGCCAGAGAGGGAAAGAGTAATAATCTGAAGCTCATCGCGGAGTTCGAGAGGAGGAGCCACGTGGTCTGCCGGGGGGTGAGCGGTAGTGGAGTCGCTGTAGGACATGGCGACTGGGAGGAGAAGAGGCGGGCAGAACCAGCGGACTGGATGAGGTCGCGGCGAACAGCGGCAAGCAGCGGGCTAGAGGAGGCCGCGGCGAACTAGATGAGGTCGCGGCGAACTGGATGAGGGCGCGGCGAACTGGATGAGGTCGCGGCGGACTGGAGGAGGTCGCAGCGGACTGGAGGAGGTCGCGGCGGTCAGGAGCAGACCGCGGCAGAGGCGGACAGGGAGAAGACGCAACGGGAAGGGGCAAGCCGCGAGCAGAGAGAGGCCGCAGCGGGTGGAAGTAGAAGGCAGAGATCGCAGCGGTCTGGAGCAGAACCAGCGGTCTGAAGCAGAGAGCAGCGGACCGGGGCAGACCGCAGCGGACTGGGGCAGGCCGCTGCAAACCCGTGGCGGACTGAAGAAGAGACCGCGAGGATGAAGAATCCACGCAGCGAGAAGAGGAGCGCGCAACGGACAAGAGGAGAGCCCGCAGCGGACAGGAGCAGTCCGCAAGAGACTACGGATAGGGAGTAGCAGTCCGCGAGCAAAGAGGCTCGAGCGGACAGAAGAAGAGCGTGCAGCGGACAGGAAGGAAAGCCCGTAGCGGATAAAAGAGGTGGGCCCCACGAGTCAGAGCAGAGGATGTCTATAAGAAGCCTGAGGAGGGTGGAACCACGGAGAGAGAGAGAGAGAAGAGAGGCGGATGCAGAGGGGCAGTCCGCAGGAGATCGGAGCGGACAGAAAGGCAGTCCGCAGGAGATCGGAGCGGACAGAAAAAGCAGGCCGCAGGGAAGGCGAGCTGGGCGGGCTGGGCGAGCTGGGCGGTTTGAAGACAAGGGAAGACCGCAGCTAGAGGGAACCTGGCTCTGATACCATGTTGAGAGAGCTCAAAGCTTGTATATATTACTCAAGTATGTAATTACATGGAGAGAATACAAATATATAGGAGAGAGTAGAGAAGAATAAATCCTATACAAGATGTGGGACTAAAGAAGGAGGAGAAAGAAAAACAAAGAAAGAGGGCCACTAAATGGGCCTTTTACATGGGCTTTTCCAATAAATATCAAGATAACAGCATAGGAATACGCATACTAACTCAGAGCATTCTAGCGGAAGCTTTTAAAACAGTTATAAGAACTCATACAAATCACATGAATGTCCACTACAGCCACATTAGGAATGAAATAGCATACACCAATCTTTTGGCCTTATGTCCTTACAATAATTTGATCAATAAAAGTGTCTTACATACATCGGCTCGCAGGCCGGCCACACATGAACATAATAAAATAAACACTTGACTTTCGCCTTCAAGAGCCAGCACAGCATCAAGAGCTTCAGCCCGCTACTAGCCACTAGGCTCACCTGTTCCTGCAAAAACAATCCACCGCACGGTGGCAAAACAAGGCAACGGTCAGCTAAAGCTGACCAAATTATAACGGTCACGCCCCTTACTCGGGGCGCCGGTGCTCCTTCCCTGCATTTTATTAGTATAATAAAACATGATAGTGAAAGTACAATTTAAGCACACTTCACCACAGGCATAGGCACGCACGGCCACACACCCCGTGCACTCAGGACACATTCTCGGTGAACCCGGTCCACCACCGCCCCCAGGACGGCAACATTGTGAGCATTTAGTCTTTCCGGCTGAAGCCTAAGACTCGCCCTATATGTCAACGGTAAGTGTCACGTACCTTAAGTCTCTTTAACCGAACCGCATAGAGCGGGTACGGTTCCACTCAACCCGTTGCTCACACCGCAACGTCAATTTAAGTCATTGGCGCGGGTCAAGCTTCCCCGAGTCCCAAATCGATCATGCAATAGTACATAACCCGGTTATGCACACAGTTGGCTCGCAGGCCAAACAAACTGGGCTCCAAGAGCACACAGCCTCACAACACTGGCCCCCGGGTCTCAAAGAGACAGTCCTCACAACAACAGAGTATCTGGCGGCGGTATTACTAACATCGCGCGGTACCTGGCAGAAATACGTTTCTGCCTAGTTTTCCGGGTGCTCCTTGGGGTTAGTCCCCAAGGCTCCCTGCTGCAATCTACCGCGTAGAAACCTGAAAACCAGAACGGCACGGAGTCTTCTTCGGCAATACAAGTATAATGAAAACATCACCGATCCAGACCAACATGTCCGGATAGGCTTCACACACCATGTTTATGCACGTACTTCGATTCCGGACTCTATATGCAAGACTACGGGGATAAGTCATATCTACCCGAAGGAATACCTCACACTCACCGCCCACTCGCGGGAGAGAGTTTCTTATGCAAAAAGAAAGAGAACTTCACATGTCCAAGTAGAGAATCGTTACCCTAGAGGTTCTCTTCGGCGTCATGGAAAACTAGCCGGATGAAAAGCACCGCAACGGGCTCGCATCCGCGGATCTGGACTAGGCTCGCAATTTGGGGCTCTGAAGCTCCAGCAATGGCGGGATCTTCTTCTTCTTCTCCTTTTGCTCTCCCCTCTCTCTAACTCTTAGAAAGAGAAATGGCCAAATAAAATGAGGCATAAACCCTCATTTCTCGGCCTTATATACCAACAGGAGGAATTCTGGGTCGTCGGATCCCACGAAAATGAAACGAACGGCCTAGATTGAACTTTAAAATCGTCTACATGGGGCCGCACACGGCTTGTGACACGGGCGTGTCACAGACCGTGTCTCACTTCATACAAGAATTCGTCGATCTCTGAATCAGGACACGGCTTCTAACACGCCCGTGTCAACTATGAACACGCCCGTGTCAAACCTGAACACGCCCGTGTCAAACGCCGTGTGCCTCAATCGACACATAAACTGTCACGCCCGAACAGGACACAGCTTTGGACATGCCCGTGTCTGCGTTGGACACGCCCGTGTCCCACCTGGACACGCTCGTGTCCCAGGGTGTGTTGCTCATTCGTCACAGCCCGGCAACCACAGAGCAGGACACGGATTTGGACACGCCCGTGTCCGCGCTGGACACGCCCGTGTCTGACCTGGACACGCCCGTGTGCCAGGCTGTGTTCAACACTCGATAAAACTCAGCCAATTCCAGAAAAGGACACGGCTTTGGACAAACCCATGTCACAGGCCGTGTGAAACCATAATAGCTCCAAAGCTCTCAAAAACACTACTCATACATTTACGAGTTTTGGGGCGTTACAATTCCTACCTCCCCCCCTTAAAAGAATTTCATCCCGAAATTACAGCATGGAAGTGTACATAAGGTTAAATGGTACCCGAGTAGAAAAGCTCGTGATTCTCCTCAAGAATGTTCTGCTCTCGCTCCCACGAAAGCTCCTCATGACCACAATTGTCTCATCGGACCTTGACCATCCTGATAGCTTTATTCCGCAATTCTTTGACCTCTGAATCCTCGATCCGAATGGGTCTAACTTTCGTTGTTAGCCCACTATCAACCGATACTTGATCCGCAGCAACACTTGCGCTGGATCTTTCACTTGAATAGTACACGACTTTGCGTAGGACCGATATGTGGAATACATCATGTAAACCACTCAGCAATACCGAAAGAGCCAACCGATAGGCGGCTTCACCAACCAGCTACAAGATCCCAAAAGACCCAACATACCTCGAACTAAACTTCTTTAAGCGTCGAATCCTTGATACGTCTTTAAACGGCTTTATCTTGAGGTATACTCAGTCGCCCACCGCAAACTCCACGTTCTGATGTTTGGCGTTGTAGTACTTGGCCTGTCTATCTTGAGCAATCAGTAGTCGTTCCCGAATCAACCGTATCGTTGACGCAGCATCGTCAACCTCTCTTCGCTTATAATGCTTCGACTCTCCTGTTTCTACCCAAACCAAAGGTGTACGGCACCTCCTTCCGTATAGAGCCTCAAAAGGACCATCTGAATACTGGCTTGCTAGCTGTTATTGTATGCAAACTAAATCATGTAAGGATGGTCCTCCCACCTTTTACAAAAATCCAATGCACACATACGAAACATGACTTCCATCGTCTTGTTCACCCTTTCAGTTTGCCCATCTGTCTGCGGGTGAAAAGTTGTGCTGAAGTTCAGCTTGATACCCAACAACTGATGAATGAGCCTACAATCATTGGAGGTGAACCGACCATCACGGTCACTAACGATGCTCTGGGGTACACCATGCAAACGGACTAAAGCTTCGCCAGCTTCTCCACGGAATCATCCTTCTATTGGGTATAAAATGTGACACCTTCGTTAAAAGATCAACAATCACCCAAATGGCGTCGTTCCCCTTGTGCGATTTCGGCAAACCGTGCACGAAATCCTTAGAGGTGTCATCAAACTTCCACTCCGGAATAGGCGAGGATTTTAGGAATCCACCTGTCTTCTGGCATTCGGCCTTCACCGAAGCACAAGTCTGACACTTCGCCACGTATAGCGCTATGTCTTTCTTCATACATGCCCACCAGAACAGTCTCTTCATGTCTTTGAACAACTTTGTGCTCCCATGGTGAATTGAGTACTTGGTAAACTGCGCCTCGTACATCAATTCTTCTCGTAATTTCCCAACATTAGGGACGCACAACCGACCACCTTTCCATACAAGGCCGTCGTCAACATAAAACTGGTCATTTGACCCATGCACGGACTCTGTCAAGCGATGTTTCAAGCTTACGTCCAACTCCAAGGCCTGTCGAATCCTGTCCGCGAGGTCGTATTGAACCTCTGTCCAACTCAAACATGCATTAGCGCTAGATCCCTTATCAACACACAAGATCTCCAAAGCCTACAAAATTTGAGAGCGAATACCACGACCGCCAACTCCAAGTCATGTACCGGGTAATTCCTCTCATGCACTTTTAACTAACGGGATCCATAGGCCATCACCGACCCGTGCTGAAGCAGAACACAGCCTAACTCCCCTCCCAGAGGCGTCGGTGTAAACCTCAAAGCCTTCAGAACCACAAAGCGAACATAACACAGGTGTCGTGGTCAAACAACACTTTAGTTCTTCGAAAGCTTGTACGCATTCAGGCGACCAAACGAACTTCTAATCCTTCCTTGTCAGAGTAGTGAGGGGCAATGTTATCCGTGAGAAGTTCTCCACGAAACGCCTGTAATAGTCGGCAAGCCCCAGAAAACTACGGACTTGCGTCACCGTAGACAACACAGACCACTCATGTATAGCAACTATTTTTTGTCGGATCTACCGCAATACCTTCTTCACTAACCACGTGACCAAGGAATGCTACCGAAGACAACCAAAATTCGCATTTAGAGAACTTGGCATACAGTTGGTTCCTCCTCAATGTCTCCAATACCATATGTAGGTGCGTGAAATGATCCTCCTTGCACTGCGAGTACACCAGTATATCGTCGATAAATACTATCACGAACTGGTCCAAGTATTCTCTTAACGTTCTATTCATCAAATCCATAAACGCGGATGGCGCATTCGTCAGCCCAAACGGCATGACAGTGAACTCATAATGCACATCACGTGTGCTGAAAGCCATCTTGGGAATGTCACTTTCCCTTATCCGCAGCTGATAGTATCCGGATTTCAGATCCAACCTTGAGTACACAGTCGACCACACCAGCTGGTCGAACAGATCATCAATCCTTGCGATCGGATACTTAATCTTTTCCGTTAGCTTATTCAACTCCCGGTAATCAATGCATAGTCGTAAGTTTCCGTATATATGCTTAACAAAGAGAGCCGGCGGGCTTCAAGGCGACGAACTTGGACGCACATAACCCCTGCTCTATCAATTCCTGAAGTTATGCGTTCAACTCTTCCATTTCCCTCGGTGCTAAGCGGTAAGGAGACCGTGACATTGGTTTGGCACCTGGCACCACATACTAATGTACTTTTAACTTAGTCTAGCGCTAAGTGTTCAGTCCTAGTACGACTCCTTTGAGTTGTAAAACAATATAAGTACGCTACTCCGAGAGTTAGGTCATGCCACGGATTACGTCAAATACCACTAGGCAAAATGGACGCTTCCACATCAAAGGCTTGATTTCCTATACGCACTCTCAAGTAACAAACTCTTTTCGCGCACATCGAACACCCATTAGGCAGCAACACATCCAATTTGTCTTGCCATCGAAGAAGGTATTCCGATGCGCGATACAAACTCTTTGGACAAAAAGAAATGCGAAGCTCCCGTATCGAATAGTGCTCTCTTCGGAACGTCCAAAATCATAATAACCGTAAAACATAGCAATCATACAATCAAAGCATAAGACGTAAGGTATGGAAAACACTAACACTAAACTCTATCGCATACCTGACACCATGTCTCCTTGCTTGATGGCCTCCTGCTGGCCAAGGTTATAGACTCTCGGTTGGGTTGGAGCTCGATGGGATGCGGTTGACTCTACCGTCTTTCCCTTTTTAGCATAAGTATCCCCTGACTTCCGCTCTGATTTGCCGCTCCAACAGTCTCGAGCCATATGACCCGGCTTATCGCAAGTAAAACATCTAATTGGGTCTCGCCCAACTGTTGCTCCAGAACCTACCCCCTTTGCCGTCGGAGTACCACTCCAACAATCTTTAGTAATATGACCTATCTCGCAACATGTAGCAAGTAAGTGGAATTCGCCCTGCAACGGCTCCCGACTTAGCTTTCTTTATCTTTGGGGCATCACCACGACAATCTCGGGCTAAGTGTCCTAACTTGTCACAAGTATAGCAAGTATATGGAGCTCGACTAGTAGATGTTTTAGATCTCTTATTCCTCTTCCTGCGGTGTTCAGACTTTGTTGAACCTGCAGAGTTTGGTACCCTGAACTCTGATGTCTGGTTGACTTTTGCCAACTCTTCTTCCAAATATCTAGCCGACTCCACCAACGCTCGGAATCTAAGTAGCTTTGGTCCTACCAACAACAATCGTAAATCATCACGCAGACCATTATAAAATCTATTAACCGTGGTCTGTTCGTTCTCCATCTCACACCCTGAGTATCTCGTTATCACAACAAACGCATGCAAATACTCATCCACTGAGTGTGTTCCCTAAGTCAAAAGCATATTCAATTGCTGCTCTGAAGTTCTACCACATGCCCTTTGCTCCAGCGCGCCAATCGGTACTGCAGCCATCCCATGGATACGGGGCTGCACATGCCCTCCATGTTGGGCTTTGAACATAGCGAACACCGTTTCAATCACCATCTGAATGGTTTCTGTAGAAGGAGGGGTCTCAGGCACGTCGTTAGGTGCACTACTCTCCGTGAAATATTGTTGTTGCGACTGTCGCGCACCGCTCCTAGTCACCTATAGTTGTAAAAATGCTCAATTAGGCGACACACAAATTGCCAAAAGGCAATCCTTGGAACACTCAGGTTACTCAAACAAGTGTATTTTCATTCCTAAATGGACATTCATGGGTTCTTTCCATGTTATAACGATGACGCACATACATGTGCTCACCATCCCTTAAAAGAATTCATCCACGAATTCAAATAAGCAAGATCGATGTCTTAGTCTGATACCAAATTGTAACACCCCCATCCGTCACATGAAATATAACAGAAGGTCCGGCCGGGGCCCCACGTCATATGCCACGAACAGACAGCGGAGTTACGTATTAATACCAAGATAACAGCATAGGAATACGCATCCTAACTTAGAGCATTCTAGCGGAAGCTTTTAAAATAGTTATAAGAAACCATACAAATCACATGAATGTCCACTACAGCCACAGTAGGATTGAAATAGCATACACAAATCATTTGGTCTTATGTCCTTACAATAGTTTGATCAATAAAAGTGTCTTACATACATCGGTTCGCAGACCGACCACACATGAACATAATAAAATAAACACTCTGTTTTGGCCTTCAAGGGCCAACACAGCATCAAGTGCTTCAGCCCGCTACTTGACACTAGGCTCACATGTTCCTACAAGAACAATCCATCGCACGGTGGCAAAATATGGAAACGGTCAGCTAAAGCTGACCAAATTATAACGACCCCGTCCCTTACTCGGGGCGGCGGTGCTCCTTCCCTGCATTTTATTAGTACAAACATGATAGTGAAGTACAATTTAAGCACACTTCACCACAGGCGTAGGCACGCACGGCCACACACCTCGTGCACTCAGGGCACATTCTCGGTGAACCCAGTCCACTACCGCCGCCAGGACGGCAACATCGTGAGCATTTAGTCTTTCTGTCGAAGCCTAAGACTCGCCCTCTATACCAACGGTAAGTGTCACGTACCTTAAGTCTCTTTAACCGAACCGCACAGAGCGGGTACGGTTCCACTCAACCCGTTGCTCACACCGCAACGTCAATTTAAGCCATAGGCGCGGGTCAAGCTTCCTCGAGTCCCAAATCGATCATACAATAGTACAAAACCCGGTTATGCACACAGTTGGCTCGCAGGCCAAACAAACTGGGCTCCCAGAGCACACAGTCTCACAACGCTGGCCCCCAGGTCTCAAAGAGACAGGCCTCACAACAACAGAGTATCCGTCGGCGGTATTACTAACGTCGCGCGGTACCTGGCAGAAATACGTTTCGGCCCAGTTTTTCGGGTGCTCCTTGGGGTTAGTCCCCAAGGCTGCCTGCTGCAATCTACCGTGTAGAAACCCGAAAAAAAGAACGGCACGGAGTCTTCTCCGACAATACAAGCATAATGAAAACATCATCAATCCAAACCAACATGTCCGGATAGGCTTCACACACCATGCTTATGTCCGTACTTCGATTCTGAAATCCATATGCAAGACTACGAGGATAAGCCATATCTACCCGAAGGAATACCTCACACTCACCGCTCACTCGCGGGAGAGTTTCCTACGCAAAAAGGAAGAGGACTTCACATGTCCAAGTAGAGAATCATTACCCAAGAGATTCTCTTTGGCGCCATGGAAAATTAGACTGATGAAAAGCAACGCAACAGACTCGCCTCCGCGGATCTGGACTCGGCTCGCGATTTGGGGCTCTGAAGCTCCAGCAATTGCGGGATCTCCTCCTTCTCCCTTTGCTCTCCCCTCTCTCTAACTCTTAGAAAGAGAAATGGCCAAATGAAATGAGGCATAAACCCTCATTTCCCGGCCTTATACCAACAGGAGGAATTCTGGGCCGTCGGATCCCTCTAAAATGAAACGAACGACCTAGATTGAACTTTAAAATCGTCTACCTGGGGCCGCACACGGCGTGTAACACGTCCGTGGCGTGTGACACTCCCGTGGCGTGTCACAGGCCGTGTCTCACTTCGTACAAGAATTCATCGATCTCTGAATCAGGACACGGCTTCTGACACGCACGTGTCAACCTTAAACACGCCCGTATCAAACATGGACACGCTCGTGTCACAGGTCGTGTGCCTCAATCGACACAGAAACCGTCACGCCCGAACAGGACACGGCTTTGGACACGCCCGTGTCCGCGCTGGATACGACCGTGTCCCACCTGGACACGCCCGTGTCCCAGGGTGTGCTGCTCACTCGTCACAGCCCGGCAACCACAGAGCAGGACACGTCTTTGGACACGTCCGTGTCTGCGATGGACACGCCCGTGTCCGACCTGGACACGCCCGTGTCCCAGGTCGTATTCAGCACTCGATAAAACTCAGCCAATTCCAGAAAAGGACACGGCTTTGGACACACCCGTATCACAAGCCGTGTGAAAATATAATGGCTCCAAAGCTCTCAAAAACACTACCCATACATTTACGAGTTTCGGGGCGTTACAATTCCCCCCCCCCTAAAAGAATTTTGTCCCGAAATTACAGAATGGAAGTGTACACGGTGTTAAATGGTACCCGGGTAGAAAAGCTCGTGATACTCCTCAAGCATGGTCTGCTCTCTCTCCCACGAAAGCTCTTTACGATCACATTTGCCTCATCGGATCTTGACCATCCTGATAACTTTATTCCGCAATTGTTTGACCTCCGCATCCTTGATCTGAATGGGTCTAACTTTCGTTGTTAGCCCACTATCGACCGATACTTGATCCGCAGCAACACTTGCGCTGGTTCTTTCACCCGAACAGTACACGGCTTTGCGTAGGACCGAGATGTGGAATACATCATGTAAACCACTCAGCTCTGCCGAAAGAGTCAACCGATATGCGGCTTCACTAACCCGCTCCAAGATCTCAAAAGGCCCAATATACCTCGAACTAAGCTTTTTTAAGTGTCGAATACTTGTTACGCCTTTAAACGGCTTTATCTTGAGGTATACCCAGTCGCCCACCGCAAACTCCACGTTCTGATGCTTGGCGTTGTAGTACTTGGTCTGTCTATCTTGAGCAATTAGTAGTCGTTCCCGAATCAACCGTATCGTTGACGTAGCATCGTCGATCTCACTTCGCTTATAATGCTTCGACTCGCATGTTTCTACCCAAACCAAAGGTGTACGGCACCTCCTTCCGTATAGAGCCTTAAAAGGGGCGATCTGAATACTGGTTTGGTAGTTGTTATTGTGTGCAAACTCAATCAAGTAAGGATGGTCCCCCCACCTTTTACCAAAATCCAATGCACACATACGAAGCATGACTCTCATCGTCCTGTTCACCCTTTCAGTTTGTCCATCTGTCTGCGGGTGAAAAGTTGTGCTGAAGTTTAGCTTGGTACCCAACAACTGATGAATGAGCCTCCAATCGCTGGGGGTGAACCGACCATCACGGTCACTAACGATGCTCCGGGGTACACCATGCAAACGGACTTATATTATCCACATAAAGCTTCGTCAGCTTCTCCACGGAATCATCCTTCCTATTGGGTATAAAATGTGACACGTTCGTTAAAGGATCAACAATCACTCAAATGGCGTTTTCCCTTTGTGCGATTTTGGCAAACCGTGCACGAAATCCATAGAGATGTTATCAAACTTCCACTCCGGAATAGGCAAGGACTTTAGGAATTCACCTAACTTCTGGCATTCGTCCTTCACCGAGGCACAAGTCTGACACTTCGCCACGTATAGTGCTATGTCTTTTTTCATACCTGGCCACCGGAACAGCATCTTCATGTCTTTGAACATCTTTGCGCTCCGAGGATGAATTGAGTACTTGGTAAACTGCGCCTCGTACATCAATTCCTCTCATAATTTCCTAACATTAGGGACGCACAACCGACCACCTTTCCATACAAGGCCGTCGTCAACATAAAACTGGTCATTTGACCCAACCACGGACTCTGCCAAGCGACGTTTTAAGCTTACGTCCAACTCCAAGGCCTGTCGAATCCTGTCCGCGAGGTCGTATTGAATCTCTGTCCAACTCAAACAAGCATTCGCGCTAGATCCCTTGTCAAGACACGAGATCTTCAAAGCCTCAAAATTTTGAGAGCGAATACCACGGCCGCCAAATTCAAGTCATGGACCGGGTAATTCCTCCCATGAACTTTTAACTAACGTGATTCATAGGTCATCACTGACCCGTGCTGAAGCAGAACATAGCATAACCCCCCTCCCAGAGGCGTCGGTGTAAACCTCAAAGACTTCAGAACCACAAAGCGAACATAACACAGGTCTCGTGGTCAAACGACACTTTAGTTATTCGAAAGCTTGTGCACATTCAGCCGACCAAACGAACTTTTGATACTTCCTTGTAAGAGTAGTGAGAGGCAATGCTATCCGTGAGAAGTTCTCCACGAAGCGCCTGTAATAGCCGGCAAGCCCCAGAAAACTCCGGACTTCCGCCACCGTAGACGACACAGGCCACTCTCGTATAGCAATTATCTTTGTCAGATCTACCGCAATACCTTCTCCACTAACCACGTGACCAAGGAATGCTACCGAAGACAACCAAAATTCGCATTTGCAGAACTTGGCATACAGTTGGTTCCTCCTCAATGTCTCCAACACCATATGCAGGTGTTTGAAATGATCCTCCTTACACTGTGAGTACACCAGTATATCGTCGATAAAAACTATCACGAACTGGTCCAAATATTCTCTGAACATTATATTCATCAAATTCATAAAACACGGATGGCGCATTCGTCAGCCCAAACGGCATGATAGTGAACTCATAATGTCCATCACGTGTGCTGAAAGCCGTTTTGGAAATGTCACTTTCCCTTATCCGCAGCTGATAGTATCCGGATTTCAGATACAACCTTGAGTACACAGTCAACCCCACCAGCTGGTCGAACAGATCATCAATCCTTGGGATCGGATAATTAATCTTTTCTGTTAGCTTATTCAACTCCCGGTAATCAATGCATAGTCATAAGCTTCCGTATATATTCTTAACAAAGAGAACCGACGCGCTCCAAGGCGACGAACTGGGACGCACATAATTCCTGCTCTATCAATTCCTGAAGTTATGCGTTCAACTCTTCCATTTCCCTCGGTGCTAAGCGGTAAGGAGACCGCGACATTGGTTTTCACCTGGCACCACATACTAACGTACTTTTAACTTAGTCTAGCTCTAGGTGTTCAGTCCTAATGCGACTCCTTTGAGTTGTAAAACAATATAAGTACGCTACGCCGAGAGTTAGTCCATGTCACGGATTACGTCAAACCCACTAGGAAAAATGGACGCTTCCACGTCAAAGGCTTGACTTCCTATACGCACTCTTGAGCAACAAACTCTTTTCGCGCACATCGAACACCTGTTAGGCAGCAACACATCCAATTTGTCCCTTGCCATCGAAGAAGGTACTCCGATGCGTGATACAAACTCTTCAGACAAAAAAGAAATGCGAAGCTCCCGTATCGAACAGTGTTCTCGCCGGAACGTCCAAAATCATAATAACCCATAAAACATAACAATCATACAATCAAAGCATAAGACGTAAGGTATGGAAAACACTAACGCTAAACTCTACCGCATACCTGACACTATGTCTCCTTGCTTGATGGCCTCCTGCTGGCCAAGGTTATAGACTCTCGTTTGGGTTGGAGCTCGATGGGATGCGGTTGACTCTACCTCCTTTCCCTTTTTAGCATAAGTTTCCCCTGACTTCCGCTCTGATTTGCCGCTCCAACAGTCTCGAGTCATATGACCCGGCTTATCGCAAGTAAAACATCTAATTCGGTATCGCCCAACTGTTGCTCCAGAACCTACTCCCTTTGTCACAGGAGTACCACTCCAACAATCTTTAGTAATATGACCTATCTCGCCACATGTAGCAAGTAAGTGGAAGTTGCCCTGCAACGGCTCCCAACTTAGCTTTTTTTATTTTTGGGGCATCACCACGACAATCTCGGGCTAAGTGTCCTAACTTGCCACAAGTATAGCAAGTATATGGAGCTCGACTAGTAGATGTTTTAGATCTCTTATTCCTCTTCTTGCGGTGTTCAGACTTTGCTGAACCTGCAGAGTTTGGTATCTTGAACTCTGACGTATGGTTGACTTTTGCCAACTCTTCTTCCAAAGATCTAGCCGACTCCACCAACGCTCGGAATCCAAGTAGCTTTGGTCCTACCAACAAAAGTCGTAAATCATCACGCAGACCGTTGTAAAATCTATTAATCGTGGTCTGTTTGTTCTCCATCTCACACCATGAGTATCTCCTTATCACGACAAACGATGCAAATACTCATCCACTGAGTGTGTTTCGTGAGTCAAAAGCATATTCAACTGCTGCTCTGAAGTTCTACCACATGCCCTTTGCTCCAGCGCGCCAATCGGTACTACAGCCATCCCAGGGATAGGGGGCTACACATGCCCTCCATGTTGGGCTTTGAACATAGCGAACACCGCTTCAACCACCATCTGAATGGTTTCTGCAGAAGGAGGGGTCGCAGGCACGACGTTAGGTGCACTACTCTCCGTGAAATGTTGTTGTTGCGACTGCCCCGCACCGCTCCTAGTCATCTATAGTTGTAAAAACGCTCAATTAGGCGGCGCACAAATTGCCAAAAAGCAATCCTTAGAACACTCAGGTTCCTCAAACAAGTGTATTTTCATTCCTTAGTGGACATTCATGGATTTTTCATGTTATAACGATGACGCACATACATGTGCTCACCACCCCTTAAAAGAATTCGTCCACGAATTCAAATAAGCAAGACCGATGTCTTAGTCTGATACCAAATTGTAACACCTCATCCGTCACATGGAATATAACAGAAGGTCTGGTCGGGGCCCCACGCCATATGTCACGAACAGTCAGCGGAGTTACATATTAATACCAAGATAACAGTATAGGAATACGCATCCTAACTCAGAGCATTCTAGCGGAAGCTTTTAAAACAGTTATAAGAACTTATACAAATCACATGAATGTCCACTACAGCCACATTAGGCCTTATGGCATACATCAATCCTTTGGCCTTATGGCATTACAATAATTTGATCAATAAAAGTGTCTTACATACATCGGCTCGCAGGCCGGCCACACATGAACATAATAAAATAAATACTTCTCTTTGGCCTTCAAGGGCCAGCACAGCATCAAGAGCTCCAGCCCGCTACTTGCTACTAGGCTCATATGTTCATGCAAGAACAATCCACCGCACTGTGGCAAAACAAGGCAACGGTCAGCTAAACCTGACCAAATTATAACAACTCCGCTCCTTACTCGGGACGGCGGTGCTCCTTCCCTGCATTTTATTAGTATAATCAAACATGATAGTGAAAGTACAATTTAAGCACACTTCACCACAGGCGTAGGCATGCACGGCCACACACCCCGTGCACTCAGGGCACATTCTCGGTGAACCCGGTCCACCTTGCCCCCAGGACGGCAACATCGCGAGCATTTAGTCTTTTCGGCTGAAGCCTAAGACTCTCCCTCTATGTCAACGGTAAGTGTCACGTACCTTAGGTCTCTTTAACCGAACCGCACAGAGCGGGTACGGTTCCACTCAAACCGTTGCTCACACTGTCACGTCAATTTAAGTCATAGGCGCGGGTCAAGCTTCCTCGAGTCCCAAATCGATCATACAATAGTACATAACCCGGTTATGCACACAGTTGACTCGCAGGCCAAACAAACTGGGCTCCCAGAGCACATAGCATCACAACACTGGCCCCCAGGTCTCAAAGAGACAGGCCTCACAACAACAGAGTATCCGCCGGCGGTATTACTAACGCCGCGCGGTACCTGGCAGAAATACGTTTCTGCCCAGTTTTCCGGGTGCTCCTTGGGGTTAGTCCCCAAGGCTCCCTGCTGCAATCTACAGCGTAAAAACCCGAAAAACAGAACGGCACGGAGTCTTCTCCGGCAATACAAGCATAATGAAAACATCACTGATCCATACCAACATGTCCGGATAGGCTTCACACACCATGCTTATGCCCGTAGTTCGATTCCAGACTCTATATGCAAGACTACGGGGATAAGCCATATCTACCCGAAGGAATACCTCACACTCACCGTCCACTCGCGGGAGAGAGTTTTCTATGCAAAAAGGAAGAGAACTTCACATGTCCAAGTAGAGAATCGTTACCCTAGAGGTTCGCTTCGGCGCCATGGAAAACTAGCCGGATGAAAAGCACCGCAACGGACTCGCCTCAGCGGATCTGGACTCGGCTCGCTATTTGGGGCTCCGAAGCTCCAGCAATGGCGGGATCTCCTCCTTCTTCTTCTCCTTTTGCTCTCCCCTTTCTCTAACTCTTAGAAAGAGAAATGGCCAAATGAAATGAGGCATAAACCCTCATTTCCCAGCCTTATACCAACAGGAGAAATTATGGGCCGTCGGATCTCTCTAAAATGAAACGAACGGCCTAGATTGAACTTTAAAATCGTCTACCTGGGGTCGCACACGGCTTGTGACATGCCCGTGTAACAGGTCGTGTCTCACTTCGTACAAGAATTTGTCGATCTCTGAATCAGTACACGGCTTCTGACACGCCCGTATCACAGGTCGTGTGTCTCAATCGACATAGAAACCGTCACGCTCGAACAGGACACGGCTTTGGACATGCCCGTGTCCGCGCTGGACCAGCCCGAGTCCCACCTGGACACGCCCGTGTCCCAGGGCGTGTTGCTCACTCGTCACAGTCCGGCAACCACAGAGCAGGACACGGCTTTGGACACGCCCGTTTCCGCGCTGGACACGCCCGTGTCCGACCTGGACACGCCTGTGTCCGACCTGGACACGCCCGTGTCCGACCTGGACAACACTCGATAAAACTCAGCCAATTCCAGAAAAGGACATGGCTTTGGACACACCTGTGTCACAGGCCGTGTGAAACCATAATGGCTCCAAAGCTCTCAAAAACACTACTCATACATTTATCAGTTTTGGGGCGTTACATATTTACCCTCTTTTCAGTGTGAAGCATGTATTTACGGCAAGCAGCCGCGTTCATCTTTTCTGTCTCATTGCACCCGGAGCACTGCTCCTTTTATTTTAGCACACTCTGATTTTTGGGGACCGTACAAAGTTACTAGCATTTCTGGTTATCGTTATTTTCTAACCTTTATTGATGATTACTCTTGAATGACATGACTCTACTTACTTCGTGATCGCTCCGAGCTTCCCCGGGTCTTTTGGGCTTTCCTCCTTGAGACTCGCACGCAATTCTCCACAACTATCAAAACTATTCGCACGGACAATGCCCGTGAATACACTGGCCACGAATTTGCAAACCTCTGCTCTGAATTCGGGGTTATTCACCAAATCTCATGTGTCTATACCCCGCAACAAAACGGAACCGCTGAACGTAAGAATCGACATCTCCTCGATATGGCTCGTTCTATCATGCTTCAGATGCAAGTTCTCAAATCTTATTGGAACTTCGCCCTCTCCACGGTCTGTTACTTGATCAACCGTCTTCCTTCTCCCGTACTCCACAATGTCACTCCATTTTGCCTCATGTTCCCTTCTACTCCACCATTCTCCCTCACCCCTCGCATCTTTGGATGCGTCAGCTATGTCCACACTCTTGGTCCATCCGTGGACAAGTTAGATCCCCGGGCGGCCAAACATATCTTTGTTGGCTATTCTCGGACCCAAAAAGGATATGTATGCTACTCTCTAGCTACTCAAAAAGTGACTGTATCTGCTGATGTGACCTTTCGGGAGGATCTCCCTTTCTTCTCAGCCTCAGATCCTACACCTCTACCACCAACGGTCCTACGTCCTGCCATTCCTATTACCACTCCTTCACCTACACAAATCCCTAACAAGGCTCCCCCTGTTTCCAAGCCACCTGTTACACGTGTTTACAATCGTCGTCATCCTGCCTCCGTTGCCACACTGCAATCGGCTTCGACCTCTGACGCTCCGCGTTCTGCTAATCCGGCACCAGACTCTACCGCTCATCCCATGGAGAACTATGTATCCTTACATCGTCTATCTCCACCACTCCACACTTTTGTCACCTTATTATCCTCTATTTCTGTACCTAACACTGTGCAGGAGACTCTCCAACACCCGGGCTGGCGGGCGGCCATGGAAGAAGAAATGGCGGCTCTCTGGGCGAACCAGACCTGGCACCTGGTACCTCTTCCCCCCGCTAAGAGACCTGTTGGGTGTAAGTGGATCTTTGTAATGAAACATGCTCAGGATGGGACGATTGACCATCTAAAGGCCCGCCTAGTGGCTCAGGGCTTCACCCAGCAGCACGGTCTTGATTACGAGGAAACCTTCTCTCCAGTAGCAAAGCTTAACACCGTTCGTGTCCATCTCTCAGTGGCGGTTCATCGTCAATGGACGTTACACCAAATGGACATCAAAAATGCTTTTCTGAATGGTGACCTCCAGAAAACAGTGTACATGCAGCAACCTCTCGGGTTTGAGACCACGGGGGAGTCCCGAGTTTGTCATCTGAAGAAGTACATATATGGTCTCAAACAATCTCCTCGGGCATGGTTCGACAAATTATGTAAGGCTGTTCGGGAAGTCGGTTTTACTCGAAGTTCAGCAGATTTCTCCCTCTTTACACGGCACCGAGCAACGGGAAGGGTTCTTCTGCTGGTATATGTTGATGACATCCTGATCACTGGAGACGATTCAAAGGGTATCCATGCGGTTAAACAGCACCTTAGCTTGGTCTTCCAAACGAAAGATCTGGGTCACCTTTGGTACTTCCTTGGCCTTGAGATCGCAAGGCGACCGGATGGCCTTGTACTGTCCCAGAGAAAGTACTGTCTGGATCTCCTTCAAGATGTTGATTACTCTGGATGTAAGTCTACTACTACTCCAATGGATGCAAATCATAAACTGTGTGCTCACACTTCTGACACAGATCTTCCTCTTCAAAATCTGGAATACTATCGACGACTTGTTGGGAAATTGATCTACCTAATAGTTACAAGACCGGATATATCCTTCGCTGTTGGAGTGGTCAGCAGGTTTATGCATGCCCCGCGAACTTCTCACCTTCAAGCCGTTGAGCGCATCCTCAGATACCTTAAAACAGCTCTGGGTTAAGGATTGGTCGACGAGACCTCATCTTCTACTACAAGATTAGTTGCATATTTTGATGTTGATTATGCGGGTTCCTTGGATGATCGTCGATCAACCAGTGGGTTTTGTACCTACTTTGGAGGTCATCTCATCACCTGGCGAAGTAAAAAGCAAGCAGTTGTGGCTCGATCCTCAGAAAAAGCAGAATACTGATCAATGGCGTCGGTTGTCTCTGAGCTAACTTGGCTTGAAAATCTTCTTGTCGACCTCGGGGTAAAACTTCCCTCACCCGCCCTCCTGCTATGTGACAGCCAGGCAGCTATACACATTGCAAAGAATCCAGTCTTCCATGAGAGAACGAAGCATATTGAAGTAGACTATCATTTCATCCAGGAAAAGGTTCAAACGAAGAAGATAGAATTAAAGCATGTTCCGGGCACTAAACAAGTTGTTGATATCCTCACAAAGGCTCTACCAAATACCTTATTCTATCAGTTTTTGTCCAAGCTTGGTGCATACGACTTGTACTCTCCAGCTTGCGGGGGAGTGTTAGAAAATCTCATGTAAAGGGGCTCATATAGCCCATGTATTTGTTTATTTTTTCTCTTTCTCTTCTTTAGTCTCACATCATGTATAGGACTCTCTTCTCTCTTTTTCCCTCCTATAAATATGTATTCATACTTTGTATTTGGATATAGAGAAAGTATTTACAAGTTTGAGTTTTCTCCACAGATATGACAACACAAAACAACAAAGAACGGCTAATACCGGCCCAAAAAGACAAAATAAACTTCAAACAAGTAGAGTTGTGGACGCATTCTACTGACACATTCTGCATTGTCCACGAGAAACTTCATATGACCCTACAATAGCAGCATAAATTTTCTGCATGATCTTCTTAACATGTGGAATTTGAGAATATTTTTTAAGAACACCAAAATCTGAATCCTAAGTAATAAGGGCTTAAGAATGTGTCATATCCATAGTTGCACGGTACAAAACGTTTGTTATAAAATGCTTCAACTTTTTCAAACACAGCATATCCCTTCATATTTTATTTGGATTTTTATATTCCTCCACCAAAGACGTGTATGCACTTCTCTTCATCTCAATAGTCACCATCATCAAAAAAATCTATCAAATTGTTGGAGCCACAGAACTAACTCATGAAAAAGACTTGCCCTTGAACTTGAGGGTCTTCACCCTATCATCATCTCTTTATCAATCCAATATTCCAATCTAAGTTGAAACATTTGAGAGAAAAGAATTGACTTCACAGATTCAAGACTCTCTTAACTCTTTCCTGATGTACACAAGGTCGATTAAGAGAGACACTTGCATTCAATAGTCCACTTACTTCACAATGATCTGTCTATAATTTATAAACTCAGTCTCAAAATAGTGTTACAATTCCTGTGGAAGTTAGTAGATCATAAAGCAATCACATGGAAAAAATATTAATCTGAAAACATAAAAAACAGCAAAAAACTAACAATAACAACCCAAAAATAATCTTCAAAAACTACAATGTCGTCACAACTTCAAAACAAAAATTACTATGCAAAACACTTCCACAAAATGACAAAAACAGACTCACCCACAAAACCTATACAACAACTTAAAATAATATTGGAGAAGAAATGAAGATGGAGAAGGTACAAACTCTCTTCATTGGAGAAATATAAGGTCAACCCACAAATAAGATAACTTTTCACGCTGAGGGCGCATACCATTCGATAAAAGCAAGGGATGAAGGAGATAATCCTCCTAGAGCAGTTCTCGACCTCTCCATTCTTCCGCAATCACTGAAAATGGACCTTCGAACGCTAAAAAATGATAATGAACCCATTGAGCAAGTAAAGCATCGTAGAATCAACATCAATTGAGGGTGTTTGATGCCACTTTCATGGTTCCCAAAATGGAACTCCAGTGCTTTAAATTCCTTTAAAACATGCCATAGAGCGCTCTTCTTTCCACTAGCTCCTAATTGAAGTATCAAATGTTTTCTTTTTCACCTTAGTGTGGGAACGATGAATTCGGAAATGCATCATGATGTGATACCTTTGAGATTTGAATATTGAAGTGAGATATTGCAGTGGAGTAGCTGACTTGTCATTTCAAATTTCATACAACTAGAAAATATAAATTTTCACTACATAAGAAAAAGAGATGTTCGAGCTTGTGCTAGTTATAGAAAAATCAAACTTCTGAGTCAAACAATGAAATTATGTAAAAGAGTTATGGACAATAGACTCAAAACATTAGATCAATTTTTGATAATCAAATTGGTTCCATAAAGGGTAGATCAATTATGAGAGTTAATTTTGTGTTAAGACGGTCGATGGAAAAATATAGAAGAAAAAAATATTCATGACTTTTTATTGATCCAGAAAAAAAAATTTATTATCAAGAGAACTGATTTGGTGTGATTAAGGAGACGTGTGTCAAAGGTATGTTCAAGTTGTTAAACATGTCAGATAAATCATTACCTAATATTAGAAGTAGCAGTGAAGTGACCAAGTAATTTTCAATAATGAGTTTTATCTTTTTGTAACAGTAATGGAGATGCTTACAACATATGCTGAAGTGAGATTTCTTCGCATATAATTTCAAAGACAACATGACGGCGTGCCATGACCGACGCGTGTGTATTCCCGCAGAAGGCGGTGATTCGTTGCCTAGTCGGACGATCGGAGTCCGTGGTTGCGTCCGGATGGTCGATCCAAGTCAAATTTATATTTTACTTTTATTGTTTTGAGTTGTAATTAGCCCTCAATTGGTCCAGACAACTTGAGCCGTCCGATTCGGGTGGTTTCATTTGATTTTAAGGTTGTGCTTTGCTGCAGTTATTCCTAGGGCTCCTTATATGCGGGCGGTGGTTCATAGCAGGGCATCGTGGGTTTTGGCAAAGTGCAAAGCAACCGGTCAATTTCAGGAGCGACTCCTGGGCTTTCTTCCTCGGTGAGACGTCGAGCACTCCCCCCCCATCTCCGTTCAACTCCTGCCGCCGCCAGTCACCTCCCTCCTTCCGCCGCTCTCCCTCCCGGCTTCTCGTTCCCGTACTCCGCCCAAAGCCTTCCGCGATTTCCCCATCCTGATGACTTCCCCCACCCTGCAGGAAACCATCCGCCTCCACCCCTCCCCGTCAGCCAATTCTCCTCCAGCAAACCCCACAACACACCTTCACACAACCAGCCGCCTTCTATTCCTCATCTAACAGAGTCCCCTTCCTTCTTCCCAAACCTCCCGTGGATTCCAACCAAATCCGTCCACTCCTCATCCAGAACACCTCCCCAAACCCTTTCGTGGACTCCACTCACCAACCAGACAACCCCTTCCCTCCCTCTTGCAGTCACCGTTAAGTCCTTCCGCCCCATTAACAGTCCTGATCCACGACTCTATTATCTTCTTCGCTTGCTACAACCTGGGTTGCACGCCAACAACCGCTTCTGTCACCGCCTACATATGTGAATTGTGGTAAAAGTCATTTCTTTTTTTGTTGTTTATTTTGGCAACTTGTACTGTGATGGATGCTAATTTTATTGTGCTAATAGTTCATTTGTCGTATAATTTGCGGAGTTTATTTTGTGCATGTTTAATAGTAATTGCTCCTAAATCTAGTAAAAGTTGATATTTGTTCTCATTTAATAATTTATTTGAGATTGCACGTGCTTCTGGTGTTAATTTTATAATAATTAATTATTTGCTGTAACTTTTGAGGCGGCCACTTTTGCACTAGCATTACACCTTGTCGCATTTAGGGCTGCATTTAGAGGGTCCACCCTGAGTCGGCCTTACCACTGCATCAAATTGGTATCAGAGCTCAAGATTTGGGCCAATTTATATGTGTAGTGGTAAGTTTTATGGAGTCTTTGGGTACATTTATGTCTAGTTATCGTCGTTATTCGTCTTCTCTATTTGGGTATCGCGAGTCTACCTATATCCGACCTCGTAGAGCCCCTTTAGAGAAACTCTCATGTTATCATGATGAGCCTTATCGCTCATCGCACACCACTCCTAGAGATCGCGTCGACCCCTCGACGCAATTCCATTATGTTAGAGACGATCACCACAACGAGAGGTCATCACGTTATCATCATTACACCTCTCCAAATGATAAAGTTGAGTATCGTTCAGGTCGTCGTCGTTACACATCTCCTCTAGTTGAGAAATCTGAGTTTGGATAAGTGCGATCACCACTGCATGTTCGTAGGGCCCGCGTCCACCCATGAGCACAATCTGATTATGTTAGGAACTACCGTCTAGATGACCCTCAGGAACCCTATAGAGATCACCATCACCAGAATCAAAACAAATGTCAAGACCCTCCTAGTGTTTCGCAAGTTACCTGAGGCTGAATTTTGACGATTAGTTCTTAACCGTTCTGATCTCTTAGATGCTCAACTTGATCACATAAGATCTACATTATGAAGATAGCCGAGAGATTTAGGTCGAGCTACAGATGCGTCTACTAGTGCTCCCACTGATATGAGAGGCCTGACACTTGATTTTGCTACTTCCTCGTTTGACGGGACTCGGTGTCCATGTGATCTTGTAGTTGAATCTGATCATGATCTTATGATACAGGTGGAGAGCGATACTAGATGGTATATTCATCATTCACACCTCACTTAAACATAGTGTCCCTTTTGGGCAGGGATCCAGTTCTCGACACTATACCAGTTGACCCACACTTGAGTCTGGGCATTCCCTACTCTTCCCTTAGTATTATCACGAGTCACATCACCACTAAGAGTCGAGAGCATATTGTTGACTTCAGAGTGATGCCTCACTCACTTATAAGAACACCACCTCTATCAACAATACTAATCCGAAGGATCATACCACTATTAATGATGTCGTTGTTGAACCTCTGGATAAGCCTCCTGATGAGCCACTACTCCCTTGGGAGATTCATGAGGATATCGTAGACTTTGTTGTAGGTGACATACTTGTTCCCATGGACACTATCGTTATTAGTATTTTTCACTTAGAGGACAATCATGTCATTGTTGACCTCCCAGAGATTAAGTCCCTGAGAGGCTCATTTGACGAGCTTCTATGCCTGCACTTGAGTGATGGGTCGTGTATCCGCACTAGTGATCATCTCACACGAGATGACTGTTGGTATACCCCCTGGTGAGCCACCTGACAAGCTTTATCATTTGATAGGGACCCATCACACCCGTGCATCGCACTATTTTGTCACTATCTATCGACCACTCAGTGAGTCTCCTAATGATTTGCATCCCTTGGGAGATATTTGGCATATCCTGATTTCGTAATTCACTGTTGGTGTCTCAGTCAGTCAGTCAGTGGGGTGACCTCCATACGCTAAATGAGTTTTTCTACACCCCGCCCAAAGAGCCACCGGATAAATTACTCATCCTTAGGGACCTCCACTATTACATAACATATGTATTTTGTCAGTCTGTCATGTCAGTCACCAGTCATTTTGCATTTGTTGCATAACTTGCATGGTAATTCTCTTATAGTGTCTAATTGTCCTATGTTGCATGATTTGAGTACATTGTATGATTTACATCATTTGTTGGAGTCAGTAGAGTTCTTCACACAACATGTGCATGCACTCCATGAGTCGATTCGTAAAACATTACAGTCAGTAATGATTATTATAATGATCGATCAAATCAGTACAGGCGGGAACAAATTTTTGAGGCAGGAGAACAGGTATTGATTCGCATTCGATCCGAGAGGGTCCGCAAGGATCAGCAAAGAAATTAAGCACACACAGAATTGGCCCATATACAGTTGTACGTCGAATTAGTACAAGCACATATGAAATAGACATTCATCATGGTATGAGCATCAGTAGAGTATTCAACGTAGAGGATCTGACTCCTTACTACGCGGAGCATGTGTATGTTGAGCCTTCTTCCACACCCCTACCCTATGTTGTTAAAGGCGCGTCTAAGGCTCCAGGCTCAGAGGTTTGCGCCTTTTTGCGCCTTTTGACATTAAATGTGCGTCTGAGTGTGATTTTTGTTGTAAACCTTTTTTAAAAATAATGGAAAAAATAATGCAAGAACTCAATAATTTTTATATGATTTAGTATTTTTGATACACAATCGATCGTTGAGAGTTAGATATGATGCAAATGACTGTATTGATTTTATTTCTTAAGGGATATAAATGATAGTAATGAATGATTAATTAGTAGAATATATGAAGATTTTATTCAAGAAGATGAACTAATATTTAATGTTCTAATTATTTAAAATGAATGTGGTTTTGTCTTGCCTTCTTCGGGCGCGCGCCTGTGCCGTGAACCTTGCGCTTATGCTCCAAGACCCCTTTGCGGCTTGGTGCACCTTGCGCCTTCAATAACTAAGCATCTACCTGAGCCTTCATCTCATATAAGCCCTTCTGCTTGATCCTTTACCTCGTATTACCGCCACGAGTCCTTCTCTCTTGCCAGCCGCGGAGTCGCGATATGTGGATAACATTGCATTATCGACGGTTCCACCAACACTGCAGTCAAACGGAGATACATTACTTCCATATGGAGATACATTACTGCCAGACGGAGATACATTACAGCCCGAGCTACCTACTTCTACAAATGACGTGTTTCAGATCATCGGTCACGACTTCTACACCACGGGCGGGTGAGATATAGTGTGTTATCTTGTCTGTTGGAGCGGTCGACCTCTACACGATGCGACATGGATTTCTTCAAAGGAGCTCGAGAGACTCGCCCCACAGCTACACAGCAAGTACGACCATCTTCACTCACCAGAGATGAGTGCGTTCGAGCAGGGGGGTTGACGGCGTGACACGACCGACACACATGTATTCCCGCAGGAGACGGTGATTCGTTACCCAATCGAACGGTCGGAGTCCGTGGTTGCGTCCAGATGGTCGATCCGAGTCGATTTCATATTTTACTTTTATTGTTTTAAGTTGTAATTAGCCCTCAATCGGTACAAACAACTTAAGTCGTCTAATTCGGGTGGTTTCATTTGATTTTACGGTTATGTTTTGATGCAGTTATTCCTAGGGCTCCTTATATGCGGGCGGCGGTTCATAGCAGGGCATCGTGGATTTTGGCAAAGTGCAAAGCCGCCGGTCAATTTCAGGAGCAACTCCTGGGCTTTCTTCCTCAGTGAGACGTTGTGCACTCCTCCCCCCCCCCATCTTCGTTCAACTCTTGTTCCCGCCAGTCACCTCCTTCCTTCCGCCGCTCTCCCTCTCGGCTTCCCGTTCTCGTACGCCGCCCCTCCGCCCGAAGCCTTCCGTGATTTCCCCATCCCGACAACTTCCCCCTTGTCGGAAACCCTGCTCCTCCACCCCTCCCTATCAGCCTATCTCCTCCAGCAAACCCCACAACACACATTAACACAACCAACCATCTTTTCCTCCTCATCTAACAGAGTCCCCTTCCTTCTTACCAAACCTCCCGTGGATTCCACCCAAATCTGTCCACTCCTCATCCAGACCGCCTCCCCAAACCCTTCTGTAGACTCCACTCACCAACCCGACAGCCCCTTCCCTCCCTCCTGCAGTCAACGTTAAGTCCTTTCCCCCCACTAACGATCTTGATCCACATCTCTATTATCTTCTCCGCTTGCTACAACCTGGGTTGCCCGTCAACAACGCTTCCGTCACCTCCTACGTGCGTGAATTGTGGTAAAAGTCGTTCTTTTTTTGTTATTTAATTTGCCAACTTGTACTGTGTTAGATGCTAATTTTATGTGCTAATAATTAATTTGTCGTATAATTTGCGGAGTTTATTTTGTGCATGTTTAATAGTAATTGCGCCTTGATCTACTAAAAGTTGATATTTGTTCTCCTTTAATTATTTATTTGAGACTACACGTGCTTCTGGTGTTAATTTTATAATAATTATTTTTTTACTGTAATTTTTGAGGCGGACCTCTTTTGCACGAGCATTACACCTCGTCGCATTTAAGGTTGCATTTAGAGGGTCCACCACAAGTCGGCCTTACCACTACATCACGACATAGTTCTAATCAGGCGATATCTACTGATTTAAATAAAATATTTGAACAAGGAAGATATTTTATAGAAGATGGAGGGCTACAAATTAACATAACGATCAAAGTACATGATATAGTAATTATTAATATATCTAATTGGAACATAAAGAGAGATCTAGGTGCAATTGGTTTACATACATTGAAATGATTTTCAGAGTAATGAGCCCTCCTACAAAGTCACAAGGCATGCTAAGAAAAATATTCTTCATGCAAAACCTATTAGATTTAGAATGGGAAAATCATACTACTTTTAGAAAAACATGCGCTCGTATTAAATGTTCATTCCAAAACAAAGCATACTAAAATATGGTTATGTACGAAGTACGAACTTATTGTGAGAAGGGTTCATTCAACCAGTGGACACTCATAGTGATTGGAAGGGTCAAAAAACAAAAGGCGAGTTATTTGCATTCTTCTTATATTGTGGTTAGAATGAAAGTAAAAAAATGCATAGAACCTATTGAATTAAGATCGGTTGTTATAAATGAAGAAGCATGTCGACATGACTATGGGATAAGAGAATATATCTTGAAGATTTAACTACATATTTATAAAGTTATTATCGGGCTATTGATGTTGTATGGATCTGAAATCTCGGGCAGTAAAAAAACATTCTTATTGAAGTTGAGTGTGACATAAATGAGAATGTTAAAATGAATGTGTAGAAAAATATACAAGAATATTACACAAAAGGCTGAAGTATCATTTAGCGAAGAAGATACAACTACAACAACACACAAGCCTTTATCCCACTATAGTGGGATTGGCTATATGGATTCTTTGTCGCCATTGTGCCTTATCTTTAGTCATAATCTCACTAATTCCTAAGTACATTGTGTCTTTTCATATAGTATCATTCAAAGTCTTTATTGGTCTACCTCTTCCCCTTTTAACATGCCTAGTAACTAAACTCTCACAATGTCTAACAGTTTCCTCTAATAGTCTCCTTTGTGCGTGTCCAACCCATCTTAGAAGAGCCGCTCGCATCTTCTCTACAATCGTTGCCACTCCAGCTGTATCTCCGATACATTCATTCCTAATTTTACCCAGTCGTGTGTGTCCACACATCCATCTATGCATTCTCATCTCCGCAACTCTCATTTTTTTCATGTACACATTTAGGCTTCGTTTGGCACAGCATTTGGAGCTCTCCGTTTGGGGCAGATACCGTCGCACGACGGGTAACCAAATGGCCGGCGGCGGCATTTGCTCTGTTTGCGCCCGCCGCGCCATGGGAAATGGGGGGAAACGGAGGGATTCCAACCGCGGCCTCCCCCATCTGCTTTCAAAAGCCCTCCTCCTCCCGCTGCCTGAGCAAAACGCCAAACCAAACGAAGCCTTAATGAAGAAGATAAGTCGACAAAAAATAAGTTTATATGACTTTGGCACGTACATCAAGGGTTAGAAATGCATAAGTTAGGCTAACATATGGATCCAGTATCCAAGGATTGGGTGGGAGAAGGAAAACCCAAGGTAACATGGATGAAAATTATATAAAAAATGATTTGTGCAACGACACTCTAAGTGGTATGGGTTCAAAGTGATATTTCAGAGAGCAGGTGAATGAGGAGTATGTGTTTATTGTAATCAGCTTCTATAACAATAATCCATAGACGATACAAATATTTAAAAGAAGAACAAAAGTGAGCTAAGTTCAGAGTCGGACATATGTATCAAACAGAAAAAGGAATTAATTGATGATGGAAATACCTCCAACATCAGAGAGATCAACGCCTGCAAGAAGCTGCTCCTTCCATTTCCTCAGGCTCTCATCATCCTAATCAACACAGCGCCCAATCTACTGAATTTGATGAACGAAAGAAAGCCACCCCCCCCCCCAACCCTCCAAAGGAACCAAGGAAGACAAAGAAGTGCGGGAATGGAAAGAAAAAGGAAAACCTTGTCCATCTCGAGCTGCTCCTTGAGGGCGAGCTGGGGACCAAGCACAACATGAACCCTGCTCTCATCTTCCTCGTCTCCGTCATCTTCTTCATCCTCCCCGGCGTCGGTGGAGCAAACAGAGGCGCCTGCCTTTTTGCTTTTGAGCTCGTTCTCGGAGTCACTCGGCTCCGACGAAGGCATCTCTTCCGCATCCTTCGACGCGATCACTTTCGATGCCGGTGTCGACATTTTCTACCCCTCTCCCTCTCTCTTTCTCCTTCAGGTCGGCGATAATTGATGATGCCCCTTCCTTACTCGTCGAGAGATAGGTGAGGATCACAAGAGGAGGAAGAGCAGAGATCCTTTTCTTCTCTTTGATTGCTCTATTTTTAGGGAGAGGGAAATGGAGGCCATGATTTCTGATCTCAACTCCTAACAGGAAGACCGAATTTTAAGGCCAAATATGTTCGTGGCACCCTCAATGTTAACTGTAACTTAAAATATTAGTTGAAATCTAATTTTTGGGTTGCTTCAGCCCGAATTTTGGCTTTCCACAACTCAATATTTATATTTCTCCTGCCCTTCCCCTTTGTGATGAGAACAAGCATATAATTTTGGCAAGCCCTACGCCAACCTTGTCTGCCGTCGAGCCGGTGTCGACGATCCAGACGAAATGGACCACCAAAGTGACGGGTCTCCTTAGAGCGCTAAACGCACACCCGCGCATGGGATCCGGGTATCGAAAAAAATTCCTCGTCATGGGGTGCAAATAGTAAAATTCTCCACCAAGGAGTGCAAATAGTAAAATCTCTCATCATGTGGTGTAAATAGTAAACTTCCTCATCATGGGGTGCAAATAGTAAAATTCCTCATCATGGGGTGCAAATAGTAAAATTCTTCATCATTTGGTGCAAATAATAAAATTCTCCATCAAATTGTGCAAATAATAAAATTCTTCATCATGAGGTGCAAATAGTAAATGTTGGAACCAAAACTTATCCTTAACAAGAATTCGGACCTAAAGGGGTAGTTTGCACCTACTTCTCTCGAACTTGAACTCCTGACCTGTCACTCGGGATTAGAAACTGATCATGGACTGCAGCATGGAGGTCGCACCACACACCCGGAAGATCTCTAAAGCGTTTCTCCTCCTAAGTCAAAAGCTGAGTTGGGCACCTTGGAGGGCTTTCACAACTGAACCAAATAACTCAATGAGGAAGAAGCCAAAAAAACTAGATCCCCTCTAAAGGTGCCCTCAGGGCCTATTTATAGAAGTCCAAGTCTGGTATGCAAATAGCGCAACTCCATTATTCTGAAATGTTATGTGTGTTGAAGGCAAAAAAAATCCCTACCTCAGAATTGGGATCATGGTCCACCTAAGGTTACGGGTTCAGGGGTAAGACTAGAAGACTAGAGTGACTAGGATGAAGATCGAAGGCAAACAGGACCCCAGATGTTGCGGCAGGAAGGTCCCACCACGTACTTGGATGCTCGAAACGAGCAGCCCCTTATCGACCAAGAATGACAGAACTAGGTACGAGCGAGACTAGCTGATGACTAAGTCGCAAGATCGCGACCTGGTCTCTAAGGAAAAGCAATCCAAAGGCTCAGCTGGCACCAGGAAAGAAGAGCTCGCGAGTATCCTGCAGAGGATTCAAGTGTCTCCACCTCGTACCCCAGGGGCCCTATTTATAGGGAAATCCAAGGAGGGGGGTCATATTTATACCTCACTCCCTGGCGACTAGGCGATTTCCTAGGAGAACTCGCACGAGCTGGGCAAGTATCTCGCCTAATTGCATACCTGGCGAGTATTCGAGGGGAGCTCTCCATACTCGTCCAGGCCTTCTGTAGTCTTGCGCGCTGATTCTGACTTCTGTTTTGACTTGTTGACATCTACTTCTACTGACCTGGTTGCGGTAGGACCCATCCTCGACGAATATGGGTTGTACACAATCCCCGCTCTTTTAGAGCGTCGTAGGAGCTCGGAAAGAATCATCCAACAATTATTCGGCGAGCTGCTATGTCGTGTATCTGAGTTGCTCACTCCTGTTGACTTCCTACTGAACTTTATAATAGGGGGCTGGTTTTTGAGACAGGTCTTCTGAGCTCGCATGCTATGTCGAACGCCAATGAGAAAATTTTTCAGGAGGGCCTCGTCGCACTGTCTGGCTATCTCGGTACCGTCAAGCCCAAAAGGCCGTGGGAAGAGGATGTCGCTGCCGATTCCCCCCCCCCCCCCCTAAGAAGAAGAAAATAAAGAGGCTAAAGAAGACACTCGTCTCCAAGGCCAACAACCCGCCTCCATCTTCTAAGAACGTCGTCGCCTCGACCGTCAATCCCGCACGTTCCACTAGCACCCAGAAGCTCCATAGTGATCTTGGGTTAGACGACGTCCCTAACGTAGTGGCTCCCGACTCCAACCTTCTCAACCCTCTAAAAACTCCACCTTCAGAAGTCGCCAACTCGTCGGTGCAGCCACGGGTTAACGTTGTCACCATGTCAGGACGCTATCTTGCCAGTTGTGCAAAAACTCCACTGGTCGTCATTTATTTCTTGCAGTCCTGTTCCTTTTACTCACAGACTCTCCATCGGATGTCATTGACGTGACTCTGAATGTTTCCCCCTACACTCTGCACCATTGCTCGCCCTTGCAGCTGGGAAGCCGCTCCGGACCGCGCACACTGTTCGAATTAATCTCGGCTCTAAGAAAGTAACGAAAGCTCTGACTTCTACGGCGAAGAAAAATCCCCCGACGAGCAAATACCCTCTAACGAGCAAAGACTCTCTGGCGAAGAAGGATCCTCTGGCGAGAAAGGATCCTCCGGCGAGCAAGGACTCTAATCTTGGGACGAGCAGAGTCTCCTCCACTCCTGCGCTTGATTCTGTGCTGTTAGTGGCGAGTAGCACCTTACCGCTGCCGCCTCCTCTGAATGTCGCTCCTCTGCAGGCGGCGATTGATCTTTTGTTGTTGCCTCCTCCTCTGACCGCTCAGCAACTAGCGGATATGCAGTGACCTTCATCGCCTCCTCCGCTGAAGACTTCGCATCAGCCGGCGAGTTCGTCGCAGCCTCCGCGGCCTCAGTCAAAGACTTTGGCCCGGAAACAGGACAAGTCGCGGCCGAGCTATTTCCCACCGAGGGTCGGGGACCCTGATTATGGAGGTCGCGAGCAGGGGAAACCTACCGAACGTGCAGGCAGTTCATCTTCAAGCCAATGAGATACCTCAGGTCGCGGTCGTTCTCCCTGTCGATCTCGATCTCCTCGTCATGGTAACTCGTGTTACTGCTGTTTTGTTTGATAGGTTAGTCGTCAATTTCTGACCTGGTGACCATCTTCTATTTGTTTTGGCAGATCGCCCGGTGACTTCAGGGGAGGCCTTCATCGACGCCATCGGGTTATCTGGAACTGAGTATTGTCTTGCTGCTCCTCGCGCCTACCTGGAGCTGGAGAGCAAGTTTGACCAGCTTGCGATCTGCGAGCCTCATCGTCGGATCTCAGCCTGGACCACCCAGAAGAGCTTCGGATAGCGGGTGGCGAGGATAGAAGAGCTTCAGACCACCCTGGAGATCTACGAGGCCTGCTTTCACATGGTCAAGGAGAACGATCGTCAGCTGGCGATAAACAACCATCGCCTCCAGCTCGTTCTCGACGAGCTGGCCGACATGCAGGCGAGTATGGGTTCCGTAGGAAGGCTGGCAAGGATGGAGGAGCAGCTACGGCATGGCGATGACGCGATGTCGGTTGCTACTAAACATTATAGGCGAGCACGCGATATGGGATGGGCTGGACGACATCCACATCCTCTAGAGCGGCCGCCGAGAACTTATATTTTTCCCTTCTTTATTTGAATTCGCCTCAGGCGAATATTGTACCGAACAATCTTTTATTTATAATAAGCGAGTTTGTATCTCGCTTTTGATTTCTGTCTTTTACTGTTTTGATGTTTGTTGTTTACTCGCTTCTCTTTTTCGATGTGCCGAGCTTGTTTTGCAGGTTCTGGCGAAGTTACGAGATTTCTTGCTGCGCTGTGCAAGATAAGGCTGATGTCGGGGATCAGTCAAATCATTTAGGTCACGACTTAGGACGATACTCGCCGAAACGGATATACACCCCCCTCTTCTTTTGCCTCCGCCTATAAATAGAGGGGGTAGGTAGGTCATAAGTACGCTGTTGTGATTTTCTAACTCCAACTCGCGAGTTTCTACTCTTGCTCGCGTGTCTCTGCCTTCCTTATCTTCTCCCCTTTTTTTCTCTCCTCGTCAATTTAACTCGCTGAAGATGGTGGGGGACGACACTAGCGCTCGCCGACAGGCCCACGTTGTGAATTTTACCAATGCGGCTTTCAAGAAATCGATCACAACAGAGCGAGATCTGGAAATGTTCAGGGAGCGACTTCTACCAGACGGTTATTCGGCTAGACTTCCTACTCGGAGCGAACGACTTAACAGCTACATCGATGGTGCTATGGTCTTGTCGCTCTGACATTTTGATGTCGGCTTGGGACTTCCTTTTTGGCCAGAATATCGCGAGATTCTGCGGAATTTTGGGATTGTCCCCGCACAAATCAATCCTAATGGTGTAGCGATCATCATAAGATTCATGTGCTACTTGCGAGAAGAGAGGGTAGTCTTCGACCTCTCTGTCTTCCAAAAAGTGTTCGTCTTTGCCGCGACCGCTGAGGTGGTCGTCTACTTTAGCAGCCATGTCTGCACCTTGGTGGGGACGACGAACAAAGTTCACAGGTGCAGCGAACAACTGGTCGCCGTCAAAAATGATTTTGAGTGCGTTCAGGGAAGGCCGCATCAACCTGTCGATGTCGCCTTCCTCTTGCCGATCTTGGAAGGTGTTCGCGAGCAGTTGTTCGAATCCTTCCGAGGTCGCCGTTTTGACGTCATCCACTGACGGCTCAACGTTAATACGCTCCTCGAGATCCATCCCTACGAGGGTAAGCTTGAGCTAGAATTGAACCTGCTCTCATGCTCGCTCCTATTTATTGGAATTCAGTACTAATGTATGGTTCGATACTTGTAGTGGCTTGCGTGCTTCCGAAGAAGTTGCTTCCTCCTGTGAAGGACGTCGACTCATCCTTCACAGATTCCAACCCTCCGCCTGATGTTGGCGAGAATAAGAAGCTCGCCAAAGGCAAGGCGAAAGTCAAATCGCCAGGCCCTACGAGCAAGAGGGCCAAGATATCGTCTCCTCAGTCTGGAGAGTGAGAGTCGCCACTTGACGCTCGAGTGCCTCACTTCCACACAAACTTCAACCTCGGGCAAGAAGCGGTGGATGCCTATGGTCACGCGTTGGTGACCTGGTCTGAGGATGAGCACGTGGTGACGCTGAGTACCAACCTCCCCTCTTGGTCGGCGGATTGGGAGGACAAGGGGGAGGCCTTCTGTAAGACCCACTTTTTTTTGCAAAATCAACCGGATCTTATGCCCAGAACCACCGCTCTGCGGTGATACCAACACACCCGGGAAGGTCGTCACTACAAAACACCGATACTGTCGGTCATACCGATCGCAGAAGAGTAGAATAAATATAAGAGTACAGGAAACTCAAATACCGGTCCACAAAAATCACATGAAATATAATATAATTCTCCACGAATGGAGAGTCCACAGAAATGATAAAACAAAGTACTAAAGAGGGCTCCTGCCCGATACATCAAAATCCTCATTACAAATCACTCAATCATGGAAACAAATCTATAATATCTACTAATGGGCGGGACTCACTGTCCCTGTTGGCTGGACTCTCGTGCTATATTGCCCCATCTCTATGTGTACCGACCTCTAGGGCTACGTCTCCAGCTTCGGCTCCACGATCCCCTAAAATGATTTGGTCAACGACCGTTAGTCTAAAAGACTAAGTCATATCATCCCCCACCCCTCCTCCATGGCTCATAGGCACTGAGCGGGGAGGAAAGGGAAGGTAATGAAGGTGGAGAGTAACAAAAGTAAGCAGGTGACGACGGAACTAGTCTAACATGAGTATATAAACACAACAAGTATAAACACGCAATAGCAGGTAAGCAGTATAAGTATACACATGAACATGGTGAGCACGTAGAAGTACAAGAAGGTAAACTAGTAAGTAACCATGACCTATAGGAATGCCCATACAAACCTATAGACTAAGGGGTAGTTTTGCAAGGTCTATTGTATAAAGAGTCTCATACCAATTTATACAATAGGTGTCAATAGTTATATGCAACGATGATGCTATGTCAAGCAAGTATGTTATGGTATGAACATGCAAATGCAACTCACACACTCAACTCTGTGCACACAGATCTTTAGTTCCCCCTTTCTGGAGCCTAACCTCCCAAGATACCCTCCTAGTGGCAAATGGAAGCGGTGGGTTGGGCCTCGCCCACCTCTAAACTGGTATCAGCACTACCAGTCAGACATATCGTACGCCTCAATGCTGGTGCATTAAGCGGAGCCCCTGCGTACTTTTTCTGGTTGCCGCATCAGACTTTATTTGGCCAAGTGCTAAACCACACTTACCGAGTTAATGTATTGGTGTCGGTGTGACGACCCTCCAATATCGAAGACCCACCACCTTATACTTATGCACATGCAATATTAATTTATTTTCCACCAAGCCAAAGCTCCTCAGACTATCCCGTCTGTCACAAATATCTACCGAGTCAAAGCTCCCCGGACTAACCCGTCCGTCACAAAACCATCCAAGCCATCGGCTTGCCGGGTTAACCTGCCCACCACCAAAACCACCGAGCCTACTGCTCGTAAGAACTAACCTAACTCTCGTAACACCGGGGAGTGTGAGTGTAAGTATAACCCTAGAGTATTTCTAATTACTCTTCCATTCCATTTATTCTTACGGCTTACGTTAACCTCGGAGTGCCTAGGGCATTCCCTGTGAAGGTCTCTCGAGGGCACTAGGAATTACTATGGGCTGAAGCTCAAAGCTCCCTTTCGTAAGCCACTTAATATTATTGGTTATTACTAAATTCCCGATCCTTTTTTAACATTATTTTAGATCTAAACCTAGTGTATTTTGACTCTCTCACTCTCTACAGGAAAGACGATCTTTCGTCGATCTTGAGCACCTTTTAACACTAGTCAACCCAACACTCTCCTTATCATGACTCTTAATGAAACTTTCTTTTTCTTTTTCACTTTACCAAGATCAGTAATATATTAATCTCATATCCCTATGTCCATTTCACATGTTATTACAATTTTCGCAGTTTTACTAAATGCAGACCAACATAAGCTATATGATGCACATGACAGAAGATACTCCAAATTTTCATCCAAAGGCCATAAGATAATTACTTTGGGTCTATCATGACACATTTAGCCCAAATCAAGAAACTTATAATTTTTCTAATTAATTTGGCATTTATTAAATTTTCCAAAAGTTAGCCATGAGTAATGTTGACCATGAAGTACTAGATTTCCTTAAGTTATGACTACCCAAAAATTATAAACAATGTATGGTAGCAAAATATTAGCGAATTCAAAATTTCATAGACTTTTATAATTGTAATAACCTCTAAATAATCAATTCATGTTAATTCAAATATTTAGAGTTAATGAAGGAAATGTCACAAATCATAGTCCAAAAATTATATAAAAATTACCAGAGCCTTATAGTGGTCATAACACACTACTGACTAAGTTTCATGAAATTCCAAGATCAGTAGGCTATAGATAAAAATACTTCAAATAAATCCTTTAAGGTGACTTTGTGAAGCAACATTCTTGTAAACTCATCAAAATAACATGTAATAAATTTTCTAAACTTTATTATGCCCTAAAAGATTATCTGGCCAAGTAATAGAATTTTCCAGGAAGATATAATATTTATTATATATTTATCAATCTAAGGTGCACTAGTTTACTTAACACATGAAGTACTAAGAGGAAATGACAAATGATCCAAATAATTTGCGTGTTCCTTTAAATGATATTTGATTAACCTTGCTAGAGTTTTATATCATTCTAAGTTAACTTAACCATGGTTACTTCAAAACCATTCAAAAGGGCAAGGTGGAGATTATACCTACCAGTATGTGCTACTATTTTCTAAACATCATATAATAATTTTCAGCGATCAATATCACTATAAAATTACTCCTATCAAAATCTCATGAAAATCCAAGATCATATGACCCATTATTTATTCCATAAGGTGTATAGACCTAATTAATTTCCTAGTGATTAAAGTGGGGTGCATGTGTCCAAATACCACCAAACCACTTCCTAGGGCATTTAACCACCCTAAGATCACATGGACTAAACACCAAGTCCATACAAGGACATATCACCCCATGTCCTTCACAAACCCCCAAAGTTCAACCTTCGAGTTTAAACCAAGGTTCTTGGGAAAATCCACCCTAATCCACCCCAAACTCCATGTGAGGGTGTTGAATGTCATAACAAATCAGTGACCCAAGTTTCAACCTCTGTTGAGGTGATTTGGTTTACCCCTTTTTAGGCTAGGCTAGGGTTTACCAAATTCCAAATCAAATCATCTCCAAATATGATGAAATTTAATAGTGAGTCTTATATTGACCCAAAGAACCACTCACCAAAATTTGGAAGGATTTGGAGGTAATAAGACACTCTAAATAATTCCTAGAGGGATTATTAAATTTCTACAAAAACTTTAGGAAATTTTTTCCAAAAATTCCCATTTCTGGATATGTTATAGGTATAGGTAAGAGTGACCCTCATCCAAAATTTCAAGTCATTTGGATTGCTGGATTGATGGGAGAACTCAAAACAATTTCTGATCTAGCCTAGGTATAGACCTCACCAAAATGAGTGATGTGGTCTGACCTGAACTCCAAATTTGTTCAAACCAATTTTAAAATAACCTAACTCATAGAGCTACAACTTTCATGTGGACCACTTTTACTGTAGGGGAACTTAAGTATTTTTAATAATTAATTTAAAATAGCCCAAAAACTGTGACAAAAAATACATAAATCAAAATTTAATACACTAGATCTAGCACAGATCTTAAAGCAGATCGAGTGGCTCTGGCATTGTCTTCTTCCTCCAGCCAATGATTGAGATCAACCCGACCTGGAGCACATTACAAGCCCATTCCGCCTACTCGTTAAGAGTTAAATAGCGCAATGCTTTTATTTCATTTCAGTAGAGTGTGTGGAGTGTGTTTACTTTTCTGCAGTGTGCGTGCGTTTTCATTTATGTCGTGTGTGTGTGTGTGTGTGTGTGTGTGTGTGTGTGTGTGTGTGTGTGTTTACTTTATGTCGAGGGTGTTGAATGTCATAACAAATGTGAGGGTGTTGAATTTCATAACAAATCAGTGGCCCAAGTTTCAACCTCTGTTGAGGTGATTTGGTTTACCCCTTTTTAGGCTAGGCTAGGGTTTACCAAATTCCAAATCAAATCATATCCAAATAGGATGAAATTTAATAGGGAGTCCTATATTGACCCAAAGAACCACTCACCAAAATTTGGAAGGGTTTGGAGGTAATTAGACCCTCTTAATAATTCCTAGAGAGATTATTAAATTTCTACAAAAACTTAAGGAAAATATTTTCCAAAAATTCCCATTTCTAAATATGTTATAGGTATAGGTAAGTGTGACCCTCATCCAAAATTTCAAGTCATTTGGATTGCTGGATTGATGGGAGCACTCAAAATAGTTTCTGATCTAGCCTAGGTATAGACCACACCAAAATGAGTGATGTGGTCTGACCTGAACTCCAAATTTGTTCAAACCAATTTTAAAATAACCTAACTCATAGGGCTACAACTTTCATGTGGACCACTTTTACTGTAGGGGAACTTAAGTATTTTTAATAATTAATTTAAAATAGCCCAAAAACTGTGACAAAAAATACATAAATCAAAATTTAATACACTAGATCTAGCACAGATCTTAAAGCAGATCGAGTGGCTCTGGCATTGTCTTCTTCCTCCAGCCAATGACTGAGATCAACCCGACCTGGAGCACATTACAAGCCCATTTATCAACCACCCAGCCACCTCCCTGGCCGGCCACCACCGCCACAACCTTCGTTGAGGTGGGGGCTATCGCCGGGCTGCGGCACGGCCGCCGGAGGGGCAGTTTCTGTTGAATTCTGTGAAGTGAAAGTGGGTGAATGGAAGGCTTGGGAAACCTATCCGCGCAGACTACGCGGACAGGGTTGGCGGACTGTTAGGTCGGCAGGGATGTTGCAGGCGGTTTGCTCTGTGGCGGCCTGGGCGGTCTGTTCGCGCGGACTACGCGGACAGCAGCGGCGGTCTGACAGGCCAGTGTATGCTCAGCAGGCGGTTGACTCCCAGGAAGTAACCAGGCGGATAGAAATGCTATCCGCGGAGTCCGGCATGAAGCGGACTGAAGAACTGGAGCTCGACAGACCGGTTTGGCAGTTGCCTTGGTCTTGCTCTGGTGCAGCGGGAAGCCGCGGAGACCGCCGGTCAGCGCGGACAGAAACTGGAGGTCGCCCGGTATGGCGGGCTAGATCCAGTGTCCGCCAGTAAGTGCGGACTGGCCCTTGTGGCCAGCGGACTGGACTTGGTGTGATCTGAACCAAGTCCAGGATGGCTCAGTCCGGGGAGATCGCGCAGTGGAGCGCGGGCTGGTTTCTCAGTCCGCCAAGCGTAGTAGAAGTGCTGTTGCCTTGTTTGCTAGCTTGGGGAAATGCGGACTGGAGAATTGCTTGTGCAGGAGCGTGCGGACTGGAGCCAGAGTCCGCTGAGTCCGGTTTAGCCTTGTGACGAGGTTATGGACTCAGGAGTTGCGGACTGGAGTCTGCTGTTAGCGGACTGGATTGGCGTGTCCGCTAAGTCCGGAGGTGCCTTGGCAATGAGGCAATGGACTTGGGATATGCGGACGGTAGCCGAGTGTCCGCTGAGTCCGGCAGGTGCCTTGATGGCGAGGCTGCGGGCTCGGGTTTTGCGGGCTGATGCCTTGTCCGCAGAATGGCGGACACGGCTGTTGTGGAGTCCGGCTGTGGTGGTCCTGGCTTGGCCTCTGGCGGCAAGGCGGGCTGGATATTGGAGTCCGACCTTGGAGAAGCTGGGGCGGACTGGCTATCTGCACAGGAGCGGCGAACTGGAATATGTGTCCGCGGGCTGGCGGACACACTTGTTCTAGCTGCGGGATGTGGCGGTGATCCTATCGGCTAGGGTGGTGACCATACTCATCGTCGTGCCTATAAATAGGACCCATGTCACATCAGGAAAAGAGGGGAGAACCTAGACCGAAGTAAGTGAACAATAATTGAGCTCGCGTTAGTTGCTGCGGTCTGGACCTTGGTGTCCGCGCGGATAGAGAGTTGACCCGGTTGTGCTGTGCAGGTTGTGCGGATAGCACTGGAAAGCCAGGACTTGGCTCTGATTGCGGTCAGGGACAGTGCGGACTCTGCGGTTAAGCAACAGGCGGTAAACAGCAGGTCGCGGACAGCGACTAGGCGGTCTTCTCTTTGGCGACTTGGTTCGGGGTTCAGGAAGTCGCCTGCTTCAGGCGGACTGTTCCATTCGGTGACGCAGCTTGTGCGGTCTGGCGGCTAGGCGACCTCGCGGTCAGGCGGCCTGCAGATCGGCGGTGAAGAGCTAAGCATTGGAATAAGGGTGAGTCCGCGCGGCTTGGGTTGCGGTCTGGCGACCTGGCGGACTGAGCGGACTCCACAGCAGTAGGTCGGCGGCTTGTTGATTGAGTCCGCGCGGCTTGTTTTTTGTTCTTGTCTTTGTAACTGTCTCTGCTCTCCCGGTGTTGGGTTTTGGTGAAGCATGTCTCGCCTTGTAAAGAAGTTTGCTCTTGATCAATAAAGAAGCTTGTGTTGCATGTGTTGCTGGTTGTTACTGCTTTGTTGAGATAACCCCTGCTAACTCCACGATCCGGGAAAACTTTCAACATTATAAGTGGGCGTATTCTCCTTCGGTTTGTTGAGTTTTCAACAGGGTATCCAAGGGGCGTCTGCGGTTTGTTGAATTTTAACAGTTTCTGGCGAACCCGCAAGGTAGAAAAAACTGAAAGTGCAACTAGATCTGATATACTCTAGAGGGGGGGGGGGTGAATAGAGTATATGGTGCTTTAAAAACTTTTACAAACTTTTACAACAATTGTTGTAATATGTGTGAGCAGGGAAGCAGAAATAAATCTAATCACAGAACTAAGCTATGCAAAAACTAAGCACAGAAAAATCAAGGCCAGAAACAAAAAGAAAACAAGCCAAAACCAGATGACACAAGGGAATATAGTGGTTCCCCAAACTTGGGTACATCCACTCTTCTACCACCCTAGGTAGGAATCCACTGCAGGATGAGTTGATCAGGTGTCCTGGGCACCAATGAGCTTTTGATAAGGTGCTCAAAAACCAAAGCAGATTTTTTGATCAGGTGTCTTGCCACCAATGAGCTTTTGACAAGGTGCTCAAAAACCAGATTCAAACTTTTGAAGGGAGTTTGAAAAACCCTTTACAGAGTAGGGGTGAGAGAGTGATGGCATTCTTCTCTTTCTCAAACAACTGAGAAGACTATGTGGATTGATGTCAAAGCTCCCCCTGAATCCTTGAAATCTTCAGGAAGAAAAGCTTTGCTGAGGGTGATAGGCCTTCAAAGGTTGAACTCCAGCAATGGATGATTTCAGCAATAGCTGAAATGTTGAATGTCTGGAGTCAGGAAATATGTTGGCCTTGAACACTTTGAAAACTACAGAGATCTGAAGATTTTTGAAAACTTGATCTCCTTTGATGAGTGTTCTTGAGAATTCTTTTTGACAGAAGATTTTGAATGAGTCTCTGCAATCTGTATTGTGTGTGCACTATTTCTTGTTCTGCTTAGAGATTCAAAAAAAACATTCTCACTTTTATTCTCTGATCCTGAATAGAATATTATCCTTTGTCAAAAATAGTCGTTGGTCTGCATTGATTGCATCCTTAATTGCATAATCTCTTTTTGAGGAAAGTCCACAGAATTATTCCTTGAAAAGTCCCTTGAAATTTGGTCCAGAATTGAATGAAAACGGCTAGCAAATCTCTGAATTAATTGCAGAATAACTCCTAACTGATTTGAATTTGAATTCTGGAAGTTATCTGAAATCGTCGAACTGAGCTCTGCTATCGTCGAGCTGAGCTCAGCGATCTGAAAACACACAGCAGCAAGATAATTGTCAATCTGAGCTCAAAGATCGTCGAACTGAGCTCAGAGATAAAGATCTAATGCAGAGTCAAAATCGTCGACCTGAGCTCACCAATCGCCGAATGGAGTTCGACGATATTATGAAGTTGAGCTCAGCGATCGTCAAATGGAGTTCGACGATCTGTCGAAGTTGAGCTAGACGATCGTCGACCGGAGTTTGACGAATCGTCGTGCTGAGCTCGACGATCAGACTTAGTCTCCAGACAGAAAAACTTGGTATTCAGGGTAGCTTCCAAACCTAGACTTCTAACCCTTAGACTCAATTCTAATTGACCTTTTAAGCTATACAGGAGGTCAAGCAAAGGTTCCTAGAGACATAGTGATCCTGACCCAAATTAGTAATAGGGTGTTCCAACAATCTCCCCCTATTTGGGTTAGGATTACTATTTACAGACTTTTAAATAACAACATACAATCAAAAACACAGAAAAGCAACAACTGGATATGCAGAAACATCACAGATATATATATATCATCCAGATAATAATCAGAATTCACAGAAACTGTCACCTTACAATGTCACTTCTTCTCTTTGCCTTTAACCATTTTGATTTCTCTGTTTGGATTTAGGGCTTCTTTGTTGGACCTGGTGTCATCTGCTGCACCCAAATAAGTTTGTTTTGTAGGCCAGGGAACCACAGCAGCAGGATGCAATTCCATATATCTGTCAGCATCAAAGAATTTACTGGAGCCATATTTCTCTAGTTCTTTTTGTCTTTGCTCAGACATTGTAGAAATGTTGGAAGTATCTAATCCTTGTTCTCTGGCCTTCTTAATCTGATCCAGTGCAGCCAATTATTTTAACCTGGCAGTCCAAGCAGCTGGGTTATTTTCAGGGTCCTCAAAAGGTACAGGTGGCTCATACCTGTTGGAAGGATTGTCTTGAGGAGGCCTGGCAGACACAGTCTCTTTTAGCTTGTAAGGGAAAGGACCTGAAGATGTATCAGATGAAGCATGTCCTCACCTAGAATATGGGTGCTGCCTGGAGTACCCTTTAGAATATACTTGAAAATCTCTCTGATTACCCATGTATCCTCCTCTCCTAGAATATGAACCCCTAGATTGGCTTTCCCTTTGGTAGGATCTGGCATGGGGTTGATAGGGAGCCTGGCATCTAGCTGGGGGTTGGCTTGTAGAGCTTCCACCTGCACCTGCATCAGGAGGAGGTGGTGGAGGAGGATGAGGGTGCTGGAATTGGGAAGAGCCCTTCTCATATTTTCTCTTTTTCTTCATGGCTTTCAGCTGGTTTTTAGAATATTGCATCCAATGTTCAGTGATTGGACAGTTATGCAGAATGTAGTAAGGAATGTCATTGTTATCTTTGACTTTTGCAGGAGGAACTCTTTTCTTTGCCTTGCTCCTTGCCTTCCTTTTCCTGGCAATAGTAGCAGAAGAATCATCAGAGTCTGTTTTGAACTCATCAGATTCAGAACTCTGGTCATCATATAGAGCATCTATTCTCTTCATCAAGTCTTTCTTCAGCTGAACAGAGGCAGATGAGGCAGAAGAAACAACAGCAGCAGCAGGAGTGGTGATAGCAGCAGTAACATTCTCACTTACAGCAGAAACAACAGATTCACTAACAGCCACAGAAGCTGGAGAGGTGATAGCAGCAACAACTTCATTGATAACAGCAGTAACATCATCAAAATCTGCAGCAGGCTCAAAATCAGTGGCCTCTGACATCAGAAAGTCCTTGGATATTGGCTCAGCAGAATCAGTTGGAACTTCAGCAGCAGCAAGAACATCTACAGCAGCAGCATCAATATTTTCAGAAGCAAAGTCAGTCCTTTCTTCAATAGCAGCAGCAGCAACATCTTCAGTAGCAGCAATTACTGAATGAACAAAAGAAGAGATAATGCTAGGGTCACAGCAAGAGAAAGGCACCAGTGCCTTGGATAGGTCTTCTGGGGGCTGGACAGCATTAACCTCTGGCAGATAGCTGAAGTAGACAGAGTCAAAAGCAGAAAGCAAAGACCTTAGGTCTATTGCAAGACCTGCAGTAGGAGGCACAACAGCATCAGCAGTAAGAAGGCTTTCTTCATGTGGCATCTCCCCCTGCCTAGATGCAGAGACATCTGGATCAAGGCACACTGCTGTGGGTGCTGCCTGAGGGAAGAAGGAGGAGAGCCTGACAGATAGAGCTGCCACTGACTGGTGTAGAGGAGCTAAGGAGGTCTCTAACAGGAGAGAGAGCCTGGGGGCAATCAGCTCATACAGCCTATCAGCTAGGGCTGAGAGGTCTACTTGCTCAACAGCTGGAGCAGAGGTAGATGGAATAGGAGTTGCTGAAGATTCTGGAAGTGGAGGGCTGGATAGTGGTGGAATGGATGGCTGAGGTGATGGGATGGTGGATATAGAGGACAAGGGGATGGATATGGATGGAGTGAATGTTGGTTGATCAATGATGTGGTGTAGGAGATCTTGGAATGAAGTGGAGGAGGAAGGTAATTCAGGAGGAGAGGATGGGGAATCATCCATATAGGAGTCATCCAGGAGGGTGAAGGAGGGAATGGATGGTGAAGAGGTGATATCTGGTGGAGGGTATGAGAACAGTAGGTGGAATTGGTCATCTGGTGGAGGTAGAATGGGTGCTGGAGATGGAGTTGATGTTGGAGATGGGCTGGATATGGTAATGGTGGATGGAGCTGGAATGATGGATGGTGGGGGAAGGGTTGGAATTGGAGGTGGAGAAGAGGCAGCAACAGCAGCAGCCAGGTCATCTGCAGGGGCAGAGACCTGTGGGAGAGTGACTCCTTGAGTCCTTGTGCCTGAAGGAGCACTTGAGGAGGACCTGCTAGGCTTGCTTATTTGCTTGTCCCACTTGCCAAAGAGGGCACAGGTAAGTCTCTTGGAGGCATTTATGTGAACTCCAGAGGAGACCAGCAAGGCAGGGCACCTGGTCTGCAGAAAAACTCCAAGAATCCTTCCAAAATTAACAAAGCTCTTGTTTATTTTCTTTTTGATTAGGTCAAAGAAGACCTCTCCCCAGTTCAAATTTTTCTTATCCACCAGAGCTCCCATGATACAGAGCTGATGTCTGGATATAGTGTCATGAGCAGAGTGCTTTGCAAGCAGCACTTTCCCTACCACATCTGCCAGGAACCTGTATTCAACAGACAGATTCCTCTTGAATAGCTTGCTAGGGTTTCCCTCTGGATGACCCATCCTGGCAAGCAGGTCAGAAAACTCTTCTCCTGATAACTCAGCAATATCTGCTCCATTTCTCAGTCCAAAAACCTCTGTTAAAATGGTGGGGGTCAAGGGTACCTGATTTCCAGCAATAGACCCGACTATTGTGTTGTTGTCTTGATTATGAGCAGTGTAAACCCATTCTTTGATCTCATCTGAATCCAGCTTGATTCTAGTGGTCATGAGGGCAGACAGATTCTGATCCTTGAATAAGCCAAGTATGTCTTGGAAAATCTGCTCAGTGGTGTTGAATGATTCTAAATCAATGTCAAACCCGGCGTCAAACTTCATTGCAGCTAGGACAGCAACGGACACAGCCATTGTACCTGTAAAAACTCAACAAACAAAACGACCAAGCGTAGAACTGTTTGGAGGGAAAGAAAATCCTGCAGAGAAATCGAAAGCGCAAAAGAGAACGACGGCGAAAAAAGAGTTTTATATTAGGGTTCGACACAGAAATGGAAAGATCGTTGAACTCAGTTCGACGATCAGGGCTTCTAAAGGAATCTGAAGAGTCTTCAACATCGTCGATCTCCGTTCGATGATCTTGGAGAGCATCGAGCTCCGTTCGACGATCGTTCAGAGAACAAAATCGTCGAGCGCCGTTCGACGATCGTTGACCGGAAGAGATAGTTCATACTATCTGAGAGGCGCTGAACTCAGTTTGACGTTTTTGGAAATCATCGATCTCCGTTCGACGATCTTAGGGGAAATCGTCGAGCGCAGTTCAGAGATCAGAAAAATTCTAGACACTAAGAAAAATCAGAATTTTTGCCTAGTCTTGGTCAATTTTTAGCTTTCAAAATCTTGGAGATTATTTAAGACTTCCTCCATCTAACATTCCTAACTGATTTAGGAAGAAGGTGTGTTTCTTTTCATCCAAAGGCTTGGTGAAAATGTCTCCCCTTTGTAAATCAGTTGGGATATATTGTAATTCAATTTAATTCTTTTCAACATTATTCCTTAAGAAATGATGCCTAATCTCTATGTGTTTTGTCCTACTATGGAGGACTGGATTTTGGGCTATGGTGATAGCACTTGTGTTGTCACAAAAGATTTTAGACTTATCTAGGTTGTAACCATAGTCTAGGAGTTGGTTTTGAATCCACAATATTTGTGAACAACAACTGCCTGCAGCCATATATTCAGCTTCAGCAATTGAAGTTGACACAGATGTTTGTTTCTTACAAAACCAAGAGACAAGTCTGTCACCAAAGAACTGACAAGTTCCACTGGTGCTTTTCCTGTCAATTCTAAATCCAGCATAATCAGCATCTGAGAATCCAGTTAAATCAAATGCTGAATCTTTTGGATACTAGAGACCTAGATTTGGACAACTCTTAACATACCTGAGAATCCTCTTTACTAAAGTTAGGTGTGACTCTCTAGGGCTTACTTGGAACCTAGCACATATACATGTAGCAAACATTATATCTGGTCTACTAGCTGTAAGATACAGTAAAGAGCCAATCATTGCTCTATATGTTGTCTGATCAACAGGTTTCCCATGTTCATCAGCATCTAATACAGCATTGGTAGGCATGGGTGTTTTCATACAAGATGCCTCAGACATACCAAATTTTTTAACCAGTTCATTTGCATATTTGGTTTGAGAAATAAAGATGCCTTCAGCATGTTGTTTGACTTGCAATCCTAGGAAGAAGGATAGCTCACCCATGCTACTCATCTCAAATTTAGAATGCATTAGGTTAGAAAACCTTCTGCATAATTTGGAGTCAGTAGAACCAATAATGATATCGTCTACATAAATTTGTACTAGTAGGGTATGAGACTTATGGGTTCTAATAAAAAGAGTTTGGTCTACTCTACCCCTTATAAAACCATTTTCCAAGAGAAAGCATGCTAAGGTCTCATACCATGCTCTGGGAGCTTGTTTGAGACCATATAATGCTTTATTTAATCTAAAAACATAATCAGGATAAGTTGGAGAGATAAAACCAGGAGGTTGTCTGACATAGACTTCCTCTTTGATGTCTCCATTTAAGAAGGAACTTTTGACATCCATCTGATAGACTTTGAAGCCTTTGTGAGCTGCATAAGCTAGAAAAATCCTGATGGCTTCTAATTTTGCAACAGGTGCAAAAGTCTGGTCGTAGTCGATTCCTTCTTCTTGAGAGTATCCCTGGGCAACTAGCCTTGCCTTGTTCCTTATAATTACTCCTTGATCATCCAGTTTGTTTCTGAATACCCACTTTGTTCCAACAATGGAATGATCCTTAGGCTTTGGCACTAGTTCCCATACTTTGTTCCTCTCAAATTGATGCAACTCCTCTTGTATTGCAATGATCCAGTGTGGATCTTGCTCTGCATCTTGAATGGACTGAGGTTCAATTTGAGATAGGAAGCAGGTGTGCAACAGGTTTTGGTTGACCTGATTTCTGGTTTGCACACCAGCTGAGATTTCTCCAATTATTTGGGAAATTGGATGGTCTCTTGATGTTACTAAATCAACAGGGGGTGTTGATTGTTCACCAACCTGTATTGTTGTTTTCTCTTGTGGTACAACAACTGGCTCTTCAGGTTGTGCTTCAATGTGTTGAGCATTCCCTTCATCTTCACTGCTTTCATCCTCTTGAGTAACCTGTAACCTGTTCAAGTCTTCAACTAGAGAATGTTCCTGCAAAGGTTCTATGGTAGAAGAAATCTTCTCTTTGAAAGACATGTTAGTTTCATCAAATGAGATGTGAACAGATTCCTCAATTTTCAAAGATGATTTATTATAGACCCTATAGGCCTTGCTGATCATGGAGTATCCCAAAAACACTCCTTCATCAGCTTTGGCTTGAAATTTTGCTAAATATTTCTTGTCATTATTATGAATATAACAAACACAACCAAATACTCTCAAATAGTCAACTTTAGGTTTCTTCACTTTGAGTAATTCATAGGGAGTCTTTCCCTTTAGTTTATGTATCAGACTTCTGTTCAACACATAGTTGGAGGTGTTCACTGCCTCTGCCCAAAAGGTTAGAGGTAGATGAGCATCTGACAACAATGTAGTAGCAGATTCAATAAGGGTTCTATTTTTCCTTTCAGCTACCCCATTTTGTTGAGGAGTTCTAGGAGCTGAGAAAGTATGCCTGATCCCTTCACTCTGACAGAACTCTTGCATAAGAAGAGAATCAAACTCTGTCCCATGATCACTTCTGATCAGGGCAATGTGAGTATTGAACTCAATCTGTATGCATTTGAGAAACTCTGTCAGACACTTAAAGTTATCAGACTTCTTCCTTAGAAAGAACACCCAAGTGAATCTAGAGAAGTCATCTACAATTACTAAAGTGTAGGATTTCCCTCCTAGGCTTTGTACTGTGATGGGTCCAAAAAGATCCATGTGTAACAGATACAATATCCTAGGTGAATCACTCTTATTAAGTGACTTAAAGCTGTTTTTAGTTTGCTTGCCTAATTGACAAGCCCTGCAGAGTCCTTCCTTCTTGTAGGGGCCTGAAGGTAGTCCTCTAACAAGGTTGTCCTTGGATAGCCTAGCAATAGTTCTAAGGTTTAGGTGTCCTAGTCTCTTATGCCATAAAACATTTGGTCTACAGACTGAATTAAACAAGCAGATATCTACATTGGTTGAAAGAAAGTCTACTAAGTAGATGTTACCTTTCCTTTTACCTGTCAACACTGTTGTGTTGTCCTCTGACTTGATTTTGCATAAGGTTTTGCTGAAGGTCACCTGGTAGCCTTCATCACACAGCTGACTGATGCTGATTAGGTTGTGCTTCAGTCCTTCTACATAAGCTACCTTCTTGAAGGTTACTGAACCAATCTGGACTGCACCATATCCTTTAGTTTGTCCAAAGTTGGAATCACCAAAGATAACTTTGGGTCCAAGCTTGGCTCTAAAGGAAGTGAGGTTGTCCTTGTTCCCTGTCATGTGCTTAGAGCATCCACTATCCAAATACCATTGCTGGTTAGATGTTGGATAGGTCTTCACCTGCACATAAAACAATTCATTTGTTTTTGACCCAGTTTACCTTGGGCCTAGGTTGATAACCTCTAAATTCTGAAATGAAAGACATCCCAGGTTGACTCTTATATCCTTCAGGATGATATCTCCTTGGAGGTATAATCCATTCAGTATAAGGGTTAAAGGTTTGGGATGAAGAACCCTTAGGATTCAATTTTGATTTGCCTTTGAAAAAGTTTCCAGAGCTCTGACCTCTGTTCGACGATCTTGGAGCTGCGTTCGACGATCTTGGGTCAGATCGTCGAGCTCCGTTCGACGGTCGACTATGGATGAGGTCAGGTATATGAGATCGTCGACCTGCATTCGACGACTTTGGCTGAGATCGTCGATCAGCGTTCGACGATTTTTCCTGAGTTCGTCGAGCTGCGTTCGGCGATCGTCGATCTTCATTCGGCGATCGTCGATCTCCGTTCGACGATTTCTGCTGGGACTTAGTTTTCTGAGGCAGATCAGAATTTTTCCTAGCAACCTCTACAACTCCCTTTCCCTTGTCAGAAATAAACTTGATGGGAGTTGTTAGAACAATAGGTTGGCTGGATGAGGCACCCAAGCCCAGTGTACTGTTAAATCTAGAGTTCACTGTGCTTGTGATGTCCATCAGCTTGATGCTTCTCCCATTAAGGGATTCTTCAAGCTTCTTGGCCTCAGAGAGCTCACTTTTCAGTGTAGCTATCTGTTCCCTACAGTTCTCCAACTCCTGAGAGAGTTTGAGGTTTTCTGACTTTAAAACATTGTGTTCAGATAATTGATTTCTGAGAGAGATAATCTCTTTCTCAGACTTTAGCAGGTCTAAAAACAGGGCTTTAAATTCAGATTTAAAGTCTTCTGAACTAAAATCAAAGGAACTAATTACCTGATCTTCTTCAGGTTGGGTCTCTGAGTCTGACTCTGACTCCTTTTCTTATGAGTTACGCTGTGAGGCATTGATTGCCATCATGCAGAACTCCTTTTCTTCTGCATCATCCTCATCATCACTGGAGCTAGAAGAGGCTTCTGACTCCTCTTCTGTCTCACTCCAGGATTCAGCAACAAACCCTTTTCTTGTATGCTTATTTTTGCTTGAAGAAGGTTTGTTATTGCCATTTCTTTTGGAGTCTTTCTCCTTCCTTCTTTCTTTCCTGTCCCTTCTGTCCTTGTTCTTGTTCTCTGGGCAGTCAGGAACTATGTGTCCTGGTTTCCTGTAACCAAAGCAAATGATGTCTTTATTATTACCAATGGACTTGTCATACCTTGGCTTATCCTGCTCCTTGTATGATCTTCTTCTGAAGTCCTTTCTGGCCATCTTGTAGAATCTTTTGGCCAACAAGCTGAGTAGTTCATCATTGCCTGTAGCTTTATCTTCAGGCAGATCCTCAGTTGCCTTGACTGCTATGGTCTTTTCTTTCCTTGTGGCTGGTGAAGCAGCCTTCTGTTCTTCCTCTCTATTCTTGATGAGTAGCTCATAAGATTTGAGCTTACCCAACAAGGCTTCAGTGGTGATCTCATTCAGACTTCTGGCATCCTTAATTGGCCAGATTCTTGAATCCCAAGTGCTGGGAAAGCACATTAGGATCTTGTCATTAAGTTCAGTTAGAGAAATCTCTTTGTCCAGTGTCCTTAGTTCACTAACAATTAGACTTAGTCTGTTATACATGTCTCCCACTGACTCAGTCTCTCCCTTCTTGAAGTTCTCATATTGAGAGATGAGATGGGATCTTCTGTCTTTTCTCTCATCAGCTGAGCCTGAGACTATTTCTGAGAGCTTGTCCCAAATCTCCTTGGCTGAGTTACATTCAGCTACTTTTTGAAATATGTCATCTGACATTGTCTGGGCTAGGATGTTCATAGCCTTGGCATCAGCTACTTTCCATTTTTTGATATCAGCATCTGTTCCTGATGGAGGTGGAACAACATTTGTACTTGTATTCTCTGGGGGTCTTGGACACACTGTCAAAACAGAATTAAAAATATCTTCGTCAATAGAATTCATGTAAAGTCTAATCTTTGCTTTCCAAAGTGCAAACTTTGACAGATTGCACACTGGAGGTCTGGTGCTAGCATAATCCTTGTTTTGGGCCATGATTTGTGCAAACAAAATCTAATAATAGAATACAAAAGAAAAACAGATCTAGTTTGGGATCTTTGGGTTCAGGTGTTAGCCTGTACAACCAATCAGGTATGGTATGTTTAACCAACCTCGCTTTGATACCAATTGAAAGTGCAACTAGATCTGATATACTCTAGAGGGGGGGGGGGGTGAATAGAGTATATGGTGCTTTAAAAACTTTTACAAACTTTTACAACAATTGTTGTAATATGTGTGAGCAGGGAAGCAGAAATAAATCTAATCACAGAACTAAGCTATGCAAAAACTAAGCACAGAAAAATCAAGGCCAGAAACAAAAAGAAAGCAAGCCAAAACCAGATGACACATGGGAATATAGTGGTTCCCCAAACTTGGGTACATCCACTCTTCTACCACCCTAGGTAGGAATCCACTGCAGGATGAGTTGATCAGGTGTCCTGGGCACCAATGAGCTTTTGATAAGGTGCTCAAAAACCAAAGCAGATTTTTTGATCAGGTGTCTTGCCACCAATGAGCTTTTGACAAGGTGCTCAAAAACCAGATTCAAACTTTTGAAGGGAGTTTGAAAAACCCTTTACAGAGTAGGGGTGAGAGAGTGATGACAGTCTTCTCTTTCTCAAACAACTGAGAAGACTATGTGGATTGATGTCAAAGCTCTCCCTGAATCCTTGAAATATTCAGGAAGAAAAGCTTTGCTGAGGGTGATAGGCCTTCAAAGGTTGAACTCCAGCAATGGATGATTTCAGCAATAGCTGAAATGTTGAATGTCTGGAGTCAGGAAATATGTTGGCCTTGAACACTTTGAAAACTACAGAGATCTGAAGATTTGAGAAAACATGATCTCCTTTGATGAGTGTTCTTGAGAATTCTTTTTGACAGAAGATTTTGAATGAGTCTCTGCAATCTGTATTGTGTGTGCACTATTTCTTATTCTGCTTAGAGATTCAAAAAAAACATTCTCACTTTTATTCTCTGGTCCTGAATAGAATATTATCCTTTGTCAAAAATAGCCGTTGGTCTGCATTGATTGCATCCTTAATTGCATAATCTCTTTTTGAGGAAAGTCCACAGAATTATTCCTTGAAAAGTCCCTTGAAACTTGGTCCAGAATTGAATGAAAACGGCTAGCAAATCTCTGAATTAATTGCAGAATAACTCCTAACTGATTTGAATTTGAATTCTGGAAGTTATCTGAAATCGTCGAACTGAGCTCTGCTATCGTCGAGCTGAGCTCAGCGATCTGAAAACACACAGCAGCAAGATAATCGTCGATCTGAGCTCAAAGATCGTTGAACTGAGCTCAGAGATAAAGATCTAATGCAGAGTCAAAATCGTCGACCTGAGCTCACCGATCGTCGAATGGAGTTCGACGATATTATGAAGTTGAGCTCAGCTATCGTCGAATGGAGTTCGACGATCTGTCGAAGTTGAGCTAGACGATCGTCGACCGGAGTTCGACGAATCGTCGTGCTGAGCTCGACGATCAGACTTAGTCTCCAGACAGAAAAACTTGGTCTTTAGGGCAGCTTCCAAACCTAGACTTCTAACCCTTAGACTCAATTCTAATTGACCTTTTAAGCTATACAGGAGGTCAAGCAAAGGTTCCTAGAGACATAGTGATCCTGAACCAAATTAGTAATAGGGTGTTCCAACAAAAACCATGAAAATCCAGAATTTTCTCTCACCCGATCGGGCTCAATTGAGCCTTATTTCTCTCCTAAAAGATCTAAGATGCTAGCATATGAAGAGAGGAGTAGAGGAGGACCTTAGTGGTGGGCTGGAGTCGGGCCGATAACCGGGTTGCGATGCCGAATCTTGAGCTTGTGGGTGTTCTGCAACAGCACTGTCAAAGGCCTTGGCTCCTGCAGGTAAAGTGTGGAAACTGCTACTCTTGACCTTGGGAAGCTTTTAAAATCATCAAATGGGGGAGGGGAAGGGTCTAACATGCAATGGCCATTGATGGCCACTAAAGGCTCATTTTGACTAAGGTGGGTTCTCCTTCCCCAGGCATGAATCTGATTGGTTAAAACTCCAAAACTAATTACGGTCACGTGGCGACCCAACGGTTTTATTTAAGTAAAGCAGAAGTGATTTTATTTAGAAAATGGGGCGCGCATATTTATTTATTTGGATATAAAACGGGTTAGATCGAGTTTTAACGAAAGTAGACAAGTGCACCTATCGTGAGTAGTACATGATCTTCCAGTGTGGAATATCGAGGTCATATTGTTCTCGGTGTCGGTTCAATTATTTCTACTCTTCCCTGAAGTGGACTATTATTTTACCGATAATTATCTTGTCGGGATATTTATATATAATAAAAAAGGCAGAAAACATAAAATGAAAGTATAAAAAGAAAGCAAGAAGGTGGAGTCGATGAAGAGCTTAGCTCGATGGCACTGAAATGAATTTGAACTAAAATATACTTTAAATAAAAAGAGATCCTAAATTTCTAATTAATTAAGGCGGATACTTGGCCATGGAGGTTCCACTAGAATGAGCTCACTTATCTCTAGGACTATCTCTCACCTGAACGCTAAGACTATTCGACCGAACGTTAGTCCGACGAAGTATTCCTCTTAACGCCCGCATTACGCTAAGAACCCCGCTATTGGGTGGGGAACCCAATCCGGTAGAGTTGGTGCGCCTCCTCTCTCGAGGGATAGTGCGAAACTCTCTTTGCCAAGGGGTGATCTGTCCATATGGACTCTCGACTAGCGTATGGAAAACGAAAATAGGGCCCACACATCGATATGTGGTCCTACGCGTCGTTAACCCCGGGCAAACCATAAGTACTTTAATTAATTAAAAAATGAGACCTTTAATTATTTTAAGCTATTTTATTTGTCCCAATGCTCTTCGATACTGAGGGCTAAGAACAGTTAGCCACTCATCGGAATGGGGACGACAGCAGTGAAAACAATAAATAAAGCAGTAAAGAAAGCAAGAAAATGAAAGCAAGAAAGAAAACAGTAAATTGCAAGTCCTACTCAAACGAGTAGGACTGAAATGAAAGCGGTAAAATGCGAGTCCCGGCGCAAATGCGTGGGCGGGAGAAAGAAAGCGGGTCCTACTCAAACGAGTAGGACTAAATAAATGCAACACATGCACACACTCGACAGAAAGTAAAACTCACATACACACGCTCTCGACATAAAGTAAACACACACACACACACACACACACACACACACACACACACACACACTCGACATAAATGAAAACGCACGCACATTGCAGAAAAGTAAACACACTCCACACACTCTACTGAAATGAAATAAAAGCATTGCGTCATTTAACTCTTAACGAGTAGACGGAAATAAATGCGCACGCAACGGAAATTGAAAAAAAAACTAAGTTATCAAAAAATTAAAACGACTGCATTTCTACCGCTAGAATGCGGTAGAAATGCGTAAAAAGCTGAAATAAAAATAAACCGGGCAAAAAGATTTGCAAATAAACGCAAAATCAAAATGCCCGAAAAATTAAAATAAATATATTTCTACCGCTAGAATGTTGTAGACATGCGTAAAAAGAAGAAATAAAAATAAAAGGGGCAAAAAGTTTTGGAAAATAAAGGGAAAATACAAGTGTTTAAAAAATTAAAATGACAAATTATTCATTCTTATAATGCTATAAAAATGCCTAAAAAGTGGAAGAAAAGTTAAAAGCACGAAATGTTTTACAAAAATAACAAAAAACGGCTAAGTATTTAAAATCAAAACCACTTTTTAACCATTTTTATATTTTCATAAGGATGAACAAGAACAGAAAAGCTAAACTATTAGCACTATTAAAGCTATGAAAACACAAAAAATTTACACTCATACACACACACACACACACACACACACACACACACTTTTTAAAGAAAAGAAAACAAAGTAGAAACAAAGAAAAAACAAGTAAAAAAATAAGATTGCTTAAGAGTTGAAACATAGATGAAGTCCATAATCATGTAAGGGAGAAAATCTACAAATTTATTACTAAAAAAAGGATTACAAAGCTAAGAGAGAGGGGAAAATTTCCCTTACATAGACTTGAGATGCATCTAGGCAGCATAACTCCTAAGCAAAATGGTTCAAAAGAAGGAACAGGATTACAAGTAGAAGACAACTATTTATAGAGAAAATATTTGAAGAACACGCCCCCTGACACGGGCATGTAGTGGGGGTGTGTCAGCACTGTACAAAATGCGGTCGTCGATTTGACGGGAAAGTGGACTTCGGGCTGGACACATGTCAGTCACGCAGTGGTCACGCCCCAGGTCACGGGCGTGATGCTGGGCGTGTCAAGAAGGTGGATCTAGGCGCGGGTCGCTGAGCTGTCACCGGGTCTTGTCGAGTTGAAAAATCATCGAGCGCGAATGTCGAGGAGTTCGACGATCGTCGAGCGGGAAGATCGTCAAGCAGGACAAATCGTCGAGCAGAAAATCGTCGAGCGGGAAAATGGGTTCGACGATCGTCGAGCGGGATGGACACGGGCTTGGGTCACGCCCCGTGTCGGATTGACACGGGCGTGTGGCCGGGCGTGTCGATGATCGTCGAGCTTGAATTCGTCGAGCTGTTGGAGAATCGTCGAACGGAAAGTCGAGCTGAAATCGTCGATCGGAAATCGTCGAGCGCGAAATCGTCGAACGGAAATCGTCGAGCTGAACATTTCGTCGAGCGGAGAATCGTCGAGCGCTGGACATGGGTCATGTCACGGGCGTGTGACCGGGCGTGTCAAGCAATTTTTTGCATATTTTTATTTTTTTCCTGAAAAATAAAATAAAAGAAGTTAGTAAAATATTTACAAAATAGGAGCATTTTTTTGAATAAAAATAAGTAAAAATGACAAAAATAAATGAAAATGATTTAAGTAATGTACATAAAAATAGGTATATTTACAATTCATCAAATACCCACATACTTAAGATTTTGCTATTCAAGAGCAAAAGTTTGAGGTGAACTTATAAGGAATAGGAAAAACTCTAAGTTTAGCTACCGCTTAATCAATTATAAGAGAGATCTAAATAAATATACAGGGTGTAAAAGTTAAGTCCTAAAATTATGTAGATGATTTAAATTGCGCAAAAGTTTTGGCCAAAAGACTTTTTGATGTAATCAAATAGAAGATAATATTTGTAATGATTAGATTAATGAAAATTGAAAGTGCAGTTAGATCTGATATACTCTAGAGGGAGGGTGAATAGAGTATATGGTGATTTTAAAACTTTTACAACTGCTGTTGTATTTTAGGTGTGTGTGTGTGTGCAGCAAATATAATAAATCAGAAAGCAGCAAAGGACTAATCACAGCACAATCACAGAGCAAGGCCAGAAAACAAAAAGGAAAAGAAAGCAACCAGACAACACAAGAATTTTATAGTGGTTCCCCAAATCTGGGTAGTCCACTCTTCTACCACCCTGGTAGGAATCCACTGCAGGAAGGGGTTGATCAGGTGTCCTGGCACCAATGGGGTTTTGATCAGGTTCCCAAAAACCAAACCCTCAAGTCTTTTGGTGGGAGACTTGCAACCAGAATAATTTTGAAGGGAATTAAAACCATGTACAGAGGTGGAGTGAGAGGGTGATGATGTCTTCTCTTTCTCAAGTCAACTGAGAAGACTTGTGGATGTTGTTTAGCATCTTTGCTCCCCCTGAGATGTAGGATGGTTCAGGAAGAAAACTGGAGCACTGCTTCAGGGTGATAGGTCTTCAAAGACCTAGAATTCCAGATCCAGAGAAACTCTTCAGGAACTTCTTGCAAATAATATGAATGTATTGTTTTGAAGTTCTCCTGAGTAAAAGCAGATGAAGAAGACTCTTGATATTGATGTAATGTTCTTCTTCTTCTTCTAGATCAATTTCTCTCTAGGCCAAGAATGAAATCCTTTTCTTGTGTTGTCTGAATTACTGTCTATGCTGTTCTAGTTGTTCTGGTGTTGTGTACTTGTTCTGGTGTTGTGTACTTATTCAATTTCTTCTAGTTTTTGTATTTTTCTCTGTCTGTCAAGGAGAGCCTTCGAATTTTTGAATGCCGAGCAGTAATGACAGACGACCTGGAAAGGAAGCAGCAATTAATTATTTCCCCAACTGTTTCCATGGGAAAACTGCATGAAATAATCCAGAATTAACTGCGCATCCTAACGGTAGTATATGTGAAGAACTGCCATTAATTGTCCAGGAATCAGCGCCATGAAATGAGACGGGAACGGAAGAAGACCTAGTCTGGAATCGTCGACCGAAGAACAGAATTCGTCGAACAGAGTCTTGAATTTGTCGAGCTACGCTGAGTTCGTCGAGCTGCGCTGAGTTCGTCGAGCTGACAGTCTTCATTCGTTGAATAGACAATCTTCAATATCAGACAACCATTATTCGTCGAACAGAGAACCAAATTCGTTGAGCTGAGAATAAACTGCGTCGACCTGAGAAAAGTTCTGGACATGGACGAAATACGCTGCATCTGCTGAACTACTGTGTCGATACAAAATGGTGTCGACAGATTGGTCTTGGTGTCAACACAACTCCCCTGGTGTCGACAGGTTGGTCTAGGTTTCGACACAAAACCTCTGGTGTCGACACAAGCTGGTGTCGACTGAAATCCTGGGTGTCGACACAAATCGCCTGGTGTCGACACAAGCCCTAAGTGTCGACACAGATTCTCTGAGCACAAAAATCGTCGAGTACAGATTTAGCATTCGTCGACCTGAGAAGCTGTGAACTTGAGGTCCAAGTTCGTCGAGCTCAGAAAATAATTCGTCGACCGAAGCATGAAGCTGGACTTAGAGAAATTTTGAAGTAGTCCTGAGAATGCTAGAAGTCGAACCTGGGGTTCGTCGAGCAAAGAACAAAATTCGTCGAGCTCAGTACTACGAAGTGTCTCACGATCGTCAAGCGCACAACTTCCTTCATCGAGCTGAGTTCGACGAACGTCAACCTTATTTCACTTAGTCTGAAAATCTGATAGATCTGGAGTTCCTGAAGGTCTTGAAGAAGGCTGGTCCATCTGAAGTTGAGATAGAGGACTGTCCTAGACTCTAAGACACAAACTTGACCCAGACTATACATGATGAGTCACATCCTAAGCCAGTGAACCTAGCCCAAATCAACTAGGGATCCAACAATCTCCCCCTATTTGGGTGAGGTCACTAACAAAAACTCCAAGCAAAGAACAAACAAAAAAACAAAGCAAAATAAAGAGATATATCTGGCAGAGAATTTACAACACATGCAACATATATATATACATACTGGCTTTGTTTTAATGCAAGATATAGACTGAAACAAAAGCGGAAATGAAAAGAAAACACAAAATTACTTCTCTGATTTCTTCTGTTTTGGCTTGACTTCAGGTGCTTTTTCTCCTGGCTTCTTGAAAATGATTTCCCTATTAGGATCTGAAGCTTCAGCCTTGTTCATAGTCATGTCAGCTGCCCCTATGATGTTCAGTGAAGTGGCTCTGGGACAACTGCTTCTGGGTGAAGATTCATGTATTCATCAACATTTAGTAGCTTGTTTGCTTTCCCAAATCTTTTCAGTTCATCTCTCCTGTACTGAGACATATTGGTTACGCCTGTTGTGTCCTTGCCTTCAGCTTTAACTTTGTTGATTAGAGATAAGCCAATGATTTCTTGGAATCTTGCCATTCTGGCTGTATTGGCTATTTCTGGATCTTCAGGAGGGGAATAGGGCCTTTCAGCTTCCTGTTTCTTAGATTCCTGGGACTGCTGCTGTTGTTGTTGATGGTGTTGACTACCTGAAGGTGGTAGCCTTGGCTGACTACTACCAGAGGATCTCCCTGTTTGTCTCTGATAGGTTTGAATACGAGCAGATCTTTGAGAGATTGAGCCAGAGGCACCTGTTGCTGGAGGAGGAGGAGGAGGGGGATCCTTTCTGTACCTATGAACTGGGGGAGGAGAGTATCTCCTACTCCTCTTCCTCTCTTTTTGCTGGTTCTTAGATAACCACATCCATGCAGGCATCCCTTTGTAAGGAGCAACATTATGCAGAATATAATATGGAGTGTCTGCAGTGAGATTAGGCTTGGGAGCAGGAGGAGGAGGGGCCTTCCTTTTCTTAGAGAGCAACTTCTTTCTCTTTTTAGCAGCCTCCTCATCTGATTCATCATCATCATCATCATCAGAATTTAAACTCTGAGGGTTATCATACAAAGCATTCAGCTTCCTCAGAGTGGCATCAGGAATGGTAAGAGGTTTATCTTGAGGTGGAATAGAAGGTTCAGAGGGTGAAGGTATAACAACAGTAGAGACAGAACTTGCAGCTGCTGCCTTGTTCTCTTCCTCAATGTCTGCCAGAATGAGCTCATCCAGATCAGACATGGGAGAATCATCCATGACAAAATCTAGGACAGGGCAGATTGTTGGGATAGACACAGGAGTTGGAACAGCAGCAGGAGCAGTAAAGGATGCACAAAGTTGCCTGGCAACTGCTGGACTTACTGGAGAAGTATACTGGACAATAGCCAAATATGGCTTAGCAATTTCTACTGAAGGAAGCTTCATATATACAGGATCAAATATCTGAAGTATTGCAGATAAATTAAATGTGGGATTTATAAGAAAATCACCAACAGTTGTTTTTGAATCTACTGACTCATCAAGGCTACTGTCAGTCTCCATGAATTGAATAAAATCTATTGCTGTATCTGTAACTGTATCTGTATTATCAAGCACTGAATCAACTATATCCACTTTTGCAGCTGCTGCACCAGCTTCATCATGGAGCATCTCCCCCTGCCTGGGTTCAGGAGAACCTGGAGCCAGGCCCCTGAATGAAGAAGGGGTAGCAGAGAGAGCTGAGATTTGGGTAGATAAAGAATCAATGGAATTCACCAGAGGTGTAATGGCCTCTGTGATGAGTGATTTAATAAGAGGAGTCAGAAGAGAGATGAGGGTGGGAATGGTGGAAGAATCCATAGGTGGAGAAAGAATAGTAGAGGAGGAAGGAAGAATATGTGGAGGGGATAAGGGAGGTAGAACAGGCTGTGGTTCAGTGGGTATGGTGTAGGATGGAATAGAGGAAAGGTGTGATGGAAGAGGGGATTGAGGAGGAGAGGGAATATTTGTTTCAGTGGGGGAAAGTGGAGGTGTAGGCATATGTGTAAGATCAGGCGGTGGAGAGTGATGTTGAGGAGGAGTCAATTGAGGTGCAGGAGGAGTGGGAAGAGATTTGGTAGGGGGAATGACCTCTTCGGAGTCAGGGTGGGGAGTGACCTTGACGGTCCTGGTGCTCTCAGAAGCATTGATGGAGGAGCAGGAACCCTTGGAGGGTTTTGAGATTGTCCTCTCCCATCTGCCAAACAAGGCGCAGGTGAGGCGCTTGCTGGCGTTGATGAATGTGGTCGGGGAGACCAAACATTCACTGACCTTTTCCTGGAGGAAAATCCCCAGGATTCTGCCGTAGCAGACTTCCTTCTTGCTAATCCTTTTCTTGATAAGGTCAAAGAAAACCATGCCCCAATCAACCTGACGCTTGTTGAACACTGCGCACATGATTAGGAATTGATGGCGAGTGATGTAGTTGTGCGCCGAGTGCTTGCCCATTAGAATTTTCCCGACAATGTCAGCCAAAAACTGATAAGCGGCGGACAATTGTTTCTTCAGAAGCTTATTAGGGTTGTTGCCAGAGAAACCCATGACTTTCAGCATATCAGCATATTCCTTAGCATCCATTTCCAAGTTGTCTTCCCTATTTATCAGACCAAATATTTCAGAGATTACTACTGGGGTCAGAGAAATGACAGTGTTTCCAATAGTTCCTGTCAGATTTCCATCTTCAGAAGTTGCGGCAGAGTACACCCATTCTCTGATCTCGGTTGAGTGTAGCTTTATGTTGCGTGTCATGAAGTCCTTGAGATGCAGTTCTTCCAGTAGTTCAAGGATATACAGAAAAATGGGATCGGAATGCTGGAAGGACTCAAAGTCCATTGAGAATGCTGCATCAAACTTCATTGCTGCAAGTGCTCCTAGAGGAATTGCCATTGATGACCTGCAAAGAAAATTACATAGAAACGACGATCAAGAGCAAAGGAACTGAAAGCGCGGGATGGAGATCGAAGAAAAACCTAGATATAGGATTTTCAGAATATGAATCGACAAGCTCCGTTCCACGAAAAAGAGACAAATCTTCGAACTGAGATCGACGAAATAAGGTTTAGGAGAGTAGTTCGTCGAACCCATTCAGAAGAATTGAAAACAGTTCGTCGAACTCAGTTCGACGAAATGGTTTCTGAAACAAGGTTCGTCGATCTCCAGTCGACGAAAATTGTTTCCACACAGAGAATTCGTCGATCTCCGTTCGACGAGAATCTCTCGAACTTTCCCTAATTCATCGAACTTCGTTCGACGAACTTTGGAAAATTCGTCGAATGCAGACAGAAATTAATTTAACTCTTCTCCATCAATCATTCCCAGTTGATTTATAAAGAACATATGGGTTTTCTCATCCAAGGGCTTGGTGAAGATATCTGCTCTCTGTAGATCAGTAGGAATGTGGATCAAGTTAATTTTCTTTTTGTCCACATTATCTCTAATGAAATGATGTCTTATTTAAATATATTTAGTCCTAGAATGATGAACTGGATTCTGTGCTATAGCAATAACACTAGTATTATCACAAAATAAGGTTGAATTATTTAAGTTGATACCATAATCTAGGAGTTGGTTTTATATCCATAGCATCTGTGAGCAGCAGCTGCCAGCAGCCATGTACTCTGCCTCAGCAGTTGATGTAGACACAGATGTCTGCTTTTTGCAAAACCAAGAGACAAGTCTCATACCCAGGAACTGGCAAGTTCTAGAGGTACTTTTCCTGTCCACCCTACATCCAGCATAGTCAGCATCTGAGTATCCAGTTAACTCAAATTCTGACTTTGCAGGATACCAGAGTCCTAAACTAGGACAACTCTTTATATATCTCAGAATCCTTTTTAGAAAAATAAGATGAGATTCTTTAGGACTCACTTGGAATCTAGCACAAAGACATGTGACAAACATTATGTCAGGACTTCTAGCTGTTAAGTATAATAGGGATCCAACAATTGCCCTATAATATTTCTGATCTACAGGTTTCCCTGCTGCATCAGAATCCACAACAACATTTGTAGCCATAGGTGTTTTCATTCCTGAAGCATCACCCATCCCAAACTTTTTAATAAGCTCTTTGGCATACTTAGATTGGGAGAGGAAGATACCATCAGGGAGCTGCTTCACTTGGAGACCAAGGAAGTAGGAAAGCTCACCCATGCTACTCATCTCAAATTTGAAATGCATGAGGTCAGCAAACCTCTGGCACAATTTGGGATCAGTAGACCCAAAAATAATGTCATCCACATATATTTGTACCAATAAGATTTGGTCCTTATGATGTCTAGTGAAAAGGGTTTTATCTATGGTTCCTCTTATAAATTTATACTCTAAAAGAAAGCTAGCTAGGGTCTCATACCAAGCTCTTAGAGCTTGCTTTAAACCATAAAGAGCTTTATGCAACTTGTAAACATAAGAGGGTTGAGTTAGAGAGATAAAACCTAGAGGTTGTTCTACATAAACCTCTTTTTGAAGTACACCATTCAGAAAGGCACTCTTAACATCCATCTGGAATACCTTGAACTTTTTGTATGCTGCATATGCTAGAAATATTCTAATGGCCTCCAACCTTGCAACAGGGGCAAAGGTTTGGTCATAGTCTATTACTTCTTCTTGCCTATATCCTTGGGCAACCAGTCTAGCCTTGTTCCTTACTATGTTCCCTTCTGCATCTAATTTGTTCCTGTAGACCCATTTGGTTCCAATAACTGGGTAGTTATGGGGTCTTGGAACCAAATCCCAAACTCTACATCTCTCAAACTGATTTAGTTCCTCTTGCATTGCAAGAATCCAGTGGGGATCTTGCTCAGCTTCAAGGATGGTGAGAGGTTCAATTTGAGAGAGAAAACAGGCATGCATCAAGTCTTGATTGAGCTGATGTCTTGTCTGTACACCAACTGAAATGTCCCCAATCACTTGAGATCTGGGGTGATCTCTAAGTGTGACAAGATCAGTTTGTGGAGTTGGTTGAGCAACAGCTTCTGCAAATAATTCCTCATGAGGAATGGTGCTGGCTGTTGATGGAAGTTCAGTTGCTTCCTCTTGGATTTCTTCTTCACTATCTTCAGCAGCTTGTGGTGTGGGATGAGTTGGAACCTCTTGGGTAAGGTTTAGTCCATCCATAAACTCACACATTGGTGAAACCTGCAAAGGACTATTGGTAGAAATGTCTTTCTCTTTATAAGACATGTTAGCTTCATCAAAAGACACATGGACAGATTCTTCAATTTTAAGGGATGATTTATTGAAAACCCTATAGGCTTTGCTTACTTGGGAATATCCTAGAAAAATCCTTTCTTCAGCCTTAGCCTCAAATTTTCTAATGTATCTTTTGTTATTAGTGTGGATGTAACATATGTAACCAAAAACTTTAAAGTAAGTGATTTTATGTTTCTTTTCTTTAAGTAATTCATAGGGGGTCATGTGTTTTAGTTTATGTATAAGACATCTGTTCAGGACATAGTTAGATGTGTTTACAGCTTCTGCCCAAAAGGATAAAGGCATGTAGGCATCTGCTAACAATGTACCTGCAGCTTCAATGAGTGTCCTATTTTTCCTTTCAGCAACCCCATTTTGTTGGGGAGATCTAGGAGCTGAGAAGCACTGCCTGATACCTTCCTTCTCACAGAACTCATGCATAAGAAGAGACTCAAACTCTGTGCCATGATCACTTCTGATCAATGCAACATGAGTAGAGAACTCAATCTGTATGGTCCTGAGAAAATCTGTAAGAACTTTGAATGTATCTGACTTAGCTCTCAGGAAGGCTACCCAACTGAATCTAGAGAAATCATCAACAATAACTAAGGTGTAAGACTTCCTTCCTAGGCTTTGTACTGCAATGGGTCCAAAAAGATCCACATGAAGCAGATACAATATCCTAGGTGAATCACTTTTATTAATGGATTTGAAGCAAGTTTTAGTTTGCTTGCCTAGTTGACAAGCTCTGCATAGGCTTTCCTTCTTGTAGGGACCAGAAGGTAAACCTCTAACAAGGTTGTCTTTCGATAACCTAGATATGTTCTTAAGGTTTACATGTCCTAGCCTTTTGTGCCATAACTCATTTTGGTTACTAGAGATATTGAGTAAACAAATTTCAGTTGTGGCAGAAATGAAATCTACTAAATATATGTTTCCTTGTCTAAGTCCAATTAAAACAGTTTGGTTTTTATCATTTATAATAGAACAAGAGGTAGAGTTGAAATGTACCTGATAACCTTCATCACATAATTGACTTATGGATATAAGATTATGTTTGAGTCCTCTTACATATGTCACCTTTTTGAAGGTCACTGCTCCAATGCTTACTCTTCCATATCCTTCTGACTGACCACTCTTTGAGTCTCCAAATATCACCTTTGGTACTAGCTTGGATTTATAGTTGGTGAGATTTGCTTTGCTGCCAGTCAAGTGCTTGGAGCAGCCACTGTCCAGGTACCATGTCTGACTTATCCTTGGACAGTTCTTCACTTGTACCTGCATCAAAAAACAAAGCTTAATTGTTCTTGACTCAGGTTACCTTGGGTCCCTGGTTTGGTTGAAAAGTAAAACTAGAAATGACTGATAATGCAGGTTGAGACTTATACCCTAGTGGGTGATATCTCCTAGGTGGAATTATCCAATCAGCTACTGGATTAAATGCCTTGTTAGCTATTTTAACATTTCTATAGGAGAAATTATTTATGTTTGGTCGTTCTGGGATCGACAAATTATTGTAAGTTCGTCGACCAGAGTTCGACGAATGGGGATGAGATCGTCGACCTCTACTCAGATAATGACCATGGTCATTTTCTGTGTCCCACATTCGTCGACCTCTGCTCGACGAACCACACACAGTTCGTCGATCGCAGTAAGATGAATAATTATTTCTGAAGTTTGCGTTCAATGTTCGTCGATCGGGGTTCGACGATCTTGCAGGATTTCATCGATCTAAGTTCTACGAATTTTGCTGAACTTGGTTTTTGACAGCTTTCTTCTGTTTTTTGTTGCTATTGTGTAAGGAATTTGACTTGTTTTCTGATCTGGGTTTTTCAGTTAGTTTCTCTTTACCTTTAGCAGTGATAAACTTTATGGGAGTGGAAAGTATATTCTTCTTTATTATGGGGGGTAAACCTGATGAAGCACCCAAGCCCAGCCTGCCATTTAATCTGGCATTTACTGTGCTTGTGATATCCATCAGCTTGAGGCTTCTCCCATTGAGAGATTGCTCAAGTTATTTTGCCTCACATAATTCAGATTTTAATTTGATTATCTGTTCATTAACTAGAGTCAATTGGTCAGTTAGTTTTCTGTTTTCTGTGCTGACAGATTCTAGATTTTCTAGTCTAGTTCTCAGGGTTTTTATCTCTTTCTCTGAGTTTATTAAATCCATGCACATAGTTTTAAATTCTACTTTAAACAAATCAGAATTAAAATCAAAACTAGAGATCACCTGATCAGCCTCTGAGTCTGAGGCACCTTCATCTTCATAATCCTCTTCTGATCCACAGTTGCTTCTGGAGGCATCTATTGCCATTAGGCACACCTCCTTGGATCTGGCTTCTTCCTCTTCTTCACTAGAGCTAGAGGAGGATGTTTCTTCTTCTGTGTCACTCCAGGACTCAGCAACAAATCCTTTGTCCTTCCTTTTATACTTGTTGGAGGAGGGTCTGCTGCTTTGTTTTCTTCTGGAATCCTTGTCCCTGCCCTTGTCCTTTTTCTGATTTTCTGGGCATTCTGAAGTATAGTGCCCTGGCTTTCTGGAACCAAAACACACAACCTCCTTAGTTGGTGTCTTATCATATTTGGGTTTATCATCCTGCCTGGATGATTTTCTTCTAAAATCCTTTCTTGCCATTTTGTAGAATCTTTTGGAGAAGAGGCTCATTAACTTTTCATTGGAGGTAGATGTTTCACTGTCTTCAGAGGTTTTGAGGGCCAAGTTGTGCTCCTTCCTAACTGGTGTAGTTGCCTTCTATTCTGCTGCCTCTCTTGATTTGACAAGCTACTCATATGAATTCAGCTTGCCTAGCAGAGATTCTGTTGAGATCTCATTGAGGCTTCTGGCTTCTTTGATTGACCAGATTCTGGAGTCCCATGAACTGGGGAAACACATCAGTATCTTATCATTCACCTCAGTTAAGGTGATGTCCTTATCCAGAGTCTTGAGTTCACTAATGATAGAACTTAATCTATTGTACATCTCAGCCACTGATTCTGTCTCATCCTTTTTGAAATTCTCATAGAGAGAAATGAGACTGGATCTCCTATCCTTTCTTTCATCAGCTGAGCCTGCTACCATTTGATTGAGAGAGTCCCAAATGGCTTTGGCTGAGGTGCACTCAGCTACCTTCTGAAATATGTCATCTGACATTGTTTGGGCCAGAATATTCATAGCCTTTACATCAGCCATCTTGGCTTTCTTATAGGCTTCAGTGTTGTCTGGAGGTGGTACTGCACTCAGATTAGTTGATGTGCTGGCAAAAGTTGTAGGAGATGGAGGAACACCTGTTGAGATGACAGAGAAAATATCCTCATCAATGGAGTTCATATATAATCTGATTCTTGCCTTCCAGATGGCAAACTTGTTAAGATTGCACACTAGAGGTCTGCTGCTTGTATAATCCTTGTTTTGGGCCATGTATGTGAGAACAAAATCTAGTAACAAAATAAAAGCAAAGAGATCTAACTAAGGGATCTTTGGGTTCAGGTGTTAGCCTGTACAACCAATCAGGTATGGTATGTTTAACCAACCTCGCTCTGATACCAATTGAAAGTGCAGTTAGATCTGATATACTCTAGAGGGGGGGGGGGGGGGTGAATAGAGTATATGGTGATTTTAAAACTTTTACAACTGCCTATATTTACGGAACGAAATCTTATTCCCATTGACATAGGATCTTTTAAGGATAAAAATTTTATCATGCCAAGTTGGTCATGATAGGTGAGGGGAGAAAGGAAAACTAGATTTTTAATCTTAAAAATATTTGAGAGCAACCTTAATAAATTGTACGTTCCAATTTTTCAGAAAGCTAAAAGTAAGTATAATTGAATTCTATAGTCGTTATTTCCTAACATAATACACGTGCTCCTATCAATGAAAAATTAGAAGTAGTGCCTAAAACGAGTTCGCTATTTTTAATAAAGCATAATGAATTCTTTAAAACTTAACACCGACTATTTAAATTTTTGAATCAATAATTAACAAACGGGTAGTGAACAAAGAATTAATCAAATTCACATATAAATAAACTCAAAACAAAATTTTTGGATAGCAAGAAAATTAAGAATTGAGATATTCGATTTGTTACATAATTAACAAAATATTTGTTTTTGAATTTTTAGAGTTTTTATCATATTTTTTGATTTTTTGTGATTATGATCTTTTTTGGATTTTTAGAGTTATTCACTTTTTAGGATTTTTGGTTTTGCTAATTTTTTTGTTTTTTAGTATTTTTTGATAAGTTATTTACAAGAAAGATGAGAGAAAGAAGTGTTATTTATAAAGAAGATCGGGGGAAAAGAGAAATTTTTTTTGTTTTTAAAGTAAAAACTCGAGAGCGGCCCACGAACAGACTCTTATTTGGGTGGTTGGTTCGATGAGTCGAACGCTGCGGGTATGCTAAAAAAACAAGCTTTTATAAATAAGAAGATGGGGGGGGGGGAGAGAGATTTTTTTAGATTTTTTTTTACATAAACTTATTTACAAAGGAAAAGAAAAAAAAATTTTGAATTGAATTTTTTTTGTTGTTTTATAAGTTTTTTTGTGTTTTATGATTTTTTGAGTTTTATGATAATAAGAAAAACAAGGAAAATGTTTTATGTTTTAATTTTTGTAATTTTTTGTATTTTTATGAGTTTTTGTAAAGTACAGAAATAAAAAAAATACGAAAACACCCCCATACTTAAACCCAACATTGTCCCCAATTTGCAGCCTAAGTATGTGGAACGATAATAGACAAAATATAATATGTACAAAATGAAAAGGGAGGGGTGTAGGAACTTCCCTGAGATGAGGTTGGGGAGGCCCTGGTTGAAACCCTGCATTAGTGTTAGAAGAAGAAGGAATAGCAAAACAATAATAGAAAAAACAAAAAACGAAAAATTCGGCTAAAAGGTTGCGGGCAGTAGGGGGGCAAGTGCGTTGGTGGCTCGAAGGTAGCTAAGGCCTTAACTACATGAGCGTGATAGAAATGCGCTCCCCTAGCGCTCACAATAGGGTTAAGCGCGCCGAAACGACAAAATAAATAAATAATGTTTAAGAAAAAAGATTAATTAATTTATTTAAAGAGGTTGTTAATTTAATATTTTTGTTTTTGATAAAAAAAATTTTTGGGTTTTTGAAAAGGAAGATGTTAAAAGTAAAAAATATAGACGAATATTTTTTTTGTGGTCTTTTAGGAGGATTTTTTTAGTGTTTTTGGGTTTGTGGTTTTTTAAGTTTTTAATTTTTTTAAGTTTTAAGTTTTTTGTGTAGGTTTTTTTTATGTTTTTTTTTCATTTTTTAAGTTTTTAGATTTTTAAGTTTTTGAGGTTTTAGATTTTTTTGTGGTTGTTTTTAGTTTTTGGATTTTTTTGTAGATTTTTAGTTTTTAGGATTTTTAGTGTTTATTAGTTTTTTTGATTTTTATAAGTTTAAAGTTTTATAGTTTTTCAGGTTTTTACGGTGTTTTGGGTTTTTTAGTTAGTTTTTTTGTTGTTTTTTTGTGTTAGTAGAAAACGACGTCATTTCAAAAAAATATTTTATAAATAATAATAATAATTTGATAAATAATTTTTTATTTTAAAGTTTTTTTAAGTAGTTTATTATTATTATTATTATATATATATTTCTATAATAAGGTAAAATTAATAGATTTCCATGGTTCAAAATAACGACTCGAAAAATTCCCCGGCAACGACGTCAAAAACTTAATACGGGTTAAAAGAGATAAAACGACGCCCACATCCACCTTCTTGACACGCCCAACGTCACGCCCGTGTAAAAAAAATCTACAAAGTAGAAACAAAGAGAAAAACAAGTAAAAAAATAAGATTGCTTAAGAGATGAAACATAAATGAAGTCCATAATCATGTAAGGGAGAAAATCAACAAATTTATTACTAAAAAAGGATTACAAAGCTAAGAGAGAGGAGAAAATTTCTCTTACATAGACTTGAGATGCATCTAGGCATCATAACTCCTAAGCAAAATGGTTCAAAAGAATGAACAGGATTACAAGCAGAAGACAGCTATTTATAGAGAAAAAAATTGAAGAACACGCCCCCTAACACGGGTGTGTAGGGGGGGGGGGGGGGGCGTGTCAGCACTATACAAAATGCGGTTGTCGAGTTGACAGGAAAGTGGACTTCGGGCTGGACACGTGTCGGTCACGCAGTGGCCACGCCCTAGGTCACGGGCGTGATGCTGGGCGTGTCAAGAAGGTGGATCTAGGCGCGGGTCGCTGAGCTATCACCGGGTCTTGTCGACTTGAAAAATCGTCGAGCGCGAATGTCGAGGAGTTAGATGATCGTCGAGCGGGAAGATCGTCAAGCAGGACAAATCGTCGAGCAGAAAATCGTCGAGCGGGAAAATGGGTTCGACGATCGTTGAGCGGGATAGACACGGGCTTGGATCACGCCCCATGTCGGATTGACACGGGCATGTGGTCGGGCGTGTCGACGAACGTCGAGCTTGAATTCGTCGAGCTACTGGAGAATGGTCAAATGGAAAGTCGAGCTGAAATCGTCGATCGGAAATTGTCGAGCGCGAGATCGTCGAACGGAAATCGTCGAGCTGAACATTTCGTCGAGCGGAGAATCGTCGAGCGCTGGACACGGGTCATGTCGCGGGCGTGTGCCCGGGCGTGTCAAGCAATTTTTTGCAGATTTTTATTTTTTCCTAAAAAATAAAATAAAACAAGTTAGTAAAATATTTACAAAAATAGGAGCATTTTATTGAATAAAAACAAGTAAAAATTACAAAAATAAATGAAAATGATTTAAGTAATGTATATAAAAATAGGTATATTTACAATTCATCAAATACCCCCATACTTAAACATTTGCTATTCCAGAGCAAAAGTTTGAGGTGAATTTACAAGGAATAGGAAAAACTCTAAGTTTATCTACCGCTTAATCAATTATAAGAAAGATTTAAATAAATATACGAGGTGTTAGAGTTAAGTCCTAAAATTATGTAGATGATTTAAATAGCGTAAAAGTTTTGGCCAAAAGACTTCTTGATGTAATCAAATAGAAGACAATATTTGTAATGATTAGATTAACGAAAATAGTTTGGAATTATATGAACTCTAGCTTATAGGAGTGTTACTGGAAATAATACAATTTACTAATTATGCTCTCAAATAGATTTTTGAATTAATTTTAGAATCGTGTAATTGGCTAAGGGGGTAGTGGGTTTATAAAGTGAGTTTTGATTTTGAGGTGAGGTAATTTTTTCTCGAACCTCCATTTTTTTCTTTTAGATTATTAGGAAAATGAAATCTTTTTTTCCTAATATGATTTTTGTTTTTCAACTTCATAAGAATAAAACTAACTCAATGTATATGTTTAGGAGTAATGAATTTTATCCTCTTACTCCATAACATATAATCTTTTTTAAATTATTGGGTGCCTATGTTTACGGAATGAAATCTTATTCCCATTGATATAGGATCTTTTAAGGATAAAAATTTTATCATGCCAAGTAGGTCATGATAGGTAAGGGGAGAAAGGAAAACTAGATTTTTAATCCTAAAAATGTTTGAGAGCAACCTTAATAAATTGTACGTCCCAATTTTTCAAAAAGGTAAAAGTAAGTATAATTGAATTCTATAGTCGTTATTTTCTAACATAATACACGTACTCATATCAATGAAAAATTAGAAGTAGTGCCTAAAACGAGTTCGCTATTTTTAACAAAACATAATGAATTCTTTAAAACTTATCCCCGACTATTTAAATTTTTCAATCAATAATTAACAAACGGGTAGTGAACAAAGAATTAATCAAATTGACATATAAATAAACTCAAAACAAATTTTTTGGATATCAAGAAAATTAAGAATTGAGATATTCGATTTGTTATATAATTAACAAAATATTTTTTTTGATTTTTTAGAGTTTTTATCATATTTTTTGATTTTTTGTGAATATGATCTTTTTTGGATTTTTAGAGTTATTCACTTTTTTTAGGATTTTTGGTTTTGCTAATTTTTTTTGTTTTTTTAGTATTTTTTGATAAGTTATTTACAAGAAAAAGGAGAGAAAGAAGTGTTATTTACAAAGAAAATAAGGGGGAAGAGAGAAAATTTTTTGTTTTAAAAGTAAAAACTCGAGGGCGGCTCGCGAACAGACTCTTATTTGGGTGGTTGGTTCGATGAGTCGAACGCCGTGGGTATGCTAAAAAGACGAGATTTTATAAATAAGAAGATGGGGGGGGAGAGATGTTTTTTTGATTTTTTTTACAAAAACTTATTTACAAAGGAAAAGAAAAAAAAATTTTGAATTGAAATTTTTTTTGATGTTTTATAAGTTTTTTTGTGATTTTTTGTGTTTTATGATTTTTTTTGAGTTTTATGATAATAAGAAAAACAAGGAAAATGTTTTATGTTTTAATTTTTGTAATTTTTTTGTATTTTTATGAGTTTTTGTAAAGTACAAAAATAAAAAAATACGAAAACACGCCCATACTTAAACCCAACATTGTCCCCAATGTTGCAGCCTAAGTATGCGGAACGATAATCGACAAAATATAATATGTACAAAATGAAAAGAGAGGGGGTAGGAACTTCCCTGAGACGAGATCGGGGAGGCCCTGTTTGAAACGCTGCATTAGTGTTAGAAGAAGAAGGAATAGCAAAACAATAATAGAAAAAACAAAAAACGAAAAATTCGGCTAAAAGGTTGCGGGCGGTAGGGGGCAAGTGCGTGGGTGACTCGAAGGTAGCTAAGGCCTTAGCTACATGAGCGTGATTGAAATGCACTCCCCTAGCGCTCACAATAGGGTTAAGCGCGCCGAAACGACAAAATAAATATATAATGTTTAAGAAAAAAGATTAATTTATTTATTTAAAGAGGTTGTTAATTTAATATTTTTGTTTTTGATAAAAAAAAATTTTGGGATTTTGAAAAGGAAGATGTTAAAAATAAAAAATATAGATGAATATTTTTTTGTGGTCTTTTAGGAGGATTTTTTTAGTGTTTTTGGGTTTGTGGTATTTTAAGTTTTAAATTTTTTGAAGTTTTAAGTTTTTTTTGTAGGTTTTTTTTATGTTTTTTTTTTCATTTTTTAAGTTTTTAGATTTTTAAGTTTTTGAGGTTTTAGATATTTTTGTGGTTGTTTTTGGTTTTTAGATTTTTTTGTAGATTTTTAGTTTTTAGGATTTTTAGTGTTTTTTAGTTTTTTAGATTTTTATAAGTTTTAAAGTTTTATAGTTTTTTTAGGTTTTTACGGTGTTTTGGGTTTTTTAGTTAGTTTTTTTTGTGTTAGTAGAAAGCGACGTCATTTCAAAAAAATATTTTATAAATAATAATAATAATTTGATAAATAATTTTTTGTTTTTAAGTTTTTTAAAGTAGTTTATTATTATTATTATTATATATATCTTTTTATAATAAGGTAAAATTAATAGATTTCCAGGGTTCAAAATAACGATTCGAAAACTTCCCCGGCAACGGCGCCAAAAACTTGATACGGGTTAAAAGAGATGAAACGGCTCCCAGATCCACCTTCTTGACACGCCCAGCGTCACGCCCGTATAAAAAAAAATCTGCAAAGTAGAAACAAAGAGAAAAACAAGTAAAAAAAAAAGATTGCTTAAGAGATTAAACATAGATGAAGTCCATAATCATGTAAGGGAGAAAATCTACAAATTAATTACTAAAAAAAGGACTACAAAGCTAAGAGAGGGGAAAATTTCCCTTACATAGACTTGAGATGCATCTAGACAGCATAACTCCTAAGCAAAATGGTTCAAAAGAAGGAACAAGATTACAAGCAGAAGACAGCTATTTATAGAGAAAAAAATTGAAGAACACGCCCCCTGATACGGGTGTGTAGGGGGGGGGGGGGCGTGTCAGCACTGTACAAAATGCGGCCATCGATTTGATGGGAAAGTGGAGTTGGGGCTGGACACGTGTCGGTCATGCAGTGGTCAAGCCCCAGGTCACAGGCGTGACGCTGTGCATGTCAAGAAGGTGGATTTGGGCGTGGGTCGCTAAGCTGTCACCGGGTCTTGTCGAGTTGAAAAATCATCGAGCGCGAATGTAGAGGAGTTCGACGATCGTCGAGCGGGAAGATCGTCAAGCGGGATAAATCGTCGAGCAGAAAATCGTCGAGCAGGAAAATGGGTTCGACGATCGTCGAGCGGGATGGACACGGGCTTGGGTCACGCCCCGTGTCGGATTGACACGGGCGTGTGTCCGGGTGTGTTGACGATCGTCGAGCTTGAATTCGTCGAGCTGTTGGAGAATCATCGAACGGAAAGTCGAGCTGAAATCGTCGATCGGAAATCGTCGAGCGCGAGTTCGTCGAACGGAAATCGTCGAGCTGAACATTTCGTCGAGCGGAGAATCGTTGAGCGCTAGACACGGGTCATGTCACGGGCGTGTGCCCGGGCGTGTCAAACAAATTTTTGCTGATTTTTATTTTTTTCCTGAAAAATAAAATAAAACAAGTTAGTAAAATATTTACAAAAATAGGAGCATTTTTTGAATAAAAACAAGTAAAAATGACAAAAATAAATGAAAATGATTTAAGTAATGTACATAAAAATAGGTATATTTACAATTCATCAGAATCCATCAGAAAACCTCACATAACTGATAAAGGGAGTGAATCTCCATCAATTGGGAGAGGAAATGAGGAGTCAATGACATTCATTCACAATGAATGGCCATTTCCTCCCTCCCCCCCTCTCTCTCCTCCATTAAAGGGGAAGAATGCTTTTCTCTCTCCTAGTCATCAAGGTTGAATCTGATGACTAATCCAGCCTAATGGCAGCCCATTAGCTCATAATATTAAATAAAATAAAGTTAGCCCAAATGGATAGGGCATGAGCTTGGGTTAGCCCATTTGGGCTAATTTGATTAAATACTAGGGTGGAGTTGACCTTGGTCAAATTGGCCTTTTGGGTTGCCCCAATGGGTCCTTGGTGACTCATTGTCCTCCACTAAGGTCTAGAAAGGCTTGGGTAGGGTTGGTTGGGCATCTTGGGGGTCACTTTGACCTTTTTAGTGCTAGGGTTGACTTGGGTCAACTCAGCCTCTTTGGTTGACCCCAATGGGTCCTTGGTGACCCATTGGCCTCCCTTAGGGCTTGGGAAGGTCTAGGTGGGTCCCTTTGGCTAAAGGGATGTCAGTTGGCCATGTGTGATCTTACTTTGACCTAACTAGGGCTTGGGTTGACTTTGGTCAACTTGACCTTTTTACTTGACCCCAGTGGGTCCTTATGGCTCTACTGGACCCTCTAATAGGTTAGTGATGTCGTGGTGGAGTCATGGTGAAGTCTTATGGTCATCTCTAAACTAGTAATTGGAATTCTACTATTTGTAAATCAAGGTGGTTCACACACAAGTTCCCAAGTTCACCCCAACCGTTTGCTACTTCCCAGGGTTTAGTCACGACCCAGTCATGACAAAAACATACTAGGGGTTTAGAAGTCCGAGGGATGTTACACTTTCTGTAACATCCCAACTTTTATTGGGCCACCAGAACCTTAATGGGCCCAATAAAAGTAACTAGAACCCCTACCCGTGACCCGATATAAGGTAACCATATGTAGAAAATAGAGCTGGAGAACTCCGATTTGAGTTCCTTCAGTTCCTATGACCTCGTATAATCGATATGAGCGCGTCGGAACTCGTTCCGTTGAACCCCAAGGCCATGTGGTGGATGTAACCATTCCTCGTAAAACGCCACGAGAGCCAGACTTTTGATATCATCCTAGAGAACTCCGATTTGAGTTCCATCAGGTCTCGTGACCTCGTATAGTCGATACGAGCGCATCGGAACTCGCCACATCAAGATTCAAGGTCTAACAATGGATATAGACATTTTGACCATTTTAGCGCGATGCAACGCACAAATTTTGGACTTTTACCAAACGAACTCCGATTCGACCCCAGTTAATGGTGTTGGATTTGTATGTTCAATACAAAGTCAACAGAATTGGTTCTAGCCAGTCTTGATAATGGGTGGTCAAACCGTGGTCAAATCAAGCTCAATTGTGCACCGAAAAGCGTGCGCACACTAATTATGACCCAACACCCCAACGTTGACCCAACCCCGATGACTCGAACCTATTTTGACTTTGACCCCCATGAGTTGACTTTGGCTGAACCCTCCCTTTTTCCCCATTTTTGAAAATTTCACCTAAGGAGGAGGCCACCCCCTCTCCATGGGTAAATAATGCATTGCCCCCTTACCCAAATGGGCCACTATTTTACAAGATAGGAGGGAGTGGGCCCAAGTAGCATCCCACCAACATTTGTCCCCAATCCCCTCTCTTTTCCCTCCCCCACTTATAAAAGCCCAAGCCCATAAGGGGTCCAATGTAACGTCCTGATTTGCACTAGGCCCCTCGTGCGCGTTTTTGAGTCAGGAGAGCTGACTTGGGTTCAGGGGAGTGCTGGAAACTGGGCTACACTTGTAAATAGGAGGAGAAATCAGTCGAACATAAGGCACAGGTAGCGACATGAGCGTTCCCCTACCCATATGGAAGAGGCCAACCCTCGAGTCGACGACTCGAGTATGTACAGAGAAGGACACGGGTAGTGACACGGGCGTGTCACTACCCGTGTGAAGTGACACGGGTAGAGACACGAGCGTGTCCCTACCCGTGTGTGTGTCGAGTTGAGCTCGACGAAGCATGTCGAGATCGACGAAGTATGTCGAGATCGATGAAGTGTATCCTGTGAAGTGACACGGGTAGAGACACGGGCGTGTCCCTACCCGTGTGTGTCGAGTTGAGCTCGACGAGGCATGTCGAGATCGACGAAGCGTGTCGAGATCGACGAAGTATATCCTGTGAACTGACATGGGTAGAGACACGGGCGTGTCCCTACCCGTGTGTGTCGAGTTGAGTTCGTCGAGACGTGTTCAGAGAAGGACACTACCAGAGAACACGACCATGTCATGTGGACACGGGTCGGGACATGGGCGTGTCCCTACCCATGTCGAGTATTGAACCAACACTAAAACCATCGTTGATGCTTCGCCCGAGCAGGACACGGGCGTGTCCCTACCCATGTCACTTTTCATTTATAAGGGTTGTGAAAACCCTAGCCGTTTTCACTCCTCATTCCAGCCATTTTTTCTGAGAGAAACTTTTGTAGAGAGGGAGATCCGCTGGAGCAAGTCTTGGAGGAGAAGATCCGCCGCCTCCGAGAAAGAGAATGTTGGATCCTTAGTTAGATTTGGGCTAGGTTCACTAAGTTAGGATCATATGACCCATCATGTATAACCAGGGTCATGGTTGTGTCCTATAGTCTAGGCCAAGTCCTTAGAATCAACATCACATGGACCAGCCTTCAATAGACTGCCAGAGACTCAAGTAATTGTGTCGACACTTGGGAAAGGCTGTGTCGACACCAGAAGCCAGATTGTGTCGACACACATGACTTGTGTCGACACCCAGAACATCTGTCGATACCAACTGTGTCGACACCAGAAGCTATAATGTGTCGACACCAGAAGCAAGATTGTGTGGACACACAGAAGACTTGTGTCGACACATAGAACATCTGTCGACACCAACTATATCGACACCAGAAGCCAAATTGTGTCGATACACAGGACTTGTGTCGACACACAGAACATCTGTCGACAACAATTGTGTCGAAACACATGACTTCTGTCAACACACTCCAGATTTCTGTCAAAACAACAACTATGTCGAGACACGAAGCAATTATGTCAACACACAGGACTTGTGTCGACACATTCCACAGAAGCTGTGTCGACACCAAAAGCTAAAGAAGAACTGTTGAATCAGCTCGACAAACTTAGACCACATTAGCAAGACTTATCTAGCAGTTAGAAGTTATCAGGTCGACGAATCTAGTTCTCAGGTCGACGATTTCTGGATACTCTACTTCAGCATTTCATTCCAGAAATATCCAAGTCCAAAAACACTTCACTGAACTCTGGTTGACGAAGTCTAATTCTCAGCTCGACGAACTTGATGTGCAGAAAAGGCAAAGTCCTATAGAATGCAGTTATCTGTTCTCAGCTCGACGATCTTGGAACTCAGCTCGACGAACTGAAGCCATCTGGTCGACGAACACAACTCCTCAGCTCAACGAACTGTGGACTCAGCTCGACGATTTCTATTCTCTATTTGACGAATCCAGACTTGGTTATTTCCATCCTTCTGTCCCTTTCCTACTGTAATAATTCCTGAGTAATTAATGCTAAAATATTCTCAGAATATTACCGTTAGACGAATCATTAATTACGGTATTCATCAGGATTATTGCTTGCCATTTTTCCATGGGACAGTTGGGGAAACTCAATCAATGCAAAACATTCTCTAGGCCGTCAGCATTGAATGCAAAAGAATTTCAAATTTCAAAAGAAAGATAATATGGAATATACAAAAAGGGATTTTCCATCTTCTTCTCTGTAAGACACAGTCAGTCAGTTTGAGAATCAGGAATCAAGAATCTTCTGCTGCTCTCTCTCTCGACAACACTCTGAGACAAAAAAAAGAGATAGAAGGCTGATACAGAAATACAAGATCTAGACCAGAAGAATATCAGCAATCTGAAAAAAAAGAACATCAAATCAAAATCAAGAGTCTTCTTTCTTCTATACTCCAGGACACTTTAAAGGACAACAAACCCTCTATTTGTTAAGAAGTTCCTGCACTTTGTCTGGTCAAAGCTGAAAGACTGAAGGCCTATCACCCTGAAGCAAGGCTCTAATATCCCGAACCATTCTACATCTCAGGGGGAGCCTGTTGCTAACATCATATCCACAAAAGTCTTCTCAGTTGTACATTGAGAAAGAGAAGACAAAATCAATCTCTCACCCCCACTATATAAAGGGTTCTTAATTCCCTTCAAAATTTATTCCTGGTTGCAAGTCACCTGATCAAAAGACTTGGGGTTTGGTTTTTGAGCACCTGATCAAAAGCTCATTGGTGTCAGGCACCTGATCAAAAATCTGAGTGGATTCCTACCAGGTGGTAGAAGAGTGGATGTACCCAGGTTGAGGAACCACTATAAATTTCTTATATTGTCTGGTTGCTCTTTTCTTTTGTTTCTTGATGTGGCTATGATAGTTAGGATTGATGTGTTTGTGCTTTAATTTAATTCTTGCAGCACTAGGACTAGATTAAAGTAGTTGAAAAGTTTTATAAAAATCCTAAATACTCTATTCACCCCCCTCTAGAGTATTCCAGATCTAACCCCTCACTTTTAATTGGTATTAGAGGAGGATTCCCTTGGTTGTATAAGCTAACCCTTGAACCAAAGATCCTGAGTTAGATCTATCTTTTAATTTCTATTAGATATTAACTCACAACATGACACAGAACAAGGACTATGCAAGCACCAGACCTTTAGTTTGCAACCTAAATAGGTTTACCATCTGGAAGGCAAGAATCAAGTTATATATGAACTATATTGATGAGGATATTTTTAATTCCATTGTGACAGGTCCTCCTCAAGCATCCACCTCTACAGCAACCTCCAGTGACAATGCAGTTCCACCACCTGAGTGGACTAAGGCCTAGAAGAAGGCTAAAATTGTTGATGCCAAGGCGATGAATATTCTGGCCCAAACATTGTCAGATGACATTTTTTAAAAAGTGGCTAAATGCACATCAGCCAAAGCCATCTGGGATTCCCTCAATCATATGGTGGCTGGATCTGCTGATGAAAGAAAGGACAGGATATCCAATCTCATATCCCAATATGAGAATTTCAAGAAGGAGGAAGCTGAATCAGTAGCTGACATGTACAATAGGTTGAGCTCAATCATCAATGAGCTGAAAACCTTGGACAAGGACATCACCCTCACAGAGGTGAATGATAAAATCCTTATGTGCTTCCCAAGCTCATGGGATTCAAGGATCTGGCCCATCAAGGAGGCCAGGAGACTGAATGAGATTTTCACTGAATCTCTTTTAGGAAAGCTGAAGTCTTATGAACAGCTTATCAAATCCAGAGAAGCAGCTGAGCAAAGAACACCTCCACCAACAAGGAAGGAGCACAACATTGCATTCAAGGCTGCTGAGTAGTCAGAAGCACCAAAAATAAATGAAGAGCTGATGGGTCTACTTGCCAAAAGATTTTACAAGCTGGCAAGGAAAGACTTCAGAAGAAAGTCATCCAAGCAGGATGATAAACCAAGGTATGATAAAACCCCCACTAAAGAAGTGGTCTGCTTTGGTTGCAGGAAACCTGGACACTTCATCTCAGAGTGTCCAGAAAATCAAAAAAAGGATAAGAGAAGAGAGAAGGATAACAGAAGACAACACAACTCAAGACCTTCCTCCAGCAGATACAAGAAGAAGGAGAAAGGATTTGTAGCTGAATCTTGGAGTGAAACTGAAGATGAATCAACATCCACCAGCTCCAGTGAATAAGAAGAAGCAAGGGCCAAGGAAGTTTGCCTTATGTCCATTGATGCTTCCAGGAGCCAATCAGATGAAGAAGAGTCTGATAATGAAGAAGCTTCAGAATTTGAAGCTGACCAGGTATTTTCTTCCTTTGACTATAATTCTGAATCATTCAAATCTGAATTTAAAATCATGTGCATAGATCTAATAAATTCAGAAAAAGAAATTAAAACACTTAGGAAAAAACTAGCTAGTCAAGAGATACAGACAACTGAAAATACTAAGTTAAAGGAAGAATTAAATCTAGCAAATGAATAGATTAACTCTTTAAAAACTGAACTATGTGAGGCTAAACAACTTGAGGAATCTCTCAATGGGAGAAGCCTCAAGCTGATGGACATCACAAGCACTGTAAATGCCAGACTAAATGACAAGTTGGACTTGCGTGCTTCATCAAGTTTGCCCCCCATTCTCAAGAAAAATATTTTGTCAACCCCTATCAAGTTTGTTTCTGCTAAAGGCAAAGAGATAATTGTTGAAGCCAAAAATAACCTCTATGGAGTTCGGGGTCCCTAGAAAGGGGTGACCTCGCACATACTACACTCAGGAGAACGTCATGGACCAAAGGATCAAGAAGCTAGAAACAGACCCTCGGCTCTAGCGCGGAGGTCCCACCTCACACCCGAAAGACATTTGAGGTCTCCCCCTCCCTAGCCAATGCTTGAACTAGGTGCCTTGAATGAAGAGAGTAAGGGATTTTTGTGGCTCTGAATGCAATGCTCTCCAAGACACCCCTAATGGTCAATTTATAGTTTTTCCAACCCATGGACCAAAATGTCAACAATACCCCTACACCAAAAAGTCCTTGGGACAATAGAAAACAACCACACTGGGGGGTAAAGAGGTAATTCCACCCCGAGGGTAAAACGGTAAAAACACGGCCAAAAGAGGTCCGGGGAAAAAAGGATGCTGAACCATCCCCCTTACCTTCCCCGGACGCCTGAGGGGAGTGGGGGTTAAACCACCCCACCCCTCCTCCACTTAGGGGCCGAGCACAGGGGCGAAATTCGAAAAACTGAGGAGCAAGGAGCCGGGGCGAGACCCCGACCTTGACCGGTCTCGCCCTGCCAGACCGCGAGCAGGGGAGAGACCCCCGGCCTCTGGCCGATCTCGCCCCGCCAGGCCACGGGCAGGGGCGAGACCCCCGGCCACTAGCCGGTCTCGCCCCACCAGGCTGCGGGCAGGGGCAAGACCCCCGGCCTCTGGCTGGTCTTGCCCCGCCAGGCCGTGGGCAGGGGCGAGACCCCCGGCCTCAGGCCGGTCTCGCCCCGCCAGGCTGCAGGCAGGGGCGAGACCCCCGGCCACTGGCCGGTCTCGCCCCGCCTGGCCGCGGGCAGGGACTCGAACTGCGCAAAAGCTTATAAAACTCATCTGGTCCTGCGTCTGCTGGGAGGACCCCCACTTTATGAATACGGGGTTGTACACAATCCCTGCTCTTTACGAGGTTGACACAAGCTCGGAAAGAAACATCCAACCCAACGTATTCGCTGAGTGTCCTTCTTAGAGCCAGAAATACTTGGCCTCCCCTAAGGGTCAACCTATCAAGCCAGCTAATGGGAGCCTGGGTGACGAGACCGCCTCGGGGTAAAAAAGACTTGAGGTCCTCGAGAGGTACCATCGGCCTGCCAGCTAGTGAGAGACTGACAGCGAGACCATCTCGGAGCAAGGAGAACAGGGGCATCCATGAGAGGTACCACCGGCCCTGCCAGATAGTGAGAGCCTGACAGCGGGACCGTCTCGGAGCAAAGAGAACAGGGACATCCATGAGAGGTACCACCAGCCCTACCAGCTAGTGAGAGCCTGACAGTGGGACCATCTCGGAGCCAAAAGGACAGGGGCTTCCACGAGAGGTACGCCTGCCCTGCCAGCTAGTGAGAGCCTAACAGCGGGACCGTCATCAGAGCAAAGGGACTTGGGCTTCCACGAGAGGTACGCCTGCCCTGTCAACTAGTAAGAGTCTGACAGCGGGACCGTCATCGGAGCAAAAAGTACTTGGCCTCCACGAGAGGTCAACCTGCCATGCCAGCTAGTGGCAGCCTGGTCAGTGGAACCATCTCGGAGCAAAAAGTACTTGACCTCCACGAGAGGTCAACCTGCCCTGCCAGCTAGTGGGAGCCTGGTCAATGGAACCATCTCGGAGCAAAAAGTACTTGAACTCCATGAGAGGTCAACCTGCCCTGCCAGCTAGTGGGAGCCTGGTCAGCGGAACCATCTCAGAGCAAAAAGTACTTGACCTCCACGAGAGGTCAACCTGCCCTGCCAGCTAATGGGAGCCTGGTCAGCGGAACCATCTCGGAGCAAAAATTACTTGACCTCCATGAAAGGTCAACCTGCACTGCCAGCTAGTGGGAGCCTGGTCAGCGGAACCATCTCGGAGCAAAAAGTACTTGACCTCCACGAGAGGTCAACCTGTCCTGCCATCTAGTGGGAGCCTGGTCAGCGGAACCATCTCGGAGCAAAAAGTACTTGACCTCCACGAGAGTTTAACCTGCCCTGCCAGCTAGTGGGATCCTGGTCAGCGGAACCATCTCGGGGCAAAAAGTACTTGGCCTCCACAAGAGGTCGACCTCCCCTGCCAGCTAGTGGAAGCCTGGTCAGCAGAACCATCTCGGAGCAAAAGGTACTTGACCTCCATGAGAGGTCAACCTGCCCAGCCAGCTAGTGGGAGCCTGGTCAGCGCAACCATCTCGGAGCAAAAAGTACTTGGTAAAGAAAAAAGACATTACATACAACCTACCCTGACATAACCTGGCAGGGGATAATCATTACAAGGAAAATACATATGGAACTCTAGGCGAGTTAGGGTGAGATCTCTCCAGTCACTCCCTATTCCTTGGAGCCTCGGTTCCTCCCCCCTGAGCGATTCCTCCTTCGCCTTTTTCTCCCTTAGCCGACCGCCAAAACTTGATGTGGTGGAGATAGGAGTTGCCTGGGTGCCTGCCTCCCTGGGGCACTCTCGCCTAACCAACTTGGGGCTATCTCGCCGAGATCCCTGGAAGCTGTCTTGCTGAGATCCCTGGAAGCTGTCTTGCCGAGAAGGGAGTGAGCTAGCTCTTGGGGGGTCGGGGTGGAGCTACCAACCTGAGGAGCAATGCTTCGCAACATCTCCATGATACCCTGGATGGAGGCCATGAACTCTTTCCTCCCCACAAAGGGTCCTGGGCTGGGGAGCTCGCCGAGATCATCACTACCTCCCTGACCTCCAGCCATGAAACTCTCCTAAGATCTTCTGTGCTGGTCACTCTCCACGCTCACCGCACCAAAAGTGTTGAAGCCAAAAATGACCTCTGTGGAGTTTGGGGTCCCTAGAAAGGGGTGACCTCGCAACTACTACAGTCAGGAGAACATCACGGACCAAAGGATCAATAAGCTAGAAACAGACCCTCGGCTCTAGCGCGGAGGTCCCACCTCATACCCAGAATACCTTTGAGGTCTCCCCCTCCCTAGCCAATGCTTGAGCTAGGTTTCTTGAAGGAAGAGAGCAAGGGGATTTTTGTGACTCTGAATGCAATGCTCTCCAAGACACCCCTAAGGGTCTATTTATAGTTTTTCAACCCCATGGACCAAAATGTTAACAATACCCCTACACCAAAAAGGCCTTGGGCCAAAAGAAAATAGCCACACTAGGGGTAAAGAGGTAATTCCACCCCGAGGGTAAAACGATAAAAACACGGCCAAAAGAGGTCTGGGGGAAAAAGGAGGCTGAACCATCCCCCTTACCTTCCCCGGACGCCTGAGGGGAGTGAGGGTTAAACCACCCCACCCCTCCTCCACCTAGGGGCCGAGCACAGGGGCGAAATCCGAGGAAATGAGGAGCAGGGAGCAGGGCCGAGACCCCGGCCTTGACCTGTCTCGCCCTGCCAGACCACGGGCAGGGGTGAGACCCCCGGCCTCTGGCCGGTCTCGCCCCGCCAGGACGCGAGCAGGGGCGAGACCCACAGCCACTGGCCGGTCTCGCCCCGCCAGGCCGCGGGCAGGGGAAAGACCCCCGGCCTCTGGCTGGTCTCGCCCTGCCATGCCGTGAGCAGGGGCGAGACTCCCGGCCTCTGGCCGGTCTCGCCCCGCCGGGCCGCAGGCAGGGGCGAGACCACCGGCCTCAGGCCAGTCTCGCCCCGCCAGGCCGCGGGCAGGGGCGAGACCCCCGACCACTGGCTGGACTCGCCCCGCCAGGCCGCGGGCAGGGACTCGAACTACTCAAAAGCTTATAAAACGCATCTGGTCCTGCGCCTGCCGGGAGGACCCCCCACTCTGCGAATACGGGGTTGTACAATAATAAACCATAAACAAACCATAGAAGAAATTCCCAAAACAAAAGGTCGAAATAAAAAAAAAATCAGAAAACCTTAGGTAAAAACAAAGTTCAGCAGATTTCGTCGAACTCAGATCGACGAAACATGAACAGTTCGTCGAACTCTAATTGACGAAGTCTAAACGCAAACTTTAACTATAATTATTTGTCTAACTGCGATCGATGAATTTTGTATGGTTTATCGAGCAGAGATCGACGAACATTGGGCACAAAAAATGACTATGTTCATTCTCTGGGCAGAGATCGACAAACTCATTCTAATTCGTCGAACTCTGATCGATGAACTCACAATATTTCGTCGAACCCAGAAAGACTTAACAAAAATTATAACCACAACAACAACTCTAATCAATCTAAGAAACCATTTAATCCATTAGCTGACTGGATAATTCCACCTATAAGATATCACCCACTAGGCTACAAATCTCCACCAGAATTCTCTGTAATATCTAGTTTTTCATATCAATAATATAAAGGACCCAAGGTTACCTGGGTCAAGAACAACTAACTGTTTTTACTGCAAGAAAAGGGATGTCTAGTAATTAATCAAACCTGGTACCTGGATAGTGGATGCTACAAAGACATGACTGGCAGCAAGGATAACTTAATAAACTACAAGTCCAAGTTGGGGCCAAAGGTAATCTTTGGTGATTCAAAGTGTGGAGAGTCAGAAGGTTATGGAAAAGTGAAAAATGGAGCTGTCACCTTCAAGAAAGTGACATATGTCAGAGGACTTAAACATAACCTCATTTCCATAAGTCAATTATGTGATGAAGGTTGAAAGTGCAGGTTAGATCTGATATACTCTAGAGGGGGGGGGGGGGGTGTGAATAGAGTATGGTGCTTGCTAAAAACGTTTTACAACTCTTGTTGTATTCCTAAGTGAACAGGGAAGCAAATGAAATACAACAAACACACCAACTATCTAATTACAAAGCAATCACAAAACAATCACAAACCACAGCCAGAAAACAAAAGAAAATAAACAACCAGATGACACAAGGAGCTATAGTGGTTCCCCAACCAATCTGAGTACATCCACTCTTCTACCACCCTAGGTAGGAATCCACTGTAGGATGAGTTGATCAGGTGTCCTGGGCACCAATGAGCTTTTGATAAGGTACTCAAAAACCGAACCAGATTTTTTGATCAGGTGTCTTGCCACCACTGAGTTTTGATAAGGTCTCAGAAACCAACACAAACTTTTGAAGGGAGTTTGATAAACCCTTTACAACAGAGAGAGAGAGAGAGAGAGAGAGAGAGAGAGAGGTGAGATGATCTTCTCTGTCAACAATCAGAGAGAAGATTGTGGATGTTGTCAAAGCTCCCCCTGAGATCTATAGTTGTTCAGGAAGTGAAGCTTTGCAGTAGGGTGATAGGCCTTCAGAAGATTTGATCTCCTGCAAAAGATGATTCCAACAGCAGCTGAAATGTGTGTTGTCTGGAGTCTTGAATGATAATGACCTTTGAACACTGGAATCAAGTGAGATCTAGAAGTTTCAGAATATTGATCTCCTTCAGTGATGTGTTCCTGTAAGAATTCTAAGACTGTGAATATCTGCAACTCTTTCTCTTTGTTGTTATTGTTGTTATTTTTGTTGTTTTATTGATGTTAACCAGCAGAATGAAAATTGATCTTTTATTCCTTAGATCTGAATAGAATATTTCTCTGTCCAAGATAACCATTAGCCTGTCATAAATGACTTCCTTAACTGCATTTTGTCTTCTGGAGGAAAGTCCAATAAAACATTCCTTTAAAATTCCCTTGAAACTTGCTCCAGATTAATTGAAACGGCTATAAGATCCTTGAAATAAATGCTGAGAATAATTCCATAACTGTCTGAATTTGAATCTTGAAAAACGTCGATCTCTCCAGAAAAACGTTGACCTGAGCTCGACTATCGTTGAACTGAGCTCAAAGACTGGTCTTATACTGAAATAGAAATCGTCGATCTGAGCTCCAATATCGTCGAACTGAGCTCAGAGAAGGGGAAACAAACAAGAGACAGTATCGTCGATCTGAGCTCGAAGATCGTCGAACGGAGTTCAACGACTCGTTGAAGTGAGCTCAGAGATCGTCGAATGGAGTTCGACGATTCGTCGAAGTGAGCTCAGAGATCATCGAATGGAGTTCGACGATTCGTCGTCCTGAGCTCGACGAAATGACTTAGTCTCCTGAACTGAAATATCTGGTCTTGAGGGTCTTGAGGGCAGCTTTCAAACCTAAATACTAACCGTTAAACTCAATCTAATTGACCTTTAGATCTATACAAGGAGGTCAAAACAAATTTTCTAAAGGACATAGTGATCCTTGCCCAAATCAGTAATAGGGTGTTCCAACAATCTCCCCCTATTTGGGTTAGGATTACTATTTACAAACATTTAAAAAAAATAAAAACATACAGTGCAGAAATATAACAACAAAGAAACATTACAGAAACATAGACATTATCACAGATAGTCAGAAAACAAATTTACTGTCATATTACAGAATCATTCCTTTTCCTTGCTCTTTATGAGAACTATTTCTCTGTTAGGGTTGAGAGCTTCTTTCTTGGATCTTCTGTCATCAGCTGCACCTAGAGAAGTTTGATGCTTTGGTCTGGGGACTACAGCTTCTGGGTGCAGCTTCATATAACTTTCTGAATCAAAGAATTTGCTGGAAGAGTATCTCTCAAGTTCTTTCTTTCTTTGATCTGATAGAGTAGTGATATTTGATGTATCTTTTCCTTGTTCTCTAGCCTTCTTGATTTGGTCTAGTACAGCCAACTCTTTCATTCTGGCAGTCCATGAAGTGGGATTATTTTCTGGGTCTTCAAATGGAACATGAGGCTCATATCTGTTTGACGAATTATCAGGAGGAGCTCTGGAAGAGACTTGATCTTTAAGCTTATAAGGGAAGGGACCAGAAGTAGTGTCAGAGGGACCTTGTCCTTCCCTTTGATAAGGATGTTGCCTGGAATACACTCTGAGTCCTCTTTGATTTCCTCTGTACTGTCCTCTTCTGAACTGGTAACCTCTAGACTGATTTCCTCTGTACTGAGATCTTCCTTGAGATTGATATGAACTTTGGCTTCTAGCAGTAGATTGAAAGGCAGAACTACCACCCGTACCTGCATCAGGTGAAGGAGGAGGAGGATTGAAATGGGATGATCCTTTGTCATACTTCCTTTTCTTCTTCATGGCTTTCAGCTGATTCCTGGAGTACTGCATCCATGGTTCTGTAATAGGGCAATCATGCAATATATAATATGGAATATCATTTGTATCTTTCACCTTCTCTGGGGGAACTCTCTTCATGGCCTTGCTTCTTGCTTTTCTTTTCCTTGCAATTATTGCAGAGGAATCATCAGAGTTAGTTCTAAACTGATCACTGTCTGAGCTTTGTGGATTATCATACACTGCATCAATCCTTTTGATATATTCTTTCTGTTGTCGAGACTGAGCAGAAGAGATGGCAGAAACAGCAATAGGAGCAACAACAGCAACAGAAATTGGAGTAGAAGCAACACTGGCAGAAGAAACTATAACAGCAGGTTCAGATACAAAAATTTCAGAAATAGTCGGCTCAGAAACAATTGCCTCTGTCATATGCATATCTTCAGAAACTGAAACAGCAGCAACTGAACTAGCCGAAACATCAACAGAAGCAGTAGGAGCAACAGAAACAGAAGGAGCACTATCCACAGCATTGAAGTAATTGAAGGAATTTACATAAGAACTTATTAAGCTGGGGTCACAGCTGGAAATAGGCACAATGGCCTTAGTAAGATCTTCAGTATGCTGGACTGGAAGACAGCTGAAGTATGCAGAATCAAATATTGATAGCAGTGACCTGAGGTCCACTGTAATGACTGCAACTGGAGCAATTGGAGCTTGGTCTGAAGTTACTGCAGCAGACAATCTCTCAGCTTCATAAGGCATCTCCCCCTGCCTAGATTCAGTGAAAACTGGATCAAGGCACCAAGTAAAAGGGATTGCCTGAGGAGGAAAAAAAGAGGATAGCCTGGCAGACAGCTCCTGAACTGTTTTCAGAAGTGGAGCCAAAGAGGTCTCCAGCAGTAGTGATAGCCTTGGAGCTATCATCTCATAGAGCTTATATGAAATAGCTGGATGGTCTACTTGCTTAAGAGGGGCTTGAGTAGAGGTAGGGATGACAGTTGGAGCAGTAGGAGATGTTGTTGGAGAGACTGTGGATGGTGGAAGTGATGGTTGAGATATTGGAATTGTGGAGATGGAAGATAGTGGAATGGAAATGGATGGTGTGAATGATGGTTGAACAATGATGTCCTGAAGTAGTTGTTGATAAGAAGTGGATGATGATGGTGGCTCAGGAGGGGATGAAGGAGAATCATCCATATAGGAATCATCTAGAAGAGTGAATGATGCAATATGAGATGATGAATCATAGTGATATAGTGGATGGAAGATTTCTTCAGTTAATGGTGGAGTTGGAGAAGGGATTGAAGTTGGAGATGGGATGGAAATGGGGGATGAAATTGTGATAGTGGATGTGACTATTGTAGATGAAACAATAGGTGGAGAAGGAGGAGATGAAGCAGACAAATCTTCTGCAGGGGCAGAAACCTGAGGGGAAGAGACTGAAGTATTCCTTGTGCCTGAAGAAGAGATTGCAGAGGGTCTGCTGGGCTTTACAATCTGCCTGTCCCATTTCCCAAATAGGGCACAGGTAAGCCTCTTGGAGGCATTGATGTGCATCCCACTGGAAACAAGCAGTGCAGGGCATCTATTATGAAGAAACAACCCTAAAATCCTCCCAAAATTAACAAAGTTCTTGTTAATTTTCTTCTTAATCAAATCAAAAAAGACTTCTCCCCAGTTCAGCTGCTTCTTGTCCACTAAGGCACCCATCAAACTGAGTTGATACCTAGAGATGGTATCATGAGCTGAGTGTTTTGCCAACAACACTTTCCCAACTACATCAACAAAAAATCTGTACTCAACTGACAGATTCTTCTTAAGCAATTTACTAGGGTTAGCTTCTGAATATCCCATCCTCTAAAGCATAAGTGAAAACTCTTCTCCAGACAGCTCAACAGAATCTTCTCCAGAATTCAATTGAAAAACCTCTGTCAAAACAACAGGTGTTAAAGGTACCTGAGTTCCTGAGATGGTTCCGACCACTGTGTTCTGATCCAGATTGTGGGCAGTATACACCCATTCCTTTATTTCATTTGCGGCCAATTTGATCCTTGTAGTCATTATGGTAACTAACTGTTGGTCCTTGAAAAGTTCCAGAATATCCTTGAAGATTTGATCGCTGTTATCAAAGGAATCCATGTCTATATCAAAGCCTGTATCAAATTTCATTGCTGCCAAGATTGCGAATGAAACTGCCATTGATTCCTGCAAAGAAAATGAACAAACACAAGAGCAAGTGCAGAAAAGTTTGGAGGGAAAGAGAAATTTTATAGAGATTATGAAAGCGCAAAGACAGAACGACGGCCGAAAAAATGAGTTTTATATTAGGGTTCGATGCAGAAAAGGAAAGATCATTGAACTCTGTTCGACGATCTGGGCTTCTAAAGGAAACTGAAAGTGTTGGGTACATTGGAATAAATGTACCTGATTTGAAGAAGCCTCACCCTACTCAATGATATACATCAAAATGAATTTGATGTGTTTTTGAGTTTAGTTGTGCAGGTTAAGTATTTGCAGGGAAAGCTGAAAAGTTTCTAAGTCCATGTGTCGACACCCAGAAGAAAAGTGTCGACACTTAAGAAGGCTTGTATCGACACCCAGAGAAGCAGTGTCGACACTTGGAGTAATTGTGTCGACACCAGGAATGCAGAGTCGACATCAGACAGAAAGTGTCGACACATACAGGATATATCGACACACAATGAAGAAATGTCCAGAGAAGCAGTGTCGACACTTAGAAGCAGTGTCGACACCCAGAGAAACTTTGTCGACATCAAAAGTGTCGACACTTGGAGGCTGTGTCGACACTCAGCAAATTTCAACAGAGTCTAAGTACAAGTGTCGACACAAAGGAGATGTGTCGACACACAGCCAAAGTCTCAACACATGAAGAATGTGTCGACACAAAGGAGATATGTCGACACTCAGCCAAAGTCTCAACACATGAAGAATGTGTCGACACAAAGGAGATGTGTCGACACTCAGCCAAAGTCTCAACACAAGAAGAATGTGTCAACACAAGGAGAAGTGTCGACACTCAGCAAAAGTATCAACACAGAAGGCATGTGTCGAAACCAAGGAGATGTGTCTACACTTAGCAAGTATCAACACAAGAAGATGTGTCGACACAAAGGAGTTGTGTCGACACTTACAAGAAATAAACTAAGTATCAAAGAAGAAGAACTTGTGTCGACACACAGGATCAGTGTCGACACATGTTGAAGAAGCAGTGTCGAGAAGCAGATTCTACAACACAAGGAGTTGTGTCGACACCATGAAGGCTAGTGTCGACACTTAGTCTACTTGTGTCGACACTTAGTCTATCAGTATCGACACTTAAAGACTGACTGTCTCGACACTTTCAAACAGTTACAGAAAATTCAAGAAGTGACTGGATGACTTGACAGCTGCCATTCCGGCCGGTCTACTGCAACTGTCAGAGATGTCAGAAAGTTGTTAGGAACCGGATTAGCCGGTCACCATGAAGAAAGTCTATATAAAGGCTTATACCTTCAACAGATGACAAGAGTTGGAAGCAATTCATTGAAGATCTAACAACACAAGAAGAAGAAGACCTTCAAGTGAAGATCTAAGAAGTTGGAGAGAGAGAGCTCCTTCTAAGAAGACAGCTGTTGAACCAGGCTGTGAAGAAAGTTTCAGATTGAGATCTGATTCTTAAGTTAGCAGTGATTGAAGATCAGCTGCATAGAGACTCAACCCTATTGTGTTCTAAATTCAAGAAGCTTTGAAGGAAGCCAAGGTAGGTTGATCTCAGCAAAGTTCTTCCAAGAACTCATCAAGAAACCTGTCAACTCTTCTCTCTCATTCTGAGTTGTGGGTATTTACTTTGTAATTTTAATTTCTTGTAGGATCCTTAGGGATCTGATTTGTAAGCCTGAAATTATAAAGGCTGAGTGGTAGGGCCTGTGTGCCTGAGTGTAGGAGATACTTTTCTCTGAGTGTAGGCCTTGTTGAAGGCTGAGTGTAGGTCTTTGTGAAGACTGAGTGGTAGGGCTGTGTGCCTGAGTTGTAGGAGTGAGATCACTCTGAGCTGTAGGAACCTATTTGGGGTTCTGAGTGTAAGATCTGAGGATCTGAGGAATAGTGGAGAAGTTGGGCCGAATCTAGTACACTACTAGATAGGCGAAGGGGGAAAGTGGATGTACCCAGACCTTGGGGAACCACTATAAAATCTGTGTGTTCTCTGTGTGTGCTTTATTCTGTGATTTCTGTGCTGTATTGCTGTGAAGAATTGTTTATAATTCTGTGATTCTGCCTAAAAGTTAAAAAAGATAAAAGTCACCTATTCACCCCCCTCTAGGTGATTAGGTATAATTTCTTTCAAGTGGTATCAGAGCCAGGTTACTCAAAAAGGACAAAACAGTCTGAGTAAAAGATCCTGTAGGCAGACTTAGCATAATCAAGAAAATCAAGAAAATGGGTTCAACAGAGAATCACAAAGAACTAGGATCCATGAAGTTGCCAATCTGTAGAAAGGAGATCTTTGGCATTTGGAAAGAAAGGGTTAGACTGTTTATGGAAGCCTCTGACCCCAGAATCTATATTACTGTTAAAGAAGGGCCATATGTGCCAATGAAAGTATCTATGTTAGATGCAAATTAGAGAACTCCAAAAGACTATTCTGAAATGACCAAGGATGAGATTATTCTGGCCACTATGGACAAGAGGGCCCAGAATATTATAGTAAGTACAATAGATGATGCAACATTTTAGAATTTGATTCACTGTAAAACATCAAAGGAAATGTGGGACACACTGATTGTGTACATGGAGGGCTCTGAAGAAGTTAGACAAGACAGAAAGTCTTTATTAAACCAAGGGTATGAGAGCTTCAGACAAGGAAGGTCTGATAGCATAACTGAGTGCTACAAGAAATTCTATAGGATAGTTAATGAGTTAATGTCCTATGGAAGAGAATTCAGCAATTATGAGATGAATGATAAGTTATTGAGATCCCTAACTAAAGACTGGGATACTAAGATTTATGCCATAAGGAAAATGGCCAAATTAGCAGACATTCCTCCTCCAATATTTTTTGGAAAACTGTTATCATATGAGATGCAGTTAATGGTAAGGAAAGAGGAGGAGAAGACTAGCAGAGTTGAGCATAAAGAAAGAGCTGTGGCATTCAAGACAGAAGGCACTAGGAAATATAAAAGTAAGTCTCCATCTCCACCTCCAAAAGTTGCTGAGACTGAGACAGATGAGTCAGAAAGCAAGAATTCTGAAAGCAGTGAGAGTGATGAAGATTTTGCAACTTTCACTAGACATTTTTAGAAGTTTCTTAAGAAGAAACAGTGGAGGTCTAAGCCATCCACTTCACAAAAGTCATCAAAGAATGACAGGAGAAAGCCCAAGTCAAGTAAAACTACATCTACAAAGATAGTTTGTTATTGTTGTAACAGACAGGGACATGTTGTTGCTGACTGTCCAGAGAAGAGGAAAAAGTCAAATGATAAGAAGAAGACTCAAATCAAGGGCAAAAAGGAAAGGTCCTTTGTTGCTGAGAAGGACAAAAGTCTGTCTGATATGTCATCTTCAGAATCAGATTCAGAAGCTGAAGCTTATATTGGACTGTTTGCTGAAGAAGAGGAAGAGGAGTTCATCCAGTTAATGAACTCTATATATGAGCATGAGGACAATCAGTGCCAGGGACTGATGGCCTTATCAGAAGGAGACAAAATCTAGGATCAGCCTGGACCAAGTCAGGTACAAAATTGTTCTGTTAGTTCAATTTCTAGTACTGAGTCAGATTCAGATACATCAGCATCAAGTGATGTTAGTGGATCTGAATCTGAAGGAGACATTCATCAATTAATTGATGAATATAGAGTAGTGTTGCAAGCTTTGAAGAAAAGCAAATTCTTGGCCAAGAGTCAGGCTAAGGAGATTGATAATCTTAAAGTGGCTGCAACAGATTTTGATAAGTTGATTGATCAAAAATCAAATGAAATAGCCAGACTGAAGCACATAACTGTTATTCAGATGAGGACTATAATATTTAAAAATGATCAAATCAGAAATCTGGAGATTAGTCTTCAGAAAGAGAGAGATATAGTAGCAAGGTTTTCTAAACCAAAGTCTGTTCTACCTTTGATAGATGAGTTCATTTCTCAAAAGGGTAAAACTGGATTGGGGTTTACTAAACCAGCCAGGACTGTACAGTCCAAGTCTAAGGGCAAAGCCCCAGTACTCAACAAGGAGCCTGCTGTAAACAAAACAGCCAGGGTTGTACCTAAACAAAGGTACAACAGATTTGAGTGCTGGTGTTGTGGCAAGGTAGACCACTTTGCCATAGACTGTTGGCACAATTCAAGTGCCAAGGTGAGTAGCAATCTGCCTGCTAGAAAAACTACATGTAGTTTTGTTAAGAGGCAAACTAACCAGCACCAAGGACCCAAGAATTCTTTGGGTTCTAAGGTTAACTAATCTGTTTTGCAGGGGAGTCCAAGTGACCATGCCCCAATATGGTACTTGGACAGTGGATGTTCCAGGCACATGACTGGAAATAGGGGATTGCTAAAGGACTATACACCAATCAAGGATGGTCCTAAAGTCACCTTTGGTGGTTCTGAAAAAGGAATCATCAAAGGCTTTGGTAACATTTCTAGCAACCTTATTACAATTACTCAAGTGGCTTATGTTAAAGGTTTGAAACACAACCTCATTAGTATAAGTCAGATGAGTGATTTACAATATGACATCTCATTTATCAAAGATGGTTATCATATCAGGAGGTCAAATGATCAAGAGATCATTCTGACTGGTTATAGGAAGAGAAATGTCTATTGTCTAGACATTATGTGTGAGAACAATATTTCTCCTGTGTGTCTTGTAGCTGATGAGAAAGTCTCTCATTGTGTCAAATGGCACAAGAGGCTAGCCCATCTCAACTATAAGACAATTGGTCAACTCTTTAGCAAAGAGTTAGTGAGGAATGGTCCTCAAGTTAAGTGTAAAAAGGTTGGGATATGCTCAGCTTGTCAAAAGGGCAAGCAGACCAAATCCACCCTTAATAACATTGAGAACAAAGATGCTGTGAGGTGCCTATACCTCTTGCATATGGATCTTTTTGGTCCTATGCGAGTTCACAGCCTAGGTAGAAAGGTCTACACATTTGTGGTTGTAGATGACTACTCAAGGTTTTCCTGGGTGTTCTTCCTTAGACAGAAATCTGAAACTCCAAGTATCTTATACAGCTTTGTTAAACAAATTCAGAATGAAATGGACAGTACAATGGCCAAAATCAGAAGTGACCATGGTACTGAATTTCAGTCTGATAGTATGACAAAACTGTGTGAAAAATTTGGAATTTTTCAGGAATTTTCTTCACCAAGAACACCTCAGCAAAATGGCATTGCTGAAAGGAAAAATAGAACCTTGATTGAGATTGGTAGAACCCTATTAAGAGACACATCTCTCCCTGAATATTTCTGGGCTGAGGCAGTTAATACTGCATGTCATGTGATTAATATGGCTACTATCACCAAAAGTCACAATAAGACCCCATATGAGATTGTGAAGGGCAGAAAACCAAATATATCCTATTTCAGGATCTTTGGTTGTAAATGTTATATACTTAACAATGGAAAGTCTTACTTAACCAAGTTTGCTGCCAAATCCCAAGAGGAGATCTTTGTTGGGTACAACAATAATAGTAAGGCTTATAGGGTCTACAACTTGACTACTCAAGTTGTAGAAGAGTCAGTACATGTAGTGTTTGATGAAGCTAGACTCATTAACAATGAATTGTCTAGAAGTATTTGCAGCTCCACAGGTGTAACTGAGAAGATGAACAAACTTACTATTGAAGAAGGATCTACTGCAAGTCAGCATGTTGATGATAGTGGCTGCTGTCCAGGGGAGTACTAGATGCACCTGATGCAGAAAAAGACCAAGGGGTGTAACAAGTTGAAGAAGCTGAAGGAGTACAACCTAAAGACAGGCTGCCTCCAACAAACAGGCATCTAAAAGATCATCCAGCAAATCAAATTATTGGTGATATCAGACAAGGGGTATAAACAAGGAGCAGAAATCTAAGTTCAGTACTCTACTCCAGTTTTTTATCCCAAGTAGAGCCAAAGAAATTTGAAGAAGCCATCCTAGACCCTCATTGGATTGAGGCTATGCAAGAGGAGCTGAACCAGTTCAAAAGATGCAATGTATGGGAGCTTGTTCCTAAACCAAAAGACCACAACATTATTGGGACTAAGTGGATTTTTAGGAACAAGTTGGATGAACATGGAGTTATTATAAAGAACAAAGCAAGACTGGTTGCAAAAGATTATAGGCAGGAAGAAGGTATTGACTTTGATCAAACCTTTGATCCAGTAGCCAGACAGGAAGCTATAAGGATGTTCCTGGCTTATGCAACCTATCAAGGGTTTAAAGTATACCAAATGGATGTTAAGTCAGCCTTTCTGAATGGAAATCTGAAGGAAGAAGTCTATGTGGAACAACCATCAGGTTTTGTTGATTCAACTAAATCTAATTATGTTTATAGACTTAGGAAGGCTTTGTATGGGTTAAAACACGCCCCTAGGGCTTGGTATGAGACCCTGTCTAGTTTCCTCATTGAGAATAAATTCACAAGGGGGAAAATAGACAAGACTCTATTCCTTAGGGAATCCAGAGGTAAGATAATCTTAGTCCAAATATATGTAGATGACATTATATTTGGGTCTACAGAAAATAGTCTTTGCAGAAAGTTTGCAAAACTTATGCAAGGACAATTTGAAATGAGTAGTATGGGGGAACTTAAGTTCTTCTTGGGTCTCCAAGCTAGACAAACTGAGAATCGTTTATCCATATGCCAGTCAAAGTTCACCCTAGAATTGATAAGGAAGTATGGTATGGAATCATCCAGTACCATGAAAACTCCTATGGGGTCAAGTATGTCTCTTAGCAAAGATAATGCAGGGAAACCTGTAGATGAGACTTTGTATAGGGGATAGTTGGCTCCCTATTGTATTTGACTGCAAGTAGACCAAATATCATGTATGCTACATGTGTCTGTGCTAGATATCAAGCTTGCCCTAAAGAGTCTCATTTGACAGCAGTCAAAAGAATTTTGAGATATCTTAAGGGCACACCTTATCTAGGCCTTTGGTACCCTAGGAATGGAGACTTTGAACTGACAGGTTATTCCGATGCTGATTTTGCAGGCTGCAAGGAAGATATGAAAAGTACAACTGGTACCTGTCAATTCCTAGGTGGAAGGCTGATGTCATGGAGTAGCAAGAAACAAACAAGTGTGGCTATCTCCACAACAGAATCAGAGTATGTGGCTGCAGGAAGTTGCTGTGCTTAACTTCTATGGATTCAACATCAGCTAGAAGATTATGGTATACAAGTAAGTAGAACACCTTTATTTTGTGATTCTACTAGTGCTATTTCTATTGCAAACAATTCTGTTTCCCACAGTAGGACTAAGCACATAGAAATAAAATACCATTTTCTAAGAGAACATGTGGAAAAAGGAGATATTTCACTAGAGTATGTTAATACAGATAATCAGCTAGCTGACATGTATACTAAGCCTTTAGATGAAACCAAATTCAATAGGTTTAAAATTGAATTAGGTATGATAAACTTAGAATAGTTTACAAAAATTGGCTAAGTAAAAAGGTGTCGACACACAGAGTTGTATGTGTCGAAACATAGAAGTGGTGTCTACACTTCAGAGAAAAGGTGTCGACACATCTAGGAAGTCTATGTCGACACTTCAGAGAATTAGTGTCGACACATGCAGTGTAGGTGTCGACACATCCAAGGTGGTGTCGACACTTAGACTTTTCACAAAATTGGTCTAGTAAAGTCTCGACTAAGTGTCGAGCTAAGTGGTGTCGACACATAAATAAGTGTCGACACATATATACTGCCGACTATACTTGTGTCGACACATAGTTGTCGAGACATTATAAGTCTGTGTCGACACTTTTCAACAGTGTCGACACAATTTAAGTATTTTGACGCGCCCTTTCATCTTCGATTCTAGAAAGGTATAAATAAGTTTTCGCCATTATTTGTCGACACGCTCACCAAAGTTTTGAGACCAAACTTGTGTGTCGACATCTCTCTTCTCTAAATTCAAATTTCTTCAAACCCTAATGGCGCCCAAGCTAGAAGAGAATGTGAATGAAGGATATGAACTCGTGCGGCACACATTTGATGACGCGGAACCCGATATCAAAGGCGTAATAACCCTAATAGCTGAGACTGGGTTAGAATTTTTTGTTTCAGAACCGATCCAGATCTGGAAGAAGGAGGTCCTGGAGTTTCTGAATGCAGCACACTAGATGAATCAGGACTCAAGATAAAGTCCAGAGTTCATGGGGCAAAGGTGAAGGTCTCTCCTAAGAGTCTGAGAAAGGTACTACAACTGCCAAGAACTAAGGAAGAAGAAGATGTTTCTGCTTCTAAGACTAGAGAAGCATTGACATGGTGTGGACTGGACTCCAACATGAAAATAGGATCTGTATTCAACAGAAAAGGAATGAACATGCAAGGAAAATTCTTATCTGAAATTGTGGGCAAGGTCATACTGAGCAAGCCTGGAGGGCATGATAGAATATCTGCTCATATGTTCAGTCTAATGACAAGAATTATCTTCAAACTAGATACTGATTGGTATGCAGTTGTGTTTGAGAAGATAAAAGAGAGTATGAAGAAGCCCAATTTGGGTAGAATATTGAGTCTATACCTAGCTGGTAGTATACCAGAAGTGATGAGTCAAGCAGCTGGATCTAAGATTAACCACATGAGGAAGATGGATATGAGAATTTTCTCAAGGTGGGAAAGAGTACTGACCAAAGAACTGCCATCTCCAGTAAAGTACACACCTCAGAAAAAGAAGAAGAAGACAGCTCCTGTGGCTCAAGAATCCTCAAGCAGCTCTGAAGAGCATGTAGTGTTCACTCCAGATGATAAAGAAACTGGAAATGCTGGCCAGTCTCCAGCAGGACAAGCAGATGCACCAAAGCAGGGGGAGCTACCACAAGCTAGCCCAATTCACCTGGATCCACTCCAGGGGGAGCCTCTACTGGTGGATGAGCCAACTCCACTAGAGAGTGAACAAGCTACACAAACCATACTTGAGCTAATAACTGAAATCAACCAATTAGATTTCCCTATTGAGAATGAAGTTATGACTGACACATTATCTGATGTTAATCAGCAACCTCAGATTCTTAGTCAACCCCAAGATGTTGTCATGGAGGACACATCTGTTGCTGATCAAGTGGTTGATGATATAAGAGATTCTCCACCCCATTCTCAACAGGAATTTACTTTAGAAGAACTGTTCCCTGACCTTCTACAAACTGACTTTGAGAGAGAAAAAGCTGCTGCTGAGGGGGAGAAAGTAATTATTGAGGGGGAGCATGTGGAGATTGAAGAAGAAACTGTAAGCAAAGAGACTGAGATGCAACAGCATGCTGAGGAGTTACCTAGGAAGGATTTACCTCCTAGCCCAAAGGAAAGAGTTGAAATAGCCAGCACATCTGCCTCAGAGGATGAAGAGGTTGCAAGAGCCAAGAAGAGGAAATTTCAAGTCTTTAAGAGGAGGAGCCAGAATTATAAGAAAGCCCTACAAACAATTGCACCACAGCCTGCACCATCTACTGACTATAATTATCTGATGGTGGCAATGCAGATTAAGCTGGATGAGCAAAGAAAAGCTCTGGAAAAGTACATGGATGAAGGGCATAAGTCCCTCCAATTTGATCTGGCCCAAGACATCAAGTCAACCATATTTGAAGTGAATCAAAACAAAAAAGAGATGACTGACTGCTTCCATAAAGGAGGGAATGCTATTGTCTATCTGGCCACACAGCAGGAGAAAATAAAGACAAAACTTGATGAGCTAGAAGTGAAGCAAGACTATGTTCTGGAAAATCAAATCAGAATGAATGATAATTTGACAGCTTCACATAATGCAATAGTAACAGAAATGAAGAATATAGCTTCTGGTCAAACTATAGAAAGTGCAAATGCCAAAGAAGCTTTTGATAAGAAGTTACAAGAGAGCCTTACTGCTTTTAAAACTGTGCTTGAAGATTCCCAGAAGGCTATAGCTCAACAGCTTCAGAAGTTTAAACCTTTCTATAAGGATGGAGTAAACTATTTGAATGCACAGATAAGGTTTCAGAAAGATGATCTGAGGGATCACATTGAAAGAGAAGTCATAAAGGGGGAGAGGGTGTTAGTCAAAGCTGGCTCTGATCATGCAAAGTGGATTTCAAATTCCATCAGAGCCACCCTTAGATATCCTCCATTATATGATGATGACAATGTTGCAGAGTCTGGAATTAATCATGCATATCTTGGAGGAGATCAAGCTGAAGTAGCTCAAGTGATATACCCTCCACCAGACTTTGATATGATACATCAAGAGATACAGTCAATGTATAGTCCTCCTGAAGGAAATCAAAATGTCATCATAGAGAAACTAGTTCAGCCTGTGCCAGAGGCAAAACTGAAAGAACAAGAGGCTTTGCTAAAAGAACAAGAAACTCAGTTATCTAAGAAAAGATTCAGAGAGCAAGCTGAACTTAGGCCTGATTTTGAACAATGGAGCCCCACCTCCAGGAATATCATTTTGACTGCATGAAAGGCTGCTAAAGATAATATTCTGGATAGAGGCAAATGGTATTCTGATCTGGAGTGGAGGAAGCATGAGAACAGGCAAGAGGCTATTGTTCAATATAGAAGAAAGGCTAAGATGGGAAAGCTACCTCCTACTGCATAGGAGCCTAGCAAGTACTTCCCTAAGCCTTATCATTACTTTGAAAGGCAAAAGATCAAAGCTGAAGAATTGAAAAAGAAGGATCTTAAAGGAAAGAAGCCTGCTGCTGCTGAAGACACTGAAGCTCCTGTCTAAGCAAAGATACAATCTGGAAAGGGCATAGTTATCAAGGAGCCTGAGCTGCCTTAGGATAGAAATTTTTCTTAAGTTTACTATGTGTAATCAGTTGCATTCAACTTTCTGTAAACTTTTGAATAATAAAAATGTTGAATATGTTAGAACAATGTGATATGTGTTAATTCTGTTACATTACTGTTCTGAGATATTTGTGTATATATGTTTTGATTATACATGTTTATGTACTTACCATGTCATTTAATATTGTTTTACATCATACTGTGAATTTGTTATGTATGGTGTATATCATTGACTAAGGGTTATGACTTCTCCAAATAGGGGGAGATTGTTTGGTACATTGGAATAAATGTACCTGATTTGAAGAAGCCTCACCCTAATCAATGATATACATGAAAATGTATTTGATGTGTTTTTGAGTTTAGTTGTGCAGGTTAAGTATTTGCAGGGAAAGCTGAAAAGTTTCTAAGTCCATGTGTCGACACCCAGAAGAAAAGTGTCGACACTTAAGAAGGCTTGTGTCGATACCCAGAGAAGCAGTGTCGACACTTGGAGTAATTGTGTCGACACCAGGAATGCAGAGTCCACACCAGATGGAAAGTGTCGACACATACATGATGTGTCGACACACAATGAAGAAATGTCCAGAGAAGCAGTGTCGACACTTAGAAGCAGTGTCGACACCCAGAGGAACTTTGTCGACATCAAAAGTGTCGACACTTGGAGGCTGTGTCGACACTCAGCAAATTTCAACAGAGTCTAAGTACAAGTGTCGACACAAAGGAGATGTGTCGACACTCAGCCAAAGTCTCAACACATGAAGAATGTGTCGACACAAAGGAGATGTGTCGACACTCAGCCAAAGTCTCAACACATGAAGAATGTGTCGACACAAAGGAGATGTGTCGACACTCAGCCAAAGTCTCAACACAAGAAGAATGTGTCGACACAAGGAGAAGTGTCGACACTCAGCAAAAGTATCAACACAGAAGGCATGTGTCGACACCAAGGAGATGTGTCGACACTTAGCAAGTATCAACACAAGAAGATGTGTCGACACAAAGGAGTTGTGTCGACACTTACAAGAAATCAACTAAGTATCAAAGAAGAATAACTTGTGTCGACACACAGGATCAGTGTCGACACATGTTGAAGAAGCAGTGTCGAGAAGTAGATTCTACAATACAAGGAGTTGTGTCGACACCATGAAGGCTAGTGTCGACACTTAGTCTACTTGTGTCGACACTTAGTCTATCAGTATCGACACTTAAAGACTGACTGTCTCGACACTTTCAGATAGTTACAGAAAATTCAAGAAGTGAGTGGATGACTTGACAGCTGCCATTCCAGTCGGTCTACTGCAACTGTCAGAGATGTCAGAAAGTTGTTAGGAACCGGATCAGCCGGTCACCATGAAGAAAGTCTATATAAAGGCTTATACCTTCAACAGATGACAAGAGTTGGAAGCAATTCATTGAAGATCTAACAACACAAGAAGAAGAAGATCTCAAGTAAAGATCTAAGAAGTTGGAGAGAGAGAGCTCCTTCTAAGAAGACAGCTGTTGAACCAGGTTGTGAAGAAAGTTTCAGATTGAGATCTGATTCTTAAGTTAGCAGTGATTGAAGATCAGCTGCATAGAGACTCAACCCTATTGTGTTCTAAATTCAAGAAGCTTTGAAGGAAGCCAAGGGAGGTTGATCTCAGCAAAGTTCTTCCAAGAACTCATCAAGAAACCTGTCAACTCTTCTCTCTCATTCTGAGTTGTGGGTATTTACTTTGTAATTTTAATTTCTTGTAGGATCCTTAGGGATCTGAGTTGTAAGCCTGAAATTATAAAGGCTGAGTGGTAGGGCCTGTGTGCCTGAGTGTAGGAGATACTTTTCTCTAAGTGTAGGCCTTGTTGAAGGCTGAGTGTAGGTCTTTGTGAAGACTGAGTGGTAGGGCTGTGTGCCTGAGTTATAGGAGTAGGATCACTCTGAGCTGTAGGAACCTATTTGGGGTTCTGAGTGTAAGGTCTGAGGATCTAAGGAATAGTGGAGAAGTTGAGCTGAATCTAGTACACTACTAGATAGGCGAAGGGGGAAAGTGGATGTACCCAGACCTTGGGGAACCACTTTAAAATCTGTGTGTTCTCTGTGTGTGCTTTATTCTGTGATTGTTGTGCTGTATTGCTGTGAAGAATTGTTTATAATTCTGTGATTCTGCCTAAAAGTTAAAAAAGATAAAAGTCACCTATTCACCCCCCTCTAGGTGATTAGGTACAATTTCTTTCAGAAAGGTCATCAACATCGTCGATCTCCGTTCGAAGATATTGGAGAGCGTCGAGCTTCGTTCAACGATTACTGACCTGAAGAAAGATAGTTTAGCACTATCTTAGAAGCGCTGAACTCTGGTCGACGATTTCGGAAATCGTCGATCTCCGTTCGACGATCTTGGGGAAAATCGTCGAGCGCAGTTCAGAGACCAGAAACACTCTATACACTAGAAAAAGCATTTGGATTTGCCTAGTCTTGGTCATTTTTAGATTTTTAAAAATCTTGGATATTATTTTAGACTTCCTCCATCTAACATTCCTAACTGATTCAGGAAGAATGTATGTTTCTTTTCATCTAAGGGTTTGGTGAAAATATATCCCCTTTGCAAATCAGTTGGGATATATTGAAGTTCAATTTTGTTTTTCTCAACATTATCCCTTAGAAAGTGATGCCCAATTTCTATGTGTTTTGTCCTACTATGGAGGACTGGATTTTGTGCAATGAAAATAGCACTAGTATTATCACAAAATATTTTTGACTTCTCTAAGTTGTAGCCATAGTATAGGAGATGATTTTGAATTCACAAGATTTGTGAACAACAACTACCTGCAGCCATATATTCAGCTTCAGCAGTTGAAGTTGACACAGATGTTTGTTTCTTGCAAAACCAGGAGACAAGTCTGTCACCAAGAAACTGACAAGTTCCACTGATGCTTTTCCTGTCTATTCTGCATCCAGCATAATCATCATCTGAAAATCCAGTTAAGTCAAATGCTGAGTCTTTTGGATACCAGAGACCTAGATTTGGACAACTTTTCACATACCTAAGAATTCTTTTTACTAAGGTTAAGTGTGACTCTCTAGGGCTCACTTGGAATCTAGCACATATGCATGTAGTAAACATTATGTCAGGTCTAATAACTGTAAGGTACAATAAAGAGCCAATCATTGCTCTATATGTTGTCTGATCAACAGGTTTCCCATGTTCATCAACATCTAATACAACATTAGTAGGCATAGGTGTTTTCATACATGATGCTTCAGACATACCAAATTTCTTAACCAATTCTTTTACATACTTGGTTTGAGAAATAAATATGCCTTCAGCATGTTGTTTGATTTGCAATCCTAGAAAGAAGGATAGCTCACCCTTGCTACTCATTTCAAATTTAGAATGCATTAGATTGGAAAACCTTCTGCACAAATTTGAATCAGTAGAACCAAATATAATATCATCTACATAGATTTGTACGAGTAGGGTATGAGACTTATGGGTTCTAATAAAAAGAGTTTGGTCTACTCTACCCCTTATAAAATCATTTTTCAGAAGAAAGCATGCTAGGGTCTCATACCATGCTCTAGGAGCTTGCTTTAGACCATATAATGCTTTATGCAATTTGAAAATATAATCAGGATGAGTTGAAGAGATAAAACCTGGGGGTTGTCTGACATAGACTTCTTCTTTGATATCTCCATTGAGAAAAGCACTCTTTACATCCATCTGGTATACTTTGAAACCTTTGTGTGCTGCATATGCTAAGAAGATTCTTATGGCCTCTAACCTTGCAACTGGTGCAAAGGTCTGGTCATAATCTATCCCTTCTTCTTGAGAGTACCCTTGAGCAACTAGCCTTGCCTTATTCCTTACAATGAATCCTTAATCATCCAATTTATTTCTGAACACCCACTTTGTTCCAACAATGGAGTGATCCTTTGTCCTTAGTACTAGTTCCCAAACTTTGTTCCTTTCAAATTGATGCAACTCCTCTTGCATTGCAATGATCCAGTGTGGATCTTGCTCTGTATCTTGAATGGTTTGAGGTTCAATTTGAGAGAGAAAGCAAGTGTGCATCAGGTTTTGGTTGACCTGATTTCTGGTTTGCACACCAGCTGAGATGTATCCAATCACTTGGGAGATTGGATGATCTCTTGATGTTACTAAATCAACAGGAGATGTTGATTATTCACCAACCTGTGTTGTTGTTTCCTCTTATGGTACAACAACTGGCTCTTCAAGAAGATTCTCTTCAAGATATTGAATGTCTTCTTCATCTTCACTGCTTTCATCTTTTTGAATAATTTGTAACATGTCGAAGTCTTCAGCAAGAGAGTGTACCTGCAAAGCTTCTATGGTAGAAGTATTCTTCTCCTTGAAAGACATGTTAGATTCATCAAAAGATATATGAACAGATTCTTCAATTTTGAGAGTAGATTTATTATATACCCTATAAGCTTTACTGATCATGGAGTATCCCAGAAACACTCCTTCATCAGGTTTATCTTGAAATTTTGCTAAGTATTTCTTGTCATTATTATGAATGTAGCAAATATAACCAAAGATTTTGAAGTAATCTACTTTAGGTTTCTTCCCTTTGAGTAATTCATAGGGAGTCTTACCCTTAAGTTTATGTATTAAACTTCTATTCAACACATAGTTGGAGGTGTTCACTACCTCTGCCCAAAAGGATAGAGGAAGATGAGCATCTGACAACAATGTAGTAGCAGATTCAATAAAGGTTCTATTTTTTCTTTCAGCTACCCCATTTTGTTGAGGAGTTCTAGGAGCTGAGAAAGTGTGCCTGATCCCTTCACTCTGACAGAACTCTTGCATAAGAAGAGAATCAAACTCTGTCCCATGATCACTTCTGATTAGCGCAATGTGAGTATTGAACTCATTCTGTATGCATATGAGAAACTCTGTCAAACACTTAAAGTTATCAGACTTCTTCATCAGAAAGAACACTCATGTGAATCTAGAGAAGTCATCTACAACTACTAAAGTATAAGATTTCCCTCCTAAGCTTTGTACTGTAATGGGTCCAAAGAGATCCATGTGTAACAGATACAAAATCCTAGGTGAATCACTCTTATTAAGTGACTTGAAACTATTTTTGGTTTGCTTGCCTAATTGACAAGCCCTGCAAAGTCCTTCCTTCTTGTAGGGGCCAGAAGGTAGTCCTATAACAAGGTTGTCCTTAGATAGCCTGACAATGGTTCTAAGGTTTATATGCCCTAGTCTCTTATGCCATAATTCATTAGGTCTACAAATAGAATTGAACAAATATATATCTACCTTGGTTGAAAGAAAATCTACAAGATAGATGTTACCTTTCCTTTTACCTGTCAACACAGTTGTGTTGTCCTCTGATTTGATCTTGCATGAGGATTTGTTGAAAGTCACTTGATAGCCTTCATCACACCGTTGACTGATACTGATCAAGTTGTGCTTCAGTCCTTCCACATAGGCTACTTTCTTGAATGTGATTGTGCCAATCTGGACTACACCATATCCTTTTGTTAATCCAAAGTTTGAATCACCAAATATTACTTTGGGTCCAAGCTTGGCTTTGAAGGATGTGAAATTGTCCTTGTTTCCTGTCATGTGCTTTGACAACCCACTATCCAGATACCATTGCTGGTTTGATGTTGGATAGGTCTTCTCCTGCACATAAAATAATTTATTTGTTTTTGACCCAGTTTACCTTGGGCCTATGTTGATAACCTTTGAATTCAGAAATAAAAGACATCCCTGGTTGACTCTTATAGCCTTCAGGGTGATATCTCCTAGGAGGTATTATCCATTCAGTATAAGGGTTAAATCTTTGGGATGAAGGACCCATAGGTTTGAAATTTGATTTACCTTTGAATTTTTTTTCAAATCTCTGATCTCTGCTCGACGATTGCTGAGCTGAGTTCGATGATATTGGGTCAGATCGTCGAGCTCCATTTGAAGATCGACTGTGGCAGAGTTCAGGGTTCAGAGATCGTCGACCTGAGTTCGACGATTTAGCTTGAGATCGTTGATCTTCATTCGACGATCGTCTAGCTCCGTTCGATGATTTCTGTTGAACTCTTATTTTCTTAGGTAAGTCAGAATTCTTCCTAGCTACCTCTACAACTCCCTTACCTTTATCAGAGATAAACTTGATTGGGGTTGTTAATACTATAGGTTGGCTAGATGAGGCACCCAAGCCCAGTGTACTATTGAATCTTGAGTTCACTGTGCTTGTGATGTCCATTATCTTGATACTTCTCCCATTGAGGGATTCTTCAAACTTTTGGCCTCTAATAGCTCACCTTTCAGTGAGGCTATCTGCTCCCTACAGCATTCCAACTCCTCAGAGAGTTTGAGGTTTTCTGATTTTAAAGTGCTGTGTTGAGATAGCTGCTTTCTGAGAGAAATAATTTCCTTCTCAGATTTTAATAAATCTAAACACAGTGCTTTAAACTCACACTTAAAGTCCTCAGAATTAAAATCAAAAGAACTTATTACCTGGTCCTCTTCAGATTAAGTCTCTGATTCTGACTCTGACTCTTCTGCATCAGAATTTTGTTGTGAGGCATTGATAGCCATCATGCAGAATTCTTTTTCATCAGCATCATCTTCATTATCACTAGAGCTGGATGAGCTTCAGATTCTTCTTCTGTCTCACTCCAAGTTTCAGCAACAAACTCCTTCCTTGTATGTTTGTTCTTGTTGGAGGAGGGTTTGCCATTGCTGCTCTTCTTGAAGTCCTTTTCTTTTCTCCTTTCTTTCCTGTCCTTCTTGTCCTTGTTTTCATTTTCTGGACAGTCAGGCACAATGTGGCCTGGTTTCCTGTATCCAAAACAAATAATCTCTTTGTTATTTGATTTGTCATACCTTGGCTTGTCATGCTCTCTGTATGATCTTTTCCTGAAATCCTTTCTGGCCATTTTGTAAAACCTTTTGGCCAGTAGGCATAAAAACTCTTCATTGCCTGTGACCTTGTCTTCAGGCTGATCTTCAATGGCTTTGAAAGCTATTGATTTTTCCTTTCTTGTAGCTAGTAAGGCAACCTTCTGCTCTTCTTCTCTATTCTTGATGAGCAGCTCATAAGACTTGAGCTTGACCAAGAGAGCTTCAGTTGTGATCTCATTTAGGCTTCTGACATCCTTGATTGGCCAGATCCTTGAGTCCCAAGTGCTTGGGAAGCACATTATGATTTTATCATTGAGCTCAGTCAATGAGATCTCTTTGTCCAATGTTTTCAGCTCATTGACTATGAGACTGAGTCTATTATATATATCTGCTACTGACTCAGCTTCTCCTTTCTTGAAGTTCTCATACTGGGTTATGAGATGAGATCTTCTATCTTTTCTCTCATCAGCAGATCCTGAGACTATCTAAGATAACTTGTCCCAGATGTCCTTTGCTGAGTTGCAGTCAGTTACTTTTTGGAATATTTCATCAGACATGGTCTGGGCTAGAATATTCATTGCCTTAGCATCTGCCACTTTCCATTTCTTGATTTCTGCATCTGTTCCTGAATGAGGTGGAACAACACTTGTACTTGTATTTTCTGGAGGTCTTGGACACACTGCCAAAACAGAATTGAAAATGTCTTCATCAATAGAGTTAATGTACAATCTAATCCTTGCCTTCCAAAGTGCAAACTTAGATAGGTTGCACACTGGAGGTCTGGTGCTAGTATAATCTTTGTTTTGGGACATGTTTTGTGAAGAAATAATTCTAATAACAAACTTAAAATAAGGAGATCTAACTAGAGGGATCTTTGGGTTCAGGTGTTAGCCTGTGCAACCACTAAGGTGTGGTATTTAAACCAACCTCCCTCTGATACCAATTGAAAGTGCAGGTTAGATCTGATATACTCTAGAGGGGGGGGGGGGGTGAATAGAGTATGGTGCTTGCTAAAAACGTTTTACAACTCTTGTTGTATTCCTAAGTGAACAGGGAAGCAAATGAAATACAACAAACACAACAACTATCTAATTACAAAGCAATCATAAAACAATCACAAACCACAACCAGAAAACAAAAGAAAATAAGCAACCAGATGACACAAGGAGCTATAGTGGTTCCCCAACCAATCTGGGTACATCCACTCTTCTACCACCCTAGGTAGGAATCCACTGCAGGATTAGTTGATCAGGTGTCCTGGGCACCAATGAGCTTTTGATAAGGTACTTAAAAACCAAACCAGATTTTTTGATCAGGTGTCTTGCCACCACTGAGTTTTGATAAGGTCTCAGAAACCAACACAAACTTTTGAAGGGAGTTTGATAAACCCTTTACAGCAGAGAGAGAGAGAGAGGTGAGATGATCTTCTCTGTCAACAATCAGAGAGAAGATTGTGGATGTTGTCAAAGCTCCCCCTGAGATCTATAGTTGTTCAGGAAGTGAAGCTTTGCAGTAGGGTGATAGGCCTTCAGAAGATTTGATCTCCAGCAAAAGATGATTCCAGCAGCAGTTGAAATGTGTGTTGTCTGGAGTCTTGAATGATAATGGCCTTTGAACACTGGAATCAAGAGAGATCTAGACGTTTTAGAATATTGATCTCCTTCAGTGATGTGTTCCTGTAAGAATTCTAAGACTGTGAATATCTGCAACTCTTTCTCTCTTTTTTTTATTGTTGTTGTTGTTATTTTTATTATTTTTTTGATGTTAACCAGCAGAATGAAAATTGATCTTTTATTCCTTAGATCTGAATAGAATATTTCTCTGTCCAAGATAGCCGTTAGCCTGTCATAAATGACTTCCTTATCTGCATTTTATCTTCTGCAGGAAAGTCCAATAAAACATTCCTTTAAAATTCCCTTGAAACTTGCTACAGATTAATTGAAACGGCTACAAGATCCTTGAAATAAATGCTAGGAATAATTCCAAAACTGTTTGAATTTGGATCTTGAAAAACGTCGATCTCTCCAGAAAAACGTTGACCTGAGCTCGACTATCGTTGAACTGAGCTCAGAGACTGTTCTTAGACTGAAACAGAAATCGTCGATCTGAGCTCCAATATCGTCGAACTGAGCTCAGAGAAGGGGAAACAAACAAGAGACAGGATCGTCGATCTGAGCTCGAAGATCGTCGAACGGGGTTCAATGACTCGTTGAAGTGAGCTCAGAGATCGTCGAATGGAGTTCGACGATTCGTCGAAGTGAGCTCAGAGATCGTCGAATGGAGTTCGACGATTCGTCATCCTGAGCTCGACAAAATGACTTAGTCTCCTGAACTGAAATATCTAGTCTTGAGGTTCTTCAGGGCAGCTTTCAAACCTAAATACTAACCCTTAGACTCAATCTAATTGACCTTTAGATCTATACAAGGAGGTCAAAACAAATTTCCTAAAGGACATAGTGATCCTTGCCCAAATCAGTAATAAGGTGTTCCAACAAAGGTTATCAGGTACACTTTAACTCAACCTCCTGCACTATCTCTAATAAAGAAAAATAAATTATTTTAATTGGAAATAGACAAGACAACATCTACTTAGTTAATTTCTATTCTGCCAATTCAGATATCTGCCTACTCAACATAGCTAGTACTCAGAATGCATTATGACATAAAAGGCTAGGTCATGTTAACATGAAAAACATTGCTAGGTTATGTAAAGACAGTCTTGTAAGAGGCTTATCTTCTGGTCCCTACAAGAAGGAAGGCCTTTGCAGGGCTTGTCAACTAGGCAGGCAAACTAAAACTAGTTTTAAGTCAGTTAATAAAAGTAATTCACCTAGGATTTTGTATTTGCTACACATGGATCACTTTGGACCCATTGTTGTGCAAAGCCTAGGAGGGAAATCCTACACTTTAGTTATTGTAGATGACTTCTCATGGTTCACTTGGGTGTCCTTTCTGAGATCTAAGTCAGATACCTTTAAAGTTCTTACAGATTTTCTCAGGACCATACAGATTGAGTACTCTACTCATGTTGCATTGATTAGAAGTGATCATGGTACAGAGTTTGAGTCACTTCTTATGCATGAGTTCTATGAGAAGGAAGATATCATGCACTGTTTCTCAGCTCCTAGAACTCCCCAACAAAATGGGGTAGATGAAAGGAAAAATAGGACCCTAATTGAAGCTGCAGGTACATTGCTTGCAGATACTTACATGCCACTAACCTTTTGGGCAGAGGCTGTAAGCACAACAAACTATGTCCTGAACAGGAGCTTGATGCATAAACTGAAGAATATGACTCCCTTTGAATTACTTAAAGGGAAGAAACCTAAAATCAACTATTTTAAAGTATTTGGTTGTATATGCTATATACATAATAACAACAAGAAATACATTAGAAAGTTTGAAGCTAAGGCTGAAGAGGGAATTTTTCTAGGATATTCCCAAGTAAGCAAAACTTATAGGGAATTTTTCTAGCCTATGCTGCCTTCAAGAAATTCAAGGTGTATCAGATGGATGTGAAGAGTGCATTTTTGAATGGAGTACTGAAAGAAGAGGTTTGTGTTGAACAACCTCCAGGTTTTGTCTCTCCAACTCATCCTTATCATGTTTTTAAATTGCATAAAGCTCTTTATGGTCTAAAGCAAGCTCCAATAGCTTGGTATGAGACCCTAGCTAGCTTTTTGATAGAGCATAAATTCATTAGAGGAATAGTAGATAAAACACTTTCACAAAACATCATAAGGATCAAACCTTGTTAGTACAAATATATGTGGATGACATCATATTTGGGTCTACTGATTCCAAATTATGCAAGAGGTTCTCTGATCTCATGCATTCATAATTTGAAATGAGTAGTATGGGTAAGCTCTCCTACTTCCTTGGTCTCCAAATGAAGCAGCTCCCTGATGGCATCTTCATCTCCCAAGCTAAATATGTTTAAGAGCTTATAAAGAAGTTTGGGATGGCTGATGCCTCAGCAAAGAAAACACCCATGGCTACAAATACTGTAATAGACTCTGATGCACATGGGAAACCTGTGGATCAGAAACTATATAGGGGCATTGTTGGGTCCCTACTATACCTTACAACAAGCAGACCTTATATTATTTTTGCCACATGCCTTTGTGTTAGGTTCTAGGTGAACCCTAAAGAATCTCACCTAATTTTCTTTAAAATAATTTTGAGATATATAAAGAGTAGTCCTAGTCTAGGCCTATTGTATCCTACTGAGTCAGAATTTGATTTAACTGGATATTCATATGCTGACTTTGTAGGATGTAGGGTAGACAGAAAAAGTACTTCAGGAACTTGCCAGTTCCTAGGTATGAGATTAGTGTCTTGGTTTTGTAAGAAACAATCCTCTGTGTCCACTTCAATTGTTGTAGCAGAATACATAGCTACTGGCAGTTGCTGTTCACAGATGTTGTGGATTCAGAATCAATTACTGGACTATGGTCTCAACTTAAATAATTCAACTCTATTTTGTGATAACACAAGTGATATAGCCATAACACAAAATCCAGTTCATCACAGTAGGACCAAGCATATAGACATTAGACATCATTTCATTAGATAGTGTATAGACAAAAACTAAGTTAATCTTGTCTATATCTACACTGATTTACAAAGTGCTGATATATTCACCAAACCTCTAGATGGGAGAAATCACTTGTTCTTTATAAATCAGCTTGGAATGATCAATGAAGAAGACTTAGTTTAGTTTCTGTCTGTACTCGACGAATTTTTCACAATTCATTGAACGGAGTTCGACGATCTGGGAAAAGTTCTTAAGACATTCGTCGAACGGAGATCGACGAACTCTCTGTGAGTGAACCAATTTTCGTCGACCGGAGATCGACGAATCTGATTCATAAAACTTTCGTCGAACGGAGCTCGACGAAATTGTTGAAATCGAAAATCGGTCTCCTGTGGAGTTCACCCTCGGGGAAGGGGTGGTCGCGCGCCTACTTCACTCCTACAAGCAAAACAACAAAAGGAACAAGGGGAACCGACCCAAGGGCTCGGCGGGGAGGACCCACCACACACCCGAAAGATCTGAGAGCGATTCCCCTCCTTAACCAGAGGCCGAGCTAAGGTACCCTCAGAAAGCACTTGAGAATTTGAGCAGGAGAGCACAGGAAGCATGCCTTCTGGGGTACCCCTTGGGTCCTATTTATAGTTTTTCATAATCTGAACTGCCAGTAACCAAACTGAACTGACCTGAAGTTACCAGAAAACCCTTGGCTGGGTCTGCCAACAACCAAACTCCGCTGTTTTGAAGGGCTATAGGCAGACCAATGGGGGCAAAATAGTAAAAAGTACCTCGTATATCTAGGCGAGCTGGGGATCCTGGCCACCTCGGCAGATCCTGCTCTCCTGCTGTTGCCGAGCTTCTTTGCGAGGGCGCGAGCTGGGACGGCGAGCTCGCCCATCCATTGGTCGCCATCAGTCGACCTTAGCTCGACGATTATGGTTTAGCTCGGCGAATACCGAGCTCGTGGTAGACGATTGCCGAGCTCGGGTTCGGCATCTCCTTGTCGAGCACGCCCACAGTCTTCAGTCCTTTGCGGGGCTTGCCTGTTGCTTGGACGATCTAGACTGCCCGGTGTAGTTCTTGGCGACCTCACTCGCTAGACACGGGGTTGTACATAATCCCCGCTCTTTTTGAGCTTGGCAATGCTCAGAAAGAAACATCCAACCCCAAGTGTTTGGCGAGTGCGCGGCGGGCTGGAGGGAATCTTTGGGTGGGGCCCACCTGCGGCTATATATATGCACCTGCTTACCTGCCTGACTCTTGCCATTCCCTTTGATCTAACCCTGCCAGGATGCCGCTCCCCAAGGAGATTCAAGAGCGTCTATACAGAGCTCGCCTGGCTTCTGCAGCTCGCGTAGCCGCCCTGACGGCAGTCCCTGCCACTGTGCCGCAGGGTGGCTCTGCCGAGCCCAGCTCCAGGAAGATGAAACTGTTCCCCCACGTGGCCGAGCCCATCTACAACGACCTGAGGGCCACCTTGGAGCACGAGACCGGCTCCTCCACTCTACCTGCCTCTGAAAGAGGGAGGAACGTCATCGAGGTCTGCGACGGCCTAGACCGCCGCCCTGATGGTGTAGAAGACACCACGCTGCGAGACGCCACCCCGCGAGTCAAGACCACTCTTGGGGACTCGCGGTTCATGACTCCGGAAAAACGCCACCGGGAGCCGTCCCCTCCCTTTGGGACCTTGGGGTTGAGCTCGCAGAGGCCGAGCTCGCCGGTGCGTGCCCCCTCTCCTCAGCGAACTGATGTGTCCGCGGGGGCGGTTCTGGGAACCATCCCCACCCCGGGATTCGAGCTTCTCTCGCCAGGGACTCGCGGCCCAGGTTGCGGGAAGGATCTGAGCTTCATTCCTCCCCGCATCTCCTTCGAGTTGACGAGCTCGTCAGGTCAATTTTGCTTGGATTCTTGCCCCATGAGCTTTTCCTGCATTCCTCTTTTTGCTGACGTTTGACTTCACAGTTCCACCCAGCCAATCCGTTGTCGAGGAGTCTTCGCGGGAAGCCCACTACTCTCCACTCCCCTCCCCAAGCGCGCTGGACTCTTACCTGGGCCCCGAAGTGGATCAGGGCGAGCTGACGAGGAGGGAGGTTAAGCTTCTCAAGAAGTTAGTATGCGGGCTACGCGAGGTGCATGGGGTCAACGAGACGCTACAATGCGACTACATACGTCTTGTCGATGAGGTGCGAAGCGGCCAGGCTGGCAAGCTGATGTCTCCTTCCCGGCTTCTGGACGAGATAGATGATGCCCTCTCAGTGGCGCAGAGGAATTCGGGGAGGATCCGCGAGCTGCTCCACGCACGGTAGTCTGGGAGGCGGGAGCCGCGAGACCGGGGTAGATAAGAGGGAGGCTCCTTTGCCGAGCCGGCCGGTACTCGCCTCCTGATGCTCCCCTTGCTCGCGTGCCCCGCTTTTTTATTCCTGAACTTGGTCTCTGTAATAAGTAATTTTAGAATATTCTTGGACATGCGTTATTCAAATAATATATTGCGATGTTTGACTTAGCCTTGGTTGGGACGCGTCGGAAGTCGGCGAGCTGGGGTGGCGAGTTGGGGTGGCGAGCTGGGGAGGCGAGCTGAGCCGATTGGATGGCCTGACCCCAGATTTCTTTTTCTATAAATAGCCCCCACCAACCCCCGTACTGTGCTTTTATTGCTTTCTCTTTCTCTCTGCGCCTCTTTTCTCTTCTTACTCGCGCCTCGTCTTCTTTCGCGAGCATGGGCAAGACCAACCCTGACGTTGATGGCTGTAGCAAATGCGCCCAACACTTCACCGACTACTGCTTCTTCGAGGGGCATACTAGTGAGGAGGAGTTCGCGGAGTTCGAGATGGAATACGTGCCGCCGGACTTCAAGGCGCGCCAGCCGAGGCAGGGGGAGGCCATCAACACCTTCTACGATGACGAACTCACCTTCCCCATTTCTCATTTTGAGGTGGGGTTGCGCCTCCCCCTGTGGCCGGAGGTCCGACAAATTCTGAAGTACTACGGCGCGGTACCCGCGCAGCTGAACTCCAACGCCATCGCCATGATGGTGGCATTCGTGAGCTTCCTCCGGCGAGAAAGGATAGAGTTCAACCTGACAGTGTTCAGGAAGCTCTTCTCTTACAAGACGATGCCGGATAGGGTCGCTTACTTCGGCGGCTCGCTGATCAAAGTTCGCAAGATCACGAACAAGCACCACAACTGGATGACCAGGATCGCCTTTATCAAGGGCGATCTCGGCAATATCCCGTACTCGCCGCAGCAAAAAGGCGAGGAGGTCTACTGCCCGCCGGCCGTATCCGGCAATGATGCCGAGCTCCACAAATACTTCCTCCACAAGGATTTCGCGGTCGCTTTCCTGCAAAGGGGGCTCGACGCGCTCCTCCCCGTTCTACCCGGCGAAGGTATTGTTCTCTCCACATTGCCGAACTCGCCAGATTGCCGAGCTCACCATATTGCTTGTTGAAAATCCTCCAACTTTTTTCCAAGTTTTTCCTTGCAGGGGAGCGGTTGATTCCCGCGAACCCGCCATTTGCGGACCCGGGGTCGTACCCGGACCCCCTTGCTCGCGAAAAGGCAGCGGCGGCCTGCCGAGATGAGGCGTCCTTCTCCCAACCCTCTTCCAGCAAGATGCGGCCTGAGGATGCGGGGTCGAACCCGCCACACCGCCAGCCATTAGCAAAAAAGATGAAGAAGGTCGTGCTCGCTTCGCGGGGAAAACAACATCAACAACATCAACCCAGCCCCAAATACATAAGCTCGACTGAGACCCCCTCCGACGCGTCGCCGGAGAGCCCGCTGAAGGAGATCACTAGCAAAGGCCAGAAGGGCAGCGAGGCTCCTTCTTCTGCGACGGCGATCTCCCCACCTCCTTCGACGAAGAGGGCGGCTCGCGAGCGCGGGGCGCCGAAACAATATCCCCTCTTCAACTTCGGGGGGCGATGGAAGGACTCGGCGGGGGTGCCCATTGTGCAGTGGGATGGGCTGTCCCATCGGGTCTCCATCTCCACTATGCATCCATCCTGACATGACCGTGAGCCTGCCACTGGCCAAACTTATGCCCTCGTCTTCGGCCTCTATGACCGCGAGGATGCCGAGGCCTACAAGAACATGACCCTACGGCAGCTCGGCCATGAGGGTCTACAGGCCCACCTGCAGACCATGGAGCTCCACCACACGCTGACTCGCCGCAGCTTTGCCCCCAGCAATCAACTCCTAAAAGCCGAGAAGGCTCGCGATGTCGCCAAGGACAAGGTCTCCGGCCAGGCGAGGCAGCTCGGCATCGTCGAGGGTCTCATCGCCCAGGCCGCCGACGGGTTGGTGAGTATCAGGCGCCTTCCCTATTTTACTTGAAATATTTTGGGCCGCTGACGAATGTCTCTCTTTCATCAGGATGCCAAGGCTGCCAGGGAGCTGCGGGCTCGCAATGCCGAGTAGGAGGAGGATATCGGCCAGCTGCGCGCCTGGCTTGCCGAGCTGGAGGGGGCGAATGCGAGGCTGAAGGAGCAGAACCAGAACCTCAGACGCGACGACCGCCGCCAGGTGGAGATCTTCTTCCCGGCCGGCGACGTCGACCCTACCCTCCCCTATAAGAGGCCACGGGTCTTTGGCGAGGCCGACCTTGCCGAGAGGCTATGGATCAACTCGATCCAAGCTGCCTAATGCACCCTCCAGATGATGAAGGATACTGGGGTGCTGGTGGAGGGGTGCGAGGAAATCTCCGCAAAGGACCTGATGTCGAGCTTGTTCCCAGCGACGCCGCCCAGCGAGAAAGAGGACAGCCTGGACGCGATGTTCGGGAATGGCTTCCAGGATCAATCGGGCGCAAGGGAGGACCAGTCCGGCAGGGGGGGGGGGGTGAATAGGTCTGTGATGGTACCCCCTGCCCGAGGACCGTGCTTTGCGAGCTGATCGACCTGCTCATTTTCCTCCCGGGGCACGTGCTGGATGGAGAAGGTTTGGAACGTGCCGATGACCCCCTTACCTTGGCGAAGTACAATCGCAGGGTAGGCTCTCTTGCTTCAAACTCCCTGTTGATCTGGGAAGCTACCACCATGGAGTCGGTAAGGACCTCCACATCAAGCACCCCTAGCTCCCTGGTCAGGCGCAGCCCTGCTATCACAGCCTCATACTCGGCTTGATTGTTGGTGATGGGAAAGTTAAGCACTACCGTCTGCTCAATCCTAGTCCCTTGTGGGATCTCCAACATCACCCCACTCCTAGGGAATGTCTCCCCGATGCGCCATCCACCTTCACCTTCCAAGGAATCGGATGAGTGAGCTCTCCCTCTGCCACCTCAGTCACATAATCAGCCAAGAAGTCGACCATCGCTTGAGCTTTGATCGAGAGGTGCGGAACGAAGGAAACCTCGAACTCACTCAACTCCACAGACCATTTGGCCAGCCTGCCAGAGTGCTCCACCCCCTCAAAGATGTTGCAGAGGGGATGGTCAGTCACCACTCGGATTGAGTGTGCTTGGAAATAGGGTCGCAACGTTTGGGCTGAGATGATCTGGGCGAAAGCCAGCTTCTCCAAAATTGGATAATGGAGCTCGGCCTTCTTCAGGACCCGACTCACGTAGTAAATAGGGAGCTGCTTCTTCCCCTCTTCCCAAACCAGGACGGAGATCAAGGCCTCTGCCCCGACCCCGAGATACAAAAACAGGTCCTCCCCCTCCTTGGGCCCTTGGAGCAGCGGAGCCTGGGCCAACTGCATCTTGAGGGCCTGGAATGCCTCATCGCACTTGTTGGTCCATTCAAACCTTTGACCACCCCTTAGCATGTTGAAGAAGGGGGAGCACTTTTCTCCAGCCCGGGAGAGGAATCTACTTAGCCCTGCCAACTTCCCTGTCAGGCGCTGCAACTCCTTGGTATTCCGTGGCGACCCTAGCTCCATGATAGCCTTGACCTTGTCAGGATTAGGCTCGACCCCCGCAGGGGTGAGGATATGCCCCAAGAACTTCCCCTGCTAGCCCCAAAGATACATTTCAGGGGGTTCAACCGTATCTTGTACTCACGTAGGGTGACAAAGGTCTCCTCTAGGTCTTGGAGGTGGGAGTCCACATCCTGACTCTTAATCATAAGGTCATCCACATACACCTCCAGGTTCCTCCCCTTTTGCTCTTTGAAGACCCTATCCATCATATTTTGGTAGGTCGCCCCTGCGTTCTTTAGCCCGAAGGGCATCATCTTATAACAGTAGCATCCGTCCCCCATGATGAACGAGACATCCTTGATGTCCGGGGGGTGCATCCTGATTTGATGATAACCTTAAAAAGCATCTAGAAAACTCATTACAGAAAAACCAACGGCTGAGTCAACCAGCACGTCGATCCGAGGCAAAGGATAACAGTCCTTAGGACAAGCTTTATTAAGTAAAGAGAAATCGATACGCATTCGCCACCGGCCATCTCCCTTTTGACCATGACCACATTGGAGACCCAGCCGGGGTATTGGATCTCAGACACGAAGCCGGCCTTGAGGAGCTTTGCCACCTCCTCTCTGATGGGCTCTGTTATCTTGTCCGCAGTGGACCTCTTCTTTTGTTGGACGGGGCATGTTCTCGGGTCCAGGTTGAGGCGGTGGCAGGCCACATCCGCGTCAACCCCTGACATCTCCGCGGAGTTCCATGCAAAGATGTCCACATTCTTCTGGATGTATTCCAGCATCCTTCCTTGGTCCTTCGGAGTCACCCCTCCGCTAATGCGGACCTTCTCCACCCTGCCTCCCCGAGTGAGGACTTCCAACTCCACCACTTCCTTTACAGCCTCCAACCTGGACTGCTCCCCCCATCCTTCAGCATCCCTTTCCTCCGGAACGGGGACCTCCACCTCTACCTCTTCCTCCATGGTCATCATTTCGGCCATCTCCTCCCGGTCTCTTCTTGTTGTTTCCTCCTCTGCGTAGTTCTCTACCTCCAGCTCCCCCCTGCCTGCCTCCTGCTCAACCTCCTCCATCCTTCGCCCCATCTCCTCGGCTCCCTCCTGCCAAGAGATGGAGTTCACAGCGGTGACATAACATTCCCGCGCCACATTAGGGTCCCCCCTAACCCTGACCTGAATCCCCTCAGCATTGAACTTCAAGCACTGATGGAATGATGAGGGGATGCAGCGGAAGGCGCTGATAAGGGGCCTCCCGAAGATGGCGCTGTAGCTGCTGGGGGCATCCACAATGACGAACCTACAGTTCCTAGACTGCCCCCCAGGGTGACATGGAGACTGACCCCTCCTTCACTTCCTTCCTCTCCCCCGAAAACCCGAACAAGGGTCCGTCTGAGGCCATCACTCTCTTCGCCTCCACCTTCATCGGGTCAAACACCTTCTTGAAGACGACGTTGACGGAGCTTCCGTTGTCAACGAGGATCCGAGAGACGGTAAAATTTTCGATGGCTGCCTTGATGACCAGCGCATCACAGAATGGATCCTCGTGATCCGGCATGTCGCTTCTGGAGAAGGTGATCCTCTCTTCTGGGGGTGGGGCTTGGGATGTGGAGGCAATGCTCCGACGATACATGGTTTGGAGGCTAGCCTTTCAGGAAGCCTCGACCCCCACCCCCCGTGGATCACTCTGATCCCTCCTCGGGTACCAACGTCCACCCGGTCATCGCAACGGTCCTCCTCTGCCCGAGGCAGGACCTCCTCAATCCTCACTTCCTGGAGCCCCTGCTGCTGCTGTTCCCTGTTCCCTCTCATTTCAAGGAACTCCGAGCACGTGGCCGTGGCGTGCCCCTCCTCCTGATGGAAGTCGCAATAGGGCAACTTCACACTAACTTCTCTCCTCCTCTGCCTTGCTACTCTCCTCCTCTCCCCCAAGGCTATGGCCATAGCCTCTTCTTGATCGGGGAGTCGGGGCCTCTGGGCCTGCCTCCAGCCCGGGGGTGGAATTGATATTGCCCCCCTTGATGGCATTCCCTTCCCGGGTATCCTCTCTGTGGCCCCTGCCCTTGCGACTCAGGCCTCCAGCCCAGCCTATGGTCGGGCTCCTGACACCCCCACCTAGGCTGCTGCGGCCCCTGGAGCTGCCTCTGCTCCCTCTGACAGGGCTCTCATCTCCACTCTTCCTGTCCCCTTCCTCCTCTTGATTCCTTCTCCTCCTCTATGGCCCACCTGGCCAGCTTCCATGCAAACTCCGGGTTTGACGCCTCCTCGTTGACTTCTCTTGCCGCCCTCTCCATCAGCTCCTCGTAAGAGAGGGGGGGGGGGAACTCTCTTCCGCTCCATCCTGAAGAATCCTTGCTGCAGGCCCCGGGTAAAGGCCATCATCAAACTATGGCCCGACATCTCCTCGGCCTGGGTAACCTCCTCCTGGAACCGATCCACGTAGCTTCCCAGCGTCTCATTCACCCTCTTCTTGATGTGGAATATGGATTCCGACTCCTTCTTCCTCCTTTTCGAGGTAGTGAACCTCAGCATGAATCCCCGACGCAGGTCCTCGAAGTAGTAGATGGAGCTGGCCGGTAGATGGTGGAACCACTCCCTTGCCTTCTCCTTGATGGTGATAGCGAAGAGTCGACACTTGAACCCGTCCGACATCTGACGGATTGAAACCACATCCTCGAACCATTGAACGTGCTGGACCGGATCTCCCTTCCCGATGTAGTAGGACATTTCGGGTTCCCTGAACCCATCTGAAACTGGGGCAGAGGAAACCAAGTCACTGAAGGGGCTTCCTCCCACCACTGGGCGAGCTGGCGAGTCTCGCGAGCCCAGCTCGCCGAACCGGCCTCGGCCTGCTGAGCTAGGGAAGAGCTCGTGCCCGAGGAGCTCACACCCCCGGCCCTCCTCGGCCACCACCTTCCCAGCTCGCCTGACGGGGGCGTCTTCACCCAGAGAGGGGACGGCCGCGATCTGGGCTGCTGGGGTCGAGCACTCGGCCCGCGTGCCGAGTGCAAACTTGACGAGGTTCAACACCTCACTCCTGAAATCCTCGAATAGCCTCACTGTGGCGAGAGGCGGGGTGCGGGGGGGGGGGGGGGGGGGGTGCGGTGGCGAGTCCGGCCTGTCAGATCCCTGTCCTGTCATTAGGCTCGCTGAAGATTTCTGCACTGACCATGCTCCACGCTCACCGCACCAAAATGTTGAAACCGAAAATCGGCCTCCTGTGGAGTTCACCCTCGGGGAAGGGGTGGTCAAGCGCCTACTTCACTCCTGCAAGAAAAATAATAAAAGGAACAAGGGGAACCGACCCAAGGGCTCGGCGGGGAGGACCCACCACACACCCGGAAGATCTGAGAGCGCTTCCTCTCCTTAACCAGATGCCGAGCTAAGGTACCCACAGAAACCACTTGAGAACTGGAGCAGGAGAGCACATGAAGCATGCCTTCTAGGGGTACCCCTTGGGTCATATTTATAGTTTTCTAGAATCTGAACTGCCAATAACCAAACTGAACTGACCTGAAGTTACCAGAAAACCCTTGGCTGGGTCTGCCAACAGCCAAACTTCGCTGTTTTGAAGGGCTATGGGCAGACCAACGGGGGCAAAACAGTAAAAATTACCTCGTATATCTGGGCGAGCTCGGGAGCCTGGCCACCTTTGCAGATCCTGCTCGCCTGCTGTTGCCGAGCTCCTCTGCGAGGGCGCGAGCTGGGACGGCGAGCTCGCCCATCCATTGGTCGCCATCAGTCTACCTTAGCTTGACGATTCTGGTCTAGCTCGGCGAATACCGAGCTCGTGGTCGACGAATGCCGAGCTCGGGTTCGGCATCTCCTTGTCGAGCTCGCCCACAGTCTTCAGTCCTTTGCGGGGCTTACCTGTTGCTTGGACAATCTGGACCGCCCGGTGTGGTTCTTGGCAACCTCACTCGCTAGACACGGGGTTGTACAGAAATGTCTTCAAATCTTCAGACTGAGCTCGATGAATTTTTTAACTCTAAATTATTTCGTCGACCTCAGATCCAAGAATTGTTTAATTTTCGTGGAACGGAGTTTGTCGATTCATATTCTGGAAAACTCTATATCTAGGTTTTCTTCGACCTCCATCCCGCGCTTTCAGTTCCCTTGCACTTGATCTTCATTTTTCTCTTGCAGGTGCTCTCATGGCGATTCCAGCGGGAACCCTTGCAGCAATGAAGTTTGATACCAGATTCGATGTGGATTTTGATTCATTCCAACATTCCGACCCGGTCTTTCTGGAAATCCTGCAACTTCTTGACGACCAGAAATTGAAAACTCTGCTATCCACAAGGATCAAAATATCTGGATCAGAAATCAGGGAATGGGTATATACTTCCTCTACAATAGATGACAACACACTGAGTAGAACAATGGCGGGTAATGCTGTTTCTCTCTCTCCCGCCGTTTTAACTGAAATCTTTGGATTAAGTAATGGAGAAGATGCATTAGAGATTGATAATGAAGCGTATGATGAGATGCTAAGTCTAATGGGTTACTCTGGAGAAAACCCTAACAAATTACTGAAGAAATATCTCTTTGCGGAATTTAAGTTTCTAGCAAACATAGTTGGGAAAGTCTTGTTGGGCAAGCACACTGCACACGACTATATAACCAGGCATCAATTTCTGGTTATGTGTGCAGTGGTGAACAAGAAATAGGTGAACTGGGCACAAATAATTTTTGATCTTATTAAGAAAAAGAATAATAAAAAGGGAGTTCGTTTTGGAAGGATCCTGGGGATCTTCTTGAAAGAGAAGGCTTCTGAATCACTGGTCTCCCAGACCATATTCATAAATGCCAGTAAGAGGATAACTTGTGCTTTTTTGGCAAGTGAGAGAGGACCATCACAAAGCCCTCCAAGGCTCCCTCTTCCACAAGAGCTTCTGAAAGTACAAGGGCTGATACAGCCACTCCCCACCCTTCTGAAGAGATCACTCCTTCACCCCCATCCCTTCCAGCAATTCAAACACAACTTCCCTCCACAGCCCACACAATCATTCAAACTCCCACACCTCCATCATCCCCCCTCCTTACATCTCCACCTCATACTCATCTTCCAACACCACCTTCATCTCCTCTTCCACCACATTTGTCCTCCATACCATCCTTCAACTTGCTATCCCCCCTCATTTCTCCTTCCCCACAAGATGACCAAATGCAAGATGCTCCTCCTCCAACCACACCAACTACTACCATCCCTCCATCTGTTTCCACTCCAACACCTTCTAACACACCATCTTTAACTCCACCATTGGACCCCTCCACCATCTCCTCTCTCATTACCCTCATTAATCCCCTCCTAAAAACCATCATAGCAGAGGCCATTTCACCTCTTGCTACTTTTATATCTTCTCTTGCTACTCAAACAAATGCCCTCTCTACTGCCCCTCTTTAGTAAGGGGCCTGGCTCCAGTTAGCACTAAAACCAGGCAGGGGGATATACTTGATGAAGAAGCTGCAGCAGTAACAGTTCCAGCAGATGCAGTAGCAGCAACAAAAGATGATGCAGATTTATTTCCAGCAGATGATGAAGATTTATTTGATTTTATTCATTTTATTGATACTGACATGGACATAGATGAGTCAGTAACAGAAGCAATAATTACTGTTGGTGATTTCATTATTAATCCCACAGTAGATTTGGTAAATCTTTTGAGAATTTTTGATACAGCTTATTTGAGCTTTCCTCCAGCTGACAGTACTAAGCCATATTTGGCTATTATTCCTTATTCCTCTCCAATAAGTTCTAAAGTTGTCAAGCAACTCAAAGACATTTTTGCTGCTCCAAAGACTACAGCCATTTCATCTCCAGCTCCTGCTCCAGCTCCAGTTGCAGCTCCTCCTCCAGCTCCCTCTCAGACAGATAAACCTTTGATTTTTACAGAGGCTCTCAAAGCACTGGATTCACTGTATGACAATCCTCAGGATTCTGATGATGATGATGAGGATGAAGATGAGGGTTCAAATGAAGATCCCAAGAAAAGAAAAGTTTCTAAGAAAAGGAAAGCTCCTCCACCTCCTCTTCCAAAGCCCAATCCAGCAAATGACACCCCTTACTATATCCTCCAGAAAATCACTCCTTATAAGGGAATTCCTACTTGAATGTGGTTATCTAAAAATGAACAAAAAGAAAGAAAGAGAAACAGAAGGTATTCACCTCCTCCTACTCAAAGATATATGAAGGATCCTTCTCCACCTCCTCCTCCAGCTGCTGGTGCTTCAGGCATAACATCTCAAAGGACTACTCAGTTTCAAACTTATAAAAAGGCATCAGGGTAGGTCCTCATCCTCAGGAAGCAGCCAGCAGAGATACTACTCTTCAGGCAAGCAGCACCAACCTCAACAGCAGCAACATCAACAATAGCTACAACAACAACTCCCTAAACATCAAAAAGATGAAAGCCCCAAGAGACCTGCTTCCCCACCTGTACCATATGAAGATCCTGAAACAACAACAACAGCTAGGATGGCCAAGTTACAAGAACTGGTTGGCCTTTCTATGATCAACAAATGCAGAGCTGAAGGAAAGGATCCATCAGAGTATACTACTATGTCAAAATACAGGAAGGAAGAGCTCAACAGGTTTGAAAAGGCTAATAAATTCTTTAATGTTGATGACTACATGAAATTGCATCCAGAAGCAGTGGTCTCAAGGGCTACATCTCTAAATATCATAGGGGCTACTGATATGACAATGACAAAGGTGTAAGCTGTAGATCCTAACAGAGAAATTATATTTACTAAGCCTGGTGAAAGAACTAAAGAGGATAAGCACAAGGAGAAGAAGAAGAGGAAGTGAAACCTGAACTGATAAGTTTGTGTTGTTTTGAAACTACTTATTAATTTCTTGATGCAAAGCTTACTGTGTATATATATATCTGCTGCATGTGTTTATTTTTCCTGCAAGATATATGTTTTCATGCTTTGTAATTTTTTTTTGATTTTATTATGAGTCTGTATGTTGAAACCGAAAAATGGTCTCTTGTGGAGTTCACCCTCGGGGAAGGGGTGATCGCGCGCCTACTTCACTCTTGCGAGCAAAACAACAAAAGATACAAGGGAAGAACCGACCCAAGGGCTCGGCGGAGAGGACCCACCACACACCCGGAATACCTGAGAGTACTTCCCCTCCTTAGCCACAGGCCGAGCTAAGGCTACCTCAGAACGCACTACAGGACCAGGAAGCTAGGGAGTATGAGAGCGTGCCCTCTGAGGTGCCCCCTTGGGTTCTATTTATAGAATTCTGAAAATAGCATGCGAATAGCCCACCTCCGCTATTTTGAATAGCTATGTGCAACCCAACTTGGTCTACCAATAGCGTGGATCCGCTGTTCCAACAAGCTATTCGCACCCATGGGGAGGGCATCCCGGTAATTTTACCTCGGGGCTCCTACCGGGCCCCACCCAGGGATAGGGAGGTCAGCTCGCCATTAATCTCTCCCCGCGAGAGGCGGGTGCGACCTGGCTCTATCAGCTCGCCTACTCTTCTTAAGCGAGCACGAGCCGGGCCACCGCGACCAGCCAATCCTCTACCGAGGCGGACAGGCGTCCTAGTCGTGTATAGGAGAGCGAGCTGGCGGAAATAGTGAAAACGCTGGAAATGAGGTGAGATTCCTCCCATCTCCCTTGGTGCTAGATCTGTAGATATCTAGGTGAGATGTCGACTCAAAAGAGTCTAGAATAGCGAGATGGTGATTTCTCTAGGAAGAGGCCGTTCTAGGGCTTGTGCTCTAAGGTTAGTGGTGTCTTCAACCTCTCCAACCTTCTATGCAAAGATGGGGGATGGTTTCGTGAAGAGTTATGGTCTCATGAGGGCGAATAAGGGAGGAGGAATTTCTGGTGTGATTTTGAAAGAACGACTTGAGGAGGAAGATGAACCGATGTCGTTCATTCTGCCTTAAGATGCGTGCAGAATCTGTGTTCTGCATGCAACGATCTTCTTGGCCATTTTCAGGTGTGATATGTTCAGATCTGGGCTATTGACTAAACACAAAAGTTGAAGTCCTCAAAAATACCTTTCCAATGAGTGGTTGCATGACTTTGGGCGAAGTGTGTAGCCACGAGAATGTCTGAACGAAAATGGCGTCCGATAAATCCTGCATGCAGAAACTGTGTTCTGTACGCAGTGGACTTCAAGGCTGATTTCAAGTATGATACTATTGAATCTGGGTTGTGGACTGAACATAAAAGTTGTAGCCCATGGAAAGACCTTTCCATCGAGTAGTTACACGCCTTCACTGGATTCCTGTAGCTTCAGGAATCTCCGGTCGAAATTGCTATCCAGATTTATTCTACACTTAAATTCTGGGTTTGGTATAACATGGATTTGGATTCAGTGGATTCAATGTTGCAATTAACTTGAGGTTTGGGTAAACACTTTTATGTTAACCATCTTAGTTCTATAATTGATGAAGTTATTAATTGGATTCCATGTAATCGATTTGTGAAGCAAGCATACTCAAACGAAATGAATTGATAGAAATTGGTAGACTAATATAAATGCGCATCATGTTAATAATATGTTGAAATAATTTGGAATGACATGTAGAAGGTTAATCTATGGCCATGAGAATGTTTGATTAACAGAATGAATTTGGTTGTCCAATGCTTAGATTGTCGTCTCCCTACGGGTAGGATTGTGGAAGGGTGTAAGTGCGGTGTTGACCGTCACTAGTTGCGATAGCGATGAGATGAGTCAAAGTCGGATGGTTGGGCTTGGTCCTCGGTGCTCATTTCCCGGGGCTTCTTCCGTACCGAGTGGATGGTTGGGCTTGGTCCTCGTGTTTTCTCCAAGGCTCCTTCCTCGGTGTTCACGTCCCGGGGCTCCTTCCGTGCCAAGTGAACAATTGGGCTATGTCCTCTTGCTTACTTCCGAGGCCCCTTCCGGGTCACACAAGGCCAGTTCGGGGCTGTGTTCTCGATGCACATCTACCTGAGACCCCCGCTGGTCCATAGTACGCATGGGCTTTGCTGTTGTGTTATTAGCGTTGAGGCGTACGAAGGCCTACGTTAAGCAGTGTGGATGCCCTCTTAGTAGTAGAGATGCCCGCTCTACTGTCACCGCGTGGCCATGGCGGTTGATACATGAGAGGTTAGCTACCTGCTCGAATAGTGGGAACTATAGTATGTGTCGACATAGAAATTGCATGTGCTTGAGCATGAGTGAGTCATTACATAGTATATATTCCATTTCATAGCATTGCAAAAATAAGATCCTCATCGTATAAGTTTGTATGTGCACTCCTATACGATGAGTTACTTTATGTAAACCGATCCTTATAAGTTAAGTTACTTTCCTACTGTAATTACTTATACTTTGATGGATAGTTATAACTCTTGTAGAACTGTTAGATTATACTGCTGTTAATCTTACTGTACTATTACCACCTGCTTGTACCTGTTACACTACTTATTATACTTTGTACCCTTGCTCTTTTATCCGCCCGGTGCCGAGGAGTTGCCGGGGGAGCGGATGTGAAGCCACTTAGTCTTTTCGACAAACAGTTGCTACGTCTTCCTTTTTAGGAGGTCACTCGTAGGTAGAGCAGCCATAGACTTTGCAGCAGGACAGCCAGGCCAGGATGACAGGGCCTGAAGTGACGGTGCCATCGCTACCGTCGGTTACTGATGTGATTGTTGAGCGACTCTGATGTAGCCCTTTGGGCAATTATTAGCTGTACTCCGATATTATAGAAGCATGTTTTAGCTTCTTTATTTTGATGTACTTTGGACTTATATATACTTTGAGTGGATTTGACTTCTCTTCCTGTTTATATTTTGTTTGGGTTGACATGTATATATTGATATTGGTTGTAGCCAGCAGAATAGAAGTTTTGTGGTACAGGTTAGCCTGTGCGCTAATGCTACCGCAAGGCGGCTGTTCTGGTCATAAGACCCCCCTTCATGCCGTGTTTTGGGATCCGGTAGGGGGGATCTTACAAATGGTATCAGTTTGCCACGATCCTCAACTAAAGAAGTCATTCAACAATGCTACCACCCCCATTCTATTAGTTAGTTTGGGGACAAACTGACTTAGCGGAAGCAGTAGTGTGCCCATATGTAATTCACACTAAGTTTTTCCAACTTTGACCTTAAGATTAGCCAACCTGACCATAAGTTTGTGTTTTACGCGTAGATTCCAGTGCACGTTGAGCCGATGGGGGGCACTCCTGCCCCTTCCATACCCACTCAGTTCCAACAATCTGAGTTGGGGCAGACGCTCACCGCCATCTTGGATGCCTTTAGGGCGCAGCAGCCTCCAGTGCAACAACAGGCTCCGGGTTCTAACTAGTTGAGCACCTTTTGGGCCCTCTCCCCTCACGCCTACCTCGGGACGGAGTCGACCGTATGCACGGAGGAATGACTTGACACGGTGCAGGAGTTGTTGGCGAGGATCCGTTGCCCAGCCAACATGGCTGTGACGTTGGCGGTTTCCATCTTGGAACTACATGCTAAGAGGTGGTGGAAGGCCCTCATGGGCTCCACCTTCCAAGGCTGGGTCTATACAGAGATAAGTTGGAGCGAGTTCTCGGTTATTTTCTTGGAGCACTTCATTCCCACATCTGCTCGAAATGAACTCGAAGAGAGGTTTCTTCTGCTGAAGCAAGGATCAAAATCAGTTACGGAATATCAGCGAGAGTTCCAACATCTCGCGAGATTCGCGGACTCATATGATTTAGATGATAGAGGATATTCCAAGCGCCTCTACAAAGGGCTGCGGGATCCCCTGAGGCACGCCCTTTTGTTTATATCACACGCTAGCTTGGCAGAGATTATCGACATGGCGAAGAGATTGGAGGCGGACCACTTGAGCAGTGGTAAGAGACCTGCGGAGGGCGTGATTGATACTTACCCAAGCAACAGAAGAAGGCGGGACTTTAGAGGAGGAAGAGGACATCAAAGAGGTGGAGGACGTTTCCACCGAGATTTTAGAGTGGACCACCCGATTCTGCAGCCGCCCGCGTTGCCTCCATCACCTCAGCCTCAACAATTTCAGCAACCTGAGGGGCGTTATGGGCGGGTGTGCTTCGAATGCAACCAGCCGGGCCACATTCGACGTTTCTGCCCGCGGTTGTTTGGGAATGTCCCTTCTTCTCTCCCTCCGGCAGCTCCGCGGGGGCAGGGTTATATGAGTGGTCGAGGACGAGGACCGCGAGGATGAAACCCCGGTCCTGCCTGGGATCAAGTGTACGCGCTAGACATGACGCAAGAACGGAATCCCCAGAATATGATTGCAGGTATGTTGCAGTTAGCTTTCACATTTTCATTATTTGACTTAACTTGCTTAAAACATACTAGACACCTACTGTTGAGTTTTGGCTATTGGTACTTAGGCACCGTGGTAGTCGGCGGGAAGACGGCCTATATACTGTTCGATACCGGTGCCTCACACTCTTTTGTGTCCGAGGACTTCATTAAAGGCATGGAAGGTGTACAATACTTTACTGGTATAGCTCGACGAGTATGCCTCTCGGACGGCTCTGAGATGACCGCAACCGCTAAGTGCGAGCTAAAGATATTCATAGGGGGAAAGGCCTTTGATACGCCTGCCACGGTCTTGAGAATGCCGGAATTTGACATCATTTTGGGCATGACGTGGTTGGACTGACACTTCGCAGGGATTTACTATGCAAAGAAATGAATCTACTTGAGGCATGGAGACTCCGATGTCATATTCCAAGGTATTAGCTTCCCACCACATATGTTGTTATCTTCAGTTCAGGCTGTAAAAGCCCATATGAAGGGGGATGAAGTCTTCATGATCTGTTTCGAGTTGAAGGAGATGGCGTTGGATATGAAAGATGTACGGGTAGTGCAGGATGTCCCCGAGGTATTTTTCGAGAAATCTCCAGGATTACCCCCGCATAGAGAAGTTGATTTCCAAATTAATCTAGTACCGAGTGCCAAGCCTGTATCCAGGGAGCCTTACCGAATAGCCCTGAAGGAACTCGCGGAGTTTAGAGTTCAACTGCAAGAACTGGTGGAGTCAGGGTTCGTTCGCCCCAGTTCGTCACCCTGGGAGCCCCTGTATTGTTTGTCAAGAAGAAGGATGGAACCCTGCGTTTATGCATAGACTATCGGGAACTCAATCGACTGACGGTGCGGAACACTTATCTGCTACCCCGGATCGACGAGTTGTTCGATCAATTGGTGGGAGCGCATTGGTTTTCTAAGTTGGATTTGCGCTCGGGATATTATCAGCTGAGGATACAAGAAGGGGATATTCAGAAAAGGGCATTTAGTTCAAGATATGGACTGTACGAGTTCACTGTAATGCCGTTTGGGCTCACCAATGCCCCTTCGGCCTTGATGAGCCTGATGAACAAGATGTTTGGACCTTATTTGGACATCTTTGTCATTGTTTTCATCGACGACATCCTGGTCTACTCAAATACGGAAGAGGAGCATATTGAGCACATGACCTTGGTATTGAAGAAATTAAAAGAGCACGCCTTATTCGCTAAATTTAGCAAGTGTGAATTCTGGCTTAAGGAGGTTGATTTCTTGGGCCACGTGATCAGTGGATCTAGATTAGCGGTGGATCCAGCCAAGGTGCGTGCCGTGAAGGAGTGGTCTCCCATGAATTCAGCGGCCGATGTGCGGAGCTTCCTTGGACTTGCCGGGTACTACCGCAAGTTCATAAAAGGATTCTCCAAGATTATCCTCCCTCTTACTTCCTTGACAAAGAAAGGTGTGCCATTTGAGTGGACACCCCAGTGTGAAGTGGTGTTCCGAGAGCTGAAGGGCAGACTTACCTCCGCCCCCATCCTAGCCCTCCCCTCTGGGAAGGAAGGATTTCAAGTTTACACCGATGCGTCATATCAAGGGATGGGAGTGGGGTTGATGCAGCATGAAAACGTGATTGCTTATGCTTCAAGATAGCTGAAGAAGCATGAAATCAATTATCCGGTTCATGATTTGGAGTTGGGAGCAGTGGTATTCGCCTTGAAGGTTTGGAGGCACTATTTATATGGCGTCCACTGCGAGATCTTTTCAGACCATAAAAACTTAAAGTACGTTCACACACAGAAGGAATTGAACTTGAGACAACAGCGATGGTTAGAGTTTCTGTGTGATTATGAGTTCACCTTGAACTATCATCCCGGAAAGGCGAACTCGGTGGCCGATGCATTGAGCAGAAATGTACCGGACTCAAGCCCAGAGTCTCGGTTAATGAGTATGGAGTTGGCTTGGATGATTGAAGAGATGGATATTACTTTGGTATATAAGGCTCCTTGGACAGAGTATACGAAGTACTTGGCAACCATGAGTATAGTTTGTGATATCCGGACCGAATCCAGGCGGAGCAAGGAAGGGATGCAGCTCTGGCCCCGACAATCAAGTCAATCGAAGATGGGAACACTGGCGAGTATACACTAAAAGACGGCCTCGTTATTTCTGCGGCCGGCTCTACATTCCCAAGGGAGGTAAAATCCGGAAAGATATCTTGAGAGAGGCACATTGCTCTCAGTATTCTGTGCACCCGGGTATTGACAAGATGTACGCCGGCTTAAGGAAGACCATGTGTTGGCCGGGAATGAAGAAGGATGTCCGATATTTTGTTACACATTGCGAAGCTTGTCAAAGGGTGAAGGCGGAATGCAAGAGTCCCGGTGGTTTGTTACAGTCGTTGCCCATCCCCGAGTGGAAGTTTGAGGATATCTCCATGGACTTTTTCCATGGGTTACCTCGCTCATGCTCAGGGAATGATTCAGTGCGGGTGATCATTGATCGACTGATGAAATTAGCCCGGTTCATTCCTATGAAGAAAGAGGCTCACGTGGATGTTTTGGTACGCCTCTTTGTGGAGCAGTTCGTACGGTATCATGGCGTGCCTAAAATAATCTGTTGGGTACATTGGAAAATATGTACCAGATTTTAAGCAGCCTCACCTTACTCAATGATATGCATCAAGGTGTATTTGATGTTATTTTGAGTTTATATGTGCAGGTTAAGAAAATGCAAGAATGCAGGAAAAAGTTTCTAAGTTCATAAGTCGACACCAGAAAAGCTGTGTCGACACTTATGAAGGCTTGTGTCGACAGTGGAGAAAAGCTGTGTAGACACTTGGAGTCAACTGTGTCGACACTTGGAATGGCTGTGTCGACACTAGAAGCAACTGTATCGACACACAGAGGCAGTGTCGACACACAGAAAAGGCTTAGTCGACATCAACTGTGTCGACACATAGAGGCAGTGTCGCGTGAAGAAAAGAAGTGACTGTGTCGACACCACAGAACTAGTGTCGACACATTATACAGAAGATGTGTCGATAAGCAGTGTCAACATCAAGGGAGCTATGTCGACACCACTAAGGCTTGTGTCGACACTTAGTCTACTTGTGTCGACACATGATGAAGTTCAGTCTCGACACTTTGCTGACAGATACAGAGTTTCAAGAAGTGACTGAAAGACTTGACAGCTGCCATAACCAACCAGTCTACTGCAACTGTCAGTGCTGTCAAAAGTTTGTTAGAAATCGGATCAGCCGGTTACCATGGAGAAAGTCTATATAAGGATATTCTCTATCAACAAAAGATGATATATAATAAGTATTACACACATAAGAAAAATGAAAAACCAGAAGAAGATTTTCAACAGAAGATCTAAGAAGACATTCTGAAGTGGTGATCTACTCAGAGTTTGTCAAGGAAATTAAAAGAAGAATTCAGAAGAATATTCAGAAGAAGTTGGAGAGAGAGAGAGAGAGCTCCATCTATTCAAGTGAAGAAAGGGACTTACATCAACAAGTCTCTCAAGTGCAGAGTTTGAACCAGTCTACCAAGAAGGATTCAGATTGATTTCTGAATTTCAAGAAAGAAGCTGATTGAAGATCAACTTCAAAGGAGATCAACCCTACTGTGTTCAGATTCAAGAAGCTTTGAAGAAAGCTAAGTCAGGTCGATCTCTAACGTCAGATTCTTTCAAGAACTGATCAAGAAATTGTCCATCCCTTCTCTCTCAACCAGGGTGGTGGTTATGTTTTAGATTTACATCTATTTGCTGTAGGATCTTTTTAAGATCTGAGTTGTAAGCCTGATTTATAAAGGCTGAGTTGTAGGAGATAAGTTCTCTGAGTGGTAGGCCTTTGAAAGCACTAGTGCCTAAACACCTACAGGGGGGGGGTGAATAGGTGCACTTAATCTTTTTAACTTTAAAGGCAGAAACACTGATTTATTAGACCTGTTTGTGCAATTTTCTACAGCAATTCAGCACATATAATCACAGCAATCACAGAATGAATAACACACAGAGTACACACAACTTTTATAGTGGTTCCCCAAGGTCTGGGTACATCCACTTTCCCCCTTCGCCTATGTAGTAGTGTACTAGATTCGGCCTAACTTCTCCACTACTCCTCAGATCCTCAGATCTTACAACTCAGAACCCCAAACAGGTTCCTACAACTCAGAGTGATCCCACTCCTACAACTCAGGCTCAATAGCCCTACCACTCAGTCTTCACCAAGACTTACACTCAGAGAACAAGGTCTCCTACAACTCAGGCCCTAGTCCCTACCTCAGTCTTCAACAAGACTTACACTCAGAGCACACTGTCTCCTACACTCAGCCTTTATAATACAGGCTTACAGCTCAGATCTCTAAGGATCCTACAGAAAATAAAGAGTACAAAGATTAATAACCACAACTCTGATTGAGAAAGATGAGTTGACTGTATTCTTGATGAGTTCTTGAAAGAACTTTGCAGAGATCAACCTCCCTTGGCTTTCTTCAAAGCTTCTTGAATTAGAACATAATAGAGTTGAATCTCTAGGCAGATGATCTTCAATCAAATGCTGACTTGAGAATCAGATCTCAATCTGAAACTTTCTTATCAGCCTGGTTCAATAGCTATCTTCTTAGAAGGAGCTTTCTCTCTCCAACTTCTTAGATCTTCACTTGAAGGTCTTCTTCTTGTTGTGTTGTTTTTCACTTCAATGATTGCTTCCTCTAATGATAAATCATCTCCTTCTGTTGAAGGAATAAGCCTTTATATAAGCTTTCTTCATGGTGACCGGCTGATCCGTTTTCTAACGATCTTCTGACAGCTCTGACAGTAGCGGTTGACTGGTTGAAATGGCAGCTGTCAAGTCATCCAGTCACTTCTTGAAAACTCTGTCACTGTCTGAAAGTGTCGAGACAGATAGTATTTATGTGTCGACATAAATGGACTAAGTGTTGACACAAGTAGACTAAGTGTCGACACTAGCCTTCATGGTGTCGACACAACTCCTTGTGTTGTAGAAACTGCTTCTCGACACTGCTTCTTCAGAATGTGTCGACACTGATCCTGTGTGTCGACACAACTCCTTCTTCTTTGATACTTAGTTGATTTCTGCCAAGTGTCGACACAACTCCTTTGTGTCGACACATCTTCTTGTGTTGTGACTTGCTAAGTGTCGACACATCTTCTTTATGTCGACACATGCCTTCTGTGTTGAAACTTGCTAAGTGTCGACACATCTCCTTTGTGTCGACACATTCTTCATGTGTTGAGACTTTGCTAAGTTTCGACACATATCCTTTGTGTCGACACTTGTACTTAAACTTTGTTGAAGTTTTGCTGAGTGTCGACACAGCCTCCTAGTGTCGACACTTTTGCTGTCGACAAAGTTTCTCTGGGTGTCGACAATGCTTCTAAGTGTCGACACTGATTATGTAGACATTTCTTCATTGTGTGTCGACACTGCCAGTATGTGTCGACACTTTCCTTCTGGTGTCGACTCTGCATTCCTGGTGTCGACACAATTACTCCAAGTGTCGACACTGCTTCTCTAGGTGTCGATACAAGCCTTCTAAGTGTCGAAACGTTTCTTCTAGGTTTCGACACATGGACTTAGAAACTTTTCCTGCAAACCTACAGTTACTTAACCTGCACAAAGAAACTCAAAACACATCAAATACATCTTGATGTATATCATTGAGTAGGGTGAGGCTTCTTCAAATCAGGTACATTTATTCCAATGTACCAAACAATCTCCCCCTATTTGGAGAAGTCATAACCCTCAGTCAATGATATACACCATACATAACAAATTCTCAGTATGATGTAAAACAGTAATATATGACAGGGAAAATACTTAAACATGCATGAACATAACATGTATATACCATTAGCTCAGAACAATTAATGTAATAAATGAACATATAACATTGTTCTTACAAATTCCAACATTTACATTAATCAAAAGTTTACATAGAGTTTACTACAAATTACAACTTGTAAACTTAAGAAAATGCTATCCTATTGCTGCTCAGGTTCCTTGATTACAATCCCCTTTCCAGATTGAATCTTTGCTTGAACTGGAGCTTCAGTATCATCAACAGCAGGCTTCTTCCCCTTAAGATCTTTCTTTTTCAACTCTTCAGCCTTTATCTTCTGCCTTTCAAAATACTGATAAGGCTTGGGAAAATACTTGCTAGGCTCCTGTGCAGTTGGAGGTAGCTTTCCCAGTTTAGCCTTTCTTCTATACTGTACAGTGGCCTCTTGCCTATTCTCATGCTTCCTCCACTCCAGGTCAGAATACCACTTGCTTATATCCAGGACATTGTCCTTAGCAGCCTTCCATGCAGTCAAGATGATATTCCTGGAAGTGGGGCTTCATTGTTCAAAATCAGGCCTTAATTCAGCTTGCTCTCTGAATCTTTTCTTAGACAATTGAGCCTCTTGTTCCTTTAATAAGGCCTCTTGCTCTTTTAGTATAGCCTCTGACACAGGATGAACAACTTTCTCAATGATAATGTTCTGATTTCACTCAGGAGGACTGTACATAGTATGTATCTCTTGATGTATCATGTCAAAGTCTGGTGGAGGGTATATCACTTGAGCTACTTCAGCTTGCTCTCCTCCAAGGTATGCAGGATTTATGCTAGACTCTGCAACATTGTCATCATCACATAAGGGTGGATATCCATGGGTGGCTCTGATGGAATTTGAAATCCATTTGGCATGATCAAAGCCTGCCTTGACTAATACCCTCTCCCCCTTTATGACTTCTCTCTCTATGTGATCCCTAAGATCATCTTTCTGGAACCTGATCTGGGTATTCAGATAGTTTACTCCATCCTTATAAAAAGGTTTCAACCTTTGGAGCTTTTCAGTGATTAGCTTCTGTGAATCCTGGAGGGCAGAAGTAACAGCAGTGAGACCTTCTTGTAATGCCTGATCAAATTCTGCCTTGGCTGTAGTCAGGGCTGCAGTATGAGCAGAAGCAAGATTCTTCATTTCAGTGACTATCACATTATGTGATTCAGTCAAGTTTTCATTCATTCTTATTTGGTTTTCCAGGACATAGCCTTGCTTCACTGCCATATCATCCACTTGTGTTTTAATCTTCTCCTGATGAGTGACCAGATAGACTACTGCATTTCCTCCCTTATGAAAGCAGTCAGTCATTTCTTTTTTGTTGAGATTCACTTCAAATCTGATAGATTTTATGTCTTGTGCAAGATCAAATTGAAGTGACTTATGGCCTTCATCCATATACCTTTCTAGAGCTTGCCTTTGCTCATCCAGCTTAATCTGCAAAGCCACCATCAGGGAACTATAATCAGTAGTGGTGGCAGGCTGTGGAGCAACTGCCTGTAATGCTTTCTTATAGTTCTGGCTTCTTCTCTTGAAGACCTGGAACTTCCTCTTCTTGGCTCTAGCAGCCTCTTCATCTTCTGAAGCAGAAGTGCTAGCAATATCCACTCTGTCTTTAGGATTAGGATGTGTATCCTTCTCAGTCCTTGGTAGCTCTTCAGCATCTCTTTGCTCCTCAGTCTCCTTCCTTGCAGTTTCCTCTACATTCTCCATATGATCCCCCTCAATATTTACTTTCTCCCCCTCAACAACAACTATTTCTTTCTCAAGGTCTGTCTGTACAAGATCAGGGAATAGCTCCTCTAAGGTCAATTCCTGTTGAGAGAGGGCTGGAGAATCTCTGATATCATCAAACACTTTATCTACAACAGATGAGTCCTCCATGACAACATCTTGTGGTTGAGGTTGTATCTGTGTTTGCTGATGAACATTAGGTAATGTATCAGATAAAACTTCATCCTCAATAGAGAAATCTAACTGATTAATGTCAGTTATTACCTCTAGTATGGTTTGAGTAGCTTGTTCACTCTCTAGTGGAGATGGTTCTTCCGCAAATAAAGGCTCCCCCTGGAGTGGATCCAGGTGAGCTTGGCTTGCTGAGGGTAGCTCCCCCTGCCTTTGTGCATCTTCTTGTCTTACTGGAGACTGTCCAGCAGTTCCTGTCTCTTCATCATCAGGAGTAAACACTACTTGCTCTTCAGAGCTGCTGGAGGATTCTTGAGCCACTATGGCTGTCTTCTTCTTCTTCTAGGGTGTGTCCTTTTCTGGAGATGGCAGTTCCTTTGTCAGCACCCTATCCCCTCTTGAGAAAATTCTGACATCCATTCTCCTCATGTGGTTTATCTTTGAACCAACAGCTTGATTCATCACCTCTGGTATACTTCCAGCTAGGTATAGAGTCAATATTCTACCTAGATTGAGCTTCTTCATACTTTCTATTACCTTATCAAACAGAACTACTGACCAATCAGTATTAAGTTTGAAGATAATCCTTGTCATCAAACTGAACATATAAGCTGAAATTCTGTCATGTCCTCCAGGCTTGCTCAGGATGACCTTGCCAACTATTTTAGACAGAAACTTTCCTTGGATGTTCATTCCTTTTCTATTGAAAACTGATCCAATTTTTAGGTTTGAATCTAGTCCACACCATCTTAATGCCTCTCTAGTCTTAGAAGCAGATACATCTTTTTCCTCCTTTGTTCTTGGTAGTTGAAGTACCTTCCTGAGACTTTTCTGTGTGACCTTGACTTTGGTCCCATGAACTCTGGACTTAATCTTGAGTCCAGTATCATCAATTGAAGCTGCACTCAAAAATTCAAGGACCTCTTTCTTCCAGATCTTGATTGGTTCTGATACAAGATATTCCAATCCAATCTCAGCAATTAGGGTTACCACACCTTTGATTTCGGGTTCCGTGTCATCAAAGGCATGTCGCACGAGCTCATATCCTTCATTAACATTCTCTTCTAGCTTGGGCGCCATTAGGGTTTGAAGAAATTTTGAATTTGGAGAAGAGAGATGTCGACACACAAGTTTGGTCTCGAAACTTTGGTGAGCGTGTCGACAAACACTGGGGAAAATCTATTTATACCTTTCTAGAATCGAAGGTGAAAAGGCGCGACAAAATACTTAAATTGTGTCGACACTGTTGAAAAGTGTCGACACTTACTTATAGTGTCTCGACAACTATGTGTCGACACAAGTATAGTCGACAGAATATATGTGTCGACACTTATATATGTGTCGACACCACTCAGCTCGACACTTAGTCGAGACTTTACTAGACTAATCCTGTGTCAATCCTAAGTGTCGACACCACCCTGGATGTGTCGACACCTACACTGCATGTGTCGACACTAATTCTCTGAAGTGTCGACACAGACTTACTAGATGTGTCGACACCATTTCTCTGAAATGTCGACACCACTCTATGTGTCGACACAGACAACTCTGTGTGTCGACACCATTTTACTTAGCCAATTTTGTAAACTATTCTAAGTTTATCATCCCTAATTAAATTTTAAATTTATTGAATTTGGTTTCATCTAAGGGCTTAGTATACATATCAGCTAATTGATTATCTGTATTTATATACTCTAGGGAAATATCTTCTTTTTCCACATGTTCTCTTAGAAAATGGTACTTTATTTCTATGTGCTTAGTCCTACTATGCGAGATAGGATTATTTGCAATAGAAATAACACTAGTAGAGTCACAAAATAAAAGTGTTCTACTTACTTGAATACCATAATCTTCTAGCTGGTGTTGTATCCATAGTAGTTGTGCACAGCAGCTTCCTGCAGCAACATACTCTGACTCAGCTATGGAGATAGCCACACTGGTCTGCTTCTTGCTACTCCAAGACACCAGCCTTTCTCCTATAAATTGACAGGTACCTGTTGTACTTTTCCTATCTTCCTTGCAGCCTGCAAAATCTGCATCTGAATAACCTGTCAGTTCAAAGTCTCCATTCCTAGGGTACCAAAGGCCTAGATAAGGAGTGCCCTTAAGATATCTCAAAATTCTTTTGACTGCTGTCAAATGAGATTCTTTAGGGCAAGCTTGGTACCTAGCACAGACACATGTAGCATGCATGATATCTGGTCTACTTGCAGTCAAATATAGTAGGGAGCCAACTATCCCTCTATACAAAGTTTCATCTACAGGTTTCCCTGCATCATCTTTGCATAATGACATTGTTGACCCCATAAGAGTTTTCATGGTAGTGGATAATTCCATACCATACTTCCTTATCAATTCTAGGGTGAACTTAGACTAGCATATGGATAAGCCATCCTCAGTCTGTCTAACTTGGAGACCCAAGAAGAACTTAAGTTCCCACATACTGCTCATTTCAAATTATCCTTGCATAAGTTTTGCAAATTTTTACAAAGACTACTTTCTGTAGACCCAAATATGATGTCATCTATATATATTTGGACTAAGATAATCTTGCCTCTGGATTCCCTAAGGAATAGAGTCTTGTCTATTTTCCCCCTTGTGAATTTATTCTCAATAAGGAAACTAGACAGGGTCTCATACCAAGCCCTAGGGGCTTGTTTTAACCCATATAAACCTTCATAAGTCTATAAACATAATTAGGTTTAGTAGAATCAACAAAATCTGATGACTGTTCTACATAGACTTCTTCCTTCAGATTTCCATTCAGAAAAGCTGACTTAACATCCATTTGGTATACCTTGAACCCTTGAAATATTGTATAGGCAAGAAACATCCTTATTGCATCCAGTCTTGCTACTGGAGCAAAGGTCTGATCAAAATCAATACCTTCTTCCTACCTATATCCTTTTGCAACAAGTCTAGCTTTGTTCTTTATAATTACTCCATTTTCATCCAACTTGTTCCTAAAGATCCACTTAGTTCCAATTATGTTGTGATCCTTTGGTTTAGGAACTAGCTCCCAGACTTTGCATCTTTTGAACTGGTTCAGCTCCTCTTGCATTGCCTCAATCCAATGAGGGTCTAGGATTGCTTCTTCAAATTTCTTTGACTCTACTTGGGATAGAAAGCTGGAGTAGAGAACTGAACATAGATTCCTGCTCCTTGTTTGTACCCCTTGTCTGAGATCTCCAATAATTTGATTGGCTGGATGATCTTTTAAATGCCTATTTGCTGGAGGCAGCCTGTCTTCAGGTTGTACACCTTCAGCTTCTTCATTTAGCTGCTCCTCTTGGTCTTCTTCAGCAACAGGAGTATCTTGTATTCCCCCTGGACAACAGCCACAATCATCCACTTGCTGACTTGCAGTAGAACATTATTCAATAGTAAGCTTGTCCATCTTCTCAGTCACACCTGTGGAGCTGCAAACACTTCTAGGCAATTCATTGTTAATGTGTCTAGCTTCATCAAAGACTACATGAACTGACTCTTCTACAACTTGAGTAATCAAGTTGTAGACCCTATAAGCCTTACTGTTGTTGTTATACCCAACAAAGATCCCCTATTGGGATTTGGCAGCAAACTTGGTTAAATAAGACTTACCATTGTTAAGTATATAGCATTTACAACCAAAGATCCTGAAATAGGATAGATTTGGTTTTCTGCCCTTCACAATCTCATAGGGGGTCTTATTATGGCTCTTGGTGATAGTAGCCCTATTGATCACATGACAAACAATGTTTACTGCCTCAGCCCAGAAATATTCTGGGAGAGATGTGTCACTCAATAGGGTTCTACCAGCCTCTATCAAGGTTCTATTTTTCCTTTCAACAATACCATTTTGCTGAGGTGTTCTTGGTGTGGAAAATTCCTGAAATATCCCAAACTCTTCACATAGCTTTGTCATACTATCAGACTGGAATTCAGTACCATGGTCACTTCTTATTTTGACCACTGTACTGTCTAACTCATTCTGAATTTGTTTGACAAAACTATACAAGATACTAGGAGTTTCAGATTTTTGCCTTAGGAAGAATACCCAGGAATACCTTGAGTAGTCATCAACTACCACAAATGTATAGACCTTCCTACCTAGGCTGTGAACTGGCATAGGACCAAAAAGATCCATATGCAAGAGTTATAGGCACCTCACAGCATCTTTGTTCTCAATGCTATGAAAGGTGGATTTGGTCTGCTTGCCCTTTTGACAAGCTGAGCATATCCCAACCTTTAAACACTTAACCTGAGGACCATTCCTCACTAACTCTTTGCTAAAAAGTTGACCAATTGTCTTATAGTTAAGATGAGCCAGCCTCTTGTGCCATTTAACACAATGTGAGACTTTCTCATCAGTTACAAGACAAACAGGAGAACCAATGTTCTCACACATAATGTCTAGACAATAGACATTTCTCTTCCTATACCCTGTCAGAATGATCTTTTGATCACTTGACCTACTGATATGACAACCATCCTTGACAAATAAGATGTCATATCCTAAATCACTCAGCTGACTTATGCTAATGAGGTTATGTTTCAAACCCTTTACATAAGCCACTTGAGTAATTGTAATAAGGTTGCTAGAAATGTTACCAAAGCCTTTGATGATTCCTTTTTCTGAACCACCAAAGGTAACCTTAGGACCATCCTTGATTGGTGTATAGTCCTTCAACAATCCCCTAGTTCCAGTCATGTGCCTAGAACATCCACTATCCAAGTACCATATAGGGGCATGACCACTTGGACTCACCTGCAAAACAGATTACTTAACCTTAGAACCCAAATAATTCTTGGGTCCTTGGTGCAAGTTAGTCTGGCTCTTAACAAAACTACCTGTAGCTTTTATAGCAGGCAGTTTGCTACTCACCTTGGCACTTCAATTATGCCAACAATCTATGGCAAAGTGGCCTACCTTGCCACAACACCAGCACTCAAATCTATTGTACCTTTGTTTAGGTACAACCCTGGCTGTAGTATCTACAGCAGACTTTTTGTTAACTGCTGGGGCTTTGCCCTTAGACTTGGACCTAACTGTCCTGGCAGATTTTGTAAACCCCAATCCAGTTTTACCCTTATGAGGTACAAACTCATCTATCAAAGGTAGAACAGATTTTGGTTTAGAAAAACTTGCCACAATATCTCTCTCTTTCTGAAGACTAATCTCCAGATTTCTGATTTGATCATTCTTGAATGTAATAGTCCCCATCTGAATAACAGTAATGTTCTTTAGTCTGGCTATTTCATTTAGTTTCTGATCTAATAACTTGTCAAAGTCTGTTGCAGTCTCTTTAAGACTAGCAATCTCCTTAGCCTGAGTTTTGGTCAAGAGTTTGCTTTTCTTCAAAGCCTGCAACAATACTCTATATTCATCAATCAACTGATGAATGTCTCCTTCAGATTCAGATCCACTCACATCACTTGATGCTGATGTATCTGATTCTGATCCAGCACTCAAACTTGAACTAGAAGAACAAATTTGTACCTGACTAGGTCCAGGCTGATCCTGGATTTTGTCTCCTTCTGATAAGGCCATCATTCCCTTGCACTGAATGTCCTCATGCTCATAAATTGAGTTCATTAGCTGCATGAACTCATTTTCTTCTTCTTCAGCAAACAAGCAAATATAGGCTTCAGCTTCTGAATCTGTTTCTGAAGATGACATATCAGTCAGACTTTTATCCTTCTTGGCAACAAAAGACCTTTCCTTTTTGCCCTTGAACTGTGTCTTCTTCTTGTCAGTAGACTCTTTCCTCTTTTCTGGACAATCAGCTATTACATGTCCTTGTCTATTGCAACAATAACATACTATCTTTGAGGATGTAGTTTTACTAGACTTGGACTTTCTCCTGTCATTCCTTGATGACTTCCTGTTCTGATAATAGTCATCTTTTGTCTGTGAAGTGGATGGCTTGGACCTCCACTGCTTCTTCTTTAGAAACTTCTGAAAGTGCCTAGTAAATACAATAAAGTCTTCATCACTTTCACTGCTTTCTGACTTCTTGCTATCTGAAGTATCTGTCTCAGCCTCAGCAACGTTTTGAGGTGGAGATGGAGACTTGCTTTTATATTTCTTAGTGGCTTCAGTCTTGAAGGCCACAACTCTTTCTTTGTGCTCCACCTGCAAGAAATTGTACCTAATCACCTAGAGGGGGGGGGGGGGTGAATATGTGACTAAATCTTTTTTTTAAACTTTTTAGGCAGATTGCAGATTATATCACAGATTTATAACTAATTCTTCACAACAATTAATTAACAATCACAGAAAACACAAGCACACAATGAACACACAGATTTATAGTGGTTCCGCCAGGTTTGGGTACATCCACTTTCCTCCTTCGCTTATCTAGTAGTGTACTAGATTCGGCCAAACTCCTCCACTATCTCAGATCCTCAGATCTTACACTCAGAACCCCAAACTGGTTCCTACAGCTCAGGCCCAAGGCCCTACAACTTAGTCTTCTCCAAAGACCTACACTCAGCTTCTTCACAAAGCCTACACTCAGCCACAACAGGCCTACACTCAGAGAAATAGATCTCCTACACTCAGGCACACAGGCCCTACCACTCAGCCTTTATAATTACAGGCTTACAACTCAGATCCCTAAGGATCCTACAAGAAAATAAGAATACAAAGAATATACCTATAACTCAGAGAAAAGAGAGATAAGTTGATAGGTTCTTGGAAGAACTCTGCTGAGAACAATCTCACTTGGCTTTTCTTCAAAGCTTCTTGAATGTAGAACACAATAGGATTGATTCTCTGCAGCTGATCTTCAATCACTGCAACTTAAGATTCAGAACTAGGTCTGAATCCTTCTTCACAGCCTGGTTCCAACGGCTGTCTTCTTGGATGGAGCTCTCTCTCTCCAACTACTTAGATCTTCAGATCACTTCAACTGATTTGTGTTAATCTGTGTTGAATCATCATCTTCTGTTGACAGAATAAGCATATATATAGGCCTTCTTCATGGTGACCGGCTGATCCGGTTCCTAACAGCTTTCTGACAACTCTGATAGGTGCAGTAGACCGGCTAGAATGGCAGCTGTCAAGTCATCCAGTTAGTTCTTGAAATATTTGTAACTGTCTGAAAGTGTCGAGACAGTCTGTCTTTATGTGTTGACACTTATAGACTAAGTGTCGACACAAGTATACTAAGTGTCGACACTAGCCTTCAAGGTGTCGACACAACTCCTTGTGTTGTAGAATTTATATCTCGACACTGCTTCTTCATCATGTGTCGACACTGATATTGTGTGTCGACACAGCTTCTTTTTCTTCAGTACTTAGTTGAATTCTTGTAAGTGTCGACACAACTCCTTTGTGTCGACACATCTTCATGTGTTGAACTTGTTAAGTGTCGACACATCTTCTTGGTGTCGACACATGCCTTCTTTGTTGATACTTGCTGAGTGTCGACACAGCTCCTTGTGTCGACACATTCTTCTTCTGTTGAAACTTTGGCTGAGTGTCGACACATCTCCTTTGTGTCGACACTTGTACTTAGAATTTTTGTTGAACTTTGCTGAGTGTCGACACAGCCTCCTAGTGTCGACACTTTCTGATGTATACACAGTTCCTCTGGGTGTCGACATTGCTTCTAAGTGTCGACACTGCTTCACTGGACTTTTCTTCATTGAGTGTCGACACAACCTTCATGTGTCGACACTTTCTGTCTGGTGTCGACTCTGCATCCCTGGTGTCGACACAATTACTCAAAGTGTCGACACTGCTTGTCTGGGTGTCGACACAAGTCTTCTTAAGTGTCGACACTTTCCTTCTGGGTGTCGACACATGAACTTAGAAACTTTTCAGCTTTCCCTGCAAATACATAACCTGCACAACACAACTCAAAACACATCAAATATATTTTGATGTATATCATTGAGTAGGGTGAGGCTTCTTCAAATCAGGTACATTTAAACCAATGTACCCAACAATCTCCCCCTATTTGGAGAAGTCATAACCCTTAGTCAATGATATACACCATACATAACAAAATCACAGTATGATGTAAACAGGATTATACAATCAGGGAAAGTACATAAACATGTATTAAACAAGACATGTATACACAGATATTATCTCAGAACAATTATGAAATAGATTTATAACACATCACATTGTTCTAACAACTTTGTCATATTCATTATACAAAAGTTTACAGAAAGTTTAAAATCAAGAGATTACAACTGTAAACTAAAGATAAATTCTATTCTATTTCTGCTCAGCCTCCTTAATAACTATGCCCTTTCCAGACTGTATCTTTGCTTGCACAGGGGCTTCAGCATCTTCAGTATCGGCAGGCTTCTTCCCTTTCAGATCCTTCTTTAACTCTTCAGCTTTAATCTTTTGCCTCTCAAAGTAATGATAAGGTTTGGGAAAGTACTTGCTAGGCTCCTGAGCAGTAGGAGGTAGCTTTCCCATCTTTTCCTTTCTTCTATATTGCACTATGGCTTCTTGCCTGTTTTCATGCTTTCTTCATTCTAGTTCAGAATACCATTTGTTTCTGTCTTGAATATTATCTTTGGCAGCCTTCCAAGCAGTCAAAATAATATTTCTTGAAGTGGGGCTCCACTATTCAAAATCAGGCCTTTGTTCAGCTTGCTCTCTGAACCTCTTCTTTGACAATTTAGCTTCATGTTCTTTCTGCAAAGCTTCTTGCATAGCCTCAGATACTGGCTGAACCACTTTTTCTATGATGACATTGTGCTTTCCGTCAGGTGGGCTATACATGGACTGTATATCTGCTTGTACCATATCAAAGTCTGGTGGAGGGTATATTACTTGAGCCACTTCAGCTTGCTCTCCTCCAAGATAAGCAGGATGAATCCCAGACTCTACAACATTATCATCATCACATAAAGGAGGATAACCAAGAGTGGCTCTGATAGAATTAGAAATCCACTTTGCATGATCAGAGCTGGCTTTGACTAACACCCTCTCCCCCTTTATGACTTCTCTTTCCACGTGATCTCTCAGATCATCCTTTTGAAATCTTATTTGGGCATCCAAATAGTTTACTCCATCTTTAAAGAAAGGTTTCAACATTTGGAGTTTTTCAGTTATCAACTTCTGAGAGTTTTCAATAGCAGAAGTAACAGCAGTTATACCCTCTTGTAAAGCTTTATCAAACTCTGCCTTAGCAGTAGCAGTAGAAGTAGTCTGTCCAGCAGCTATATTCTTCATCTCTGTGACAATTGCATTGTGTGAAGCAGTCAAATTGTCATTCATTCTGAGCTGGTTCTCCAAAACATATCCTTGCTTCAGTGCAATGTCATCCACTTGAGCTTTGATCTTTTCTTGATGTGTAGCTAGATAGACTACTACATTCCCTCCCTTGTGGAAGCAGTCAGTCATCTCCTTCTTATTTAGATTCATCTCAAATCTAATTGACTTAATGTCCTGGGCCAGATCAAATTGTAGAGATTTTTGCCCTTCATCCACATACTTTTCTATTGCTTTTCTTTGCTCATCAAGCTTTATTTGCATAGCAACCATCAGAGAACTGTAATCTACAGATGGTGCTCGCTGTAGTGCAGGCTGTGGTGCTATGGTTTGCAGAGCTTTCTTATAAGTCTGGCTCCTACTCTTGAAGACTTGAAACTTTCTCTTTTTAGCTCTTGCAGCCTCCTCATCTTCAGAAGCTGATGTGCTTGCTATTTCTACCCTCTCCCTAGGTAGCTCCTCAACATCCTTTGACTTCTCAGTCTCTTTCCTTGCAGTTTCTTCAACAATTACTACTTGCTCTCCCTCAACATGAGCATTCTCCCCCTCAGCAGCAGCACTTGCCTTCTCAAAGTCTATTTGGTCCAGATTAAGGAAGAGATCTTCCATTGTAAACTCTTGTTGAGGTTGTGATGGAGAATCCCTTGTCTCATCAACAACTTGATCAGATACAACTTGAGCTGCAACAGATGTGTCCTCCATGACAACATCTGGGGGTTGACTATCAATTTGAGGTTGCTGATTAACATTATTTAATGAATCAGACAAAACATTATCCTCTATAGGGAAAACTAAGTTATTGATTTCAGTGAGTACCTCAAGAATGATTTGAGTGACTTGTTCACTTTCTAATGGAGTTGGCTCTTCCACTACTAGAGGCTCCCCCTGGATAGAATCCTGGTGAAGAGGGCTAGCCTGTGGTAGCTCCCCTGCCTCACATCATCATCTTGTATAGCTGGAGACTTTCTAGCAATTCCAGTGTCTTCTTCATCAGGAGTGAAGACAACTTGCTCCTCAGAGCTGCTAGAGGAATCTTGAGCCACTGGGGCTGTCTTCTTCTTCTTCTTCTTTACGGGTGTTTCCTTCTCAGGTGTTGGCAAGTCCTTGGTCAAGACCCTATCCCATCTTGAGAAGAGTCTCATGTCCATCTTCCTCATGTGGTTGATTTTTGATCCAACAGCTTGACTCATTACTTCTGGTATACTACCAGCCAAGTAAAGACTTAGTATCCTACCCAAATTGGGCTTCTTCATACTCTCCTTAATCTTATCAAAGACTACTATAGACCAATCAGTTTGCAGTGTGAAGATAATCCTTGTCATGAGACTGAACATATGGGCTGAAACTCTGTCATGCCCGCCAGGCTTACTCAAGATCACCTTTCCAACAATTTCAGAGTGGAATTTTCCTTTGCTGTTCATCCCCTTCCTATTGAACACTGATCCAATTTTCATATTGGAATCCAGACCACACCAAGTTAATGCTTCTCTAGTTTTAGAAGTAGAAACATTCTCTTCTTCCTTAGTCCTTGGTAACTGAAGTACTTTTCTCAAACTCTTAGATGAGACCTTCACCTTTTCTCCATGAACCCTTAACTTTATCTTGAGTCCAGACTCGTCTAGGGTTGCTCCATTCAGAAATTATAGAACTTCTTTCTTCCATATCTTTGTTGGCTCTGAAACAAGAAAATCTAACCCTGAGTTTGCAACTAGGGTTACCACATCCTTGATCTCCGATTCTGCGTCATCAAATGCATGCCGCACCAGTTCATAGCCTTCATTTACGTTCTCTTCGAGCTTAGGCGCCATTAGGGTTTGAGAAATTTGAATTGAGACAAGAGAGGTGTCGACACACAAGTTTGGTCTCGAAACTTTGGTGAGCGTGTCGACAGTCAATGGCGAAATCCTATTTATACCTTTCTAGGATTGAAGATGAAAGGGCGCGTTAACAAACTCAAATTGTGTCGACACTGTTGAAAAGTGTCGACACAGACTTATAACGTCTCGACAACTATGTGTCGACACAAGTATAGTCGACAGAATATATGTGTCGACACTTGTTTATGTGTCGACACCGCTTAGCTCGACACTTGGTCGAGACTTTACTTCACTAATTCTGCATAAAGTCTAAGTGTCGACACCACCTTGGATGTGTCGACACCTACCCTGTATGTGTCGACACTAATTTTCTGAAGTGTCGACACCAACTTCCTAGATGTATCGACACCTTTTCTCTGAAGTGTCGACACCAATTTTCTATCTCGACACAGACAACTATGTGTGTCGACACTATTTTACTTAGCCATTTCTGTAAACTTATTCTAAGTTTATCATACCTAATTCAATTTTGAACATATTGAATTTGGTTTCTTCTAGGGGCTTAGTATACATGTCAGCTAGTTGATTATCTATATTTACATATTCCAGTGAAATATCTTCTTTTTCTACATGTTCCCTTAGAAAATGATATTTTATTTCAATGTGTTTAGTTCTACTATGGGAAACAGGATTGTTTGCAATAGATATAATACTAGTAGAATCACAAAACAGTGATGTTCTACTTACTTGAATACCATAATCCTCAAGCTGATGTTGTATCCATAGAAGTTGAGCACATCAACTTCCTGCAGCCACATACTCTGATTCTGCAGTGGAGATAGCCACACTTGTTTGCTTCTTGCTACTCCATGATATCAGTCTTCCACCTAGGAATTGACAGGTTCTAGTTGTACATTTTCTGTCTTCTTTGCAACCTACAAAATCTGCATCTGAATAACCTGTTAGATCAAAGTCTCCATTCCTAGGGTACCAAAGGCCTAGATAAGGAGTGCCCTTTAGATATCTCATAATCCTTTTGACTGCTGTCAAATGAGACTCTTTAGGGCATGCTTGGTACCTAGCACAGAAACATGTAGCATACATGATATCTGGTCTACTTGCAGTTAAATATAGAAGGAAGCCAACTATCCCTCTATACAAAGTCTCATCTACATGTTTCCCTGCATCATCTTTGCTAAGAGACATACTTGACCCCATAGGAGTTTTCATGGTACTGGATGAATCCATACCATACTTCCTTATCAGTTCTAGGGTGATCTTAGACTGGCATATGGATAAACCATTCTCAGTCTATCTAACTTGGAGACCCAAGAAGAACTTAAGTTCCCCTATACTGCTCATCTCAAATTGTCCTTGCATAAGTTTTGCAAACTTTTTGCAAAGACTACTTTCAGTAGACCCAAATATGATGTCATCTACATATATTTGGACTAGTATTATCTTGCCTCTGGATTCCCTAAAGAATAGAATCTTGTCTATTTTCCCCCTTGTGAATTTATTCTCAATGAGGAAACTAGACAGGGTTTCATACCAAGCCGTAGGGGCTTGTTTTAACCCATACAAAGCCTTCCTAAGTCTATAGACATAATTAGGTTGAGTTGAATCAACAAAACCTGATGGGTGTTCCACATAGACCTCTTCCTTTAGATTACCATTCAGAAAGGCTGACTTAACATCCATTTGGTATACTTTAAATCCTTGATAGGTTGCATAGGCCAGGAACATCCTTATGGCTTCCAGTCTGGCTACTGAGCAAAGGTTTGATCAAAGTCAATACCTTCTTCCTGCCTATATCCCTTAGCAACCAGTCTTGCTTTGTTCTTGACAATCACTCGATGTTCATCCATCTTGTTCCTAAAGATCCACTTGGTTCCAATTATGTTGTGGTCTTTTAGTTTAGGAATAAGCTCCCAGACTTTGCACCTTTTGAACTGATTCAGCTCTTCTTGCATTGCCTCAATCCAATGAGGGTCTAGGATGGCTTCTTCAAACTTCTTTGGCTCTACTTGGGATAGAAAACTGGAGTAGAGTACTGAGCTTGGATTTCTGCTCCTTGTTTGTACCCCTTGTCTTAGATCACCAATGATTTGATCTGCTGGATGATCTCTTAGATGCCTATTAGCTGGAGGCATCCTGGCTTCAGATTGAACTCCTTCAGCTTCTTCAACTTGCTGCACTCCTTGGTCTTCTTCTGCATTAGGTACATGTAGTACTCCCCCTGGACAATAGCCACTATCATCTACATGCTGACTTGTAGTAGATCCTTCTTCAATAGTGAGCTTGTCCATCTTCTTAGTCACACATGTGGAGCTGCAAATACTTCTAGACAACTCATTGTTAATAAGTCTAGCTTCATCAAATACTACATGTACAGAATCTTCTACAACTTGAGTAGACAAGTTGTAGACCCTATAAGCCTTACTATTGTTGCTGTACCCAACAAAGATCCCCTCTTGGGACTTGGCAGCAAACTTGGTCAAGTAAGACTTTCCATTGTTAAGTATAAAACATTTACAACCAAAGATCCTGAAATATGATAGATTTAGTTTTCTGCCTTTCACAATCTCATAGGGGGTCTTATTGTGGCTTTTAGTAATGGTAGCCCTATTAATTACATGGCATGCAATATTAACTGCCTCAGCCTAGAAATATTCTAGGAGAGATATGTCACTTAATAGGGTTCTACCAGCCTCAATCAAGGTTCTATTTTTCCTCTCAACAATGCCATTTTGCTGAGGTGTTCTTGGTGAAGAAAATTTCTGAAATATCCAAAATTCTTCACATAGTTTTGTCATACTATCAGACTGGAATTCAGTACCATGGTCACTTCTTATCTTGACCACTGTACTGTCTAGTTCATTCTGAATTTGTTTGACAAAGCTATAGAAGATACTAGGTGTTTCAGATTTCTGTCTAAGGAAGAACACCCAGGAAAACCTTGAGTAGTCATCTACAACCACAAAGGTATAGACCTTCCTACCTAGGCTGTGAACTGGCATAGGACCAAAGAGATCCATATGCTAGAGGTATAATCACCTCACAGTATCTTTGTTTTCAATGCTACTAAAGGTGGATCTAGTCTGCTTGCCCTTTTGACAAGCTAAGCATATTCCATCTTTAATACACTTAACTTGAGGACCATTCCTCACTAACTCTTTGCTATAGAGTTGGCCAATTGTCTTGTAGTTGAGATGGGCTAGCCTCTTGTACCATTTGACACAATGAGAGACTTTCTCATCAGCTACAAGACACACTGGAGAACCATTATTCTCACACATAATGTCTAGGCAATAGACATTTCTTTTTCTATAGCCTGTCAAAATGATCTCTTGATCATTTGACCTCCTGATATGACAACCATCCTTGACAAATGAGATGTCATATCCTAAATCACTCAGTTGACTTATACTAATAAGGTTATGTTTCAAACCTTTAACATAAGCCACTTGAGTAATTGTTATATGGGAGCTAGAAATGTTACCAAAACCCTTGATGATTCCTTTTTCAGAACCACCAAAGGTGACTTTAGGACCATCCTTGATTGGTGTGTACTCCTTTATCAATCCCCTAGTTCCAGTCATGTGTCTGGAACATCCACTGTCCAAGTACCATATTGGAGCATGGCCACTTGGACTCACCTGCAAAACAGATTAGTTGATCTTAGAACCCAAAGAATTCTTGGGTCCTTGGTGCTGGTTAGTTTGCCTTTTAACAAAGCTACCTGCAGATCTTCCAACAGCCAGTTTGCTACTCAACTTGGCATTAGAATTATACCAACAGTCTATGGCAAAGTGGCCTACCTTTCCACAGCACCAGCACTCAAACTTATTGTACCTTTGCTTAGGTATATTCCTAGATGTTTTATCTACAGCTGACTTGTTGAGAGCTGGGGCTTTGCCCTTAGACTTGGACTGAACAGTCCTAGCAGGTTTTGTGAAACCTAATCCAGTTTTACCCTTTTGATGAACAAATTCATCAATCAAAGGTAGAACAGACTTAGGTTTAGAAAACCTTGCAACTATGTCTCTCTACTTCTGAAGACTAATCTCCAGACTTTTGATTTTATCATTCTTAAATATTATAGTCCCCATCTGAATAACAGTTATGTTTTTCAGTCTTGCTATTTCATTTAATTTTTGATCAAACAACTTATCAAAATCAGTTGCAGCCACTTTGAGACTTGCAATCTCCTTAGCCTGACTCTTGGCCAAGGATTTGCTTTTCTTAAATACTTGCAACAGAACTCTATATTCATCAATCAACTGATGAACATCCCCTTCAGACTCAGATCCACTGACATCACTTGATGCTGATGTAAATGAATCTGAACTAGTACTAGAAATTGAACTTAAAGAACAATTTTGTACCTTACTAGGTCCAGGCTGCTCCTGGATTTTGTCACCTTCTGTAAAGGCCATCAGTCCTTTGCACTGAATGTCCTCTTGCTCATATATAGAGTTCATTATCTGGATGAACTCCTCTTCTTCTTCTTCAGCAAACAATCCTATGTATGCTTCAGCTTCTGACTCAGTCTCTGAAGAAGATATGTCTGACAAGCTTTTGTCTTTCTTGGCAACAAAGGACCTTTCCTTCTTGCCCTTGAATTGAGTCTTCTTCTTATCATTAGACTCTTTCCTTTTCTCTGGACAGTCAGCAATAACATTTCCTTGTCTGTTACAATAATAACATATAATTTTTGATAAAGTTGCTTTGCTTGACTTGGGCTTTCTCCTGTCTTTCTTTGATGACTTCTTGTTCTGATAATAGTCATCTTTTCCCTGTGAAGTGGATGGCTTTGACCTCCACTGTTTCTTCTTTAGAAACTTCTGAAAGTGTCTTGTGAAGGCTGCAAAGTCCTCATCACTCTCACTGCTTTCAGAATTCCTTCCTTCTGATTCATCTGACTCAATCTCAGTAACCTTTGGAGGTGGAGATGAAGACTTACTTCTGTATTTTCTGGTGGCTTCTGTCTTAAATGCCACTGTTCTTTCTTTATTCTCAATTCTGATAGACTTCTCCTCTTCTTTCCTTACCATCAACTGCATTTCATAAGATAGCAGTTTTCCAAACAATGTTGGAGGAGGGATATCTGCTAACTTGGCCATTTCCCTAATGACACAGATCTTGGTGTCCCAATCCTTTGTTAGGGACCTCAAGAACTTATCATTTAGCTCATAATTACTGAATTCTCTTCCATAGGACATTAGCTCATTGACAATCCTATAGAATTTCTTATAGCATTCTGTTATGCTATCAGACCTATCTTGCCTGAAACTTTCATATTCTTGGTTTAACAATGACTTTCTGTCCTGTCTCACTTCTTCTGAACCCTCCATGTACACTATAAGAGTATCCCACATCTCCTTTGATGTCTTACAGTGTATTAAGTTCTGAAAGGTAGCATCATCTATGACACTCACAATGATATTCTGAGCCCTCTTATCCATTGTGGCTAGAATTATCCCATCTTTTGTCATTTCAGAGAAGTCCTTAGGTGTTCTCTGATTTGCATCCAGGACTGAAACCTTCATAGGCACATATGACCCTTCTTTAACTGTGATATATATTCTAGGGTCTGAGGCTTCCATAAACAGTCTCACCCTTTCTTTCTAGATGCCAAAAATCTCTTTTCTACAAATGGGCAACTTCATGGATCCAAGTTCCTTATGATTCTCTGTTGAACCCATGTTTCTTGATTTTCTTGATTCTGCACTTTACTTATACTGAATCTGCCAACAGGATCTACTCAGACAGTTAAGTCCTTTTTGAGTAACCTCGCTTTGATAACACTTGAAAGAAATTGTACCTAATCACCTAGAGGGGGGGGGGGGGTGAATAGGTGACTAAATCTTTTTTTAAAACTTTTTAGGCAGATTGCAGATTATATCACAGATTTATAACTAATTCTTCACAGCAATTAATTAGCAATCACAGAAAACACAAGCACACAGTGAACACACAGATTTATAGTGGTTTCCCAAGGTTTGGGTACATCCACTTTCCCCCTTCGCCTATCTAGTAGTGTACTAGATTCGGCCAAACTCCTCCACTATCTCAGATCCTCAGATCTTACACTCAGAACCCCAAACTGGTTCCTACAGCTCAGGCCCAAGGCCCTACAACTCAGTCTTCTCCAAAGACCTACACTCAGCTTCTTCACAAAGCCTACACTCAGCCACAACAGGCCTACACTCAGAGAAATAGATCTCCTACACTCAGGCACACATGCCCTAACACTCAGCCTTTATAATTACAGGCTTACAACTCAGATCCATAAGGATCCTACAAGAAAATAAGAATACAAAGAATATACCTATAACTCAGAGAAAAGAGAGATGAGTTGATAGGTTCTTGATGAGTTCTTGGAAGAACTCTGCTGAGAACAATCTCACTTGGCTTTTCTTCAAAGCTTCTTGAATGTAGAACACAATAAGATTGATTCTCTGCAGCTGATCTTCAATCACTGAAACTTAAGATTCAGAACTAGGTCTGAATCCTTCTTCACAGCCTGGTTCTAACGACTGTATTCTTGGATGGAGCTCTCTCTCTCTAACTACTTAGATCTTCAGATCACTTCAACTGATATGTGTTAATCTGTGTTGAATCATCATCTTCTGTTGACAGAATAAGCCTATATATAGGCCTTATTCATGGTGACCGGCTGATCCGGTTCCTAACAGCTTTCTAACAACTCTGATAGGTGCAGTAGACCGGCTGGAATGGCAGCTGTCAAGTCATCCAGTCAGTTCTTAAAATATCTGTAACTGTCTGAAAGTGTCGAGACAGTCTGTCTTTAAGTGTCGACACTTATAGACTAAGTGTCGACACAAGTATACTAAGTGTCGACACTAGCCTTCAAGGTATCGACACAACTCCTTGTGTTGTAGAATTTATATCTCGACACTACTTCTTCATCATGTGTCGACACTGATATTGTGTGTCGACACAGCTTCTTGTTCTTCAGTACTTAGTTGAATTCTTGTAAGTGTCGACACAACTCCTTTGTGTCGACACATCTTCATGTGTTGAACTTGTTAAGTGTCAACACATCTTCTTGGTGTCGACACATGCCTTCTTTGTTGATACTTGCTGAGTGTCGACACAGCTCTTTGTGTCGACACATTCTTCTTCTGTTGAGACTTTGGCTGAGTGTCGACACATCTCCTTTGTGTCGACACTTGTACTTAGAATTTTTGTTGAACTTTGCTGAGTGTCGACACAGCCTCCTAGTGTCGACACTTTCTGATGTAGACACAGTTCCTCTGGGTGTCGACACTGCTTCTAAGTGTCGACACTGCTTCACTGGACTTTTCTTCATTGAGTGTCGACACAGCCTTCATGTGTCGACACTTTCTGTCTGGTGTCGACTCTGCATCCCTGGTGTCGACACAATTACTCCAAGTGTCGACACTGCTTGTCTGGGTGTCGACACAAGTCTTCTTAAGTGTCGACACTTTCCTTCTGGGTGTCGACACATGGACTTAGAAACTTTTCAGCTTTCCCTGCAAATACATAACCTTCACAACACAACTCAAAACACATCAAATACATTTTGATGTATACCATTGAGTAGAGTGAGGCTTCTTCAAATCAGGTACATTTAAACCAATGTACCCAACACCACCCTAGTAGACTTTTCTTCCTCCTTCCTTACCATTAACTGCATCTCATACGATAACAGTTTTCCAAACAATGTTGGAGGAGGTATATCAGCTAGTTTGGCCATTTCCCTTATGACACAAATCTTAGTATCCCAGTCTTTAGTTAGGGATCTCAAGAACTTATCATTCAGCTCATAATTGCTGAATTCTCTTCCATAGGACATTAACTCATTAACAATCCTATAGAATTTATTATAACACTCAGTAATGCTATTAGAACTGCCTTGTCTGAAGCTTTCATACTCTTGATTTAATAAAGACTTCCTGTCTTGTCTTACCTCTTCTGATCCCTCCATATAGACTATCAGTGTGTCCCACATTTCTTTTGATGTTTTACAATGAATCAGATTCTGAAATGTGGCATCATCAATTGCACTTACAATAATATTCTGGGCCCTCTTGTCCATAGTGGCCATAATTATTTCATCCTTTGTCATTTCTGAATAGTCTTTGGGAGTTATCTGATTGGCATCTAGAACTGATACTTTCATTGGCACATATGACCCTTCTTTAACAGTAATGTATATTCTTGGGTCAGAGGCTTCCATAAAAAGTCTAACCCTTTCTTTCTAAATGCCAAAGATCTCCTTTCTGCAGATTGGCAATTTCATGGATCCTAGCTCTTTGTGATTCTCAGTTGAACCCATTTTCTTGATTCTTGATTATACTGATTCTGCCTACAGGATCTTTACTCAAACTGTTATGTCCTTTTTGAGTAACCTCCCTCTGATACCACTTGAAAGCACTAGTGCCTAAACAACTAGAGGGGGGGGGGGGTGAATAAGTGCACTTAATCTTTTTAACTTTAAAGGCATAAACACTGATTTATTAGACCTGTTTATGCAATTTTCTACAGCAATTCAGCACATATAATCACAACAATCACATAATGAATCACACACAGCTTTTATAGTGGTTCCCCAAGGTCTGGGTACATCCACTTTCCCCCTTCGCCTATCTAGTAGTATACTAGATTCAGCCTAACCTCTCCACTACTCCTCAGATCCTCAGATCTTACAACTCAGAACCCAAAACAGGTTCCTACAACTCAGAGTGATCCCACTCCTACAACTCAGGCTCAATAGCCCTACCACTCAGTCTTCACTAAGACTTACACTCAGAGAATAAGGTCTTATACAACTCAGGCCCTAGGCCCTACCTCAGTCTTCAACAAGGCTTACACTCAGAGCACACTGTCTCCTACACTCAGCCTTTATAATACAGGCTTACAGCTCAGATCTCTAAGGATCCTACAGAAAATAAAGAGTACAAAGATTAATAACCACAACTCTGATTGAGAAAGATGAGTTGACTGGCTTCTTGATGAGTTCTTGAAAGAACTTTGCAGAGATCAACCTCCCTTGGCTTTCTTCAAAGCTTCTTGAATTAGAATACAGTAGGGTTGAATCTCTAGGCAGATGATCTTCAATCAACTGCTGACTTGAGAATCAGATCTCAATCTGAAACTTTCTTATCAGCCTGGTTCAATAGCTGTCTTCTTAGAAGAAGCTTTCTCTCTCCAACTTCTTAGATCTTCACTTGAAGGTCTTCTTCTTGTTGTGTTGTTTTTCACTTCAATGATTTCTTCCTCTAATGATAATAATCTCCTTCTGTTAAAGGAATAAGCCTTTATATAAGCTTTCTTCATGGTGACCGGCTGATCCGGTTTCTAACGATCTTCTGACAGCTCTGACAGTAGCAGTTGACCGGTTGAAATGGCAGCTGTCAAGTCATCCAGTCACTTCTTGAAAACTCTGTCACTGTCTGAAAGTGTCGAGACAGATAGTATTTATGTGTCGACACAAATGGACTAAGTGTCGACACAAGTAGACTAAGTGTCGACACTAGCCTTCATGGTGTCGACACAACTCCTTGTGTTGTAGAAACTGCTTCTCGACACTGCTTCTTCAGAATGTGTCGACACTGATCCTGTGTGTCGACACAACTCCTTCTTCTTTGATACTTAGTTGATTTCTGCTAAGTGTCGACAGAACTCCTTTGTGTCGACACATCTTCTTGTGTTGTGACTTGCTAAGTGTCGACACATCTTCTTTGTGTCGACACATGCCTTCTGTGTTGAAACTTGCTAAGTGTCGACATATCTCGTTTGTGTCGACACATTCTTCATGTGTTGAGACTTTGCTGAGTGTCGACACATCTCCTTTGTGTCGACACTTGTACTTAAACTTTGTTGAAGTTTTGCTGAGTGTCGACACAACCTCCTAGTGTCGACACTTTTGCTGTCGACAAAGTTTCTCTGGGTGTCGACACTGCTTCTAAGTGTCGAGACTGATTATGTAGACATTTCTTCATTGTGTGTCGACACTGCCTGTATGTGTCGACACTTTCCTTCTGGTGTCGACTCTGCATTCCTGGTGTCGACACAATTACTCTAAGTGCCGACACTGCTTCTCTAGGTGTCGACACAAGCCTTCTTAAGTGTCGACACTTTTCTTCTAGGTGTCGATACATGGACTTAGAAACTTTTCCTGCAAACCTGCAGTTACTTAACCTGCACAAAGAAACTCAAAACACATCAAATACATCTTGATGTATATCATTGAGTAGGGTGAGGCTTCTTCAAATCAGGTACATTTATTCCAATGTACCCAACAACCTTGTTGAAGGCTGAGGTAGGACTGTGAGCCTGAGTTGTAGGAGATTGTCATCTCTGAGTTGTAGCCCTTGTTGAAGGCTGAGGTAGGGCAGATTGCCTGAGCTGTAGGAGTGTGTACTGACTCTGAGTTTTAGGAACCTTATTTGGGTTCTGAGCTGTAAGATCTGAGGATCTTAGAAGAAGGAAAGAAGTAAGGCCGAATCTAGCACACTGCTAGATAGGCGAAGGGGGAAAGTAGATGTACCCAGACCTTGGGGAACCACTATAAATCAGTGTGCAATCTGTGATTTTGTGTGGTATTATTAATTCTGTGCTATGATAGCTGTAGAAATATCTGTGTTTGTTAATTAACTGAATTTTAAGTTCTGCCTTAGAAGAAAAAAAAGGAATTACACCAATTCCCCCCCTCTAGGTGTTTAAGAACCAATTGTTTCACGTGCTATCAGAGCCAGGTTACTCAAAGATAAACTTAACAATCTGAGTAAGATCTGTGAGGTAGAATAAATTGCAGAACTAAGTTAAAGAAGATGGGTTCAGGAGAAAATCATAAAGAACTTGGTTCAATGAAGTTGCCCATCTATAGGAAGGAAATTTTTGGAATATGGAAGGAGAGGGTCAGCTTATTTATGGAGACATCTGATCCTAGAATTTATATAACAGTTCAGGAAGGACCATATATTCCAATGAAGGTTTCTGTTCTTGATGCTAATCAGAGGATTCCTAAGGATTTTTCAGAAATGACAAAAGATGAGATGCTCTTGGCTACAATGGATAAAAGAGTACAGAATATCATAGTTAGTGCCACAGATGATTCAACATTCCAGAATCTGATTCACTGCAAAACTTCCAAGGAAATGTGGGACACATTGGTTGTCTACATGGAGGGTTCTGAAGAGGTTAAGCAAGATAGAAAGTCTATTCTTAATCAAGAGTATGAGAGTTTCAGACAAGCCAAGTCTGATAGTATAACTGAATGTTATAAGAAGTTCTACAGAATAGTAAATGGACTAATGTCCTATGGAAGAATCTTCAATACATACGAGCTGAATGACAAATTCCTTATGTCTTTGACTAAGGATTGGGATACAAAGATCTGTGGCATTAGGAAAGTGGCCAGACTAGCAGAGATTTCACCTCCAACACTATTTGGTAAATTGCTGTCATATGAGATGCAACTGTTGGCCAGAAAGGAGGAAGAAAAATATATAAAGGTTGACCATAGAGAAAAGTCTGTGGCCTTCAAGGTAGAAGCCACAAGGAAGAATAGGAGAATGTCTCCATCTTCTCCTAAGAAAGATGCAGAAGTGAACTCAGAAAATTCTGATAATCCCAGTTCAGACAGCAGTAATTCAGATAAAGACTTTGCTGCTTTCACTAGGCAGTTTCAGAGATTCTTAAAGAAGAAGTAGTGGAAATCTAAGCCATCCTCATCTCAGTCCAGGGATGACTATTATCAAAAGAGAAAATCATCCAGAAAGGACAAGAGTGAGACAAAGCCTAGCAAGTCAACTACATCAAAGATTATTTGCTACTACTGTAACAGACCTGGACATGTTGTGGATGACTGTCCAGACAAAAGCAAGGAGTCTACTGATAAAAAGAAGTCTCAGCACAAGAGCAAGAAGGAGAAATCCTTGGTAGCTAAGAAAGAGAAAAGTTGGACAGATCAATCAACTTCAGAGTCTGAATCTGAGGCTGAGGTCTATATTAGTCTGTTTGCAATAGAAGAAGAGGATGAGTTCTTGAGATTACTGGACTCTATCTATGAGCAAGAAGACCATCAGTGCAAAGGACTGATGGCTATGTCTGAAGAAGACCAGTTCCAGGATCAACCTGGCCCCAGTAAGGTAAAAAGTTCATCTGTAGATTCTGATTACTTCACTGGGTCAGAATCAGATGCATCTGCATCAATAGATGTGGATGGGTCTGAATCTGAAGGAGATATTCATCAGCTTATAAATGAATATGGGGATTTGTTGCAGGCACTCAAAAGAAGCAAACACCTGGCCAAAAATCAGGCCAAGGAAATTGCAGCTCTTAAGTTGGCTGCATCTGATTTAGAGAAGTTGCTGTATCAGAAGATGAATGAGATTGCCAGGCTGAAAAATATAACTGTTATTCAGATGGGTACAATCACATTCAAAAATGATCAGATCAAAAGTCTGGAAGACAGACTTCAAAAAGAGAAGGAGATAGCGGCTAGTTTCTCTAAGCCAAAATCTGTCCTACCCCTAATTGATAACTTTGTTTCACAAAAGGGTAAGGTAGGATTAGGCTTTAAGAGAACTGCATGGGCTGCATAGTCCAATAAGAAAGGCAAAGCCCCAGCACAAAATAAGAGATCTGCTGCTAACAATACAACTAAGATTGTACCTAAAAAGAGATATAATAAGTATGAGTGCTGGTGTTGTGGCAAGATAGGCCATTATGCCATAGACTGTTGGCACAATATCAGTGTTAGGGAGAATAGCAATCTACCTATTAGAAAAGCTGCAGTCAGATTTGTCAAGTTTCAGGCTAACTTGAACCAAGGACCCAAAAGTTATTTGGGTTCTAAGGTTAAGTAATCTTTGTTACAGGTGAATTCAAGTTGCCATGCCCCTATATGGTACTTGGACAGTGGATGTTTCAGGCACATGACTGGAACAAGGGGATTGCTGAAGGACTACTCACTAGTATTGAATGAGCCTAAAGTAATCTTTGGTGGTTCTGAAAAAGGAGTCATCAAAGGGTTTGGTAACATCTCTAACAACTCAATCACTATCACTCAAGTGACATATGTGAAGGGTTTGAAACACAACCTAATGAGCATTAGCCAGCTGAGTGATCTTGGATATGACATTTCATTTATCAAGAATGAGTGTCATATTAAGAGGTCAAGTGATCAAAAAGTCATATTGACTGGCTTTAGAAATAGAAATGTGTATTGCCTAAATTTTGAGTGTGAGAATAAAAATTCTCCTATCTGTCTTGTGGCTGATGAGAAAGCCTCACATTGTGTCAAATGGCACAAGAGGCTAGCTCATCTTAACTACAAGACTATTGGCCAACTCTTTTGTAAAGAGTTAGTGAGGAATGATCCTCAAGTTAAGTGTTATAAGGATGGGATATGCTCAGCTTGTCAAAAAGGCAAGCAGACCAGATCCTCCTTTCATAGCCTAGGAACCAAAGATTCAGTGAGGTGCTTATACCTCTTGCATGTGGATTTATTTGGTCCTATGCCAGTTCATAGTATAGGTAGGAAGGTCTATACTTTTGTGGTGGTAGATGACTATTCTAGATTTTCATGGGTATTCTTTCTGAGGCAGAAATCTGAAACCCCAAATGTCTTTTACAATTTTGTCAAACAAATTCAGAATGAATTAGATAGTTCAGTGGTCAAAATCAGAAGTGACCATGGAACTGAATTTCAATCTGAAAGTATGACAAGGTTGTGTGAAGAATTTGGGATTCATCAGAAATTCTCTTCACCTAGAACACCTCAGCAAAATGACATTGCTGAAAGAAAGAATAGGATATTGATTTAGGCTGGAAGAACACTATTGAGTGACACTACTCTCCCAGAATATTTCTGGGCTGAGGCAGTAAACATTGCATGCCATGTGCTCAATAGGGCTTCCATCACCAAAAGCCACAAAAAGACACCCTATGAGGTTATGAAGGGCAGAAAACCAACTTATCCTATTTTAGGATCTTTGGTTGTAAGTGCTATGTGCTTAACAATGTCAAGTCTCACCTAACTAAGTTTGTTGCCAAATCCCAAGATGGGATATTTGTTGGGTACAACAACAATAGTAAGGCTTATAGGGTCTACAATTTGGCTACTCAAGTTGTAGAAGAGTCTATTCATGTCATATTTGATGAATCTACACTCATTAACAGTGAGTTACCTAGTAGTTCTTGTTGCTCCACAGGTATACATTAGAAGATGGACCAGCTTACTATCAGAGAAGATCCAACTACAAAGCAGGATGAGGAAAATGGTAGTTGCTGTCCAGGGGGAGTACAAGACACTCAAGAGGAAAATGAAGACAATGAGGTGCATGATAATGAAGAGATTGAAGAAGGTCAAACTGTTGATAGATTACCTCCAACAGTTAGACAATTAAAGGATAATCCTGCACACCAGATCATTGGTGATCCAAGACATGAAGTACAAACAAGAAGCAGGAACTTAAAATCTAGTTCTTTGCTCAAGCTTCTTATCTCAACTGGAACCCAAGAGATTTGAAGAAGCTATTCAAGACCCACTATGGATTGATGTTATGCAGGAAGAGTTAAATCAATTCAGAAGGTGCAAGGTCTGGGAGTTGGTTACAAAACCAAAGGGCCATAATATCATAGGTACAAAGTGGATTTATAGAAACAAGCTTGATGAGAGTGGGATCATAGTGAAGAACAAGTCAAGATTAGTTGCCAAAGGATACAGGCAGGAAGAGGGCATTGAATTTGCCCAGACTTTTGCTCCAGTGGCAAGGTTGGAAGCAATCAGCCTATTCCTTGCCTATGCAGCATATCAAGGCTTCAAAGTGTTCCAAATGGATGTTAAGTCAGCATTCTTAATTGGAGACTTAAAAGAGGAGATCTATGTAGAACAGCCCTCAGGTTTTGTTGATCCTCTCAAACCAAATTATGTTTATAGACTTAGGAAAGCTTTGTATGTGTTAAAACAAGCTCCAAGGGCTTGGTATGAAACCTTGTCTAACTTCCTCATTGTGAACAAATTCTCAAGGGGGAAAATAGATAAGACTCTATTCCTTAGAGAATCCAATGGAAACATTATCCCAGTTCAAATATATATTGATGACATAATATTTGGTTCTACTGAAAATAACCTTTGTAGAAAGTTTGCTAAACTTATGCAATGGAAATTTGAAATGAGCAGTATGAGAGAACTTAAGTTCTTCTTGGGACTCCAAGTAAGACAGACTAATGATGGCCTGTCCATATCTCAGTCTAAGTTCACCCAAGAGTTAATTAAGAAGTATGGTATGGAATCATCCACTACCATGAGAACTCCAATGGGGATAAGTATGTCTCTAAGCAAAGATGATGCAGGGAAACCTGTAGATGAATCTTTATATAGAGGGATAGTTGGCTCCCTCCTATATCTGACTGCTAGTAGACCAGATATCATGTATGCTACATATGTCTGTGCTAGGTACCAATCCTGCCCTAAAGAATCTCATTATACTGCTGTCAAAAGAATTTTGAGATATCTTAAGGGCACAACTAATCTGGCCTTTGGTATCCTAGGAATAGAGATTTTTTACTAATGGGCTATTCAGATGCAAACTTTGCAGGTTGCAAAGTAGATAGGAAAAGCACAGCAGACACCTATCAATTTCTAGGAGGAAGACTGGTGTCGTGGAGCTATAAGAAGCAGACTAGTGTGACAATTTCCACAACTGAGTCTGAGTATGTTGCTGCAGGAAGTTGCTGTGCACATAAGTTGTGGATACAACATCAGTTAGAAGATTATGGTATTCAGGTAAGTAGAACTCCTTTATTATGTGATTCTACTAGTGCTATTTCTATTGCTCATAATCCTGTTTCTCATAGTAGAACAAAGCATATAGAAATAAGATACCATTTTCTTAGAGATCATGTAGAAAAAGAAGATATTTCTTTAGAATTTGTTAACACTGATTTACAAATTACAGACATGTTCACAAAGCCTTTAGATGAAACTAAATTCAATAATTTCAAAATTGAATTAGGAATGTTGAACATAAATTAGTTTAACAAATTTGGCTAAGTAAAAATTGTGTTGACACAAAAAGTTGTCTGTGTCGACACATAGTAGTTGATGTCTACATTCCAGAGAAGTAGTGTCGACACATCTAGAGAATCAGTGTCGACACTTCAGAGAAGTAGTGTTGACATATCCAGAAGTGGTGTCGACACTTAGAATTAATACACAGATTTCGTCGAGCGCAGAATCGACACATATCGTCAAGCGCAGATTCGTCGACCTCAGATCGTCGACTTCACGGGCTCTTCGTCGAACACGACCAAGACAAATAGAATTGGGTCGATATATAGAAGTCAACACTTCTGTCGAGACATTAGAAGTCTGTGTCAACACATTTCAACTGTGTCAACACATTAAGAGAATTTTGACGCGACTTTTGACCTTCATTATTTAGAAGGGTATAAATAGGTCAACAACATATTCTGTCGACACACTCTCCATATTTTCGAGACCAAAACCCTGTGTCGACAACTTCTCTCTTCTCAATCCAAGATTTCTTTCAACCCCAATTGCGCCAAAGCTTGAAGATAATGTCAACGAAGGCTATGAATTGGTTCGCTACGCTTTTGATAATGCGGAACCTGAGATTAAAGCAGTAGTAACCCTAATTGCAGAAAATGGTTTGGAATTTCTGGTATCTGAACCTACAAAGATTTGGAAGAAAGAAATACTGGAATTCTATGGCGCAGCTACTTTAGATTCAACTGGACTTAAGATCAAATCTACAGTTCAGGGAGCTAAAGTTAAACTTACCTTAAAGAGCTTGAGGAAAACTCTTCACCTTCCAAGAACTCAGGAAGAAGAAGAAGTACCCTCATCTAAGACCAAGGAAGCACTTCAGTGGTGTGGATTGGATCCCACCATGAAGATTGGATCTGCAATGAACGAAAAAGGGATGAATCTGTAAGGAAAATTCCTTTCAGAAGTGGTTGGAAAAGTCATTCTTTGCAAGCTAGGTGGACATGATAGGGTTTCAGCCTATATGTTCAGCCTGATGACCAAGATTATCTTCAGACTGAACACAGATTGGTCTGTAGTAATCTTTGAAAAGATTAAGAAAAGTATTAAGAAGCCAAATCTGGGAAGAATCATGAGTCTATACTTGGCTGGAATAATTCCAGAAGTAATGGAACATACTACTGGTTCAAAGATCAACCATATGAGAAGGATGGATATAAGAATAATCTCTAGATGGGATAGGGTCATAACAAAGGACATTCCTGATTAAGAGAGGCCAGAGGTTCCTGAGAAATCTCATGCACAAGAAATTACAGATGGTGCTCAGGTGCAGGGGGAGCCTCATCTTGAGGAAGAGCACACATAATTAGAAAGTGAAATGGCTACTCAAACTATACTTGAGGTAATCCAAGAAATTAATCAATCAATTTTCATTAATAAGGATGAAACACTAACTGTGCCTTTGGATGATGTTGACCAGACCACTCAACTAAACAATCAAGTACAGGATGTTATCATGGAGGATACATCTGCAACTGCTGATGCTCCTGAGTTGGTAGTGCCTCAAGTCCCAACTCAACAAGAATTTACCCTAGATGAGTTGTTCACTGAAATGGAGCAAGTCAGGACTAAGGGGGAGGAGAAAGCTAGCATTGAGGGGGAGTATGTCAGGACCTTGGGGGAGGAGCAAGGGACTCAGGAGGAGCAACCTAGGACTGAATAGGAATTGCCTCCTAGTCCCAAGGAAAGAGTTGATATTGCCAGTACCTCAGCTTCAAAAGATGAAGCAGAAATTCAAGCCAAAAAGAGAAAGCTGATGGTTTTCAAAAGGAGAAGCCAAAACTATAAAAGGGCTTTGCAAACTGCTCCTCAACCAGCCCCAGCAACTGATTATAGTTCTTTGTTGATATCCTTGCAAGTGAAGTTAGATGCACAAAGGATAGCCATGGAGAAATATATGGATGAGACCCATAAAGATCTGCAATTCTCCTTGGCACAAGGTATCAAATCCATAAGATTTGAAGTAAATCAGAACAAAAAGAAAATGATACATTGCTTCCACAAAGGTGGCAATGCTGTAGTCTATCTTGCAAAACAACAAGTAGGCATAAAGACTCAAGTTGATGATATAGCTGTTAAGCAAGGCTATATGCTTGAAAATCAACTGAGGATGAATGACAATCTGACTGAATCACATAATTTGATTGTCACAGAATTAAAGAATACTGCTGCTGCCCAGACTTAAGCAAGTGCTAAAGCCAAGTCAGATTTTGATACACACTTCCAGGAAGAACTAGCTGCTGTCCAAACAGCTATTAAGAATTCTCAAAAGATCATTTCTGATCAGCTAATGAAAATAAAGTCATTTTATAAGGATGATGTTAATTATCTAGATGAACAAGTCAGATTTCAGAAAGATGACCTTAGAGATCATATTGAAGGAGAAGTCATAAAGGGGGAGAGAGTATTAGTCAAAGAAGGCTTAGATCATGCTAAATGGATATCTAATAGCATCAGAGCCACCCTTGGATATCCACCCGTCTGTGATGATGATAATGTAGCTGAGTCAGGTGTACAACCTGCTTATTTAGAAGGTGATCAACCTGAAGTTGCTCAGGTTATTTACCCTCCAGCAGATTTTGAGATGATTCAGCAAGAAGTATAATTAATGTACAACCCTGCAGAGGGTACTAAAAATGTTATCCTTGAGAAGGTAGACATGTCAGAGGCAACTGTGAATAAGGAGCAAGAAGCTCAACTGTCAAAGAAGAGATTCAGAGAACATGCTGAGTTGAAGCGTGATTTTGAGTAGTGGAATATTATATTGACTGCCTGGAAGGCTGTGAAGGACAAGACCCATGACAGGGGCAAATGGTACACTGAGCAAGAATGGCAAAAGCTTGAAGCTAGACAGGAAGCCATTCTATAGTATAGAAGAAAGGCAAAAGCTGGGAAGCTACCTCCTAATGCTCAGGAGCCTAACAAGTATTTCCCAAAGCCTTTTCACTATTTTGAAAGGAAAAAGAATAAGGGCTGAAGAACAAAAGAAGAAAGATCTAAAGGGCAAGAAGCCAGCTGAAGATACTGAAGCTCCAGTACAAGCCAATATTCAGTCAGGCAAAGGCATAGTCATCAAGGAGCCTGAGCAGCCTTAGGATAGATTTACTAGATTTTACAACATTGTACTCTTTAGTGTTAAAAATCTATGTAAACTATTGATAAGAAACTTTTGTAAGTTTAAACAAAACAATGATTAATGTTCACTATGTTTGCATCATTTCTGTGATGATTTTTTATACATGTTTTGTTTATAAGTTACCCTGTCATATAATATTTTTATACATCATAATATGTGTTTGTTATGAATGGTGTATATCATTAACTAAGTGTTATGACTTCTCCAAATAGGGGGAGATTGTTGGGTACATTGGAAAATGTGTACCAGATTTGAAGAAGCCTCACCTTACTCAATGATATGCATCAAGATGTATATGATGTTATTTTGAGTTTATATGTGCACGTTAAGAAAATGCAAGAATGCAGGAAAAAGTTTCTAAGTCCATAAGTCGACACCAGAAAAGCTGTGTCGACACTTATGAAGGCTTGTGTCGACACTGGAGAAAAGCTGTGCCGACACTTGGAGTCAACAGTGTCGACACTTGGAAAGGCTGTGTCGACACCAGAAGCAATTGTGTCGACACACAGAGGCAGTGTCGACACATAGAAAAGGCTTAGTCGACATCAACTGTGTCGACACATAGAGGAAGTGTCATCACACAGAACACTTTGTCGACATTAACTGTGTCGACACATAGGACTTGTGTCGACACATGATAGAGTTTCAACAAAGTCAATTTGTGTGAAGAAAAGAAGTGACTGTGTCGACACCATAGAACTAGTGTCGACACATTCTACAGAAGCTGTGTCGAGAAGCAGTGTCAACATCAAGGGAGCTATGTCGACACAACCAAGGCTTGTGTCGACACTTAATCTACTTGTGTCAACACATGATGAAGTTCAGTCTCGACACTTTGCTGACAGAGACAGAGTTTCAAGAAGTGACTGGAAGACTTGACAGCTGCCATAATCAACCGGTCTACTGCAACTGTCAGTGCTGTCAGAAGTTTGTTAGAAACCGGATCAGCCGGTTACCATGGAGAAAGTCTATATAAGGACATTCTCTATCAACAAAAGATGATATACAACAAGTATTACACACATAAGAAAAACGAAAAACCAGAAGAAGATTTTCAATAGAAGATCTAAGAAGACATTCTGAAGTGGTGATCTACTCAGAGTTTGTCAAGGAAATTAAAAGAAGAATTCAGAAAAATCTTCAAAAGAAGTTGGAGAGAGAGCTCCATCTATTCAAGTGAAGAAAGGAACTTACATCAACAAGTCTCTCAAGTGCAGAGTTTGAACCAGTCTACCAAGAAGGATTCAGATTGATTTCTAAATTTCAAGAAAGAAGCTGATTGAAGATCAACTTCAAAGGAGATCAACCCTACTGTGTTCAGATTCAAGAAGCTTTGAAGAAAGCTTAGTCAGGTCGATCTCTAACGTTAGATTCTTTCAAGAACTGATCTTGAAATTGTCCATCCCTTCTCTCTCAACCAGGGTGGTGGTTATGTTTTAGATTTACATCTATTTGTTGTAGGATCTTTTTAATATCTGAGTTGTAAGCCTGATTTATAAAGGCTGAGTTGTAGGAGATAAGTTCTCTGAGTCGTAGGCCTTGTTGAAGGCTGAGGTAGGGCTATGAGCCTGAGTTGTAGGAGATTGTCATCTCTGAGTTGTAGGCCTTGTTGAAGGCTGAGGTAGGGCAGATTGCCTGAGCTGTAGGAGTGTGGACTCACTCTGAGTTGTAGGAACCTTGTTTGGGTTCTGAGCTGTAAGATCAGAGGACCTGAGAAGAAGGAAAGAAGTTAGTCCGTATCTAGCACACTGCTAGATAGGCGAAGGGGGAAAGTGGATGTACCCAGACCTTGGGGAACCACTATAAATCAGTATGCAATCTGTGATTGTGTGTGGTATTATTAATTTTATGCTGTGATAGCTGTAGAAATATCTGTGTTTGTTAATTAACTGAATTATAAGTTCTGCCTTAGAAGAAAAAAAGGAATTAAACCTATTCACCCCCCTCTAGGTGTTTAGGAACCAATTCTTACATAATCATTTCTGACCGGGATGGTCATTTCACCTCAAGGGAGTGGAAGGCGGTACAGGCGTATTTGGTCTTGCGCCTTACCTTCAGCACCGCGTTTCATCCTCAGACGGACATGCAGTCTGAGAGGACCATCAGAACATTGGAAGATTTATTGAGATTATCTGTGTTGGATAAAGGGGAGCCGTAGGAAAGGCTCCTACCACTAGTAGAATTCTCCTACAACAAAAGTCATCAAGCTAGCATCGGCATGACACCCCATGAAGCCCTTTATGTAAGAAGGTGCAGAACCACCTTGTCATGGGTGCAAGATGAAGACCCAAAGGTTTTGGGAATTGAGTATATTGATGACACTGACGCGGTAGTTAGACTAATACAGGATCACATGCTGGAGGCTCAAAGTCGGCAGGCGGAGTATTACAATGTAAAGCACCGGATGGTGGAGTTGCAAGTGGGTGATAAAGCGTTTCTGAAGATTCGGCCGATGCATGGAGTGTCACAGGTGCGTGGTGTGAAAAAGCTCAGCCCAAGGTACATTGGGCCATACACTGTATTGGAAAGGATTGGCCTGTTGGCCTATCAGTTGGAGTTACTGCCAGAGCTAGAGAATCTCCACGACGTGTTCCATGTATCGTCGCTTCGAAAGGCAATGTTGTATCCCGATCAATATATCCCCACTACTGATGGTGTAGTGACGACTGATAGGTCTGTGCGACTGGAGACAGTACGGATCGTAGAGAATGAGACAAGAATATTGCGCCGCAAAAGTGTTCCTTTGGTAAAGGTGCTATGGTCTAATCATGGGAAGGAGGAGTATATATGGGAGCCGGTGGACTTGATGCAAAAATGCTACCCGGAGTTGTTTGCTCAAGGTAATTTTGTTTAAAAGCATATTTTATTTTATGTTATGCTTTTATCCCCATAGCCCTAGTCTGATTTCGGGGACGAAATCTTTTATTTTCTTTATAGGATTTGTAATGTCCCGATTCGCACTAGGCCCCTCGTGCGCGTTTTTGAGTCAGGAGAGCTGACTTGGGTTTAGGGGAGCGCTGGCAACTGGGCTGCACTTGTAAATAGGAGGAGAAATCAGTCGAGCATAGGATACGGGTAGAGACACGGGCGTGTACCTACCCGTGTGGGAGAGGCCAGTCCTCGAGTCGACGACTCGAGTATGTCCAGAGAAGGACACGGGTAGTGACACGGGCGTGTCACTACCCATGTGAAGTGACACAGGTATAGACACGGGAGTGTCCCTACCCATGTGTGTGTCGAGTTGAGCTCGATGAAGCGTGTCGAGATCGACGAAGCATGTCGAGATCGACGAAGTGTATCCTGTGAAGTGACACGGGTAGAGACACGGGCATGTCCCTACCCGTGTATATCGAGTTGAGCTCGACGAAGCGTGTCGAGATCGACGAAGCATGTCGTGATCGATGAAGTATATCCTGTGAAATGATACGGGTAGAGACACGAGCATGTCCCTACCCGTGTGTGTCGAGTTGAGTTCGTCGAGACGTGTCCAGAGAAGGACACGACCAGAGAACATGGCCATGCCGTGTGGACACGGGTCGGGACACGAGCGTGTTCCTACCCGTGTCGAGTATTGAACCAACACTAAAACCATCATTGACGCTTCGCCCGAGCAGGACACGGGTAAGGACACGGGAGTGTCCCTACCCGTGTTACTTTTCATTTATAAGGGTTGTGAAAACCCTAGCCGTTTTCACTCCTCATTCCAGCCATTTTTCTTGAGAGAAACTTCTGTAGAGAGGGAGAGCCGCTGGAGCAAGTCTTGGAGGAGAATATCCGCCGCCGCCAAGAAAGAGAAGATGCCGCCGAGAAGAGTCACAAGATCCATTGCCGGAAATAGTGGAAACGCCGGAAATGAGGTGAGCTTCCTCTCCTATCCCTTGGTGCTAGATTTGTAGATATCTAGGTGAGATGTCGACTCAAAAGAGTCTAGACTAGCAAGATGGTGATTTCTCTAGGAAGAGGCTGTTCTAGGGCTTGTGCTCTATGGTTAATGGTGTGTATAACCCCATATTCGCAGGTTTTGAGTTTTTAAGCTTTTGAAGCGGTTTGAACCCTTGGTGGCCAATTTTGGCCTAGCCCTTGGAATATACTAGTAGGGGGAGGAAAAATCTACCTCCCCCCAGTGGCCCTTTTTTTGGGGGGGGGGGGGGGTCTCGCCCCTGCCCCCTCCTGCTCCGCGGCCTGGCGGGCGAGACCGGCCGGGGGTCGGGGTCTTGCCCCTGCCCCCTCCTGCTCCGTAGCTTGGCGGGGCGAGACCGGCCGTGAGGCCGGGGTCTCGCCCCTGCCCCCTCCTACTCCGCGGCCTGGCGGGGTGAGACCGGGCGGGAGGCCGGGGTCTCGCCCCTGCCTTTTCCTGCTCCGCTGCCTGGCAGGGAGAGACCGGTCGGGAGGCTGGGGTCTCGCCACTGCCCCCTGCTCCGCAGCCTAGCGGGGCGAGACTGGCCAGGAGGCCGGGGTCTCGCCCATGCCCCCCTGATCCGCGGCCTGGCGGGGCGAGACCGGCCAGAGGCCGGGGTGTCGCTCCTTCCCCTTTGCTCCCCAGTTCTTCGGGGGTCACCTGCTCGTCTCGGGTGCCCGGGGAGATGGTGGGAATGGCTCCTCCCGCTCTTGGACCTCTTTTGGCCATGTTGTTACTGTTTTACCCTCAGGGCGGAATTACCTCTTTACCCCCCCCGGTGTGGCTGTTTTCTATTTGCCCAAGACCTATTTGGCGTAGGGGCATTATTGACATTTTGGTCCATGGGGTTAGAAAACTATAAATAGACCCTTACGGGTGCCTTGGAGAGCATTGCATTCAGAGCCACAAAAATCTCCTTGCTCTCTTCCTTCAAGGCATGTCGCTCAAGTACTTTTTTCTCCGAGATGGTTCCGCTGACCAGGCTCCCACTAGCTGACAGGGCAGGTTGACCTCTCGTGAAGGTCAAGTACTTTTTGCTCCGATGACGGTCCTGCTATCAGGCTCTCACTAGCAGGCAGGGCAGGCGTACCTCTTGTGGAAGCCCAGGTCCCTTTTATCCGATGACGGTCCCGCTATCATGCTCTCACTAGCTGGTAGGGAAGACGTACCTTTCATGGAAGCCCAAGTTCCTTTGCTCCAATGATGGTCCCGATGTAAGCCTCTCATTAGCTGGCAGGGCAGGCGTACCTCTCATGGAATCCCAAGTTCCTTTGCTCCGATGACGGTCCCGTTGTCAGGCTCTCACTAGCTGGCAGGGCAGGCGTACCTCTCGTGGAAGCCCAAGTTCCTTTTCTCCGATGATGGTCCTGCTGTCAGGCTCTCACTAGCTAGTAGGGCAGGTGTACCTCTCGTGGAATCCCAAGTTCCTTTCCTCCGATGATGGTCCCGCTGTTAGGCTCTCACTAGCTGGTAGGACAGGCGTACCTCTCGTGGAAGCCTAAGTTCCTTTGCTCCGATGATGGTCATGCTGTTAGGCTCTCACTAGCTGGCAGGGCAGGCGTACCTCTCGTGGAAGCCCAAGTCCTTTTTGCTCTGAGATGGTCCCACTGTCCAGGCTCTCTCTGGCTGGACAGGGCTGGTGGTACCTCTCGTAGAGGCCAAGTATTTTGTTGGGTACATTGGAATAAATGTACCTGATTTGAAGAAGCCTCACCCTACTCAATGATATACATCAAGGTGTATTTGATGTACTTTGAGTTTAGTTGTGTAGGTTAAGTAATTGCAGGGAAAGCATTAAAAGTTTCTAAGTCCATGTGTCGACACCCAGAAGAAAAGTGTCGACACTTAAGAAGACTTGTGTCGACACCTAGAGAAGCAGTGTCGACACTTGGAGTAATTGTGTCGACACCAGGAATGCAGAGTCGACACCAGAAGGAAAGTGTCGACACATACAGGCAGTGTCGACACACAATGAAGAAATGTCTAAAGAATCAGTGTCGACACTTAGAAGCAGTGTCGACACCCAGAAGAACTTTGTCGACATCAAAAGTGTCGACACTTGGAGGCTGTGTCGACACTCAGCAAAACTTCAACAAAGTTCAAGTACAAGTGTCGACACTAGGAGGCTGTGTCGACACTCAGCAAATTTCAACAAAGTCTAAGTACAAGTGTCGACACAAAGGAGATGTGTCGACACTCAGCCAAAGTCTCAACACATGAAGAATGTGTCGACACAAAGGAGATGTGTCGACACTCAGCAAAAGTTTTAACACAGAAGACATGTGTCGACACAAAGGAGATGTGTCGACACTTAGCAAGTATCAACACAAGAAGATGTGTCGACACAAAGGAGTTGTGTCGACACTTAGCAAAAATCAACTAAGTATCAAAGAAGAAGGACTTGTGTCGACACACTGGATCAGTGTCGACACATTCTGAAGAACCAGTGTCGAGAAGTAATTTCTACAACACAAGGAGTTGTGTCGACACCATGAAGGCTAGTGTTGACACTTAGTCTACTTGTGTCGACACTTAGTCTATTTGTGTCGACACATGAAGACTGTCTGTCTCGACACTTTCAGATAGTGACAGAGTTTTTCAAGAAGTGACTGGATGACTTGACAGCTGCCATTTCAACCGGTCAACTGCTACTATCAGAGCTGTCAGAAGTTTGTTAGGAACCGGATCAGCCGGTCACAATGAAGAAAGCCTATATAAAGGCTAATTCCTTCAACAGAAGTGAATTCAATAAAGAATAAAATCAGATGAGGCAATCATTGAAGTGAGAAACAACAAATCAGAAGAAGACCTTCAAGTGAAGATCTAAGAAGTTGGAGAGAGAAAGCTCCTTCTAAGAAGACAGCTTTTGAACCAGGCTGCCAAGAAAGTTTCAGATTGAGATCTGATTCTCAAAGTCAGCAGTTGATTGAAGATCATCTGCCTAGAGATTCAACCCTATTGTGTTCTAATTCAAGAAGCTTTGAAGAAAGCCAAGGGAGGTTGATCTCAGCAAAGTTCCTTCAAGAACTCATCAAGAAGCCAGTCAACTCAGCTTTCTCAATCAGAGTTGTGGTTATTATTCTTGTACTCTTTATTTTCTGTAGGATCCTAAGGGATCTGAGTTGTAAGCATGTACTTATAAAGGCTCAGTGGTAGGGATTGTGTGCCTGAGTGTAGGAGATACATTTCTCTGAGTGTAGGCCTTGTTGAAGGCTGAGTGTAGGCCTTATTGAAGGCTGAGTGTAGGTCTTGGTGAAAACTGAGTGGTAGGGATTTTGTGCCTGAGTTGTAGGAGTGGGATCACTCTGAGTTGTAGGAACCTATTTGGGGTTCTGAGCTGTAAGATCTGTGGATCTGAGAAGTTGTGGAGAAGTTGGGCCAAATCTTGTACACTACTAGATAGGCGAAGGGGGAAAGTGGATGTACCCAGACCTTGGGGAACCACTATAAATCCTGTGTGCTCTCTGTGATTGTATGCTTGTGTGATTGCTATTATCTGTGCTAAATTGATGTGAAGAATTGCATATAATTCTGTGTTTCTGCCATAAAAATTAAAAAAGATTAAGTGCACCTATTCACCCCCCTCTAGGTGTTTAAGCACTAGTTCTTTCAAGTGGTATCAGAGCCAGGTTACTCAAAAGGACATAACTGTCTGAGTAAAAATCCTGTAGGCAGAATCAGCATATTCAAGAATCAAGAAAATGGGTTCAACAGATAATCACAAAGAGCTAGGATCCATGAAGTTGCCAATCTGCAGAAAGGATATCTTTGGCATTTGGAAAGAAAGGGTTAGACTTTTATGGAAGCCTCTGACCCAAGAATTTACATTACTGTTAAAGAAGGGCCATATGTGCCAATGAAAGTATCAGTTCTGGATGCAAACCAGAGAACTCCAAAAGACTATTCAGAAATGACAAAGGATGAAATTATTCTGGCCACTATGGACAAGAGGGCACAGAATATTATTGTAAGTGTAATTGATGATGCCACATTTCAGAATCTGATTCATTGTAAAACATCAAAGGAAATGTGAGACACACTGATAGTCTATATGGAGGGATCTGAAGAGGTAAGACAAGACAGAAAGTCTTTATTAAATCAGGAGTACGAAAGCTTCAGCCAAGGCAGGTCTGATAGTATAACAGAATGCTACAAGAAATTCTATAGGATAGTCAATGAATTGATATCCTATGGAAGAGAGTTTAGCAATTATGAGTTGAATGATAAGTTCTTGAGGTCCCTGACAAAGGACTGGGACACCAAGATTTGTGCCATAAGGGAAATGGCCAAATTAGCAGACATTCCTCCTCCAACATTGTTTGGCAAACTGTTATCCTATGAGATGCAGTTAATGGTAAGGAAGGAGGAAGAGAAGACTACCAGAGTTGAGCACAAAGAAAGAGCTGTGGCTTTCAAGACAGAAGCCACTAGGAAATATAAAATTAAGTCTCCATCTCCACCTCAAAAAGTTGCTGAGGCTGAGACAGATGAGTCAGAAAACAAGAATTCTGAAAGCAGTGAGAGTGATGAAGACTTTGCAGCTTTCACTAGACATTTTCAGAAGTTTCTAAAGAAGAAACAGTGGAGGTCTAAGTCATCCACTTCACAGAAGTCATCAAAGAATGAAAGAAGAAAGTCCAAGCCAAGTAAAACTACATCTTCAAAGATAGTTTGATATTGTTGCAATAGACAAGGACATGTAGTTGCTGATTGTCCAGAAAAGAGGAAATAGTCAACAAATAAGAAGAAGACTCAGTTCAAGGGAAAACAGGAAAGATCCTTTGTTGCTAAGAAGGACAAAAGTCTGTCTAATATGTCATCTTCAGAAACTGATTCAGAAACTGAAGCTTATATAGGACTGTTTGCTGAAGAAGAGGAAGATGAGTTCATACAATTAATGAACTCAATATATGAGCATGAGGATAACCAGTACCAGGGACTGATGGCCTTATTAGAAGGAGACAAAATCCAGGATCAGCCTGGACCAAGTCAGGTATAAAATTATTCTGCTAGTTCAATTTCTAGTACTGAGTCAGATTCAGATACATCAGCATCAAGTGATGTTAGTGGATCTGAAACTGAAGGAGACATTCATCATTTGATTGATGAATATAGAGTAGTGTTGCAGGCTTTGAAGAAAAGCAAACTCTTGGACAAAACTCAGGCTAAGGAGATTGCCAGTCTTATAGTTGCTGCAACAGATTTTGACAAGTTGCTTGATCAGAAATTAAATGAAATAGCAAGACTGAAGCACATTACTGTTATTCAGATGGGGACTATTACATTTAAAAATAATCAAATTAGAAATCTGGAGATTAGTCTTCAGAAGGATAGAGAGATTGTTGCAAGTTTTTCTTAACCAAAATCTGTTTTACCTTTGATAGATGAATTTGTACATCAAAAGGGTAAAACTGGATTGGGGTTTACAAAACCTGCCAGGACAGTACAGTCCAAGTCTAAGGGCAAAGCCCCAGTACTCAACAAGAAGCCTGCTGAAGGTAAAACAGCCAGGGTTGTACCTAAACAAAGGTACAACATATTTGAGTGCTGGTGTTGTGGCAAGGTAGACCACTTTGCCATAGACTGTTGGCACAATTCAAGTGCCAAGGTGAGTAGCAATCTGCCTGCTAGAAAAGCTACAGGTAGTTTTGTTAAGATTCAGAATAACTTGCACCAAGGACCCAAGAAGTTTTTGGGTTCTAAGGTTAAGTAATCTGTTTTGCAGGTAAGTCCAAGTGGCCATGCCCCAATATGGTACTTGGACAGTGGATGTTCCAGACATATGACTGGAACTAGGGGATTGCTGAAGGACTATACACCAATCAAGGATGGTCCTAAAGTTACCTTTGGTGGTTCAGAAAAAGGAATCATCAAAGGCTTTGGTAACATTTCTAGCAACCTTATCACAATTACTCAAGTGGCTTATGTTAAAGGTTTGAAACACAACCTAATTAGTATAAGTCAACTGAGTGATGTAGGATATGACATCTCATTTGTCAAGGATGGTTGTCATATCAGTAGGTCAAGTGATCAAAAGATCATTTTGAAAGGTTATAGGAAGAGAAATGTCTATTGTCTAGACATTATGTGTGAGAACATTGCTTCTCCTATTTGTCTTGTAGCTGATGAGAAAGTCTCACATTTTGTTAAATGGCACAAGAGGCTGGCTCATCTTAACTACAAGACAATTGGCCAACTCTTTAGCAAAGAGTTAGTGAGGAATGGTCCTCAGGTTAAGTGTATTAAGGATGGGATATGTTCAGCTTGTCAAAAGGGCAAGCAGACCAAATCCACCTTTAATAGCATTGAGAACAAAGATGCTGTGAGGTGCCTTTACCTCTTGCATATGGATCTTTTTGGTCCTATGCCAGTTCACAGCCTAGGTAGGAAGGTCTACACATTTGTGGTTGTAGATGATTATTCAAGGTTTTCCTGGGTATTCTTCCTAAGGCAAAAATCTGAAACACCTAGTATCTTTTATAGTTTTATCAAACAAATTCAGAATGAGTTAGACAGTACAGTGGTCAAAATAAGAAGTGACCACGGTACTGAATTCTAGTCTGATAGTATGACACAACTATGTGAAGAGTTTGGGATATTTCAGGAATTTTCCTCACCAAGAACACCTCAGCAAAATGGTATTGCTGAAAGGAAAAATAGAACCTTGATAGAGGCTGGTAGAACCCTATTGAGTGACACATCTCTCCCAGAATATTTCTAGGCTGAGGCAGTTAATACTGCATGTCATGTGATCAATAGGGCTACTATCACCAAGAGCCACAATAAGACCCCCTATGAGATTGTGAAGGGCAGAAAACCAAATCTATCCTATTTCATGATCTTTGGTTGTAAATGCTATATACTTAACAATGGTAAGTCTTAGTTAACCAAGTTTGCTGCCAAATCCCAAGAGGGGATCTTTGTTGGGTACAACAACAACAGTAAGGCTTATAGGGTCTACAACTTGATTACTCAAGTTGTAGAAGAGTCAGTTCATGTAGTCTTTGATGAAGCTAGACTCATTAACAATGAATTGCCTAGAAGTGTTTGCTGCTCCACATATGTGACTAAGAAGATGAACAAGCTTACTATTGAAGAAGGTTATACTGCAAGTCAGCAAGTGGATGATAGTGGCTGCTGTCCAGGGGGAGTACAAGTTACTCCTGTTGCTGAAGAAGACCAAGAGGAGCTGCTGAATGAAGAAGCTGAAGGTGTACAACCAGAAGACAGGCTGCCTCCAACAAATAGGCATTTAAAAGATCATCCAGCCAATCAAATTATTGGAGATCTCAGACAAGGGGTACAAACAAGGAGCAGAAATCTAAGTTCAGTACTCTACTCCAGCTTTCTATCCCAAGTAGAGCCAAAGAAATTTGAAGAAGCCATCCTAGACCCTCATTGGATTGAGGCAATGCAAGAGGAGCTGAACCAGTTCAAAAGATGCAAAGTCTGGGAGCTAGTTCCTAAACCAAAGGATCACAACATAATTGGAACTAAGTGGATCTTTAGGAACAAGTTGGATGAGAATGAAGTAATTATAAAGAACAAAGCTAGACTAGTTGCTAAAGGATATAGGCAGGAAGAAGGTATTGACTTTTGTCAAACCTTTGCTCCAGTAGCAAGACTGGAAGCAATAAGGATGTTCCTTGCCTATGCAACTTTTCAAGGGTTCAAGGTATACCAAATGGATGTTAAGTCAGCTTTTTTGAATGGAAATCTGAAGGAAGAAGTCTATGTAGAACAACCATCAGGTTTTGTTGATTCTACTAAACCTAATTATGTTTATAGACTTAGGAAGGCTTTGTATGGGTTAAAACAAGCCCCTAGGGCTTGGTATGAAACCCTGTCTAGTTTCCTCATTGAGAATAAATTCACAAAGGGGAAAATAGACAAGACTCTATTCCTTAGGGAATCCGGAGGTAAGATCATCCTAGTCCAAATATATGTAGATGACATCATATTTGGGTCTACAGAAAGTAGTCTTTGCAAAAAGTTTGCAAAACTAATGCAAGGATAATTTGAAATGAGCAGTATGGGAGAACTTAAGTTCTTCTTGAGTCTCCAAGTTAGACAGACTGAGGATGGTTTATCCATATGCCAGTCTAAGTTCACCCTAGAATTAATAAGGAAGTATGGTATGGAATCATCCACTACCATGAAAACTCCTATGGGGTCAACAATGTCTTTATGCAAAGATGATGCAGGGAAACCTGTAGATGAAACTTTGTATAGAGGGATAGTTGACTCCCTATTATATTTGACTGCAAGTAGACCAGATATCATGTATGCTAAATTTGTCTGTGCTAGGTACCAAGCTTGCCCTAAAGAATCAAATTTGACAGCAGTCAAAAGAATTTTGAGATATCTTAAGGGTACACCTTATCTAGGCCTTTGGTACCCTAGGAATAGAGACTTTGAACTGACAGGTTATTCAGATGCAGATTTTGCAGGCTGCAAGGAAGATAGGAAAAGTACAACAGGTACCTGTCAATTCCTAGGTGGAAGGCTGATATCATGGAGTAGCAAGAAACAGACCAGTGTGGCTATCTCCACAGCAGAATCAGAGTATGTTGCTGCAGGAAGTTGATGTGCTCAACTTCTATGGATTCAACACAAGCTAGAAGATTATGGTATTCAAGTAAGTAGAACACCTTTATATTGTGATTCTACTAGTGCCATTTCTATTGCAAATAATCCTGTTTCCCATAGTAAGACTAAGAACATAGAAATAAGGTACCATTTTCTAAGAGAAATTGTGGAAAAAGAAGATATTTCCCTAGAGTATATAAATACAGATAATCAGCTAGCTGATATGTATACTAAGACCTTAGATGAAACCAAATTCAATAAATTTAAAATTGAATTAGGGATGATAAACTTAGAATAGTTTACAAAATTGGCTAAGTAAAATGGTGTCGACACACAGAGTTGTCTGTGTCAACACATAGTAGTGGTGTCGACATTTCAGAGAAATGGTGTCGACACATCTAGGAAGTCTGTGTCGACACTTCAGAGAATTAGTGTCGACACATGCAGGCTAGGTGTCGACACATCCAAGTTGGTGTCGACACTTAAGCTTTACACAGAATTAATCTAGTAGAGTCTCGACTAAGTGTCGAGCTAAGTGGTGTTGACACATATATAAGTGTCAACACATATATTCTGTCGACTATACTTGTGTCTACACATAGTTGTCGAGACATTATAAGTAAGTGTCGACACTTTTCAACAGTGTCGACACAATTTAAGTATTTTGACGCGCCCTTTCATCTTCGATTCTAGAAAGTTATCAATAGGTTTTCGCCATTGTTTGTCGACACTCTCACCAAAGTTTCGAGACCAAACTTGTGTGTCGACATCTCTCTTCTCTAAATTCAAATTTCTTCAAACCCTAATGGCGCCCAAGCTAGAAGAGAATGTTAATGAAGGATATGAACTCGTGCGACACGCATTTGATGATGCGGAACCCGAGATCAAAGGCGTGATAACCCTAATTGCCGAGACTGGCCTGAAATACCTTGTTTTAGAACCAATCAAGATCTGGAAGAAGGAGGTCCTAGAATTTCTAAGTGCAGCTTCAGTTGATGATACTGGACTTAAGATTAAGTCCAACGTTCATGGGGCAAAGGTGAAGGTCTCTCCTAAAAGTCTAAGAAAAGTTCTTCAACTACCAAGGACAAAGGAAGAGGAAGATGTGTCTGCTTCTAATACAAGGGAGGCACTAACATGGTGTGGAATTGATTCTAACCTGAAGATAGGATCTATATTCAACAGAAAAGGAATGAACATGCAAGGTAAGTTCTTGTCTGAGATAGTGGGAAAGGTCATCCTGAGCAAGCCTGGAGGACATGACAGAATCTCAGCTTATATGTTCAGTTTGATGACAAGAATTATCTTCAAACTAGATACTGATTGGTCTGCAGTTATGTTTGAAAAGATAAAAGAGAGTATGAAGAAGCCCAATCTGGGAAGAATTCTGAGTTTATATCTAGCTGGAAGTATTCCAGAGGTGATGAATCAAGCAGCAGGTTCCAAGATTAACCACATGAGGAGAATGGATTTGAGAATCTTCTCTAGGTGGGATAGAGTGTTGACCAAAGAAATGCCAACTCCAGAGAAGGAAACACCCCAGAGGAAGAAGAAAAAGACAGCTCCTGTGGCTCAGGAATCCTCCAGCAGCTCTGAAGAGCAAATAGTGTTTAGTTTTGATGATGAACAAGGAAGGAATGCTGGACAGTCTCCAGCAAGACAAGAAAATGCACAGAGGCAGGGGGAGATACCCTCAGCAAGCCCAGTTCACCTGGATCCACTCCAGGGGGAGCCTCTACTTGTGGAAGAGCCAACTCCACTAGAGAGTGAACAAGCTACCCAAACCATACTAGAGGTAATAACTGACATTAATCAATTAGATTTCCCTATTGAGGATGAAGCTTTGTCTGATTTATTACCTAATGTTCATCAGCAAACACAACCACAACCTCAACCACAAGATGTTGTCATGGAGGACACATCTGTTACTGATCAAGTGGTTGATGAGATTAGAGATTCTCCAGCCCTTCCTCAACAGGAATTTACATTAGAAGAGTTATTCCCTGATCTTCTACAAACTGATTTTGAGAAAGAGAAAGCTACTACTGAGGGGGAGGAGATCCATATTGAGGGGGAGAATATGGAGAATATAGAAGAAACTGCTCCACAAGAGACAGAGAAGCCAAAGGACGCTGAAGAACCACAAAGGACTGAGAAGGAGTTACCTCATAGTCCTAAGGAAAGAGTAGACATAGTCAGTACATCTGCTTCAGAAGATGAAGAGGCTGCTAGAGCCAAGAAGAGGAAGTTCCAGGTCTTCAAAAGAAGGAGCCAGAACTATAAGAAAGCCCTACAGACCATTGCTCCACATCCTACCACCACTACTGATTACAGTTCACTGCTGGTGGCTTTACAGATCAAGCTGGATGAACAAAGACAAGCTTTAGAAAAATATATGGATGGAGACCATAAGTCAATGCAATTTGATCTAGCACAAGACATAAAGTCTATCAGATTTGAAGTAAATCAAAGTAAAAAGGAAATGACTGACTGCTTCCATAAAGGAGGAAATGCAGTAGTCTATTTGACCACTCATCAAGAGAACATCACGAAATAAATTGATGATATGACAGTGAAGCAAGACTATGTCCTGGAAAATCAAATAAGAATGAATGAAAACTTGACTGAATCACATAATGTGATAGTCACTGAAATGAAGAATATAGCAACTGCCCAGAATGCAGCCCTGACTACAGCCAAGGCAGAATTTGATAAAGCATTACAAGAAGGTATCACTGTTGTTACTTCTGCACTTCAGGATTCCCAGAAGTTAATAACTGAAAAGCTCCAAAGGTTGAAACCTTTTTATAAGGATGGAGTAATCTATTTGAATGCACAAATAAGGTTTCAGAAAGATGATCTGAGGGATCACATAGAAAGATAAGTCATAAAGGGGGAGAGGGTATTAGTCAAGGCAGGCTCTGATCATGCCAAATGTATTTCCAATTCCATCAGAGCCACCCTTGGATATCCACCCTTATGTGATGATGACAATGTTGCAGAGTCTGGAATCAATCCTGCATATCTTGGAGGAGAGCCAGCTGAAGTAGCTCTAGTGATATACCCTCCACCAGACTTTGACATGATCCATCAAGAGATACAATCAATATATAGTCCTCCTGAGGGAAATCAGAATGTCATCATAGAGAAAGTAGTTCAGCCTGTGCCAGAGGCAATACTGAAAGAACAAGAGGCTTTGCTAAAAGAACAAGAAGCTCAATTGTCTAAGAAAAGATTCAGAGAGCAAGCTGAATTGAGACCTGATTTTGAACAATGGAGCCCCACTTCCAGGAATATCATCTTGACTGCTTGGAAGGCTGCCAAGGACAATATCCAGGATAGAGGCAAGTGGTATTCTGAACTGGAGTGGAGGAAGCATGAGAATAGGCAAGATGCCATTGTACAGTATAGAAGAAAGGCTAAACTGGGAAAGCTACCTCCTACTGCCCAGGAGCCTAGCAAGTATTTTCCCAAGCCTTATCATTATTTTGAAAGGCAGAAGATCAAAGCTGAAGAGTTGAAAAAGAAAGATCTTAAAGGGAAGAAGCCTACTGCTGCTGAAGATACTGAAGCCCCAGTTCAAGCAAAGATTCAATCTGGAAAAGAGATTGTAATCAAGGAACCAGAGCATCAATAGGATAACATTTTCTTTTGTTTACAATTGTAATCATTTGTATTAAAATATTATGTAAACTTTTGACTAATGAAAATGTTGAACATTGTGTCATGGTTTAAATCTATTACATCAATTGTTCTGAGCTATTTGTATATACATGTTTTGTTCATGCATGTTTAAGTTTTTACCCTGTCATATATTACTGTTTTACATCATACTGTGAATTTGTTATGTATGGTGTATATCATTGACTAAGGGTTATGACTTCTCCAAATAGGGGGAGATTGTTGGGTACATTGGAATAAATGTACCTGACTTGAAGAAGCCTCACCCTACTCAATGATATATATCAAGGTGTATTTGATGTACTTTGAGTTTAGTTGTGCAGGTTAAGTAATTGCAGGGAAAGCATGAAAAGTTTCTAAGTCCATGTGTCGACACCCAGAAGAAAAGTGTCGACACTTAAGAAGACTTGTGTCGACACCTAGAGAAGTAGTGTCGACACTTGGAGTAATTGTGTCGACACTAGGAATGCAGAGTCGACACCAGAAGGAAAGTGTCGACACATATAGGCAGTGTCGACACACAACGAAGAAATGTCTAAAGAATCAGTGTCGACACTTAGAAGCAGTGTTGACACCCAGAAGAACTTTGTCGACATCAAAAGTGTCGACACTTGGAGGCTGTGTCGACACTCAACAAAACTTCAACAAAGTTCAAGAACAAGTGTCGACACTAGGAGGCTGTGTCGACACTCAGCAAATTTCAACAAAGTCTAAGTACAAGTGTCGACACAAAGGAGATGTGTCGACACTCAGCCAAAGTCTCAACACATGAAGAATGTGTCGACACAAAGGAGATGTGTCGACACTCAGCAAAAGTTTTAACACAGAAGACATGTGTCGACACAAAGGAGATGTGTCGACACTTAGCAAGTATCAACACAAGAAGATGTGTCGACACAAAGGAGTTGTGTCGACACTTAGCAAAAATCAACTAAGTATCAAAGAAGAAGAACTTGTGTCGACACACTGGATCAGTGTCGACACATTCTGAAGAAGCAGTGTCGAGAAGTAATTTCTACACCACAAGGAGCTGTGTCGACACCATGAAGGATAGTGTCGACACTTAGTCTACTTGTGTCGACACTTAGTCTATTTGTGTCGACACATGAAGACTGTCTGTCTCGACACTTTCAGACAGTGACAGAGTTTTTCAAGAAGTGACTGGATGACTTGACAGCTGCCATTTCAACCGGTCAACTGCTACTGTCAGAGCTGTCAGAAGTTTGTTAGGAACCGGATCAGCCGGTCACCATGAAGAAAGCCTATATAAAGGCTTATTCCTTCAATAGAAGTGAATTCAATAAGGAATAAAATCACATGAGGCAATCATTGAAGTGATAAACAACAAATCAGAAGAAGACCTTCAAGTGAAGATCTAAGAAGTTGGAGAGAGAAAGCTCCTTCTAAGAAGACAGCTTTTGAACCAGGCTGCCAAGAAAGTTTCAGATTGAGATCTGATTCTCAAAGTCAGCAGTTGATTGAAGATTATCTGCCTAGAGATTCAACCCTACTGTATTCTAATTCAAGAAGCTTTGAAGAAAGCCAAGGGAGGTTGATCTCAGTAAAGTTCCTTCAAGAACTCATCAAGAAGCCAGTCAACTCAGCTTTCTCAATCAGAGTTGTGGTTATTATTCATGTATTCTTTATTTTCTGTAGGATCCTAAGGGATCTGAGTTGTAAGCCTATACTTATAAAGGCTGAGTGGTAGGGCTTGTGTGCCTGAGTGTAGGAGATACATTTCTCTGAGTGTAAGCCTTGTTGAAGGCTGAGTGTAGGCCTTGTTGAAGGCTGAGTGTAGGTCTTGATGAAGACTGAGTGGTAGGGATTTTGTGCCTGAGTTGTAGGAGTGAGATCACTCTGAGTTGTAGAAACCTATTTGGGGTTCTGAGCTGTAAGATCTGTGGATCTGAGAAGTTGTGGAGAAGTTGGGCCGAATCTAGTACACTACTAGATAGGCGAAGGGGGAAAGTGGATGTACCCAGACCTTGGGGAACCACTATAAATCCTGTGTGCTCTCTGTGATTGTATGCTTGTGTGATTGCTGTTATCTGTGCTGAATTGCTGTGAAGAATTGCATATAATTCTGTGTTTCTGCCATAAAAATTAAAAAAGATTAAGTGCGCCTATTCACCCCCCTCTAGGTGTTTAGGCACTAGTTCTTTCATGTTTTTTACCCGGAGAGGGTCTCACCACCCAGGCTCCCATAGCTGGCATGACAGGTTGACCCCTCTGGGGGGTGAAGTGTTTTTTATCCGGAGGGGGTCTCGCCACCTAGGCTCCCATAGCTGGCATGACAGGTTGACACCTCCGGGGGGTGAAGTGTTTTTTACACGGAGGGGGTCTCGCCACCTAGGCTCCCATAGCTGGTATGGCAGGTTGAACCCTCCGAGTGGTGAAGTGTTTTTTACCCGGAGGGGGTCTCGCCACCCAGGCCCCATAGCTGGCATGGCAGGTTGACCCCTCCGGGGGGTGAAGTGTTTTTTACCCGGAGGGGGTCTCGCCACCCAGGCTCCCATAGCTGGCATGGCAGGTTGACCCCTATTGGGGGTGAAGTGTTTTTTACCCGGAGGGGGTCTCGCCACCCAGGCTCCCACGTCACAACCCGCATTTTCCCCAAAAGGAAGAAGTATCAGAGTACGAGAAAACACGCGCTGTGATGCCACGTCAAGCAGGGGATAACTGCTGACGCTCAAGGAAAACTCCAGACTTTAGATTTTTAAGGAAAATTATAGATTAATATAAAAGAAAACCAGTTATATTTAATGGTCGTATCCCTCGGCACGGTGGATCAACTAGTTCACAATTAAAAGTATATTTATATGCAGCGGAAAATACTTTTGGTTAAATTGAGTTGACATCCTAAAAGAGCATAAGTGTCCCCGAGGGACGACTCATGGTATGCACGACTCTAAGGTTAGTATAGTATATAAAAATGTAGTTTTTTTACGTTAGAGAAAAAGTAGTGATTTGGTTTCATAAATATGACATGCATGAGATACATATAGTAATGCTTTTAGGGTTCAAAAATATATAACATGCATCCTAGCATAAAACATTTCCAGAAGCAAGTAAAAAACCACAAATAGGCAAAAAAATAGCAGTTTAAGTTCATATCCAGCATCGCAAGAAGCCACCAGTGGGCGTCAACAACCTGACACGAACCCACTGGTGAGTATGCATGTCCATACAGAAAGGTAAAATAACTACCTCACAAGGATCGAGGATCAGCTACCTCAGCTACCCAAGAGGCCACAAGCAAGCCCCTCCAAAAGAACTAGCCGTTGAACTGGCTACAACCTGGACCTGAGGCATTCAAGAAAAGAACACCTCAGCAAGAAAATAACTACAAAGGTAAATAGAGCATTAGATTTATGAGCAAATAAGAAGGGTTTACCAACCCGACAACAAAATGCTATCAGCAAAAGAAAGGACATGACAGTAAGAAACGAGCATTGTCTAAAGAACAGCAAAACACATCAAGTGTGAGTACTAAAAGCAACATGCACTACACAGGAGCCTGCAATAGCAACAAGACATATACATATATGCCAAAAGAAATAGCCATAGAATAGGAAAGGAACTAACAGTCCTAACACGTGGGTTAATGACAGGGGTCTAAACATGGATCTGAATACATAACCAATACCAGATCCAAAAAGGGCTAAGGGGTCAAACAATGACAGCTCTAGGGTTCCACATATGCCAACCCAAATCGGGGCAAAAGGCGGTGGCCATAGCTCTCCACAAACAAAAACAACAAACCACCCCTCTAGAGGCCACCAAAACACCACCACCTGCCACAACCCAAGAGTCGGCATGCACAAACTAGCCGAATACCCATTACCCCCTCCCCTAGGGAAAAGTCACACTAACAATCCTAAAGAAACACACGAACCCAAGGCAAAAACGTCAGGTTCAACCGATGCTGCCTTGCACGCCTAACCTGAAGTAACTCCGAGTCTTACCTGCCCCAAAACCAGCACGACAACCGGTGTCGACACAATGTGTCGTCACCACAACAGGCCGGTGTCTACACAAGGTGTTGACACCACACCAGCCGGTGTCGACACAAGGTGTCGACACTACTGCGGCCGGTGTCGACATAAGGTGTTGACACCCCGACTGGCCGGTGTCGACACACCGACTGGCCGGTGTGGACACAAGGTGTCGACACCCCGACTGGCCGGTGTCGACACAAGGTTTCGACACCCCGATGGGCTAGTGCCGAATCCCACTCGACACTAGCGCCAGACCCAGCAACCAACCAAAACAAGAACAAAATGCCTCTCTAAAATTTCATCATCTATCGGCAATTGCTAACTACTCAACCCGAACCGTACCAAATCTATCCCTATCAGACACATCCTCTCAAGAAAATTGAGATTTAACTGGAACTTCTCTACACTAACAACAGTATAATCGGGGACGAATCCTAGAGTACACCTAGGATCTAAGCAGGAGATAGATAAAATTTAATCAAGAAGAAAACAAGGATCAGTCTTGGCAAGGATGAGGGAGCATCACTTGCCTCAATACCAGCAAAGCTTGGTCGGCCACTTCCCTCACTCTCGGATCTAGACGCAGAGCACCAAGCCGAGGAATTGAAGGAATGCAGATCCAAGCGAGAGCAATCCAGATCCACTCTCGAAATCAAATTTCGACCGCTAAATCTCCAGGAATCGGCATCCGAAGGCTAGGGTAGTCTGGCGGTTCTCTTCCTCTCGTGCAGGCGGAGGCTTCTTCCAAAAAGAGACAATGAAAAGAGACAATGAACCAAGCCCTAATTTCTAACCTAAGGCTATTTATAAGCATCAGTTTTAATAATAAACAAATCAATACAAATTAATTATTTACTTGCAATATCAAAACGACGCGAGAACCGAAACATCTCGGAAATTGATGAAATTCACATCGCAGCTAAAAACCCACGCTACGAACACAACTGCGAAGTCGAAATTAGCATTCGACGAACAAAACTTGGGATATCACCACCCGAAGCCAAAACACAAGAATTCCCTAAGAGGCCCAACCGAGTCACCAAAACAGACTCCGGCTAGCTGGGGAATCTTGCAAACAGGCTACAACCAGGCTACACAAGGAACATAACGAGCTAAGACCACGCTCTACAACGGCGAAAGGCCGAAAAAATGCATCACCGCAACACCAATCAAAGATCAAACAAAACACAGAAAAAACGGGGGTGTTACAGTCACTCCCCCTAAACGAAAGTTTCACCCCGAAACTTTACACACAACACTACTATCAAGAAGAGGAGCGAAATAGCCAAGAAGGGGCTATAAAAGAGAATGCAAAACATACCAGGCACAAGATCAGGGAAACAGATGAGGGTGAGCCTCTCTCATAGCCGACTCTAATTCCCAAGTCGCGCTTTGTACATCCTGATTTCTCCATAAATCTTTAACCATAGGAATGGTTTTCCTCCGCAACACGCGATCCTGAGCATCCAAAATGCGGACAGACACCTCCACATAGGAAAGATTCGACTCCAACCGAGGCACATAATCCAAAACCTGCCTGCCATTCCGCACACACTTCCGCAGCTGAATGACGTGAAAGACATCATGCACGCCATGGAAATTTGCGGGCAATATCAGCCAATAAGCTGATAACCCAATCCTCTCAACAATCAAAAACGGCCCCACGTACCTCGGGTCCAATTTCCTGTTCTAGCCAAACTGCTTGACTCCGATCAACGGGGAAACCTTTAAAAACACCGAGTCCCCCACAACAAATTCCAAGTCCGATCTACGCCGGTTGACCGTCTTCTCATATCTCTCCTGGGCTAACCGAAGCTTTTCCCAAATAAGCTTCACAGCGGTTTCCATCTCCTCGAGCGCTTCTGGACCCAACAAAGGTCTCTCGCCATGCTCAGCCCAAAAGAAGGGAGTCATGCAGCACCTCCCATACAAAGCTTCAAAAGGAGTCATTTGTAAGCTTTCTTGATAACTATTGTTATACGCGAATTCCATAAGCCGCAAGCGCTCATCCCACGCTCCTCCGTGGTCCAGAATATAGCATCAGATGATAAGCTGTGGAATACCTCAAGTCTGTACCCAATCCCTCTTGAAGGCTCTTCCAAAAACGAGATGTGAACCTGGAGTCTCGATCCGATATGATACTTACGGGTACACCATGCAATCTGATAACCTCTTCCAGATATAGCTCGGCTATCTTACTCATCGGATAATTGATCTTAAATGGTACGAAGTGAGCACACTTCATCAATCTGTCTATGATCACCCAAACTGAATCATGCCCCTTAGGAGATCTCCGTAAGCCTGTAATGAAATCCATCGAGATACTCTCCCACTTCCAAGTCGGAATCTCCAAGGGAGTCAGCTTGCCACCAGGCCTTCCATGGTCGACTTTCACACGCTTGCAGGTATAACACTCAGAAAGAAACTGTGCTATATCCCCCTTCATCCCATACCACCAGACAATCTGCTTTAAATCATGATACATCTTGGTAGATCTTGGATGGTAGGCAACACTAGATCCATGGGCTTCTCTGCACACCATATCCTGGATATCTCCAACAGCGGGAATGCAAAACCTGCCACGATACTTCAGGGTACCCGCTTCATCTATAGAGAAATCTGGTAATTCACCTTTTTCAGCTCGAAGATACAAATGCAGAAGATCGGAATCATCCTTCTGATGCAGTCTCGTAAGCGCAATCCACGAAGGTTCTGCCACCGCCAAACTACTCTGCGAATCGCAGCTTCCCACAGAAATGTCCATCAAAAGGAATTCTTCCACTAGACGCTCGGCAGAGAGATTGAAAATCTTTCCTGACTTCCGACTCAGGGCGTCGGCCACCACATTAGCCTTGCTCGGATGGTACTGGATTTCAACATCATAGTCGGCCACATACTCTAACCATCGCCGCTGGCGCATATTCAATTCCTTCTGGGTGAAGACATACTTTAAACTCTTGTGATCAGTAAAAATCTTGCACTGCGCGCCATACAACAAATGCCTTCACAATTTCAGCGCATAGATCACAGCTGCAAACTCCAGGTCATGCGTAGGGTAATTCCTCTCGTGAGTCTTTAGCTGCCTCGACCCGTACGCAATCACCTTCCCGACCTGCATCACTACGCAGCCCAGTCTGACGTGCAACGCATCCACATATATATCATACTCACTGCCTTCAGTAGGCAAAGACAAAATTGGAGGTGAACATAACCTTATTTTTAGTTCCTCAAAAGCCTCCTCACACTTGCCATCCCATATGAAGGCTACATTCTTCTGCGTCACCTTGGTCAACGGCGCAGACAAGGTAGAGAATCCCTCTACAAATCTTCTATAATAGCCAGCCAAGCCCAAGAAGCTTCTGATCTCTTTGGGAGTAACATGCCTTGCCCATTCCATAACAGCAGCGATCTTTTCTGGGTCCACCGATATTCCCTCCTTATTAACCACGTGACCCAAAAAAGAAACTTGAGGCAACCAAAATTCGCATTTGCTCAGCTTGGCGTCTAACTTATGGTCTCTCAGAGTCGCCAAGACCAGTCGCAAATGTCGATCATGCTCCTCCGCATCTTTAGAGTACACCAAAACATCGTCTACAAAGACAACCACAAACTTATCTAGAAAGTCTTTGAAAACTCTGTTCATCAAATCCATAAAAGCTGAGGGCGCATTAGTCAAACCAAATGACATAACCAAAAACTCAAAATGCCCATGACAAGAGCGGAACGCCGTCCGCAGAACATCTGACTCCCGAATCCTCAACTGGTGATATCCTGAACGAAGATCAATCTTGGAAAACACGACACTACCACGCAGTTGGTCAAATAAATCGTCAATCTGAGGCAGAGGGTACCTGTTCTTAATAGTAACCTTGTTCATCTCTCTATAGTCGATGCATAGCCTCATTGACCCATCTTTCTCTTTAACGAACAGCACTGGTGCACCACAAGGCGAAGAACTCGGCCTTATGAAACCTTTTGCCAACATCTCATCCAGCTGGATTCGCAACTCTTCCAGCTCTCGCGGGGCCATCCGGTACGACGCCTTTGCAATAGGACGCGTGCATGGCTCCAAATCTATAACAAACTCGATATCTCGATCGGGTGGAAGACTGGGAAGATCGACAGAAAACACATCAGAGAAGTCACATACCACAAGAATCTCTTCCAAACATGGCACACTAACAACTGTCCCTACCAGAGAGACCACAAAGGCAAAGCAACCAGAAACAAGCAACTTCCGGGCACGTACCGCAGAAAAGACTGGAGACTCCTGGTGGGAATACCCATAAATGCTCCCGGGTTGACCGTTGTCTTTGACGAAATCCAAGCGCATACCCTTGCATTGGATAATTGTATCGTACCTGGACAACCAGTCCATGCCCAAGATAACATCGAAGTCTTCCAGGTCAATCACCTTCAGATCTGCCTTTGCTAGAAAATCCCCTAACAAAATCGGGCAATCATAGATACCCTGGTCTGAAACCACCGAGTCGTCGGAGGGTAACTTGACGCAAAAGGCACCACCAACACGATCTAGGCCCAAACTGAACCGCTCCACGTAGGCTCTAGCCACAAACGAGTGGGTAGCGCCAGAGTCGAAGAGAACGCGCGCCCATTGGTTCTTTACCTTAAATCATCCTACGAATTGCACACGCATCTAAGGCAAAAAGTGCTAAAATGAAAACTACAACCAAAAAGAACATGACAAAACGGCTAGGGAGGAGTCGAACCTGAGATAACCTGGGTCGAAGTCTGCGCTTCGTCTGCTGAAAGCACATTCAACTTCCCCTTTCCTTTATAAATTTGATGAGGCGGTGGCAAAGCCTGGAGGGGAACTGGCTGGAACTGTGGGCACCTTGTCTTGAGATGACCCTTCTGCCCACACTGAAAACAGACTTTATCTTTTAACTAGCAACGGGCAGCGTCATGCCCCTTCCTTCCACACAAGGCACACACCAAGTCTCCTCTGGGAGCACCCTGAATCGCATGCACCAGATCCTTCTTTTGCGCTCCCAACCTTTTAAAACACCTCTCCAAGGGGTGGCCTGGCCGGCCATAGAAGCTACAAAGCTCTTTGTTCTTCTTTCTCGAGACAACATCAGGCTCCTGAGGTCTCTTCCCTCCACCGGACTTCCGCTTATCCTTCCTCAACTGCTGGCCTCTACTCTTGGCATTCTCAATGGCCTCAACCCTCAAGGCAGCTTCAACCACGCTGGCATAACTGACTGCTCCGTAGGCATTCGCTAACTGCTGAATGTCGCTTCTTAGTCCACCCAGAAACCGTTTAACTCGATCTGCTTCAACACTCACCAAACCAGGAGCAAACCGACTCAACTTGTTAAACTCAATCTCATACTCACTAACCGTGAGCTTCCTCTGCTTCAAATGGAGGAAGTCATTCATTAGCCGGTCCAGCTCGACTGAAGGCAGAAACTTATTTAACAACATCACCTTAAATGACTCCCAAGTGCATCCCGCCACCAAGCTCTCTTTCTCCCTCAGCCACCAACTCTTTGCTAAGCCCTTGAGCTGATAGGCAGCGAGCATCACTCTCTGATCGTCCGCAATCCCAGAGTAAGAGAACATCTCTTCAATGGAAATCAGCCAGTCCTCCAAAATCATGAAATCTGCTTGCCCATCATAAGTAGGGGGCCTAAGCCACTGAAACTGGGATATGAACGCCATCTCCGGGGGCACCACAACCAAAGGCGCGGGAGGAGCAGAAGGGGCAGGAACAGCTACCCCCTCAGCGGGGTCCTGAACTCTCGGAGTCTGTCCCGCCACCACTGCTACAAGAGACTGAATCTGAGCCTGCATAGCCACTACCTGTCTCGTTAAGGCCTCATTACTCTACCGCAGGTTTTCTACCAACGCCTCGCTCTGCGCTCCTGACGTCTCACCCTCGGATTGGGGGGTCAATCTCGTCGCAGGACGTCTCGCCATCCTATAATCGCACAAGCTTTAGACAAAACCTAGCACAACAGCTAGAACAAAACTACCTGGTACAGACAAACACACTTAAATATGAACTTCAACTGCAACACTTGCTCTGGGAGTTGTTTTTACCATGATGATGTTATGCTTAATCTAAGATGGTTCACCACCATCATACTAACTCATGTGCCTAAACCATGAATGCATGTATTTGTATTCTGTTTGACTCAAAACCATGCGTGTACATATGTCATCATGCAAATCTTTAGCTTGGCACGTTGTGCTTATGAAATGTTATGCTATGCATGATGTGCTATGCATTATAAAAAGGCCTTAATGCATGCCATGGGCGGCGTACACATGAAAATGTTATGCATCCCATACTACATAACATTCCCATGCAACGAAAAAAGAAAACGTGGTAGCCACATTCATGTGGTGAGGTTATGCATCCCATACTACGTAACCCTCACATGTTGCCTCCTATGGTGGATCCATATACAAATACATATTATGCATCCCATAATATATAATATGCCCCGTATACTTCTTCATGCTCATGAGTGTAGTGTTCGTGCTTCGGCCAAGACGTGCTGATGACATATTAGTGTGTGTATGATATAGTGCTAAACCACTAATGCAAACAAGGGAAAGGTTGCACGACCATTTGTCAAGCAACCTCCCTCTGATACCAACTGTCACAACCCGCATTTTTCCCGAAAGGAAGAAGTATCAGAGTATGAGAAAACACGCGCTGTGATGCCACGTCAAGCAGGGGATAACTGCTGACGCTCAGGCAAAACTCCAGACTTTAGATTTTTAAGGAAAATCATAGATTAATATGAAAGAAAACCAGTTATATTTAATGGCTGTATCCCTCGACACGGTGGATCAACTATTCCACAATTAAAAGTATATTTATACGCAGCGGAAAATACTTTTGGTTAAATTGAGTTGACATCCTAAAAGAGCATAAGTGTCCCCGAGGGACGACTCATGGTATGCACGACTCTACGGTTAGTATAGTACATAAAAATGTCGTTTTTTATGCTAGAGGAAAAGTAGTGATTTGGTTTCATAAATATGACATGCATGAGATACATATAGTAATGCTTTTAGAGTTCAAAAATATCTAACATGCATCATAGCATAAAACATTTCCAGAAGCAAGTAAACAACCACAAATAGACAAAAAATAGCAGTTTAAGTTCATATCCAGCATCGCAAGAAGCCACCAGTGGGCGTCAACAACCTGACACGAACCCACTGGTAAGTATGCATGTCCATACAGAAAGGTAAAATAACTACCTCACAAGGATCGAGGATCAGCTACCTCAGCTACCCAAGAGGCCACAAGCAAGCCCCTCCAAAAGAACTAGCCACTGAACTGGCTACAACCTGGACCTGAGGCATTCAAGAAAAGAACACCTCAGCAAGAAAATAACTACAAAGGTAAATAGAGCATTAGATTTATGAGCAAATAAGAAGGGTTTACCAACCCGACAACAAAACGTTATCAGCAAAAGAAAGCACATGACAGTAAGAAAAGAGCACTGTCTAAAGAACAACAAAGCACATCAAGTGTGAGTACTAAAAGTAACATGCACTACACAGGAGCCTGCAATAGCAACAAGACATATACATATATGCCAAAAGAAATGGCCATAGAATAGGAAAGGAACTAACAGTCCTAACACGTGGGTTAATGGCAGGGGTCTAAACATGGATCTGAATACATAACCAATACCAGATCCAAAAAGGGCTAAGGGGTCAAACAGTGGCAGCTCTAGGGTTCCACACACGCCAACCCAAACCGGGGCAAAAGGCGGTGTCCACAGCTCTCCACAAAAAACAACAAACCACCCATCTAGAGGCCACCAAAACACCACCACCTGCCACAACCCAAGAGTCAGCATGCATAAACTAGCCGAACACCCATTACCCTCTCTCCTACAGAAAAGTCACACTAACAATCCTAAAGAAACACACGAACCCAAGGCAAAAATGTCGGGTTCAACCGACGCGGCCTTGCACGCCTAACCCAACTAACTCTGAGTCTTACCTGCCCCAAAACCAGCACGGCAACCGGTGTCGACACAATGTGCCGACACCATAATAGGCCGGTGTCGACACAAGGTGTCGACACCACAACAGCCAGTGTCGACACCACAACAGCCGGTGTCGACACAAGGTGTTAACACTACTGCGGCTGGTGTCGACACAAGGTGTCGACACCCCGACTGGCCGGTGTCGACACAAAGTGTCGACACCTCGACTGGACGGTGTCGACACAAGGTGTCGACACCCCGACTGGCCGGTGTTGACACAAGGTGTCGACACCCCGACTGGCCGGTGCCGAATCCCACTCGACACTAGCGCCAGACCCAGCAACCAACCAAAACAAGAACAAAACGCCTCTCTAAAATTTCATCATCTATCGGCAATTGCTAACTACTCAACCCGAACCGTACCAAATCCGTCCCTATCAGACACATCCTCTTAAGAAAACTGAGATTTAACTGGAACTTCTCTACACTAACAACAGTATAATCGGGGATGAATCCTAGAGTACACCTAGGATCTAAGCAGGAGAGAGATAAAATTTAATCAAGAAGAAAACAAGGATCGGTCTTGGCAAGGACGAGGGAGCATCACTTGCCTCAATACCAGCAAAGCTTGGTCGGCCACATCCATCACTCTCGGATCTAGCCGCAGAGCTCCAAGCCGAGGAATTGAAGGAATGCAGATCCAAGCGAGAGTAATCCAGATCCACTCTCGAAATCGAATTTCGACCGCTAAATCTCCAGGAATCAGCGTCCGAAGGCTAGGGTAGTCTGGCGGTTCTTTTCCTCTCATACAGGCAGAGGCTTCTTCCAAAAAGATACAATGAAAAGAGACAATGAACCGAGCCCTAATTTCTAACCTAAAGCTATTTATAAGCATCAGTTTTAATAATAAACAAATCAATACATATTAATTATTTACTTGCAATATCAAAACGACGCGAGAACCGAAACATCTCGGAAATTGATGAAATTCACATCGCAGCTAAAAACCCACGCTACGAACACAACTGCGAAGTCGAAATTAGCATTCGACGAACAAAACTCGAGATATCACCACCTGAAACCAAAATACAAGCATTCCCTAAGAGGCCCAACCGAGTCACCAAAACAGACTCCTGCTAGCTGGGGAATCTTACAAATAGGCTACAACCAGGCTACACAAGGAACCTAACGAGCTAAGACCACGCTCTACAACGACAAAAGGCCGGAAAAAAAATGCGTCACCGCAACGCCAATCAAAGATCAAACAAAACACAGAAAAAACCGGGGGCGTTGCATCCCATAGCTGGCATGGCAGGTTGACCCCTCCGGGGGGTGAAGTGTTTTTTACCCGGAGGGGGTCTCGCCACCCAGGCTCCCATAGCTGGCATGGCAGGTTGACCCATCCGGGGGTGAAGTGTTTTTTATCCGGAGGGGGTATCGCCACCCAGGCTCCCATAGCTGGCATGGCAGGTTGATCCCTCCGTGGGGTGAAGTATTTTTTACACGGAGGGGGTCTCGCCATACAGACTCCCATAGCTGGCATGACAGGTTGACCACTCCGGGGGGTGAAGTGTTTTTTACCCGGTGGGGGTCTCGCCACCCAGGCTCCCATAGCTGGCATGGTAGGTTGACCCCTCCGAGGGGGGGGGGGGGGTGAAGTGTTTTTTACCTGGAGGGGGTCTCGCCACCCAGGCTCCCATAGATGGCATGGCAGGTTGACCCCTTCGGGGGGTGAAGTATTTTTTACCCGGAGGGGGTCTCGCAACCCAGGCTCCCATAGCTAGCTTGGCAGGTTGACCCCTCCAGGAGGTGATGTATTTTTTACCCGGAGGGGGTCTCGCCACCGAGACTCCCATAGTTGGCATGACAGGTTGACCCCTCCGGGGGTGAAGTGTTTTTTACTCGGAGGGGGTCTCGCCACCCAGGCTCCAATAGCTGGCATGGCAGGTTGACCCCTCCGGGGGGTGAAGTGTCTTTTACCCGGAGGGGGTCTCGCCACCCAGGCTCCCATAGCTAGCATGACAGGTTGACCCCTCCGGGGGGTGAAGTGTTTTTTAATCGGAGGGGGTCTTACCACCCAGGCTCCCATAGCTGGCATGACAGGTTGACCCCTCCGGGGGGTGAAGTGTTTTTTACTCGGAGGGGGTCTCGCCACCCAGGCTCCCATAGCTGGCATGACAGGTTGACCCCTTTAAGGGGTGAAGTGTTTTTTACCCGGAGGGGGTCTCGCCACCCAGGCTCCCATAGCTGGCATGACAGGTTGACCCCTACGTGGGGTGAAGTGTTTTTTACCCGGAGGGGGTCTCGCCACTGATGTAGCACCATCCTAAGAGCCTACATGGATGACGTAAGATTACGTTCGCCACGCTCACACACTCTCTTTTCCGCACAACAACGAAACCCAGCAGCACAATATTATTTTTTTATTTATCTTTCGCGCTAACGTACGGATAACCAACGCTTGGAGATCAAACCACGACTAAAGGCCGAGATCCGATCAAGCTAAATAAAGGACGAATGTTCGCGTCCGTTCGGGCGATGTTGTACCAAAGAAAGATCTACCAAGAAAATCCCGATTCACAAACGGTTGATCTCTCCCCAACAAGAAATAACGAGGATCACCAATCCTCTCGATAGTATTCGGAAAGTCAAACGAAAACCACAGATCTATCAAAGAAAACTCCGCGAAATGTTATTCGTTTCGAAAAATCACGCTAAAATCGTCCACCACAAAAACGATCTAAGAAATGAAAAACTCTTGAGTAGAAGTTTCGTTACCCCTCTCGGAAAAATAGATCCGGGATGTTGGATCCACTAGAAATGATCGCACTCCTTTGTACTCCACGGAAGGTGCTCCAATAGAATGAAGAAACTCGCTCGTCTTCTCCGCTTTGCTCCGTAGAAGATCACCCAAGCCTTTAGTTGTTTCAATCGGATCTTCTCCTCCAATGATGGCCGACTAGTAGAGAGAGGGTTGAGGGAAATCGTGGAGGTTGCGGGGTAACAAGAGGGAAGAATAAGGTAGAATGAAGAGAGAAGGAGGGGGGCGAAAATTTGAGAGGGGGGATGCCTCTTTTGGCTAGGAAGAGAGAAGGAAAGAGAGAAGAAGGAGGGAATTCCAATTTTAGGAGTTCAAATTTCAAATTTTCATTCAATGAATGATTATCCCATATAATGGCCTATTTATAGGCTTACAAAATGAAACGGCTACATGCAGCCCAATAACAAAGATTAAATATTATCCCAACAAAAGTGCTATTAAACAAAACATTCAAATATTTAATTAATACTTATAAAAGAATATTTATAAGTATTAATTAATTATTATGGCGCCGCGGCCGGAGATTGTAGCGGCGATGGCGTTTATCAAATTAGTTGTCGCGGCGACGCGCGTCTTTGATCGGAGAGGCACCATCATCCGTAAGCGTGCCAGTACCATCGGCGTCATGTTGAGGGACGTCGCCTCCATGGTCATGTTGAGGGCAATCGCCTCCATCAATCCTCCCCCGCTCGAAAATACTCATCACCGATGAGTGTGCAGGAACATAACAGCGTAGGAGTTCCGCATCAAGTAGATCCACTTCCGAAGCAGAGAGCCAAGAGTCGTCCGAAGCAGGACGACCACGCCACCGAATCAAGAACCTGTGAACGTCACCGTCAGGAGTTGGAAACACAGCATCCTGCAATATCCTGTCAGGCAAGATAGCGGTCCGGGGGAACCTTGGAAATGCGTTAGAGAAAGAAGAAAAACAAGTTTCATCATCATTAGGCGGCTTACCTCCCGTAGAGTCCGCAGGAGAGAGCGATCCAGGAACAATCTCACCACCCACCCCATTAGAAGATTTAGTGGAAATATTAAACGGTGAGACAGAAAGTTCAGGTGGTGGAGCGACATAAAGCATTAAATCCGAAACGTTAAAAACAGGGGAAATTCCCCAATCAGCGGGTATCTGTAATAAATATGCATTTTGTCCAACTTCTTTAACACTCGAAAAGGACCGGCTCTCCTATTCGACAATTTCTTTATAGTGCCCGAAGGCATCCGTTCAGGGGTGAGATGAACCATTACCAAATCATCAATATTCAAGGAGACCGCTCGCCGATGTACGTTAGCGTTCGATTGATAAATAACATATTGTTTAGCTAATTGCTCGCAAATGTGCTTATGGAGATTGTGGACGTGCGAGGTGAAATCCTGGGCAAAATGACTAGATTTAAAAGATGGTGGTTACGGGACCAAGTCAAGAGGCACCGGGGCCTTATAACCATGCACGACCGCATTCGGAGACAAATCGGTAGACCTATTATTTGAATTATTGTAAGCTAATTGAGCATGAGGAAGGATAAGGTCCCATGTACCTTTATGATCTCCCACTAAGCAACGAAGTAATCCGCCCAAGCTTCGATTGACCACTTCCGTTTGCTCATCCGTTTGGGGATGATAGGCCCTTTGGTATAGTGACTGATACCTCTAAAGATTCTTATGTGGATATATGGAGGGGATTGCCCTCAACATGACGATGGAGGCGACGACCCTCAACATGACGCCGATGGTACTGGCACGCTTACGGATGATGATGCCTCTCCGATCAAAGACGCGCGTCGCCGCGACAACCAATTTGATAAACGCCATCGCCGCTACAATCTCCGGCCGCGGCGCCATAATAATTAATTAATACTTATAAATATTCTCTTATAAGTATTAATTAAATATTTGAATGTTTTGTTTAATTGCACTTTTGTTGGGATAATATTTAATCTTTGTTATTGGGCTGCATGTAGCCGTTTCATTTTGTAAGCCTATAAATAGGCCATTATATGGGATAATCATTCATTGAATGAAAATTTGAAATTTGAACTCCTAAAATTGGAATTCCCTCCTTCTTCTCTCTTTCCTTCTCTCTTCCTAGCCAAAAGAGGCATCCCCCCTCTCAAATTTTCGCCCCCCTCCTTCTCTCTTCATTCTACCTTATTCTTCCCTCTTGTTACCCCGCAACCTCCACGATTTCCCTCAACCCTCTCTCTACTAGTCGGCCATCATTGGAGGAGAAGATCCGATTGAAACAACTAAAGGCTTGGGTGATCTTCTACGGCGCAAAGCAGAGAAGACGAGCGAGTTTCTTCATTCTATTGGAGCACCTTCCGTGGAGTACAAAGGAGTGCGATCATTTTTAGTGGATCCAACATCCCGGATCTATTTTTCCGAGAGGGGTAACGAAACTTCTACTCAAGAGTTTTTCATTTCTTAGATCGTTTTTGTGGTGGACGATTTTAGCGTGATTTTTCGAAACAAATAAAATTTCGCGGAGTTTTCTTTGATAGATCTGTGGTTTTCGTTTGACTTTCCGAATACTATCGAGAGGATTGGCGATCCTCGTTATTTCTTGTTGGGGAAAGATCAACCGTTTGCGAATCTGGATTTTCTTGGTAGATCTTTCTTTGGTACAACATCGCTCGAACGGACGCGAACATTCGTCCTTTATTTAGCTTGATCGAATCTCGGCCTTTAGCCGTGGTTAGATCTCCAAGCGGGTTGGCTATCCGTACTTTAGCGCAAAAGATAAATAAAAAAATAATATTGTGCTGCTGGGTTACGTTGTTGTGCGGAAAAGAGAGCGTGTGAGCGTGGCGAACGTAATCTTACGTCATCCATGTAGGCTCTTAGGACGGTGCTACATCAACTTTACCCCCCGGTATTGTTGGCATTTTGCTCCATGGGGTTGGAAAACTATAAATAGACCCTTAGGGGTGCCTTGGAGAGCATTGCATTCAGAGCCACAAAAATCCCCTTGCTCTCTTCCTTCAAGGCACCTAGCTCAAGCATTGGCTAGTGAGAGGGAGACCTCAAAGGTCTTCCGGGTGTGAGGTGGGACCTCCGCGCTAGAGCCGAGGGTCTGTTTATAGCTTCCTTATCCTTTGGTCCGTGACTTTCTCCTGAGTGTAGTAGGTGCGAGGTCACCCCTTTATATGGACCCCGAACTCCATAGAGGTCATTTTTGGCTTCAACAAGTGGTGTCTTCGACCTCTCTAACCTTATATGCGAAGATGGGGGATGGTTTTGTGAAGAGTCATGGCCTAATGAGGGTGAATAAGTGAGAAGGAATTTTTGGTGTGATTTTGGAAGAATGACTTGAGCAGGAAGATGAACCTATGTCGTTCATTCCGCCTTAAGATGCGTGCAGAATCTGTGTTCTGCACGCAGCGATCGTCTTGGCCATTTTTAGTTGTGATATGTTCAGATCTTGGCTATTGACTAAACACAAAAGTTAAAGTCCTCGAAAATACTTTTCCAATGAGTGGTTGCACGACTTCAGGCGAAGTCTATAGCCACGGGAATGTCTGAACGAAAATGACGTCCGATAAATCTTGCATGCAGAAACTGTGTTCTGTAAGCAGTGGACTTCAAGGCTAATTTCAAGTATGATACTTTTGAATCTGGGTTGTGGACTGAACATAAAGGTTGTAGCCCATGGAAAGACCTTTCCATCGAGTGGTTACACGCCTTCACCGGATTCCTGTAGCTTCGAGAATCTCCGGTCGAAGTTGCTGTCCAGATTTATTCTGCACTTAAATTCTGGGTTTGGTATAACATGGATTTGGATTCGGTGGATTAAATGTTGCAATTAACTTGAGGTTTGGGTGAACACTTTTATGTTAACCATCTTAGTTCTATAATTGATGAAATTATTAATTGGATTCCATGTAATCGATTTGTGAAGCAAGCATACGCAAACGAAATGATTTGATAGAAATTGGTAGACTAATATAAATGCGCATCATATTAATAATATGTTGAAATCATTTGGAATGATATGTAAAAGGTTAATCTATGGCCATGAGAATGTTTGATTAACAGAATGAATTTGGTTGTCCAATGCTTAGAGTGTCGTCTCCCTACGGGTAGCATTGTGGAAGGGTGTAAGTGCGGTGTTGACTGTCACTAGTTGAGATATCGATGTGATGAGTCAAAGTCGGATGGTTGGGCTTGGTTCTCAGTGCTCATTTCCCGGGGCTTCTTCCGTGTCGAGTGGATGGTTGGGCTTGGTCCTCGTGTTTTCTCCGAGGCTCCTTCCATGCCACAATGATGTGGTATTGTATGCGGTGTGAGTCGACACGCGGTGTCGTAATCCTGGGTTAAGGATAGTGTGGCAGGTCTATGGGCTCGCCGATCATCAAACCGATGCGAGTTGACAGTTATACTTTGGGCGGTTGGGCTTGGTCCTCAATGTTAACGTCCCGGGGCTCCTTCCATACTAGGTGAACGATTGGGCTGTGTCCTCATGTTTACTTCCGAGGCCCCTTCCGGGTCACACAAGGCAAGTTCAGGGCTGTGTTCTCGGTGCACATCTAGCCGAGACCCCCGCTGGGCCATAGTACGCATGGGCTCCGCTATTGTGTTCTTAGCGTTGAGGCGTATGGAGGCCTAAGTGAAGCAGTGTGGATGCCCGCTTAGTAGTAGAGATGCCGCTTTACTGTCAACTCCTGGCCACGGCGGTTGATGCCTGAGAGGTTAGCTACCTACTCGAATAGTGGGAACTATAGTCTGTGTCGACATAGCAATTGCATGTGCTTGAGCATGGGTGAGTCATTGTATAGCATACATTCCATTTCATAGCATTGCACAAACAAGATCCTCATCGTAAAAGTTTGTATGGGCATTCCTATACAATGAGTTACTTTATGTAAAATGATCCTTAACTTATAATCTTGTATGGGCATCATTATAAGTTAAGTTACTTTCCTGCTGTAGTTACTTATACTTTGATGGAAAGTTATAACTCTTGTAGAACTGCTAGATTATATTGTTGTTAATCTTATTGTACTATTACCACCTGCTTATACCTATTACACTACTTATTATACTTTGTACCCTTGCTCTTTTCTCTGCCCGGTGCCGAGGAGTCGCCGGGGGGAGCGGATGTGAAGCCACTTAGTATTTTCGACTAACGGTTGCTACGTCTTCCTTTTTAGGAGGTCACTTCGCAGGTAGAGTAGCCGCAAACTTTGCAGCAGGACAGCCAGGCCAGGACGACAGGGCTTGAAGTGACGGTGCCGTCGTGTAACGCCCCTATCCGTCGCATTAGCATATAACAGTAGGTCTGGCCGGGGCCCGACGCCATATACCACAGACAGACCGGTGGTTACGTATGGAAACCATCCAACCAATCTCAACGTCCTACACAGAGCATTCTAGCGAAGCAATTTATTAAAGTTGCAAACAAGAACCCAGCACAAGCATGAATGTCCACTAAAACCAACAGGAATGTTTTTACAAAATACTCAAAAGTCGGCCTTAAGGCCTTACAATGTTTCATTTGTCTATTACATGATTTACCAACCTCGGCACGCAGGCCCGGCCATACATGAGGAAACATAATAAAACATTTCCTTCGGGCCTTCGAGGGCCAGCTTCGCAAAAAGGGCTTTAGCCCGCTATTGACCGCTTGGTCCAGCTGCACCTGCAAGCAAACAAACCACCGCACGGTGGCAAACAAAGCAACGGTCAGCAATGCTGACCAAATTATAACGATCCCGCCCCCAACTCGGGGCGGCAATGCTCCTTCCCTGCATTTCATTAGCACAAGCGAGCAATGCATATAACCATAGCCATCTCATCACAGACGTTGGCTCGTACGGCCACACGTCCCGTGCACTCAGGGCACATTCTCGGCGAACCGGTCGATGTCACGTCAATTAAAGCCATTAACATTCCGGACTCACCACCGCCACTTAGACGGCCATTCCTATGAGCAATTCGTCTTCATGGTATTGGTCACGTCAATTTAAGCCATTGACCACCGAAGACTCACATCTATGCCAACGGCGAGTGCCATGTAACTTTAGGTCTCTCTAACCCGAACGACATAAAGCGGGTACGGCTCCATCTAACCCGTGCTCACATCGCAACGGCAATTTAAGCCATTTGCGCGGGTCAAACTTTCACCGAGTCCCATTCTACCGCAAGACACATAACCCCGTTATGTTCAATGTTGGCACTCAGGCCACCAAGTTGGCAAGACCTCGTGTCCGCCCAGTTTTCCGGGTGCACCTTTGGGTTAGTCCCCAAGGCTCCCTGCTGCAATCTACCGCGTAGAAAACCCGAAAACACCAAATAGCACGGAGTCTTCTCCGGCCTTATGCAATGCAACATCACCGATCCGAACTAACATGTCCGGGTAGGCTTCAACCAAAATGCCTAAGTCCGTTCTCGCATACGGACGCTAAACAACGGGGACTTCACATATCTACCCGAAGGAACGCCTCCAACTCTCCGCAAACTCGCGAGAGAGGGCTTCCTATGCTAAGAAAGAGAGCTATCATGCTCACAAGTGAGGATCGTTACCCTTGCGTTCCTCTTGGCGCCATCGAAAAGTAATCGGATAGAAATCACCGCACTTGCGTTGCCTCCGTGGATCCGGAGTCGGCTTGCGATTCGGAGCTCCGAAGCTCCTCCAATGGCGGATCTAGCTCCTCTTCCTCCAATGGCTTTCCTCTTTCTCCAAGGGTTTGGAGAGATGATAAAGGGTGAAAAGTGTGGATTTTTCTAAGTCAAACCCGGTATATACTCTCAGGAACCATCCCCAGCCGTCGGATCTCAACCTAAGAAAACGAGCGGCTTTGATTCGGGCTGAAATGCCCAATCTGGGCCGAACACGGCTTGGCACACGCCCGTGTCCAGGGCCGTGTGCCGCATTCGCCGTCAAAATCGAATCTTCTGAACACGCACACGGGTACCGAACACGCCCGTGTTCGAGCTGACACGCCCGTGTTCCAGCTGACACGGCCGTGTAGCCGGCCGTGTACCCATGATTTTTCCCCCGTTTCCAACCCGAGCACTGCACGGGTTCTAGGACACGCCCGTGTCCTTGCCCGTGTCACATTGACACGCCTGGGCCCCCAGGCCGTGTACACGGGACATTTCGTCGAGGGGAGAATGACGACTCGCTGACACGGCCTTGGACACGCCCGTGTCCGAGGCCGTGTGCCTTGTCTCGACGATCGTCGAGTGAATCTCGACGATTTCACCTTGACGATCGTCGACACGGGTCGACACGCCCTGCGACACGCCCGTGTCGCAGGCCGTGTGCCCATTCTCGACGAATCGTCGAGAATAACTCGACGATTTCACGGCTAAGTGTCGACACGGGTCGACACGCCCTGCGACACGCCCGTGTCGCAGGCCGTGTGCCCATTCTCGACGAATCGTCGAGAATAACTCGACGACTTCGCGCTAAGTGTCGACACACGCTTGACACGCCCTGGGACACGCCCGTGTCCCAGGCCGTGTGCCTTCAGCCAGAAACCAAAACTGGCCCAAAATGTCCCCCTTTGCTCCTTTGAGTTTCGGGGCGTTACAACTCTACCCCTCTTAAAAGAATTTCGCCCACGAAATTACATAAAGGGAAAAACATGTACAAAACAAAATTTGTACCTGAGCGGAACAACTCCGGATATTCGTCAAGCATCGTCTGCTCTCGCTCCCAGGAGAGCTCCTCACGACCGCAATTGTCCCACCGGACCTTGACCATCCTGATCTCTTTATTGCGTAGCCGCTTGACCTCCGAGTCCTCAATCCGCACGGGCTTGACCTTTGTCGTTAGCCCACTATCCACCGGCACTTGATCGACCGCGATCACTTGCGTAGGCTCTTGCACCGCCTTCCGAAGTACCGAAATATGGAATACATCGTGTAAACCACTTAGCTCCACTGAAAGCTTCAGCCGATAGGCCGCTTCTCCTACTCGCTCCAGAACCTCGAACGGTCCAAGGTACCTCGGGCTTAGCTTTTTCAATCGTCGCACCCGCGAGACACCCTTGAACGGCTTGATCTTTAGGTACACATAATCACCCACAGCGAACTCCACGTTCCTGTGCTTGGCATTATAGTACTTTGCTTGCCGGTCCTGAGCGATGAGCAACCTCTCCCGAATGGTTCTCACCAAAGAAGTAGCATCCTCCACTTCCGATCGCTTATACAACTTTGACTCACCCGTTTCTAACCAAGACAACGGCGTGCGACATCTTCTACCATATAGGGCCTCGAAAGGCGCCATCTGAATACTTGCTTGGTAGCTGTTGTTGTATGCGAACTCCACCAAATAAAGGTGGTCCTCCCATTGCTTTCCGAAGTCCAAGACACACATGCGAAGCATGTCTTCCATGGTTCTATTGACCCTCTCGGTCTGTCCATCCGTTTGTGGATGGAAGGCTGTGCTAAACTTCAGCTTTGTTCCCAACATTTGTTGCACCAGCCTCCAATCATTGGACGTGAACCGCCCATCTCGGTCACTCACGATGCTGCGGGGCACACCATGAAGCCGTACTATGTTATCCACATAAAGCTTTGCCAGCTTCTCCACCGGATCATCCTTCCTATGCGGAATAAAATGCGACACCTTCGTTAATCGATCCACGACCACCCAAATGGCGTCGTTCCCCTTTTGCGACCTTGGCAAACCATGCACAAAGTCCATAGAGATGTCGTCAAATTTCCACTCCGGAATAGGCAAGGACTTAAGAAATCCTCCCGGCTTTTGGCACTCCGCCTTTACCAAGGCGCAGGTTTGGCACTTCGCTACGTATAGCGCCACATCCTTTTTCAAACCCGGCCACCAAAATAGCTTCTTCACATCGCGGTACATCTTCGTGCTCCCCGGGTGAATCGAGTACTTGGTATGGTGTGCCTCGTACAACAACTCCACCCGTAAATTGCCCACACTTGGGACGCACAAACGACCGTCTTTCCACAGCAATCCGTCCTCCACGACGAATTGGGAATTTGACCCATCCAGAGCCTCTATCATGAACTGCTTCATATGAGCATCCATATCCAAAGCCTGCCGAATCCGATCAGCCAGGTCATATTGGACTTCAGTCCAATTCAGCACTGCTTCAGCACTAGATTGTCTATCCACACAAACAATCTCCAACGCCTCCAGCTCCTGCACCAACCGCTCATCATGCACTGATAGCCAATTCGCTTGAGCTGGGGCTCGGCGACTCAACGCGTCCGCAACCGCATTCCCTTTGCCAGGCACGTAGTGGATCTTGAAAGTATAGTCCCCCAGGAACTCCATCCACCTACGCTGCCGCATATTCAGATCTTTCTGATCAATCAAATACTTTAGGCTCTTGTGATCGGTGTAGATATCAATCTTCACACCGTACAAATAGTGTCTCCACAGCTTCAAGGCAAAAATCACGGCCGCTAACTCCAAGTCATGGACCGGATAATTCCTCTCGTGCACTTTTAGCTGTCTCGAGCCATAAGCTATCACGCTGCCGTGCTGCAATAGCACGCAACCCAAACCGCTGCCTGAAGCATCGCTATATATCTCATAGCCTTCGGTTCCAACCGGCGAACTCAGCACAGGCGCCGTGGTCAACCGACACTTCAACTCCTCAAAAGCTCGTCGCGCACTCCGGCGTCCAAACGAACTTATGCTCCTTCCTCGTCAAAGTAGTGAGAGGTAGCGCTATCCGCGAGAAGTTCTCTACGAAGCGCCTATAATAACCGGCAAGCCCCAAAAAGCTCCGGACTTCTGCTACCGTAGCAAGCTCAGGCCACTCCCGTATCGCAACAATCTTCGCCGGATCCACCGCAATACCCTCTCCACTCACTATATGCCCGAGGAACGCTACTGAGGATAGCCAAAACTCGCACTTCGAGAACTTGGCATACAACTGGTTTCTCCTGAGTGTCTCCAACACCAAATGAGATGCTTGAAGTGATCCTCCTCACTTTGCGAGTACACCAAAATATCGTCGATGAAGACGATCACGAAATGGTCTAGGTACTCCCTGAACGTCCTGTTCATCAAATCCATAAATACTGACGGCGCATTAGTCAGCCCAAACGGCATGACCGTAAACTCATAATGCCCGTATCTCGTACTAAACGCTGTCTTCGGGATATCACTCTCCCTTATCCGCAGCTGATAGTACCCAGACTTGAGATCTAACTTCGAGTACACCGTCGACCCGACTAACTGATCAAAGAGATCATCAATCCGGGGGGATCGGGTACTTGTTCTTCTCAGTCAGCTTGTTTAGCTCCCGATAATCAATACACAACCTCAAGCTTCCGTCCTTCTTCTTAACAAAGAGGACCGGTGCGCTCCAAGGCGAAGAACTCGGGCGCACATACCCTTGCTCCAACAACTCTTGCAGTTGAACTTTCAGCTCCGCCATTTCCTTAGGCGCTAGCCGATACGGAGATCGTGACACAGGCTTTGCACCTGGCACTAGCTCGATCGTAAAATCTATCTCCCGTTGTGGCGGGGCTCCAGGAAGATCTGCGGGGAACACATCAGGGTATTCCGATACCACTGAAATACAATCCATAGCGGGCTTCGGCTTTGCAACCTCCACTAGTGTAAAGAACAGTTCTGCTCCGGCACGAACCGCCTTCACCACCTGAAGAGCAGACATCAACGTCTTGCTCGACCCCTTTAAGCCCGTAAACGTCGTCTCACGACTCGCTCCCAGCTTGACTTCCTTGCTACCGCAATCTATATGGGCCTGCTGCTCCGAGAGCCAGTCCATGCCAAATATGACGTCGAACTCCACTAACGGAAGTAAAGACGCCCGCAGGTCGAACTCCTGCTCTCCAATACGAGTCTTAACCTCGCAGATCCTAACCGCTCGCATCGAACACCCATTGGGCAACAACACATCCAACTTGTCCTTCGCCATCGAAGAAGGGACTCCGATGCGTGATATAAATCCTTCGGACAAGAAGGAGTGTGAAGCTCCCGTATCAAAGAGTGCTCGTGCGGGATTTTCACAAATCATTACAAATCCTAAACAAGCAGTGGTAAGGTAACATATACATAACAAGCATATAAAGTTGACTTGCTATAAATTAAACCGTACCTGTCACCACGTCAGCTTGTTTAATGGCCTCCTGTTGGCCAAGATTATAGACCCTTGGTTGGGCCGGAGCATAGTGGGATGCGGTCGACTCCACCGCCTTTCCCTTCTCTTCGTAGGTAGCTCCTGGCCTCCTTTCGGACTTAGGACGTCCGCTCCAACAATCACGGGCAAAGTGCCCCGTCTTGCCACAAGTAAAACACGCACCCGGGGTCCGACCCGTAGTCGCCCCAGAAGCGCCAGAAGGAGCTGGACCCGAAGTCCTATGCTTCTTGAAAGCCCTCCGATAGCCAGACTTCGAAGTAGTCGGCACTTTAAACTCAGATTTCTTTTCAACCAAGCCTTTCTTCGCTTGTACACTCTTCATGTCCTTCTCCAAGGACCGGGCAGTATTGACCAAGGTTAAGGAAACCCTGCGTCATCGGCCCCGACAGTAATAGTCTCAGCTCATCCCTCAGACCTTCGTAGAAGCGATTAGTCTTGCGCTCCTCATCCATGATGGTAGAGCTCGCATAACGACTCAACCGCGTAAACTCGTGGAGATATTCATCCACGCTTCGCTCACCCTGCACCAACCTCAGGAACTCATTCTCCATTGAAATCCTCTGAGTAGAAGGGAGGTATCTTGCTAAGAACAATTCCGAGAACTCTTCCATCGGAACGTCTATCAATTGTCTTCCTCTCAGATGATGCAGCTCCAAGCCTTCCCACCACATCCTTGCTTCACCGTCCAACAGGAACGTAGCAATGGTGGTCATCTGCCACTCCTCCGTCTCCGTCGCTGTCATGACTCTCTTCACCCTAGAGAGCCAGTCTTCAGCCTGAGATGGGGTTCCAACCCCGAGAATAACGGAGGGTTAAAGCTCATTACATGCTTCAACTGCCTCTCAGTCGCCCTCCTTGGCACTATTGGTTCTACAACCACTTGCTCCATCCTCCTCGGCTCCGCCTCTTGAAGAGGTACTTGCTCCATCACAGGAGCTGGCTGCTGCGCTTGCCTCCCAGGCTGCGCATTTATCACGGCTAACACCGCTTCAGCCACCAATCTTATATTTTCAGCCGACAAAGGTGTTGCGGGAGCAACTTCTGGTGCACTACTAGCCTCAGAACCTCGGCGTTCTGACGGCCCAACACCACTTCGGGTCACCTATAGTGGTACAAAACACCGTTAAGCGACCAAATAACATTGCAAACAGCAATTATAGGAACACGCAGGTTCCTCAAACACGAGTATTTTCATTCCTAAGTGGACATTCATGGGTTCTTTTTACTGTTATAACGATGACGCACACAATGTGCTCACCACCCCTTAAAAAGAATTCGCCCACGAATTCACTTTAAGCCCGACCAAAACCAGTAGTCTGATACCAAATTGTAACACCCCCTATCCGTCGCATAGCATATAGCAGTAGGTCCGGCCGGGGCCCGACGCCATATACCACAGACAGACCGGGTGGTTACGTATGGAAACCATCCAACCAATCTCAACGTCCTACACAGAGCATTCTAGCGGAAGCAATTTATTAAAGTTGCAAAACAAGAACCCAGCACAAGCATGAATGTCCACTAAAACCAACAGGAATGTCATTACAAAATACTCAAAAGTCGGCCTTAAGGCCTTACAAGATGTTTCATTTGTCTATTACATGATTTACCAACCTCGGCACGCAGGCCGGCCATACATGAGGAAAACATAAAACATTTCCATTGGGCCTTCGAGGGCCAGCTTCGCAAAAAGGGCTTTAGCCCGCTATTGACCGCTTGGTCCAGCTGCACCTGCAAGCAAACAAACCACCGCACGGTGGCAAACAAAGCAACGGTCAGCAATGCTGACCAAATTATAACGATCCCGCCCCCAACTCGGGGCGGCGATGCTCCTTCCCTGCATTTCATTAGCACAAGCGAGCAATGCATATAACCATAGCCATTTCATCACAGACGTTGGCTCGTACGGCCACACGTCCCGTGCACTCAGGGCACATTCTCGGCGAACCGGTCGATGTCACGTCAATTAAAGCCATTAACATTCCGGACTCACCACCGCCACTTAGACGGCCATTCCTATGAGCAATTCGTCTTCATGGTATTGGTCACGTCAATTTAAGCCATTGACCACCGAAGACTCACATCTATGCCAACGGCGAGTGCCATGTAACTTTAGGTCTCTCTAACCCGAACGACATAAAGCGGATACGGCTCCATCTAACCCGTGCTCACATCGCAACGGCAATTTAAGCCATTTGCGCGGGTCAAACTTTCACCGAGTCCCATTCTACCGCAAGACACATAACCCCGTTATGTTCATGTTGGCTCTCAGGCCACCAAGTTGGCAAGACCTCGTGTCCGCCCAGTTTTCCGGGTGCACCTTTGGGTTAGTCCCCAAGGCTCCCTGCTGCAATCTACCGCGTAGAAAACCCGAAAACACCAAATAGCACGGAGTCTTCTCCGGCCTTATGCAATGCAACATCACCGATCCGAACTAACATGTCCGGGTAGGCTTCAACCAAAATGCCTAAGTCCGTTCTCGCATACGGACGCTAAACAACGGGGACTTCACATATCTACCCGAAGGAACGCCTCCAACTCTCCGCAAACTCGCGAGAGAGGGCTTCCTATGCTAAGAAAGAGAGCTATCATGCTCACAAGTGAGGATCGTTACCCTTGCGTTCCTCTTTGGCGCCATCGAAAAGTAATCGGATAGAAATCACCGCACTTGCGTTGCCTCCGTGGATCCGGAGTCGGCTTGCGATTCGGAGCTCCGAAGCTCCTCCAATGGCGGATCTAGCTCCTCTTCCTCCAATGGCTTTCCTCTTTCTCCAAGGGTTTGGAGAGATGATAAAGGGTGAAAAGTGTGGATTTTTCTAAGTCAAACCCGAGTATATACTCTCAGGAACCATCCCCAGCCGTCGGATCTCAACCTAAGAAAACGAGCGGCTTTGATTCGGGGCTGAAATGCCCAATCTGGGCAGCACACGCTTGGCACACGCCCGTGTCCATGGCCGTGTGCCGCATTCGCCGTCAAAATCGAATCTTCTGAACACGCACACGGGTACCGAACACGCCCGTGTTCGAGCTGACACGCCCGTGTTCCAGCTGACACGGCCGTGTAGCCGGCCGTGTACCCATGATTTTTCCCCCGTTTCCAACCCGAGCACTGCACGGGTTCTAGGACACGCCCGTGTCCTTGCCCGTGTCACAATGACACGCCTGGGCCCCCAGGCCATGTACACGGGACATTTCGTCGAGGGGAGAACGACGACTCGCTGACACGGCCTTGGACACGCCCTTGGACACGCCCGTGTCCGAGGCCGTGTGCCTTGTCTCGACGATCGTCGAGTGAATCTCGACGATTTCACCTTGACGATCGTCGACACGGGTCGACACGCCCTGCGACACGCCCGTGTCGCAGGCCGTGTGCCCATTCTCGACGAATCGTCGAGAATAACTCGACGATTTCACGGCTAAGTGTCGACACGGGTCGACACGCCCTGCGACACGCCCGTGTCGCAGGCCGTGTGCCCATTCTCGACGAATCGTCGAGAATAACTCGACGACTTCGCGACTAAGTGTCGACACACGCTTGACACGCCCTGGGACACGCCCGTGTCCCAGGCCGTGTGCCTTCAGCCAGAAACCAAAACTGGCCCAAAACGTCCCCCTTTTCTCCTTTGAGTTTCGGGGCGTTACACGTCGCTACCGTCGGTTACTAATGTGAGTGTTGAGCGACTCTGATGTAGCCCTTTGGGCAATTATTAGCTGTACTCCGATATTGTAGAAGCATGTTTTAGCTTCTCTATTTTGATGTACTTTGGACTTATATATACTTTGTGTGGATTCGACTTCTCTTCCTATTTATATTTTGGTTGGGTTGGCATGTATATATTGATATTGGTTGTAGCCAGCAGAACATGCATCATTTGGTACATGTTAGCTTGTGCGCTAATGCTACCACAAGGCGGCCGTTCTGGGCATAAGACCCCCTTTCGTGCCGTGTTTCGGGATCCGGGAGGGGGGGTCTTACATCCAACACCATTTCCCACATGAGGGAATTACTTTGAGCCTGCAGCTGTCCTTGGACAACTAGAGGGTGGAGATTAATCCCTCCATAAGGAGAGATTAATCTCACATTGGGTAGGGGAGGAGATCCCCTCCTCTCTAAGCTTATATAAAGGCCCCCTCCCCCTGATAATCTCCTCACAAGCTCAAAGAGCAACTCCCCCACCCCTCCCCAAGTTCTGTCGGAGCTTAGGTCATCGGAAAAGGGCAAGCATGAGCTCCACCACTGCCACCTTGATGGCTAACCAAGCCGGCCCCTCTAAACTCCCTCCTCCATAAGTAAAAACTTCTCTGCTCCCCCTTCGCCTCATTCTGGACGTCCTGCATGGGCCATTCGGTGGCCGGAGCGCTGTCGGTAACACCCGACCCATGCTCCAGGTCGGGTGGTGGCCACAGGAAAGCTGGCCCCTCCCCGCGCCGGGGGTGGCGCTGGAGAAAGGTTGACCCATCGGGATGACATTTCCCGATGGGGGGAAGCCAGGGTGCCATCGGAAAATACCACTCCGGCAGCTCCCGAGAGGCAGAGCATTTGCTCTATTTTGCCTCCAGTGGCGGCGGATAGTCATCAGACCACCATAGGAGAAGAGACCTACCCCCAACACGCCAGAAGGAGTGGTTTTGTGGCTGGGCTCAACGCCGGAGAGGCGGGGTGGAGCGGTGGCGCTGGGAGCAAAATCACCGCCACCCCGCTCTCGGGTGGGCCAAACTAGGCAGTGGCCGGCGGCGGCAGGCCGCCGGGCCACCACCCAGGGACTCGCCGGTCCCCGACGAATTTACCAGGGGCAGCACTGGCACCCGACGATGACTGGCTGGCGGTGGCAGAGATTATCCCCGTCTGCGCGCCGCCGACGAGGAGCAGCATCTGTCCGATCTGGTGATGAAGATCGGATGGCCAGGATTATATTAAATCTCGCCCCATCTCAGCATTAGCGCCGCACCAAAATGGATCTACGCCCGATCCGATGTGTGGTCAGAAGGATAATTTTTAAGGTCCGGCTCGATCTCATCCACATGATATCTTAGATTTGCTGTCAGCAGATCAGATTAACATATAAACTTTTAGAAATTTCCTTTTTCCATTTCTAGGCCTTTGGGGGCAAAGTGATCAACATTAAAAATGTTTCCCATACAAAGGGATTCCTCCACAAAAAGTCTGAGAATTTTTGGAGTTGATTTGTTATTTTTAAAGGCTCAATTGAAAATTATTTGGCCAAATTAAATGCCCAAAACTCTGCAAAAAATTATGAAAATTTTTATATGTTCATTATAGACCCCCTTAAAGGTTGTATCAAACTTTGTGGACTAAGGTGATCAAAACTGAATTTTCCTTAGTTCCTTAGAGTCTAGAGCCGCGCTTGGAATTTATTACGCTCATTTTCCTCGAAAGTGAAAATTGGAGCTCACGACTCCCCCTTTCTAATTTGAATAATTATTTCAAATGGTCTTATCAATAAGAGTGACCGAGGCAAGTGACCCAGCTCCGGGTGTTCCGAGATTTTGAGAAACTGTCGAACACCTCGACCCTCGTATAGTTTGCGGTACGCTTGGAAGATAAGAGCATGAGTAGTGAGTTGCAAAATTATCCTCGACGAATAATAAGGGTGTAACACCTAATATGCCTCTAATCCGATTAAGCCGTGATTAAAAGGGTGCAACCAAATTACTATCAGATCTTAATAATATGTGTAACCCAAACAAGCTTTATTAAAAATGGAAATAGAACTGAATACATCACCTGAGAATTGAGAAGAAATTGAAAATACCTCCTGAGAACGGAGATGGAACTGAAGCCTCCTGAATGGAGTGATTGAACTACTAATCATTATCTTTATGATTATTCCGGTCTTGCACTAGTCCAGCTTCTTCATTTTGTTTCAGTACTTTCATTTCAGTACTACTCCAGTTTTGTACTAGTCAAGTTCAATTTAGTACTTTTGTTTCAGTACTACTCCAGTTTCGTACTGGTCAAGTTCAATTCAGTACTTTCGTTTCAGTACTACTCCAGTTTCGTACTGGTCAAGTTCAATTCAGTACTTTCAATTCATTTATACTCCAGTTTCGTACTGGTCAAGTTCAATTCAGTTCTACTCCAGTTTTGTACTTGTCAAGTTCAATTCAGTACTTTCGTTTCAGTACTACTCCAGTCTCAAATTGGTCACATTTCATTCATCACTTTAATTACGCAGCATTTGTTATCGACAGTTTTAATTATCGCATTTACATTACTGCTATTTACTATTATATGCACGGGTCCTGCTCTGACTAGCAGTTGTCTGTTAAGATTGAGCCTTAGTTGGGGATAACTAGAGTTGAGATGTTCCTCCAAGTTTAGCCTTAAATAAGTATTCCCACGCTCCTTGTCGAAAGTTGAGCTAAGTGCCGCCGCCTGAAGTTAGAAGTATAATAGGGCAGGCCGCCGCAGACCCGGTAGGTATTAGCAATATTGATTGAATGATTGCTTATAAATTGATTGCGGTGAAAACAGTGGCGGGTCAGTCCATTCCGCAGACCGTTCATACCAGTGCGGACAGGTCGAAGACTCGAGGTGACAAGTAGATGGGTACCACGGGTGTCCGACCGTTATATTTTCCCCATCAGGTTTTCCTCTGCTGGTCAGCCAAAAATATCTAATCACTGGATGTCGCTCACATTCAGTATACAGAGATGTACGTTGGGGTCTGGGGCTGTGCGGTATGAAAAACCCCCAGAAGTGGCATGACCGTCCACTGTCACCGACGACCACATCGGTGAGGCCCGCAGGGCTCACTACCCTGCTGGAACAGAAGCTATCCATACTATGTCTACATAGGGCTGTGTGTGCAGCTATGAATGCCTGGGGAATGTGTGCTACTATGAATTCCTACGATATGGTACAAGTTGAGAATACCTAATGTGCGATAATGCTAGTAGAGCTTTAATTGATAACTGATATGCATTGCTGCTACTTTTTTTAGTTATACTATGTTGTGCTTCTTTATAACTGCTCCTAGTATATATATATGAAGTGTTGTACTAACTCTCCCTTGCTTCGGCTATCTACTTTCGTTGGGTGGATGTGTACTCATCCTAGGATATGGATCCGGGGAGGAGATTTATTTCTACTTAGCTCTGTTACTAACGATTATTTAAATAACCATTCACAGGAAATGGAGCACCGTAGTGACCAACTGCTGCAAGAGATTACGCCAACAGATAGAACTACACGAGCAGAAGCACCCCCGACGTTTTCAGAGTTTCGAGACGTGATTACCGACGAGCTGATTACGGAGAGAGTGTGAGGAGTTATATGCAGTTCATGTATAGCCTGCGAGCTTATATATATACATAGGCTACAACCTTATACTCATGTAAATATAAATGATGATATATATATTTTTTACTGGTTTCCTGTTAATGCTTCTATATATCTCTGATGTATTGTGAATGTTATGATTCTAGTCAAGCAAGGCGCCCACCTAGTGCTTGGATAAGGTGGGTTGTTACCCTTAAGGAGCACTGTGTAACACCTCCCCTATAGTGACCGTATAATATGGGTCCGGCCGGGCCCCCACACCATACGGATGCCACAGCTTTAGTATTATAAGATGATATAACTACCTACACTCAAAACTCTTTGCACAACACGACGGAAATACAAACAAGACTAGAAGTTATCCACCACTATAAGAGTAATAAAAAGATGGCCTTATGGCCTTACAACATAAGAGAGTTCAAACTCAATTAATACAACAGCCATGAAAGTGCACAAGAACTCCTAGTCTACCTCGGCATGCAAGCCGGACAACATGATCATCAAAACATACAATGCCATAATGAGTAGAGCTACTACAAAAGTTAACACTTCATGAGGCTTAGGCCTTTCTGGCCGGCGAGTTAGCTCCTGCTTGCGATCCTTGCCCTGTAAAAATTATTAGTAACGTGGGTCAGCAAAGGCTGACCTCAAACTGTGTAACCAACACATCTCCTCCCGGCCGCCCCTAACGGACCCCGGGGAACCCTCCAACCTGCAAGTCAACACTTCGTATGCAATATATATATATATATATATAGAAACAAGAAGTGCATTAAGAACAAGCTTGGATGTCTCAAACATCATACACATTCTCTACGAGTTGATCATATAATATAAAAGGGGCCTACTTATGCAACATGTATGCAACCACCCGGGTTTCACCCAAGGCACCCTATAGCGCATGCATCTAGCACAACATCACATCAATTGGGTACTCACCGTTTCCACATTGGTATAAATCCGCAAACAAAAAGGGAGACATAATTCCCCCCAATGACACACAAGCCGCCACATGGAACTCTTGCCTAAGCCCCACCCGCTCAAGGTCTTAGACCCGGGCTTGCCTGCAAGTTCTGACGTCTCATGTCAGGATTCCAGCAAACACAAATTGACCAATTCTAAGAAGCCTTGCTGGACCCCACCCGCTCATGGCCTCAATGCCCGGGCTTGCCCCTATGCTTGACATTCTCGTTAGTCTCACAAAAGGGGACTAGTCTCGCCGGGACACTCTCCACACATGACGTGTACGTCACGGGATAGCAAGCCGACCACGGAGACACAGCCACGCCTTGGCACAACACAAACCAAGACAAATCCACCCTAGTACCTCATTTGTACTGCAGTGTTCTCACGTACCAAGGAGACCATCTTCCACTCATGCAAAGCTAACCTTGTCCACCAAGGAAGCCATCTACCGCCATTGAGGAGCTAACCTTGTCCGGTTCCGACTACATGTACCCACTCGAGAAAAAGGGGAAAACATCACCACATCACAAACGTCATCTTGCCGCAACGGAATCTCTACGAATCCGTAAAGTTCGTATGCAACATCAC